>CM070299.1:74542107-75742107 GCA_036321655.1 Quercus alba | reverse complement strand
GACAAGAGAAGGCAGCAACTTCTACAATACCGGATCTTGAGATTCTTCAAGGAATAGTACCGATAAAAGACATAAGAGAGCTTTTTAGGAATAAAACCCTAAATACAAAAGAGGCACACACTTTTCTCTCTGAAAAGCCTTATAAAAATGTGCTTAGGGTTTCCTTTATATGCTGGGAGAAGTAGATTAGAAACCCTAATCCTAAATGGGCTTGAACTGCTGTTTAGGCTTAATTAAAATTCTGCAGATACGACTTTCGATCGATCGAGCCTGTCTTTCAATCGGTCGAACCAGATAGATTATGAAATCTTCTTCCTGCAGCTTGTATGTTCTTGAATCTTGACTTGAATCACCTTGAGCATTGCCTAATAAAACCTATAGACTCTAAGATCTATATCTAGACAAGTTTGTGTTCACGATTTGTCAATTGTTCTAAATATTTAGAACCTAACAAACACAAGCTATAAACAGAATTGGTAAACAATCTAAACCAATTAAAATTACATCCACAACAGAAAATAAAAGGCAAAAATTAAGGGAAGAAAGATGTAAACACAAGGACAACACAACGATGTGTTATCAAAGAGGAAACCGAAACCCTCGGCGTAAAACCTCTCTGCCGCCCTCCAAGTGGTAAGTAATCCACTAGAAAATGTAGTTCGGATACATGAATAGCAATAAACCCTCCAAACCTAATCTACCCAGTGTACCTAAGCCCACAAAACTTTTTGCTCCAACGAGGTTGCGCCGAACCTATTTCTTTTCTAGCTTCCCAGATTCCGCTACTTGACCATAGCATCAACCAATGTAAATTGGCTTCTTCCTAACTGCTTCCCAGAACACCAAACAGCCCTCTCACAGTGATGGATATTGTGAGAAAAGGTTTTGGTAAAAAGGCCTCTCAAGGATTTAACAAAGGAGAGGAAGAGAGTTGAGGAATTTGAAGAGTCTCTTATGTGAAGATTGTGGATGAATCAATCTTGTTTTACTCTAGGGTTTCTCTCTCAAAATTCTCTCTGGAAGCTCTCTATCTTTCGTGGGTATAAGGGGTATTTATACTGGGGTGAGAATGGAATGTGAAGAGTTAGGTTTTTCAAAACAGGGCTGGCTCGCGGCTTGACTGAGTCGCGAGATATAGCCGCGAGATAACAGAACGGTCAGTTGTCCTATTTTGTCCTATAGTGCTCCAGCTAGCATGACGCTTCAACTTCTGGCATGCGTGGCACGTGTGCTGCTTCTGGCGGCTTGTAGCCACGAGTCACCCGTGAGATCCAGTCGCGAGTCTTTGTTTTTCCTTGCACACTCTTGAGCATTTTATCACACTATCTCACTCACTACCCTTACAAAAATCCACCTAAATACAGGGTTACTAATTGCTGAAATACAAGCAAATTTGGCACGGAATAAAGCCAACAAGATGGTTGATTAAATTCAACCTTATAACATATGTTCCTAACATTGAATCACATATGTCCTAACACTATGGGTCAAAAATAATTGTGTTTGATAAGAATGTTTAATAAAAAGTGTTTGAGTCATAGTTATTAATTTAGGGTGTTTAAACACCGCATTTTAAGAATATATCAGGGGCAATTTTCAATTTTTAAGTACAATATTGAGTGGCATTGTTGTAAATCTATTGAAAAGTGTGAGATAGGAACTTCTTACATGCGCTGTGTGTGTATATATGTATAGAATGTTATGTCCACAATAATTTCACAACAAAACCTAGGCCTATGTGGTAAGTTGTATTAGTTTTAATATGCGCACACCACTAATATCATTTTTTTATCCACAAAAAATTGTTTATCACCTACAATTTGTTGTGAAAATATTATGAACATAGCAACAAAGTTTAGGCAGTGCCAACTCAATTATTTAATATTAATTGAATAATATTTATTATTTTTTATATTATTTTATTTCAAACCTGTATTTTCTATGCAAAAGTATTACAATAAGTTTAGAAACACTAAAAAAAAATCACAACTACCTGTTGTAAGTTGTTATTGATAGATAATATTCGTCAACTATTATAAAAAAAAAATTAAGTAATGCCATAGACACAAACTATTTTATAGCATTTTTACAAAATGATGTTGTGGCTAACTTCTTACTGATTTTCATCTAGGCCTATCATTAACATTACTTTTCCATTTACCAATAATCACTTACCACATTAGTAGTTTGTAAATATTTTTTGTAAAATAATTTGTATCTTTAGCATTACTAAAAAAAAAAAATTCATAAATAAAAAGATGGTGTCAGTCGTAAATGAGATGTGAACCAATAAAAACTTTTCAAATGAAGACATTGTCTAGGCTCACCATTAACATCACTTTTCCATTTACCAATAATCACTCACCACATCAGCAGTTTGTAAATATTTTTTGTAAAATAGTTTGTATCTCTAGCATTACTCAAAAAAAATATATATATATATTCATAAATAAAAAGATGGGGTCAGTAGTAAATGAGACATGAACCAATAAAAACTTTTCAAATGAAAACTATAGGGATAAAGGCCCAGGATAATATGTTGGGCCTTGGGCTTTTGTCTGAGGACACTGAATGGTCTGAGGAGGGGCAAATAGTTATTTAGGGTCCCAATTTAAAATCTCATGAGTAAGGAACAAATGAAAGGTAATCCGAGGAGGAATTACTCCTTGGATGTGGTGTGTGCAGCTCAAATATGTATTCTAGCAAGTAGAATGACCCTCTAAGAAGCTGCAATGATAGGAACATGCTTCATGAACATACAAGAAGGAAGGAAGCCCAAAAATATCTAGAGGAAAGCTATTGCCACCGCATTAAATGCATGACAGCTACTTTTTTGGCCGCATTTGTATGGAGAAGACCTCTGAAGAGTGTTATCTTGACTATCACAACTCATAGAAAGCAAAAGAGGGTGTCTGATGGGACAGGTACTCAAATGGAGGCTCAGATGATCAATAAGTGTAAAATCAAGATGTTCCAAAGGGAGCTAAATAATGTGAGAGACCCTCCCTGAGAAGAAGGGGGAAGGAGAGAGAAAACAAGACTGTAGCAATCTAAATTGTCTTTGTATTCAATAGTGATCAATATATACAAGTGTGATCTCCTCGGACTGAAAGTCTATTGATATCAGAATCTCTTATTTTGTGCTTGATTGCCATTCCATTCAGTACTAGCTATTGCTCAACTCATTAGAACCTAGTTCTTCGACCCACTCTCTACAAATTTATTGTATTGGGCTCATTGGGCCAATATTCCATACGTTTTGGGCTTGGACTGTAAATCGAGACCCTACCAAAACATTGTGAAAATTATTGTGTATACAGCATTATCTAAATTATTTTTTAGAGTTTTTGCTGTGATAACTCATTAGAGATCTTTTGTTGTGATAACCCATCAAAGATATCTTTTGGTTGGGCCCGGTTTCCTATTTGGCATACAACCAAAATATGATTTTCAATCTGATTTTCCTATAGAGAATAGATTTGTACATAACATGTATAAGGGAGAAGCCTAGAAAGCTAATAGACTAATAACAGACTAAATAAAATATTGAATAAATAATATTTTTTAACTTCTTTACAATAAAAGGCAGAAAAGATGACTAAATAAAAAAGTAATTAATAGGCTAAAGGATAAATATTAGCTAGATGATAGTAAACTGTAAAGTACTAGATATTTAGGTATAATCACAGCGCACTCTTAGTGCGATAGTCACTTCACAAGTATAAGTGCTTGTAGGGTATGAAGGGTAAAGGTTGGGTTTCAAGTCTCTACGAAAGAGTTTCGCACACATATACACTTAGCTTAGGCTCAAATAGAATTTCAATATTGTGTATATATATATATATATATATATAATAATAATAATAAAAAAAATAAAAAAATATTAATGTATAAAACCTAAGACAAAGAGGATCCAGATAAAAATAAAAACTTAAACTCTTTCCTTCATACCCATCTAGCAAGAACAACAATAAAGGGGAGAAAACTTTGCAATAGTAAAAAAAATATATATATAAATAAATAAATAAAACCAATCTGAAGGTGAGGTTTTATTCCTTCAATAAAAATTAAGATGGAAAAAAAATGTGTGTTTATTTGTTTTTGCAATTTATTTTTAGAGATAGTCATTGTCTCTCTCCTGAAAAAGTTGATTGAATAGGTATTGACATGAAGAGTCTCTTCATCTTTTGATTTGGAAGAGTAGTGGAAAATTTTACCCTCTTAAATTGTAGTAGATAGAGAGTGCACAATATTCAAAGAGTGTGTAATTTTGTTTGAAAATAACTTTTATTGATCAAAATTTTGTTGGGAAAGTGCATTCTAAGGAACTTAATTTTTATTTTATTTTCTTTGGAAATGTAATAAAACGTTAATTATATTCAATTGGGTAATATATGGAGGGGGCCTTAGACCACTGCCTTAGTGGCCTATAGTATTGTGCTGGCCCTGAGCTTAGGTGAACAAAGCCTAAGTGATTGGCTAAAAATGAAAAAAAGTAAAATTAATAGTGGGTTTAAATGAAAATCACTAATAGCTTGTTCCTTAGGTTTTATCGTGAGATTGTAGTGAGATAGTAAATTAGTAATACTCTTTGTATTTTTTTGGTCCTTCTCACATTTAATAAAAGTAGAGTCCTCACATTAAGAGTCTGTTTGGTATCAGCTTCAACTTTTAGCTTTTAACTTTTATGTACTGCTTTTAAAATTTCACTTTTTTTTCTTCTTTTTTTTTCCCCCGTTTTATCTTACATTTCAAATTTTTTCAAGGTACAAATAAATTTAGCACATTTTCAGTAAAAAAATTTCAGCAAAAAGTTAGATAAATTATTCTTAAATAGATACTTAATAACCCAATGGTGAGGTAACTTCACCAAAAATAAAAGAAGAGTCCTCATTTTTTCATCTACGTTCACTAGCTCCATGCAAATTAATGAAGCCGAATCATTCGCAACTAATATAATTAATTGATAACATACCAATTCAATTCCGTGTGAAAGATCTTCACATTCAACGTGAAACAGAAAATAGGAATTGAACGTTAGCTGCAGAGTGCAGACGTCATCCATGCCTGAAGAATGACACCCTGGTTTTGTATATAAGAGTCAAAGAAAATGGAATCTTAAATATAATTGTTTCACCTAAATACGCTGGAAGCCAGACTGGCTTTATTCATTTCGAACAGTAGAGGACTACAAATCGAATTGAATTGTAATAAAAAACAACCACCGCAAAGCACGATGCTTTCTTATATAAAAATTTCTTTGTCCTCTTCTAGTTACTTTTATTTATTATTTCTGCAAAATATGTGCATTTAGTGAGTGAACGGATCAAGTAATGTTGGGGAGTACCAGGACTTGCTGTCATGTTCACTGCCACTAACATATGATACATTGCTAGCCATCTGTTTTCTCTCATTCAAGCCTTGGAAACAACTCTTGTCTTGAAAAAAGTGTGCTACAAAACGATATCTACAGTAAGACACAAGCGGCAAACCCTCTCAGTGGTGGAGACAAAATTTTCCCAAGGAGCTAAGCTAAATATAAAAAAATTATTTAGGAGTTACCCAAAACCTGAACAATTACACAATGTATAAAACTTGTATTCTTGACTAATTTAAAAGGATTAAGGAGTTAAAAGCCTAAATTCTAAAATTTGTGGGGGCCAATAACTATATATATATTTTTTAATTTGAAAAAAAGCTAAGGAGGCCATGCCCAACACCCCCCCCCCCCCCCCCCCCAGCTTCGCCTATGGTCCCTATCCTTCGCTTTATCAGGTGTGTGATAGAACGAATGAGAGCATTAAGCCAATAAGCTGGTTTTTCAGCCCAACCAAACATTGTCCAGTTAAGAAATTTTCTATTGTTGGTTTTTAGACCCCTTAAACAATTGATTAAACCTAGGTAATTAGCCAAGTTGTTACTTGGTCCAATTAAACAAGTCTAGGTTATCACAATATAAAAGATCAAATCATGCAAAGCAGCGGAAAATAAATAACACAAGATATGATCACCCAGGAAACCAAATCGGTAAAAACCTGAGGAGGATTTGACCTAACTATCCTCAAGGTAAACTTGAATCCACTATCTTGAAAGAAACGAAGTTCATACAATAAGACTTACAAGTCCCCATGCTCGACTTCTTATTGCTACCAATCAGTAGAACTTACTAACACGACCACGTGTAAGCTCCGAATCCACGGACTCCTTCTTTCTTGGATTCACCACCAGATACAAGCACACCCGCTTGTGTTTTCTTTAAGCTTCAATGGCAGTAACTGAATTGATCATCAAGGTGTAGATAAATCTTCTCATTGAAAACCCTAAGTTTGTGTAAAGGAAAGCTCCTCTAGATCTCACAAGAGATTTACACAAACCGCAAATATGAACAACATTAAAACGTGGTTAGGATTTGCCTTTTATACTTAGGACAAATAAGAAACCTTAAAAATGTTTTAAAACACTTAGGGCTAAGTTGGACGAATCTGCAGAAAAACATTCTGCCCGAGTTTCGATCGATCGAGCTTGTCTTTCGATTGATCGAGCCAGGCCGAAAGGCACAATCCTTTCCTGCTTTAACTCGATTCCAACTTTACATAGACGCACAACTTTGAGCTAGCCTTAAACACTTCTAAATACATTGTTTTGATCATGGTTTGCCAACAATACAAATTAGAGTTCTAAATACATAAAATCCCAAGACTTTAGAACCTAACAAACTTCCCCTTTGGCAATCCGTGACAAAACACAACTAGAAGCTCAAAGTTTACAAAATAAAAAGCCCTTTACAAAATAATGCTCATAAAACAAATTCAATCCTAACTACTATCCATCAGTTGCAAATGTAGACAGCAGCTCAATTGAATCAACCTGTATATTTTCTGAAACACTAAACAAAATGCATAACCACATGTGTGGAAACAATACAAGTAAACAAAATAACTTATTGATTTCAAACAACACACAATTAAAGACATATATTAATGAATAACTCATAAATATAAATCAATAAGTAGTTTGAAACAAGAAACATATAAAATACCAACAAAACATAAAACTCCCCTTAACATGAATATCCCATCAAAAACAAGGTAAGAGCTAAAAATGTTAAGTACAAAGTGAAGCACCTAGATACAATCTAAACTCCACAAGCTCCAACCAAAAACAAATAAACTCCCCCTGAAAGCAAAAACTCTACAAAGTACTCCCCCTTTTTGTGATGGAATGCCGAAGGGCAAACAAGATATCCATCATCAAAAGGGAGGTGGTCTAAATTGCGCCAACTCCACATGCAAGGCACGGATCTCATCGAGCACGTCCACCAAAATCTATCCTTAAGCTACCTGAACGGTCAAGACATGATCCAACGTGCGACGAATGTCGGAATCATCCGAAGCAATCGGTGGGGGAACAGCAACATCAGCAGCAGTACCTGATGTCTCAGCAGCAGCAGTACCTGTAGAAGAGGGAGGAGGGGGAACACCACTAGATGACGCACCTCTAGGACGAGAAGGAGCAACTCTCAACTGAGCAGCCCTTTGACGAAGAAAAGTGGCACCTATAGGAGCAATCACATGAACAGGCTCACCAGACGGAAAACCATCTAGACCTAAGAAGAGCAAAATCCTATGAATGAAAATAGGATGAATCAGCGCATGCCCTACGGCAGAACTCCTATGAACCTCGTTCAAAGAACGAAGGAACAAGTGAGGAAAACTGATAGATGCTCCAGAAACAAAGGCATACAAAAACACACATCACTCTAAAGGGATGGTGTGGAAGTGAGAGATAGGCCACAAGGAATGACACGCTATCCTAAAGAAGAGATAGGCCGTCTCGGTAAACTCAGTGGACGTGATCCGAGGATCAGAACCCCACTGGATAGATGACCCAGTGATGTAAGACATGACAACATCTAATAAGGGTGACTCATCATAGGGATAGTCAGCCTCCCGAACAACCGACACCCCAAGAGCCTCAGCCACTACCCAAGGGGTAATGGTGAACTCTACACCTCGTATCCAACTCCTAACAAGAGTGTTGGAATCATAGATGTGGCAAGAGAGGTTTGAGAAGGACTCTCTAATCAGGGTGGTCGAGGGTGGATGATCTATCTCTAAGAGGGGCAACCAACCTCTAGACTCAAAATTGGCCCTAATGGCCAGATCAAGCTCATCCAACACAACAGCTTGCTTAGCCCATATCTTACGCTTACAGTTCAAGGTGTCAAAGGCTTCTCTACACTTATCATTCCTAAACAACTCAACCCTAGTGGGAGACTCAGAGGAAGTGGAAGTGGTCCTATGGGCTCTAGTTTTCCTAGGCATGGTGCTAGGATAAGGACCAACACAGAGAGAGAGAGAGAGAGAGAAAAAAAAAAAAAAAAAAAAAAAAAAAAAAAAAAAAAAAAAAAAAAAAAAACCAAGGGCAAACTGCAAGTTAGCACAAAAAGAGAATATAGAATAAAAATCTATATGATGCATGAACAAGTTAAATGACATGATGCATGTTCTAATGCAATGAATTAAGTCCAAAAGGTTCAAATTCACAAAATTGGCTTGAACATTGAGGTTTTAACACAAAAACCCCAAAATTTGGAAAACTACTTGATCAATTTGAAAAAATATTGACGAATTGATCATCACACATGATAGAATAACAAAAAGAATGACCAAATACATCAATTTGATAAGCCAATTTCATCAATTTAACCCAATTAGACAAAATCCCCAATTCAGATCAAAATCAAACCCTAGAATTTCCAATTTTTCAAAAACCACAAAATTGATCAAATTAAACTACAAGAATCATCATTATAGTATCATAGAACAAAAACCCATTGATCAATTCAGCAAAATAGGTTTGAATCATCAAAAACCCCAATATTTTGAAAGTGCCGAAAATAGCCACAAGAATGCATGAAAAATGCATGAAAATGTGAAATAAAATGCAAAAGGAAGGGCAAAAGAGACTTACCGGCCTTCAAGGACAAAAACCTTGCAAAAATCTTGAAGGAAAACGACAAAAAATTGATGGTGGAGCCTATAGCCAACGCGGAGAGAGAGAGAAGTTGAAAAACTATTTGAAAAAGTGACTTTGAAAAGTCCAATCTGTCTATTTTAAAAAACCTGTTTCATGAGTTTTGATCGATCGAGGCTGATCAGCCTCGATCGATCGAAATAGATAGAGACTCTCTCTATCAAATTTAAAAAAATTTCGATCGATCGAAAAACAGAATGGATCGATCGAAATAGGTAGGGGCTCACCAAATTTTGAGGAAAAAAAAACACAGTTTTTGAAAAACATTTAGAATTAACTTAAAGCGTTGAAATTTAAGAACAAAAATGCATAAGTATGTGATGATATGATTTTCAAAACAAGAATTTTAAGCCCAAATTCCCAAAAAAAAAAAAAAATTCTTGCATTTTCCACAAATTTTCCAGTAACAAATTAATTTTGCACAAAATTTGAAGTATTTGCAAAACTTGGTTGGTCAGACCATAAACACACACAATAACATGTATAATGTTTAGTAAAGAATAACTCGTGTAGTGTGTGCAACTAGCAAAAGTTTGAGATACATGTGAGGTGATATGTGAATAGCAATCAATTACAAAGTCTACAAAATTCATCATAAGGAATTTAAAAGAAACTATCACCTAAAGAGTTACATCATATAACTCCCACATCTCCTAGATCATAAGCTTGCAATCATGTAAGTTTCTTATATTTATGCCTCATAATATACATACCAATTTTAAGTTATGTGAGTTTGGCATCAAACCTAATAGTACACACTAATTTTGATTTTAAGAATTAAGCAATTTAACCCGAGGCTTCACCTTATGTTCTTTTTGTGCATGTGCTACACTTTCTCGAGCACAAAATCTTATGATATGCACTAAGGTGTTCATGATTGGCTAGTGAACAGTGGTGAGATGGTTATTTATGCCTTTCTCTAAAAGTTCAAGTCAAACATTTAAAAACCATGTGACTTCAAGATTAAGACATAGTAATCAAAAGCCATAAACATCTTTCCCACACAACATGCACTACAAAACTTCAACTAGTAAAGTGCAATAAATAAGCTCATCAAAGCTAAACAAGGTACAAAAGACATGTTATGTAAAAATAAATTGACCAACCTTGTTCTCAAAAACCAAGAAGATTGGTACAAAACAAAATGTGCTTCCTTTTTCTTCCTTTTTTTTTAAAAAAAATAAAATAAAAAAACTCCTAGAATGAAATGCATGAATGTTATGCTATGCAAATCCTAGAAACAAAAAAAAAAAAAAAAAAAAAACAAAAAACAAAACAAAACCAAAGAACAATGATCACAAAGGGTAGAGCAATGAAGCACAAAGACCAGGTCAGAAAGACTCAATTAGATCGAGTCTTTTGCATCCAAAACCTTTTAGATGCACCACGAGCATTGGAGTTCTTATTCACATGAGAATGATTACCAACTCTAGGATTGGAATAAAGGTTTAAAACCTTTACCAAATCACCAATAAGTACCATAGGATCAAGTGCTTGAGGCACAGGTACTTTTGGTTTGTTTGCTCTCTTAGCAGTTTGCAGCTTGTAGCAGTTTGGACGGATGTGTCCAGACTTTCCACAAAAGTGACAAACCCATGTAGGCTTATCATGTGTCTTGTCCTTAGATAGGGTAGGCTTTGTAGACTTAGACTCTTTCAGATCAACCCTAATCTTCCTAGATGATGAACCTTCTAAGGGTTTAACAACCTCACTCACAGGGGGTTTGACAGTTTCACTCACTATCTCACTCATGGAAGGTTCAGGAGAAGAAGATGAAGGAACAAACTTTGTGGAATGGGGAGCGGACACAGATATGCTTTCAACATAACCTAATCCAATTTTGTCAGAAGAAGACTTTTGAACACTCAGCATTTGATCAAGTTTAGAACTAGCAGATTTAGCAACAGATAAATCAAGTTCCAAAGATTTAACTTTATTAAGCAAAAGCATATTTTCAGTTTTCACATTGTTTAAAAGATAATTAGCATCAAACAGTTTAACAAGCAAATTTTTCTTTTTAAGCTCAAAAGATTCAATTTTCTTTAGGCCAAGTTCAACATTCATAGCATCTTTTACAGTAACTTTGCAAAGTTTATTATAGGCCTCTTGAAGATCTGCATCCTCAGAGAGTTCCCCATCAAAAGGGTTCTCTTCAACAGATATACTCTCATCAGCTACAGCAGTAGTGGTGAAAGCAATGAAGTTTTCATCCTCATCACAATCAGACTCATTATCAGAAACTTCACCATCATTAAAGGTTACAGCCATAGCCTTACCCTTAGACTTCAAATAGGTTGGACATTCAGATTTCATGTGTCCACACCCTTGACATCCAAAACACTGAAAGCCCAAGGAATTATTGGAAGATTGACCTCCTCTTTCTCTAGGTTTATCATTGTTGTTAACCTTAGTGGGATCATGCTTCCTAAAATTTCTAGGTTCAGCAGTGTTTGTGCCTCTTGCCTTTCTATTACTATTCTTGAGAAAGTTTCTAAAGTTCTTGGCAAGGTAGGCAATCTCTGTAGCAGAGAGCTCATCATCAAATCCACCACCTTCAACATCATCAACTGACTTAAGAGCCATTGATTTGGATTTGGTAGTTTTGGGTAGATCCAACTCATAGAATTGAAGAGATCCTACAAGTTCATCAATAGGGATAGAGTCCACATCCTTGCTTTCAGTAATTGCAGTCACCTTGGGTCTAAAGTCTTCAGTCAAAGATCTAAGAATCTTCCTAACAATTTTAGGTTGATCATAGATTTCACCCAAGTTAAAAGCAGAATTAACAATATCATTCAATTTAGCATATAATTCATTAAAAGATTCATCATCAGACATCCTAATGCTTTCAAATTTAGAAGTCAATTGCTGCAATTTATTTATTTTGACAGCCTTTGTGCCTTTATGCACAGTCTGGAGGATATTCCAAGCAGTATGAGCAACCTCAACATTAGAGATTCTCTTAAATTCCTCCATAGAAACAGCGTTAAAGATCGCATTCATAACCTTGCTATTAAACGAAACTGCTTCTTTTTGAGAAGTTTCCCACTTACTAACAGGAGTAGTGGGCTTCTCCCATCCATATTCAACGAAGTTCCACACCCTCTCATCAATGGATTTCAGGAATGCTTTCATCCTTACTTTCTAGTAAGCATAATTATTCCCATCAAAGTGAGGAGGAATAACTAGAGAGTGTCCGTGTTCCATGACAACAAGGGTCAAGGATCAGCTTAGTGATCAAAGGATCAACAAAAAAAGAGCTACCCGCTCTGATACCACTTGTTCGTTTTTAGACCCCTTAAATAATTGATTAAACCTAGGTAATTAGCTAAGTTGTTACTTAGTCCAATTAAAGAAATCTAGGTTATCACAATATAAAAGATCAAATCATGCAAAGTAACGGAAAATAAATAACATAAGATATGATCACCCAGGAAACCAAACCGGTAAAAACCTGGGGAGGATTTGACCTAGCTATCCTCAAGATAAACTTGAATCCACTATCTTGAAAGAATCGAAGTTCATACAATAAGACTTACAAGCCCCCATGCTCGACTTCTTATTGCTACCAACTAGTAGAACTTACTGACACGATCACGTGTAAACTCCGAATCCACGAACTCCTTCTTTCTTGGATTCACCACCAGATACAAGCACACCCGCTTGTGTTTTCTTTAAGTTTCAATGGCAGCAAACTGAATTGATCATCAAGGCGTAGATAAATCTTCTCCTTGAAAACCTTAAGTTTGTGTAAAGGAAAACTCCTTTAGATCTCATAAGAGATTTACACAAACCGCAAATATGAGCAACACTAAAATGTGGCTAGGGCTTGCCTTTTATACTTAGGAAAAATAAGAAACCCTAAAAACGTTTTAAAACACTTAGGGCTGAGTTGGACGAATCTGCAGAAAAACATTTTGCTCGAGCTTCGATTGATCGAGCCAGGCTAAAAGGCACAATCCTTTCCTGCTTTAACTCGATTCCAACTTTACATAGACGCACAACTTCGAGCTAGCTTTAAACACTTCTAAACACATTGTTTTGATCATGGTTTGCCAACAATACAAATTAGAGTTCTAAATACATAAAATCCTAAGACTTTAGAACCTAACATCTATATAACCCAGCCCATAACATGTATATATATATATATATATATATATTGAAAACACATGCATGGGTTGGATTGGATTAGTTGATTAGTCTTGCTTTATGCCTTGAAAAAAAAAAAGGTTTTTATCAACTTTTTATACTATTTTCAAGGTCAAATTGTAATTTACACCCTTAGAATTTGTGGTCATTTTAATTTTCCCCCTGCCGCCAACGTTCGATATAAAGAAGCTGGTTAGGCCGATGTTTTTGAAATGAATTATCTTGGAAAAGGAAACTTCACGATTTTCAGATTTGAGTAGGTGATGCTTTTAAAACGAATTATTTTGGAAAAATGTTACAAGTGCTTTTGGTTTGTGACAAGCGGGGGCAAAGGAAGAGTGCACAATAGTAGAAGAAAAGGCATCAGTATGAAGGAACTCATGATTGTAGAAAAAGCTACGCAATTTGGGAAGCGAAATAGGATTGGGCTTAGTTTCTAAATAAATCACGGAATTCGTATTTAAGACCTTTGAATACATAGATACTAAAATGTTGAAGTAAGAGCGGTCTCCCTGCCACACTAAGTTCATTAGATAATGTTTTGGCCTTCACAGAAACTGGGCGATAGAAAGATTAGTCTGTATGAGATCATGGAGTTAGAGGCAAAGGTCAGTGACAACACAAGGGTGGTCTAGATTTCATGAGACAAGGCTAACCCAACTTTGAAGCGGAAGAATTTCATTAGGCCAAGAGGAAAGAACAAAGTTTGGCAACAAACCTGGTAACTTCATTCAATATCTTTTTATTGGAAATGAATATTGATGAATCCACTATTTGGTTACATTTTCTTCTTATACTCTCCATGCTTGCAAAATTTCTAGTAGTTCAAAGATTAATAGCTATGATATCAATCAATTGTATTGCAAGTTTTTGTAATCTAAAATTATACATAAAAAAATAATTTATGAATCATATAGAAAATAACATCCGATTGACACAAATTGACATGTATTAAGAGTGTAAAGAACATGTAATCTAACCGTTAGAATTTTAAAATATGTAGCAATGTTTATTTTTTAAAAGAAGTTGTAATCTTAGGTTATAACTAAAATTGTAGCCAAATTTCATCCAAGAGGTAATTAGAAGGCTAATAAGATGGTCCTGGCAATAGTGCATATCCAAAAGGTTTTCCACATGATTTGTAGATGGAGGACGCAAGTTGGAAACATCAATGAAGCCAAGAGATCTTGACCACTAAGGTAAGGTATGGGTGGAGTTTTTCAGTAAAGGTAGTTTTATTGATGATGGATTAGAAGTGGTGAGCATTGGTTAACAAAGGGAAGAGAAGGAGGAGTTGGAGAGTTTTCAGTTAGGTTGATAGTGAAGGGGGAAGAGGGAGAGGAAGCCATATGAAAGCCAAAACTAAATTGAAAAAACAATGTTTGTTTGAATAAATTGCAACTCATTAAGTTTTCTTTAGTGGCTATTATATTATGGCAGACTTTCCAAGTGAAGTTCCAGATTTTATTTGGAGTCTCCAATCCCCAGACCCTTTTCCATACCTGTTTCATTGTTGAGCAATCTGAGCTAACTCCATTTCTTTCCTTCCAAACTTCCTCCACGGCTAGTCTATAGGCACTCGTAACAGAGAATCTTCCATTCCTGTTGGCAGCCCAAATAACCTTGTCTGGAGGGAGACGGTTACTAAGTGGTATGCTTAGAATAGTCTCTGCATCATGGGCTAAGGAAATTTGTTGCACCAAACCCACTTCCCATTCCCTCTTTTCAGCATTAATGCACCTTTGCATCACTTGGTAGGAGGTTCACTAGGGAGGATACTTTGTATGTTGTTGGAGAGGGTAGCTAGCTGCCCTACCATATATGAATTCTTTCCCCATTTCCAACTCTCTCTCCACCTTAAACCTTTCCTCACAATTCCTTAGGCTGCCAAAATGCTTCGCCACACATAGGAAGGGTGAAACCCCGTGACAACATCCACAAAATTACTATGAGGGATGTATTTGGCCTTAAAGACTCGATAGAACAAAGAGTTGGAATGATATTGCAATCTCCGTCCTTGTTTTGCTAGGAGGGCTATATTGAAAGTTTTTAGGTCCCTAAAGCCCATGCCACCTTACTCCTTCGGAGGCACATCTTTTCCCAACTCAACCAAGGCATTTTCCTCTACTCTTTCTTTTGACCCCACCAAAATTGACTTACCATGCTAGTTAGTTCATCACATAGGGCCTTGGGGAGCTTAAAGTAGCTCATTGTGTAGGTTGGCACAGCTTGGGCTACCGCTTTGATTAAAACTTCCTTCCCGGCAATGGATAACAATTTCTCTTTCCAACCTGCCAATTTGCTTGCCACCCTCACCTTGAGCTCTGTAAATGTATTCCTTTTAGATCTACCCACCAAGGATGGGAGGCCTAGGTAGGTTTCATGTTGTTTGATAACCTGGGTGCCAAATCTACCTTTAATTGCTTCTTGAATTCTCCTATCTATGTTGCAGCTAAAGAAAAGTGATGTTTTCTGTTTGTTTAGTTGCTAGCCTGACAGCTCTCCATAGACCTTTAGTAACCTCAAAATTTTCTCACTTTCTTTAATGGTTGCCCAACCAAAAATCAAACAATCATCAACGAAAAATAGATGAGATATCTTAGGGCCCTTTTGGCAAGCCGACACACCTCTCAGCACTTTATCACACACTTCTTGGTGCAATAGGGCCGCTAAACCTTCTGCACATAACAAAAATAGATAAGGAGATAAAAGATCCCCTTGGCGCAAGGTTTAGTCTATTGGACAAGGTTTTTTATGCCAGTTTATAGATCACGCTGCACAAGCTAATGGGCCTATAATAGTAACAAGTTGGGGGTTTTTGACCTTTGGGATTAAGACTATATGTGTTTCATTAAATTTTGGGGGAATTATACCTCTATTAAGAAAAGTCATGACAATTTTTGTGACAACATTACCAACAATAGGCCAAAAATGCTGATAGAGTAGAGGAGGCATACCATCCGGGCTAGAGGCTGTAGTGGGGTTCATCTGCTTTAGAGCTCTCTCCACTTCATGGGCATGGTAGTCATTGGTCAGTACAAATTTCATTTGGGCAGAAACCTTTACATGGATGGCGTTTATCATCTCTTCATTAACTATTTGGTTGCCTATGGAAAACAGATTCTCATAGTAATCCATAAAGATTTTCCCAATCTCTTCTGCATCTTCATGCTAGAAGCCATTGCTGTCTGTTAGTTTTTAGACCCCTTAAAAAAAATTGATTTAACCTAGGTAATTAGCCAAGTTGTTACTTAGTCCAATTTAACAATTCTAGGTTATCACAATAACAAAGATCAAATCATGTAAAGCAGCAGAAAAATAAATAACACAAGATATGATCACCCAGGAAACCAAATCGGTAAAAACCTGGGGAGGATTTAACTTAGCTATCCTCAAGGTAAACTTGAATCCACTATCTTGAAAGAATCGAAGTTCATACAATAAGACTTACAAGCCCCCACGCTAGACTTCTTATTGCTATCAACCAGTAGAACTTACTGACACGACCACGTGCAAGCTCCGAATCCACGGACTCCTTCTTTCTTTGGCCTTTGCAAAACACAAACACCCCCGTTTGTGACTTTGAGATCCCACTCAAAGGTTTAGCAACACAAACTCTCCTATTTGTGACTCCAAGACCACCCTTGAAGGTTTAGATCATCAACACCTTTGATGACAAGAGAAGGCAGCAACTTCTACAATACCGGATCTTGAGATTCTTCAAGGAATAGCACAGGTAGAAGACATAAGAGAGCTTTTTAGGAACAAAACCCTAAATACAAAAGAGGCACACTCTTTTCTCTCTAAAAAGCCACATCAAAACGTGCTTAGGGTTTTCTTTATATACTGGGAGGAGTAGATTAGAAACCCTAATCCTAATAGGCTTGAACTGCTGTTTGGGCTTAATTAAAATTTTGCAGATACGACTTTCGATCGGTCAAGCCTGTCTTTCGATCGATCAAACCAGACAGATTATGAAATCTTCTTCCTGCAGCTTGTATGTTCTTGAATCTTGACTTGAATCACCTTGAGCATTGTCTAATAAAACCTATAGACTTTAAGATCTATATCTAGACAAGTTTGTGTTCACGATTTGCCAATTGTTCTAAATATTTAGAACCTAACACTGTCCTTCACACCGAATATAGAGTTTCGTTGGTGTCTATTTGAAGCTTTTGTGTGGAAAAATGAGGTGTTCCTTGTGAGTTTTTTGGCCTCTTAAAAACAAAATTGGATTAACATAGTTAATTAGCCAAGTTATTACTTAGTCCAAATTCCAAATCTAGGTATATGATAACCCAAGAAACCAAACCGATAAAAACCTAGGGAGGATTTAACCTAGCTATTCTCAAGATAAACCTGAATCCACTATGAAAGAATCTAAGTTTTATAATAGAACTTATACCATTAACATCCTATTGCTACCCACCAGTAAAAACTTACTGACACGACCACGTGCAAGCTTCGAGATCAGGACTTCTTCTTTCTTGGATTCTCTAGCAAGTACAAGCACACCCGCTTGTGTTTCTTTAAGTTCTTATGGCAGCAACTGAATGATCATCAAGTTCTTGAACGAATCTCCTTCTTGATAATCCTAAGCTTGTGTAAAGGAAAGCTCCTCACAGATCTCACAAGAGATTTACACAAACAGCAATATGAGCACCTCTAAAACGTGGCTAGGGTTTGCCTTATATACCTAGGGCAAAAACACAAAACCCTTAACGTTTTAAATGAACTAGAGTTGAGTTGAAATTCTGCAGAAAAAATGCATTCTGCCCGAATTTCGATTGATCGAGCCTAAGCTTCGATCGATCGAATCAGGCCGAATTGCTCTAATAAATTTGCATCAGCTTGAATCCAACTTTACATAAAATACACAACTTTGAGCAAGTCTAAACAAGACTAAACAACTTGTTTTGATCATAGTTTGCCAACAATACACATTAGAGTTCTAAATACATTAGTTCCTAAGTCTTTAGAACCTAACATCCCTGTCCCCTTCCGGAAGCCAAGAATTCCGGGAACATTTCTTCCACAATATCTCCTCAATGTCGAGTATTTTGTTTAATTCCATCTTTCTATTTTGGACTTCCTCCATATTCACTAAGGCATCATTCTGACATTCCACCCTTTGTAGTGGCTCTTGAAGGTAAGCTACTTTTCTTCCCACGTGCCCAAAATTGTTCTAGATTGTAAGGGAGGAACGACATTCCTCTAGGCATTTAAGAAAAATGTTCTTTGATGTACTGTTGATACCCTTTCCCAAGCCCTATCCACAACCTTTGCATAACTCTTATCCTAAAGCCACATGGCCCCAAAAAGAAATAGCTTTGATCGAGCAGTAGGTTTACAATGAGATGGCAAATCACAAAATGGAGCATACAGTGATCAAAGGTAGAAGCTACCCTGTGGTGCACCTGAAACCTAGGAAAACATGACACCCAGCTAGTGGAGATTAAAGCCCTATCCAACCTTTCTCGGATCCAACCATGGGCACCTCTCTTCCTGCTCCATATGAATTCTTGGCCTACAAACCCCATGTCACATAGACCACAACGGTTAATTCCCTCACAAAAGCGGTCCATTTGTTTTGCTGGACGGTGACCCCCACCTTCCTTTTCCCCAATATGCATCAACTCATTAAAGTCCCCCATACAAATCCAGGGCAAACTATTTGCCCTCACCTGGAGCTCTAGGTGTTCCCAAGATTCCTCTCTCTTGCTGGTCTCCGAGTTGCCATAGAAGCCTGTAAACCTCCATAGCTTGTCACCAACACCTCTTGAAATTATAGCATCAATGTGTCTTTCCGAAAAAGTTTGGACCTCTACTTTGATGTCTTTCTTCCAAAGAAGGGCTAATTCCCCGCTCTTACCGACACTGGGCATTGCTAGTCCTTGTAAATGATCTAACTTCCTTTTTATTTCAGGTAAATCCATTTTGGGATCTTGGTTTCAATTAGAAAAATCAAACTAGGATCTTCCTTTTTCACCACCTTCTCCAAGGCGTTAATTGTACAGGGGTTCCCAAGCCCCCGATAGTTCCAACATAACGTATTCATTGTTCCCAGTGGGACTGCACAGCAGTCTCTGTCGATCTAAACTGTTGAGCCATGAGTAGACCAAGAGAATGGGCATCACCATCTAGCTAACCCACTTATCCACTTACACATGGCATCATCCCTTTCCTTTTCATCCCTACTTCCATTTCTTCTTCCACCATTGACTCCCTTCCAAAATCTCCTCTACTAATTCTTTTCCACTTACCCGCTTTTCAGTCCTCATTTGACTCCTGTTGTTCGCCATCTATACTCAACCTCTCTGCACAAATATTTTCCTTCCCTGCATTGTTCTGAGTTTCTTTGGGGTTATGATGGCCTTTCTCCTTTTTGGGCTAGCAACTCATTTTATTGATATGTTGTGAGCATTGTATTTGTAATTACTATATTTGTATAGTTAGATAGACACCATAAATAATCTCATTACCACTTAATTATCACTTGAAACTTGATGAATTTATACTTTGAAAAATAAACAAGATAAGACTGCAAATGATAAAATTTGTTCATATTTATTTTACACACATGTAGCTAGAAAGGAAACAAATAGAAAAGATTGACTTGTTGCACTTGACTGCTAGCCATTGCTAGCTAGTAAAGTAACAATGTTATTATTTGATACATGCACAGTGGTGAATAAGATGGCTCCTCTTAAAGTAGATGCTGACGTGGCTGAAACTGACAGCAGGTAGATTGAATTATGTCAACAAATTGGCGGTACTTCAGAAACACATATAAGATTGGCACAAATGCAAATAACCCAAACAGAACAGCAATAAACGGGAATCCCTGATGATCATGATTAATCAAACAAAGGATGCAGAAAACGCGACCATCATGGCAGCAATTGAGATGAAAAGTGAAGTGACTCCAGTCATCAACTTAATAGGTAAAGATACAAGAAAGTCATCGTATGAATAACGCGAGGTAAGGATGCACAAGAACATTATCAGGGATGTTGACGAGCAAAACAATGCTGTAGCACTTGAAACTGAATAGGCCAATTCAAGATTGTATTTCTTAGAGTTATGACTCAATCCATCAGTTGGTAGGCCACTAAACATTATAGAGCTAATTAGTGTAGCAACCACCATAGATGACTTAGCTGTGTTCATCATCCACTTCTCTCCTTCCTTCCTTAAATCCTCGTGTTCCATCGCAAATAACACAAAAGCTGTTTCCCCTTTTTTCATTTTTCATTTCTTTGTACGAAGGTTTTACAATCTTTTCAACCTCCTTCAATTGCAGTCATAGGAAATATCACGTGAAAGAATATTTGTTAGTCCAATAATTTTGAATATTTAATGTTGAATTTGAAAAAAATAGGGAAAACATTCAATGAAATGGTTCAAATCTTACTACTCAAGGCATATGAATAAGTACCTTGAACCATAATAATTCTCGCTGCATTTGAAGAGCTGCCCCTGATATAGCATTTAGCTTCTCTTGAGGTGCCAATCCTGCAGCTAAATGCAATATGTTGTTCCCATCTACTATAATATCTCTAATTGAGCCTATCAGTAAATTGAAGATGCTTTCATGGCGCTGCTCAACAGCAATGTGAAATATGCTTCTTTCGTTATCTATTTTCCATAATAGGTCAAAGTCAAAACGAATAAGCTTGACCAAGAACTCAACGTTGCCTACTTCTGCTGCAACAAATAGAACTTGTGAAATCTCTGGGATTTCATTTATATTCTCAACATCAACCACGTAAGCGTGAAGACATAGATTAAACAGTTCACGGGCTTGAGATTGCTTTGAGTTTTCGCGTTTTAATTTCAACCCTGGAATTGACAGTTACAAAGAAAGTGGTCATACCTTAGTGAATAATTTTATTTAAAGAATTGAATGGTAAAGAATAAATGTGCTACTAGTGGATGTGAATTTGTTAATTATTAAAATTTAATATTTAGGCGAGACTAAACGGTAAATCTTGTTGGAGATTGTTAAGTCCAGCTCATGATAGAAGAATTTTATAGATTTCCATACTGGTTTTTGGAATGCCATATCAATTAGAAGAATAACAAGGAAGTACACAAATTCTTAGCAATATGCTTCCACAAAAAGTTACTTTATCTATCTTATCTTCTTACTTTACAAAACATCCAACATCAATGGTTTTATTTTAGTTTTTAACACAATAAAATACTATAAACAACACAATAAAATAATATATTCACCACAAAACAGTGTGAACATATGAATAAAATAACATATTTAATATAAAGCAGCATGAACACACAATTTAATAATACCTTTTTTTTTTTACCTATGAGCTACTGTGGACAGCGACTTTTGGCTATGCACTGTAGTTATGGAGCCAAATTATTTGGCTTTGGCTTTGTCAAGTTCTAAGACTTTAAGAACTAATGTATTAGAACTTCAATTTGTATATGTTGGCAAACCATGATCAAAACATTTAGTCTAGGTTTAGGATTGCTCAAAGTTTGGATTGATGTAAAGTTGGAATCGAGTAATTGTAGAAATTACAATTCAAAATCTACAAGGCTCGATCAATCGAAAGTTAGACTCGATCGATCGAAAGAAAGTCGTGCATCAGTAATTTTCTGTAGAATTCTCAAACTAACCTAACCCCATTCGACGTGTAGGGTTAAGTGTTTCACTCCAAGTATAAAAGGAAAAACCCTAGCTATGTTTTAGAGGTCTTTGTTAAGTTGTGTGTTGAATCTTTTGTGAGATCTAAGAGATTATTACATTCATACACACACAGAGTTATCAAGATCAAGATTAATGTCAAGAACTTGATGATTGCTTTAATTGCTGCATAAAGAATTTTCAAGAAGATCTGAAACCTTTGAAGGGTATCTCAAAGTCATAAGTAGGAGAACTTATGGTTGCTGCAAATCAAAGAAAGAAGTAGTCTGTGGACTCGCAGCTGTCACGTGGTTGTGGTAGTAAGTTTTCTCCCCATGATTTTTACTGGTTAGGTTTTCTTGAGTTATCAGATCTATGTGTTCTTTATTTTCTACATTGTATCTATTTTACACATATTGGTTTAACCTAGATCTAATTAACAAACTTGTTCTTCAACTTGGCTCAATATTACGTTAAACATATTGTGTTAAGGGGTCTAAAAACTAACAAGTGGTATCAGAGCAGGTTAGCTCTTGTATTAGATCTCTTAATCTAAAAGTTGATCATTGACCCCTGGTGTCATGGAATACGGTCACTCTCTTGTGATCCCTCCACACTTTGATGGGAATAACTATGCCTATTGAAAGGTTAGGATGAACACCTTCCTGAAATATATAGATGAGAGAGGGTGGAATTCCGTTTCATGTGCATTGATAATAGCTTAATTTTGCATATTTATATCATTGTTAGAAAGTATTATCATACTTATTTTGAGTTAATTCATGCATTTCATATTTGGTTTTGGAATAATGCTGAATAATCAATTTTGTGCTTAATTGAATCTTATTGCGTGAATTTGTCTTTCGTAGGAGAATGGAATTAAATAAGTAGATTTATGCAAAGAAGAAAGCTAGTGGATTTGTGTATAGAAGAAAGCTAATGGACTTTACTTTTACAAGGGCCATTATGAAGTTAAAGAAGTCCAACCCAATTAAATTTAAGTCCAATTGGAGTAAGGAATCAAAGGAAATTTGCACCAAATCCAAGTCCAATTTGAATTAGGATTCCATACTACACATCAATTAGTATTTTTGGAATAACTTTCGGCTCAGAAGTCCAATTGAGATGATTCAAGTTGGCCTGGAACTTTAACCTAAAGGGCTACAACTTTGTAGTTTGCCAAAAGTCCGAACTCAGATAGTAAATGGGCCGAAATCGTCGGTTAATTGAAGCCTAAAAATCTAGGATTTTCTCCAAATGGAAATTCAACTTGTAATAGGATTCCTTGACCTATTTAAAGGCTATTTAGGGCAAAATTCAAGAAGGCCAGTGCTAGGGCTGGGGGCTGAACGTAGAGAGTGTGGCTACTTCTTTGGTTTTCTTCCATGACAGTTAGTTTTATTTATTTGTCTACTTTAATGCTTAGTATTTTCTTTTTGTGTTTTCTTTCAATTACTATGAGTAGCTAAATTTATAATTAGGGTTGAGGATGAAACATTGTTAAAGATTATTAGTAATATTTATGTGATTTGATTTTTCCCACAATAGTTGTTCTTTAATGATTTAAATTGTTCTTGCTTCATATCAATTGACTAAGATGGGATTCTAGATATGAATTCAATCATGTTTTTCTCATGATTTAGGATTTATCTTAATTAATTGAATGCTTGGTTTATTAATTCTTGATTATAAAATTGAATATCGCTTGTGATTTGTCTGTCAATGGATACAATTTATGATTTGATTTTTAGAATTGGATATATCTTGTGATTTGTTCGGCTACAGATACAATTGATGATTTGATTTTATACTTAAGAAGCGAAGAAGAACATGCTTTTGATTTTTAAAATAAGGATTTTAATGAGAATATTTTCCATGATAGCAAGATTGATTTTTAGATTATCATGTAGTGAGTTGGGAAAAATTAATGATCATAAATATATGCTGATATGACTTACAAAACGAATTCCAAAACCTTAATTCCTTTCTCTTGATTGTTTACATCTTTTTATTGCTTTATATCTTTTGCTTAGTTTAACTATTTGCTTAATTTTATTATTTTCTTAGTTTTTTTTAATCTCAGAAAAACCAATTTTTATTAAACTAGATGAGGATTAATTTGGTTAAGGTTTGATTTAATTTTCCTATGTTCATTCAAGTCCCTGCGGGTTCGACCTCGTTCTTGTCAAACTATACTTTGGTACGGTTCGTACACTTGCGAGTATTTTAAAATTTCACAACATCGGTGAATACGGATGGGAGAAACTGACTACTCCTATTAGTGAGTGGTCAACGTCCCAAAAAAAAGCAACCACTTTTAATAGCAAAGGCATGAGAGCTATTTTTAATGCTGTTTCTATGGAGGAGTTTATGAGAATCTCAAATATTGAGGTTGCTTATATTGCTTGGAATATTCTCCAAACTATGAATGAAGGCACAAAGGTAGTTAAAATAAACAAGTTGCAGTAGCTAACAACTAGATTTGAAAACGTTAGGGTGTCTGATGACGAAAGTTTTAATGAATTCTATGCTAAGCTTAATGATATTGTTAATTCTGCATGTAATTTGGGTGAAATTTATGATCAACCTAAGATTGTTAGGAAGATACTTAGATCCCTAACTGAGGACTTTAGACCGAAAGTATCTCAAATGTTGAGGTTGCTCATAATGCTTGGAAAATTCACTAAACTATGTATGAAGGCACAAAGATAGTTAAAATAAACAAGTTGCAACAGTTAACAACTAGATTTGAAAGCCGCGCGTGCCAAAGACGGGTTTACTGGGCCAAACCGCTACTTGGGCTCACAACTTATTTGTATGGTAGGTCTGGGTATCCTACTTTGGGTTGTTCTAGGTTGAGAGACTCAATGAGATCGCTTTTCTCTCTTTTTTTTACGTTTCTTCCTCTCAAACCCTCTTTTTCTCTCTCCTTTCTCTCCACAATGTTGCATCCCCTATCCATTCTTTAGTTTCTCCTATTTATAGCCCATTGTTAATGGGGGGATCATCATTATCTTTTTCACTGGTGCAAAGAGAGGTCCAATGTTGATAAATTTAAGTGGATGTTTAGGTATGAGTGACTTTGGAAATGGTTCCCACTGCAGAAAGTGTGTTCGACAGCGGAGTTTCCTAGGGTTCTACCGAGCACTCAAATGGCGATATGACCGAGCATGTGTATATCGTCCGGGGATGATTTTCTGAGCAGTATGTAAGCGGGGCACCCGCAGTCCGCTTTTTAAGTATTCGGATAGCACCCAACTTAGACTCGTAGCTATTGTGGGCTTGGGATGGGATCCTTAGCGGTGCGGAGGTTGGACCCCCGGCCTATATTATTAATCCATGGCCCAAGGCCTAAATGGACTTGGATGTTAGGTGTCGTACAATAGCCCCCCCTTGATTCGTTCACAACTCCCGGAGACGAATCAAGGAGCCAGAGAGGCAGCAGTTTGCCCGAGAAATCCAACGGGTGTGTTTTGGGAGGTTACAGTGGTTCATTAATGCGTTTCTCAAAAGGTGCGCTGCTTCAAACCTTCTGGTTCTGTCGTCATTATTACTTGTCGGTTCACAAACCGAGGCACGCGTGTTGGTTGCTCTAGGTATTTCTAAGGCCACTCCTTTTTACTTCATTATTACTAATTAATACCAATTATTGCTCATTAACCGATGCTCATTTCCCTTGGTTCCTATAAATAGTTCATCATAATCCATCTTTTCACTTTTCATTCTTTGTTCCTCTGACATTTCTCTCTGCTGAGCATTCACTTGCGTACCTGTCCACAAACCCAGAATCCTCCTCTCCCTTAGAGCCAAAAGTAAGTCTTCTTCCCCTTTCCTTTGCTTTTATTTCTTTTCCCAGAGTTCTTTTTGATTCTTAGGCTTTAGGATGGGTTTTGCTTATCTTTTGAATGCAAAGTGCCCTT
Source organism: Quercus alba (assembly GCA_036321655.1). Classification (NCBI taxonomy): domain Eukaryota; kingdom Viridiplantae; phylum Streptophyta; class Magnoliopsida; order Fagales; family Fagaceae; genus Quercus; species Quercus alba. The sequence goes on along the minus strand of CM070299.1, from coordinate 75,716,346 downwards.
AGCCGCTTTTAGGCAAACCTTTAGCTTCCCTAATGATGTGGAGATGGTGTATTGCCATGAAAGTGAGATCACTCTCCACAAAGGGGAAGGCACGGCCTTTTTCCCGTTGATGTCTACTCTAGAGGGCGGGGTTAGGTTTCCTATAGATCCATTTTTACTTAATACCCTTAGATACTATGGATTAAGTCCCGACCAGCTTCCCTCCAACTTTTACCGGGTAGTAAGTTGTGTGAGTAGGTTAAACCAAGCGTTTGGTTTGCAATTAGATCATCATGACATAAACCACATGTACAGCCTATGTGGAAAGAGGAAATCCAATTACTATTTAAAGACTAGAGATACGAGGTTACGGCTAATTTCATGTTTGCCGGGCTCTAATAGGAACTCTGCCAGAGAATACGTCCGGGTGCGTGGCAATTGGTTTGCCGATGGTATCCCTCCCCTTTTGTTTTGGCGCGAAGTTGGTTCGTTCTAATCTTTAATTTATTATATCCCTTCCGTTCGTAACTATTTTATTTACCCTAACTCTAACTCGCCATCTTTTGTTGCAGACGGTTCAGTGTTTACCCAGGACATCAGAACGGTTCACGTTCGAGACCTGAACTTTGTGCTTAGGTCCAAAATTTTTGGGCACCGGGACGGGCAACTCTGTGCATCTCACCTCATCCTCGGCATAGATCCGGTGTACTCCACTTGGCAACCCTTCAGCCAAGCCCTTATTGTTGACAGTCCTCTTCTCTCCTACATAGACATTCGGCATACGAACATTCTTCCTCCCAATTTTACAATAGGCAAAGCCCGAGACCTCGGCCTACGATACACCTGTTCGGATGAACTCGCGCCTATAAGGGACGAATTAACCAAAGTAGCCTCCAGATATCTCCGGGAACATGCTCACAAGGCCATCCAGCACGAAGTTATAACTGCTGAACCTGAGGCTCCTGTTCAGGTAGTCGAACAAGAAGCCGCAGAATCCAGTGACTTTTCCAGGACGCATTCTGTCCCTGAAGACATGGTGACTCATAAGACTTTGACAGTTGGCTGTTTTATCCTTGGGGAAAGTCAGGCCGTTCAGCAGTAGCCACCCCAAGGGCGTGTCTCGGCTCCTCCTGCTCATCCTCCACCTCCTCCTCCTTTCGGGCAGACTCGTAAGAGACAACGGGTCGCTGACTTAACCTCCATTAGCTCGGGAGACACGCAGGTTCAAACTCCCCACCAACCGTCTAGGGGTGTTACTATTCGGGAGCCCCCGGCCCAAGTTGGGACAAACATGGCCTCATCCTCTAGACCAGCGCAGTTATGGCAACCCACATTTGAGTTAGATGGCACACCCCTCCCAGCTAGTGCCAACGTACGGGCGTGGGAGAAAGGAGAAGGGGGCCATGTTGCCCAAAGCTTGGTGCACAGTCTCCTTTTGCCCGAGGACGTGAACGCTTTTACTAATGGGATCGATAAGTCCATAGGGAGAATACTCTAATGGCACACTGTCGCGGTAACTTCTCTTTCTTTGTACACTTGCTTTTTACGCACATTCTTATTATTGCCATATATGTTGCTTCTTTAAGCTACCATGTGTGAGTAATGTCGTCTTTAACAGGCCGCTTAACTAGCCCATATCCTGAATGAGAGGGTGAAGGACCAAACTGAGGAGGTTGACTGGGAAAAGGTCGGCAAGGAAGAGGCTGCCAAAATGGCTAAGGAAAAAACGGAAATTGCTGAGGCTGCCGAAAAAAGTGCTGCTGTCGCGGAGAAATCCCGGGCGTTAGCTGAGAAAAGGTTGGCGGAGCTAGTAACGCAGCAAAATGAAATGGAAGTGAAGCTGGCCAAAGCAACAAGTTTGAATGCTACCCTATCCGAGGAAGTTGCTGATTTACGGGCGGTCCTAGAAGCTTGTGAGAGCAAGTGGTATGATGAAGGGTTCGCTGATGCGGAGAAGGGAGTGGAGCCGATTGTAATGCAAGCCCGGCAGCTGTCTTTTCAGGAGGTCTGGATGGCTGCCTTACAGGCCTTAGGGGTGCCTGAGGACTCTCCTCTTAGGGACCCTGGCCAGATTCCCTTTCCAGACCCTGCCTCAGCCATGCAGAACCCTACTAGACCAAATGATGAGGAGGAGACAGACAGTTTGAGGGAGCTGGTGGAGTAGATTGACACTCATGTGGAAATGATAGGGACAGAAGCCACCAGTAACCCCCCTACTGACGACCCTCCGGTGAAAATGTTCATCTCCAGCCCTCTGTATCCGAGCACCAGTTTACCGAGATGACTTCTGAGACGCAGCCCGTGGATTTCACTCCTTAATTGTCGAACCTGTTTTTACTTTATTTCTTATTTGCTTCTATTTAGTGACTTTTATTCTGAGTTGGTTTGCCCATGTTGCCGGGCTGTGGCGACTAAACAGTTAATTTCTGATTTCTTTACCAAACAGTTATTCAATTTCTAGGTTTAAACTTAATGTCACTGGGTTTTGGTGATGAGATAATTGATTTTTCATGCTTGATTTTGACTAAGGTTTATTTGCCGGCCAGTTACCTTAATCGTTTTTATGACTATCCATCTATATTCTAACGTTTTTGTAAATACTTCAAAGTCCTTCGTGCATGCATGTTATACTAATGAACAGGGCATGTTCCCACCCTGGAATATAATATTTTCTTTTGTAATACTTCTGTCCTTATAACATTTTGAACAAGGTTCCCACCTGCTCGGTGATAAGGATTAAACCGAGAAGCAGGCTTCTGTCCTTAGAAATTTTTGAATAGGGTTTCCATTTGCTCGGTGATAGGGATCGAACCGAGAAGCAGGCTTCTATCCTTAGAATGTTTTAAATAAGGTTTTCACCTGCTCGGTGATAGGGATCGAACCGAGAAGCAGGCTTCTGTCCTTAGAAATTTTTGAATAAGGTTTCCACCTGCTCAGTGATAGAGATCGAACCGAGAAGTAGGCTTCTGTCCTTAGAAATTTTTGAATAAGGTTTCCACCTACTCGGTGATAGGGATCAAACCGAGAAGCAGGCTTTTGTCCTTAGAAATTTTGAATAAGGTGTTCACCTGCTTGGTGATAGGGATCGAACCGAGAAGCAGGCTTCTGTCCTTAGAAATTTTTGAATAAGGTTTTCACCTGCTAGGTGATAGGGATCAAACTGAGAAGTAGGCTTATGTTCATAGAAATTTATTAACTGCTTGACTTTCTTCACCTTCCTCCGTGTTTATTGACCAGACGTACTTAAATAAATAGAGTTGGTTGGGCTTGCACGAACTAGTTACATCATTATCATATTAGTTAGTACAAGTACATTTTTCCGTGCATGGACGGTCATTGATAAAACTTCTTAAGATTATAAGCATTCCAAGGCTGGGGCAACGACATCTTGTTCATGTCTTCCAGATAATATGCTCCTACACCTGCAATGGCTATAATTTTGTACGGTCCTTCCCAAGTTTGGGCTAGCTTCCCGGCGTTTGTATCTCGCATGCTTCCTATTGCTTTGCTCAATACCAAGTCTCCAGCATTGAATTCCCTCACCCTTACATCTTGGTTATAACACCGGGCAAGCTTTTGCTAATACTCAGCTAGTCATATAGTCGCTGTGTCCCGGTATTCTTCAAGTAAATCGAGACGCTCCATCAGCTGACCGTCATTCTGGGACGTGTTGAATTCCGAAACTCCTGCGTTACATAAATTAACCTCGACTGGTATCACGGCCTCTGCCCCGTACATGAGAGAGAATGGGGTCTCCCCCATAGACCTCCGAGGAGTTGTCCGGTATGCCCACAAAACATTGGGTAGTTCCTCGGCTTAGCTACCCTTTGCACCTTCCAGTCTTCTCTTCAAGCCGTTCACGATTACCTTGTTCACGGCCTCAACTTGGCCATTACCTTGGCGATACACTGGAGAGGAATATCTGTTCCTGATACCAAGGTTGCTACAAAACTTGCGGAAAGCTCGGCTGTCGAACTGCAGTCCATTATCCGATATAAGGGAGTCCGGAACCCCAAACCTGGTGATTATATTCTTCCATATGAATTTCTTCACATCTACATCCTAGATATTAGCCAGTGCCTCTGCCTTCGCCCATTTGGTGAATTAATCCACGGCTACCAAAATGAATCTTCAATTGCCCGTTGCTCGGGGAAATGATCCGAGTATATCCAGCCCCTATTGTGCGAAGGACCAAGGACTACTAATCGGGTTCAAATGGCCGACAGGTTGGTGAATCAGAGGGGCATGCTTCTGACATTGCTCACAATTTCGAACGTATTCTGCAACGTCCTTCTACATTTAGGGCCATCAGAATCCCTGAGTCATTACCCGGTGTGCCAATGATCATCCTTCTACATGGCTATCACATACCCCTTCATACAGCTCGGTCAAGAGTTGGCCTACTTTCTCTGGGTGTAAGCACAAAAGATACGGTCCCCCGAACGACCTACGATAAAGCTTCCGGTCTTTGGACAACCAATACCGGGCGGCTACCCTACGGATCTTGTTGGCTTCCTTCTCATCGTCCGGGATTCGGTCGTCGGCTAAGAAGTCAATGATGGGATTCATCCAGCTCGGTCCAAGTGTTATGACCGTTGTGACTTCGACCCTTGCAGCCCCCTCATCTCCCGCCATCTTAATGCTAGGCTCGGGGACAAGTTCCACTCTGATTAGTCGGGGAATCTCCTTGGCAATTGACGATGCCAGTGTGGCGAGGGAGTTGGCATATTTATTTTGTGCTTAGGCCACTTGGATCACCTTCATCGTACAAAAGTTACTTATGGTCTGCTTTACCAATTCTAAGTACGTTTTCATCCGAGGATCTCGAGCCTCAAAACTTCCCTGCACTTGGTTGACTACGAGCTGTGAATCCGAATAAATTTCCACATCCCGGGCTTCTAACCTTGAAACTAACCTCAATCCAGCAAGCAAAGCTTCATACTCTGCCTCGTTGTTAGAGGCGTTAAACCCCAACCTGAACGAATGCTCCAAGAGAATACCCTCCGGGTTAATTATGATGATCCCGGCTCCGACCCCTTTGGCGTTGGAAGCACCGTCCATATGCACCTTCCACGAGCGATGTTCCAACTGACAGACCATTTCCCCTTTAAAAGAGAATTCCGCCACAAAATCAACTAATACCTGCCTTTTTATTGAATTTCTCAGCTTATACCTTACGTCGAATGCCCCGAGCCGTGTCCCCCACTTAGCTATTCGCCCCGTGAAATCAGATCTTTTCAATAATGACTATAGGGGGTATTCAGTCAACACATACACAGTATGAGCCTAAAAGTACTGAGGCAATTTCTTGGTGGCATATACTAGGGCCAACACCAATTTCTCTAAAGGCAAATATCTGGTCTATACGTCAACTAGGGTCTTGCTAATATAATACATGGGTTGTTGTACTCCCCGGTCTCTTAAAAGCATGGCACTTACAACATGGTTAGATACCGAGAGGTACATAAACAGCTCCTCTTCGGGCTCTGGTGCAATCAACATTAGTGCCCGTGTTAAGTACTCCTTGAGATCCTGGAAAGCCTTTTCACATTCATCATCCCATTGAAATCTCTTCCACTTCTTTAAAAGCTGATAAAATGGATGGCAGCGATCTGAGAATTTTGAGATGAACCGATTAAGAGCGGCCAACATCCTAGTCAACACCTGTACATCTTTCGGATTGCTCGGCGACCTGAGACACTTCACGGCCTCTATCTGGTCGGGATTAACCTCTATCCCGCGGTTGGTGATCAAGTACCCCAAAAATTTGCCAGCTCCCACTCCAAAGGCACATTTTTCCGCATTAAGGCGCAATCTATGTTTCCGCAATACCTCAAACACCCCCTGAAGATCCTCTAAATGTCGTGCCTCTTGCTTGCTCTTCACTATCATGTTGTCAATATACACTTCAACCGAATGCCCAATTTTATCCCAAAACATCCTCGTCATCATCCACTGGTATGTCGCCCCGGCATTCTTTAGCCCAAAGGGTATCAAGGTGTAATGATAATTAGCGTCGGGGGATATGAATTTCGTTTTCTCCTGGTCTTCGGTGGCCAGGGCAATCTGATGGTATCCTTGAAAGGCATCTAGGAAACTTATCCTCGGGTGCCTGTAAGTGGCATCCACCAATTGATCAATTTTTGGCGTGGGAAACGGGTCCTTTGGGCATGCTCGGTTCAAGTTCGTGAAATCCACACAGACCCTCCATTTTTCGTTCTTCATCCTAACGACCATGGTGTTTCCCAGCCACTCCGGGAAAAAGGTCTCCTTTTTTGCTCTAGCCTCCTTCAGCTTCTCTGCCTCCTGCCTTACCACCTCAACATGGTCTTTGGCTGGTCTTCTCGGCTTCTGCTTCTTCGGGGGATACGAGGGGTCTACATTAAGCTTGTGGACAATAAACTCGGGATTAACCCCGGGAACTTCATAGGGGTCCCAACTGAAGACATCTATGTTTTGAGTCAAATACAGCAATACTTGAACCCTTTCCTCATTATTCATGCTCGCTCCAACATGAAAATATTTATTAGTGTCTAGTAATATCTTTACCTTTACTAGCTCCCCGGCGCAGCCAGCCCCCATTCCTTCTCGGGGTCCCTGTGATTGCTATAAAGGGACCTTCTGGGATGCATCTTCCCACTCAACCTAATCCTATTCAAACCGCCCAGTCCCCTTGTCACTTACTAGTTGTCCGGTCATTTCTCCTTGATTGACTTGATTCCCCCGCTTCCAATTAACTACGGCAATAAGACACTGTCTGGCCGCTTGCTAGTCTCCCCTTATCATGGTGACACCCTGCTCAATTAGGAACTTGATCTTTACATGTAGGGTAGACGGGACAGCCCCCATTGAATGGATCCACGGTCTCCCCAGGATGGCCGTATACGGGGAAATTGAACTTACTATTGTAAATGTCACTGCCACCTCCTTCCCTCCCATAATCACGGGAAGTGAAATTTGCCATTCAAGAATCACTACTTTACCATCGAACCTAACCAAGGGCGAAGTGTGCTTCATCAGGTCCTCTTTCCTCAGTCCGAGTCCCCTAAATAGATCCGGGTACATTATGTCAGCCCCGCTTCCTTGTTCTACCATTACCCTTTTTACTAAGAAGCCATTTATCCGGGCCGTGACCACTAATGTGTCATCATGTGGTTGGATCGTCCCCTCCAAATCATCATTGTCGAATGAGATAGGCTTCCGTGCAAACTTCATCTTCTTACCTGGCGACTGTAGGTCCGAGTTACCCTTTACTGGTACTACAGTCAACACTCCTTTCCTTCTTCCTGTAATGAGCTTTTCTAGGGCAACATGGATAACTTCAATCACCCCTACAAGGGGTGGGAGAGGGTTTCCCCTTTGCCGAGTATCTTGCCCCGCGATTCTGTCCCCCGAGTCCAGCACGAAATCCTTTAAATACCCGACCTTGACTAATTACCCGAGGTGATCCTTCAACACCAGGCACTGTTCGGTAGTATGACCCTTGTCCTGGTGATAAGTGCAGTACAGATTCTGATTCCTCGTGGATGGGTCCCCTCCCATCTTGTTCGGCCTTTGAAAATACGACTCGTGTTTGATCCGGTCAAGAATCCTGTGTACCGGTTCCTTAAACGTCACATTCACTTCTACCATCTGTGCGATCGGCTCTTGAATCGTCAGACCCCCCCGAGATCTGAATGGAAAACCAGTTTGCTGAGGACGATTCATCATTGGTGCTTTACCTTTGCTCTACAGCCGGTCATCCTCTAATCGTTTATATTCCTCAATGCGTCTCATAAGGTGCCGCATGCCTTCGGGAGGCTTCTTGGTTAATGACTCTCGTAGCCTGGAATCCTTGGGCAACCCCATCCTAAAATTGCTTACTGCGACCCTTTCGTTATCCCCACCTATCTCATTGTATAGCTCCCAATACCGACTGGCGTAACTACGGAGGGTCTCTCCCACCCTCATTTTCATGGACAGAAGCACATCCATCGGCTGAGGTACTCGACAGCAGGTCACAAATCGAACGCTGAACTCTTGAATTAGCTCGGAAAAACTACGTATGGATCCTTTCCGTAACCCGTTAAACCACCTCAAAGCAGTTGGCCCCAAACTTAAAGGAAATACCTTGCACATCAACGTATCATTATGAGTATGCAAAGACATCATCCAAATATAATGACTAACATGCTTTACTGGATCATTTTTCCCGTTGTAGCAATTGAACGGTGGGCGGGTAAATCTGTCTGGCATTTCGGCCCGCTCAATTTCGTCTGAAAATGGGGACCGAGTTGCTTTTCACAAAGCGCGACTCATAGCATCCATGGCAGCATTTTGAGGTCGCCTCTCCTCTGGGGAGACTGAGTTCCTAACTTGATTTTCCTGAGAACGTGAGCGGTCTTGGCGTTGCCCTAACTCCCGGGAGGGAGACCGGTTCCTATATCGTCGAGATCTCCGCGAATGTGAACGATCTCGATATTGATGGGATTCTCAGGAATGTGAACGACTTCGCCATAGCCGAGATCTAGACTGATTAGATCCCTCCCCATATCTATTTCCCCCGATGCCGACCTCTCGTTGTTGGTCATCTCTGTCTCTTTTCCAACGCCTACCCCTTACCTCCAGCTCCAAACCCCTGACTAATCTGCGCAGCCGTTCAAGCTCTTCATCTCGTTCCTCCCTTTGCCTACATCCCGTAGCACCAGAGACTGTTCGTTGGGTTTGGTACAATCCTTCTCCCATGCCGGACATTACTTCACGCTGCTCGTGCTCCCTATCTTCTCGTTCCTTCTGTCTGCGCTCCCACCAGCTAGTCACTAAAGAAGACCCTACAGATCCACTTTCCATGTGACCCCCCGAATGCCTTTTAGACATTTTTCCTGAGCTAGAGTCCCTCTAGAACCACAGCGTCGTAGGAGAGCCCCACGATGGGTGCCAATTGTGCGCACCAAAGACAGGTTTACTGGGCCAAACCGCTACTTGGGCTCACAACTTATTTGTATGGTGGGTCTGGGTATCCTACTTTGGGTTGTTCTAGGTTTAAATACTCAATGAGATCACTTTTCTCTCTTTTCTTTACGTTTCTTCCTCTCAAACCCCCTTTTTCTCTCTTCTTTCTCTCCACGAAGTTGCATCCCCTATCCATTCTTTAGTTTCTACTATTTATAGCCCATTGTTAATGGGGGGATCATCATTATCGTTTTAACTAGCGCAAAGAGAGGTCCAATGTTGATAACTTTAAGTGGATGTTTAGGTATGACTGGCTTCGGAAATGGTTCCCATAGCAGCAAGTGTGTTCGGCAGCAGAGTTTCCTAGGGTTACGCTGAGCACTCAAATGGCGATATGACCGAGCATGTGTATATCATCCGGGGATGATTTTCTGAGCAGTATGTGAGCAGGGCACCCATAGTCCACTTTTTGAGTATTCGGACAGCACCCAGTTTAGACTCGTAGCTATTGTGTGCTTAGGACGGGATCCTTAGTGGTGTGGAGGTTGGACCCCGGGCCCATATTATTAATCCATGGCCCAAGGCACAAATGGACTTGGATTTTAGGTTCCGTATAAAAACATTAAGGTGTCTGAGGATGAAAGTTTTGATAAATTATATGCTAAGCTTAATGATATTGTTAATTCTGCATATAATTTGGGTGAAATTTATGATCAACCTAAGATTGTTAGGAAGATACTTAGATCCCTAACTGAGGACTTTAGACCCAAAGTATCTCAAATGTTGAGGTTGCTCATAATGCTTGGAAAATTCTCTAAACTATGCATGAAGGCACAAAGATAGTTAAAATAAACAAGTTGCAGCTGTTAACAACTAGATTTGAAAGTTGTGCGCACGAAAGACGGGTTTACTGGGCCAAACCGCTACTTGGGCTCACAACTTATATGTATGGTGGGTCTGGGTATCCTACTTTGGGTTGTTCTAGGTTTAAAGACTCAATGTGATCACTTTTCTCTCTTTTCTTTACGTTTCTTCCTCTCAAACCCTCTTTTTCTCTCACCTTTCTCTCCACAAAGTTGCATCCCCTATCCATTCTTTAGTTTCTCCTATTTATAGCCCATTTTTAATGGAGGGATCATCATTATCTTTTTAACTAGTGCAAAGAGAGGTCCAATGTTGATAAATTTAAGTGGATGTTTAGGTATGACTGGCTTTCAAAATGGTTCCCATTACAGCAAGTGTGTTCGGCAGCGGAGTTTCCTAGGGTTCTGCTGAGTACTTAAATGGCGATATGACCAAGCATGTGTATATTGTCCAGGGATGATTTTCCGAGTAGTATGTGAGCGGGGAACCCGCAGTCCACTTTAAGAGTATTTGGACAACACCCAGCTTAGACTCGTAGCTATTGTGGGCTTGGTACGGGATCCTTAGCGATGCGAAGGTTAGACCCCCAGCCCATATTATTAATCCATGGCCCAAGGCCCAAATGGACTTGGATGTTAGGTGCCGTACAAAAGCATTAAGGTGTCTGATGACGAAAGTTTTGATAAATTCTATGCTAAGCTTAATGATATTGTTAATTCTGCATAAAATTTGGGTGAAATTTATGATCAACCTAAGATTGTTAGGAAGATACTTAGATCCCTAACTGAGGACTTTAGACCCAAAGTTTCTCAAATGTTGAGGTTGCTCATAATGCTTGGAAAATTCTCTAAACTACGCATGAACGCATAAAGATAGTTAAAATAAACAAGTTACAGTAGCTAACAACTAGATTTGAAAGCTGTGCGCATAAAAGACGGGTTTACTGGGCCAAACCGGTACTTGGGCTCACAAATTATTTGTATGGTGGGTCTGGGTATCCTACTTTGGGTTGTTCTAGGTTTTGAGACTCAATGAGATCACTTTTCTCTCTTTTCTTTACGTTTCTTCCTCTCAAACCCTCTTTGTCTCTCTCCTTTCTCTCCACAAAGTTGCATCCCTTATCCATTCTTTAGTTTCTCCTATTTATAGCCCATTGTTAATGGGGGGATCATCATTATCTTTTTAACTAGTGCAAAGAGAGGTCCAATGTTGATAAAGTGGATGTTTAGGTACGAGTGGCTTTGGAAATGGTTCCCATTGCAGCAGGTGTGTTTGGCAGCGGAGTTTCCTTGGGTTCTGTCGAGCACTCAAATGGCGATATGACCGAGCATGTGTATATCATTTGGGGATGATTCTCCGAGCAGTATGTGAGCGGGGAACCCACAGTCCGCTTTTCGAGTATCTGGACAGCACCCAGCTTAGACTCATAGCTATTGTGGGCTTGGAACGAGATCCTTAGCGATGTGGAGGTTAGACCCCCGGTCAATATTATTAATCCATGGCCCAGGGTCCAAATAAACTTGGATGTTAGGTGCCGTACAAAAGCATTAGGGTGTCTAATGATTAAAGTTTTGATAAATTCTATACTAAGCTTAATGATATTGTTATTTCTACATATAATTTGAGTGAAATTTATGATCAACCTAAGATTGTTAGGAAGATACTTAGATTCCTAACTGAGGACTTTAGACCCAAAGTATCTCAAATGTTGGGTTGCTCATAATGCTTGGAAAATTCTCTAAACTATGCATAAAGGCACAAAGATAGTCAAAATAAACAAGTTGCAGCTGTTAACAACTAGATTTGAAAGTTGTGCGCACCAAAGACGGGTTTAATGGGCCAAACTGCTACTTGGGCTCACAACTTATTTGTATGGTGGGTTTGGGTATCCTACTTTGGGTTGTTCTAGGTTTTGAGACTCAATGAGATCACTTTTCTCTCTTTTCTTTATGTTTCTTCCTCTCAAACCCTCTTTTTCTCTCTCCTTTCTCTCCACAAAGTTGCATCCCTTATCCATTCTTTAGTTTCTCCTATTTATAGCCCATTGTTAATGGGGGGATCATCATTATCTTTTTAACTAGTGCAAAGAGAGGTCCAATGTTGATAAAGTGGATGTTTAGGTACGAGTGGCTTTGGAAATGGTTCCCATTTCAGCAGGTGTGTTCGGCAGCGGAGTTTCCTTGGGTTCTGCCGAGCACTCAAATGGCGATATGACCGAGCATGTGTATATCATTTAGGGATGATTTTCCGAGCAGTATGTGAGCGGGGAACCCACAGTCCGCTTTTCGAGTATCTGGACAACACCCAGCTTAGACTCGTAGCTATTGTGGGCTTGGGACGAGATCCTTAGCGATGTGGAGGTTAGACCCCTGGCCAATATTATTAATCCATAGCCCAAGGTCCAATTAAACTTGGATGTTAAGTGCCATACAAAAGCATTAGGGTGTCTAATGATTAAAGTTTTGATAAATTCTATACTAAGCTTAATGATATTGTTATTTCTACATATAATTTGCGTGAAATTTATGATCAACCTAAGATTGTTAGGAAGATACTTAGATTCCTAACTGAGGACTTTAGACCCAATGTATCTCAAATGTTGGGTTGCTCATAATGCTTGGAAAATTCTCTAAACTATGCATGAGGGGACAAAGATAGTCAAAATAAACAAGTTGCAGCTATTAACAACTAGATTTGAAAGTTGTGCATACCAAAGACGGGTTTAATGGGCCAAACTGCTACTTGGGCTCACAACTTATTTGTATGGTGGGTCTGGGTATCCTACTTTGGGTTGTTCTAGGTTTTGAGACTCAATGAGATCACTTTTCTCTCTTTTCTTTACGTTTCTTCCTCTCAAACCCTCTTTGTCTCTCTCCTTTCTCTCCACAAAGTTGCATCCCTTATCCATTCTTTAGTTTCTCCTATTTATAGCCCATTGTTAATGGGGGGATCATCATTATCTTTTTAACTAGTGCAAAGAGAGGTCCAATGTTGATAAAGTGGATGTTTAGGTACGAGTGGCTTTGGAAATGGTTCCCATTGCAGCAGGTGTGTTTGGCAGCGGAGTTTCCTTGGGTTCTGTCGAGCACTCAAATGGCGATATGACCGAGCATGTGTATATCATTTGGGGATGATTCTCCGAGCAGTATGTGAGCGGGGAACCCACAGTCCGCTTTTCGAGTATCTGGACAGCACCCAGCTTAGACTCATAGCTATTGTGGGCTTGGAACGAGATCCTTAGCGATGTGGAGGTTAGACCCCCGGTCAATATTATTAATCCATGGCCCAGGGTCCAAATAAACTTGGATGTTAGGTGCCGTACAAAAGCATTAGGGTGTCTAATGATTAAAGTTTTGATAAATTCTATACTAAGCTTAATGATATTGTTATTTCTACATATAATTTGAGTGAAATTTATGATCAACCTAAGATTGTTAAGAAGATACTTAGATTCCTAACTGAGGACTTTAGACCCAAAGTATCTCAAATGTTGGGTTGCTCATAATGCTTGGAAAATTCTCTAAACTATGCATAAAGGCACAAAGATAGTCAAAATAAACAAGTTGCAGCTGTTAACAACTAGATTTGAAAGTTGTGCGCACCAAAGACGGGTTTAATGGGCCAAACTGCTACTTGGGCTCACAACTTATTTGTATGGTGGGTTTGGGTATCCTACTTTGGGTTGTTCTAGGTTTTGAGACTCAATGAGATCACTTTTCTCTCTTTTCTTTATGTTTCTTCCTCTCAAACCCTCTTTTTCTCTCTCCTTTCTCTCCACAAAGTTGCATCCCTTATCCATTCTTTAGTTTCTCCTATTTATAGCCCATTGTTAATGGGGGGATCATCATTATCTTTTTAACTAGTGCAAAGAGAGATCCAATGTTGATAAAGTGGATGTTTAGGTACGAGTGGCTTTGGAAATAGTTCCCATTTCAGCAGGTGTGTTCGGCAGCGGAGTTTCCTTGGGTTCTGCCGAGCACTCAAATGGCGATATGACCGAGCATGTGTATATCATTTAGGGATGATTTTCCGAGCAGTATGTGAGCGGGGAACCCGCAGTCCGCTTTTCGAGTATCTGGAGAGCACCCAGCTTAGACTCGTAGCTATTGTGGGCTTGGGACGAGATCCTTAGCGATGTGGAGGTTAGACCCCTGGCCAATATTATTAATCCATGGCCCAAGGTCCAAATAAACTTGGATGTTAAGTGCCATACAAAAGCATTAGGGTGTCTAATGATTAAAGTTTTGATAAATTCTATACTAAGCTTAATGATATTGTTATTTCTACATATAATTTGCGTGAAATTTATGATCAACCTAAGATTGTTAGGAAGATACTTAGATTCCTAACTGAGGACTTTAGACCCAATGTATCTCAAATGTTGGGTTGCTCATAATGCTTGGAAAATTCTCTAAACTATGCATGAGGGCACAAAGATAGTCAAAATAAACAAGTTGCAGCTATTAACAACTAGATTTGAAAGTTGTGCATACCAAAGACGGGTTTAATGGGCCAAACTGCTACTTGGGCTCACAACTTATTTGTATGGTGGGTCTGGGTATCCTACTTTGGGTTGTTCTAGGTTTTGAGACTCAATGAGATCACTTTTCTCTCTTTTCTTTACGTTTCTTCCTCTCAAACCCTCTTTTTCTCTCTCCTTTCTCTCCACAAAGTTGCATCCCTTATCCATTCTTTAGTTTCTCCTATTTATAGCCCATTGTTAATGGAGGGATCATCATTATCTTTTTAACTAGTGCAAAGAGAGGTCCAATGTTGATAAAGTGGATGTTTAGGTACGAGTGGCTTTGGAAATGGTTCCCATTGCAGCAGGTGTGTTCGGCAGCGGAGTTTCCTTGGGTTCTGCCGAGCACTCAAATGGCGATATGACCGAGCATGTGTATATCATTTGGGGATGATTTTCCGAGCAGTATGTGAGCGGGGAACCCGCAGTCCGCTTTTCGAGTATCTGGACAGCACCCAGCTTAGACTCATAGCTATTGTGGGCTTGGGACGAGATCCTTAGCGATGTGGAGGTTAGACCCCCGGCCAATATTATTAATCCATGGCCCAGGGTCCAAATAAACTTGGATGTTAGGTGCCGTACAAAAGCATTAGGGTGTGTAATGATTAAAGTTTTGATAAATTCTATACTAAGCTTAATGATATTGTTATTTCTACATATAATTTGAGTGAAATTTATGATCAACCTAAGATTGTTAGGAAGATACTTAGATTCCTAACTGAGGAATTTAGACCCAAAGTATCTCAAATGTTGGGTTGCTCATAATGCTTGGAAAATTCTCTAAACTATGCATAAAGGCACAAAGATAGTCAAAATAAACAAGTTGCAGCTGTTAACAACTAGATTTGAAAGTTGTGCGCACCAAAGACGGGTTTAATGGGCCAAACTGCTACTTGGGCTCACAACTTATTTGTATGGTGGGCTTGGGTATCCTACTTTGGGTTGTTCTAGGTTTAGAGACTCAATGAGATCGCTTTTCTCTCTTTTCTTTACGTTTCTTCCTCTCAAACCCTCTTTTTCTCTCTCCTTTCTCTCTTCAAAGTTGCATCCCCTATCCATTCTTTAGTTTCTCCTATTTGTAGCCCATTGTTAATCTGGGGATCATCGTTATCTTTTTAACTAGTGCAAAGAGAGGTCCAATGTTGATAAATTTAAGTGGATGTTTAGGTATGAGTGGCTTTAGAAATGGTTCCCACTGCAGCAAATGTGTTCGGCAGCGAAATTTCCTAGGGTTCTGCCGAGCACTCAAATGGCGATATGACCGAGCATGTGTATATCGTCCGGGGATGATTTTCCGAGCAGTATGTGAGCGGGGAACCCGCAGTCCGCTTTTTGAGGATTCGGACATCACCCAGCTTAGACTCGTAGATATTGTGGGCTTGGGACGAGATCCTTAGTGGTTCGGAGGTTGGACCCCTGGCCCGTATTATTAATCCATGGCCAGAGGCCCAAATGGACTTGGATGTTAGGTGCCGTACAAAAGCATTAGGATGTCTGGTGATGAATTCTATTCTAAGCTTAATGATATTGTTAATTCTGCATATAATTTGGGTGAAATTTATGATCAACCTAAGATTATTAGGAAGATACTTAGATTTCTAACTAAGGACTTTAGACCCAAAGTGACTGTCATTACTTAAAGCAGGGATGTGGATTCCATCCCTGTTGGTGAGCTTGTAGTATCTCTTCAGCCCTATGAGTAGATCTACTCAAAACAAATAAATCCAAATCAAAGGCTCTTAAGTCAGTTGATACTGTTGATGACATTGGATTTGATGATGAACTCTCTTCTACGGAGATTGTATATCTTGCCAGGAACTTTAGAAACATTCTTAGGAATAACAACAGGAGGGCAAGAGGTAGAAACAATACTGAACCTAAGAATTTTTAGAAAAATGAACCAACTAAAATCAATAATGCTGAAAAATGAAAAGAAAGGGTTGGTTAATCTTCTAATAATTCTTTAGGTTAACAATATTTTGGTAGTTAAGGGCATGGTCATGTGAAATCTAAATGTCCAACATTCTTGAGATTAAAGGGTAAAGTTATGGCTGTAACCTTTAGTGATGGCGAAGTTTCTAATCACGAGTCTGGAAGTGATGAAGATAGAAACTTCTTTACTTTCACTGCTACTACTGTAGTTAATGAAAGTGTTTTGGTTGAAGTGGACCCTTTTGATGGGGAACTCTTTGAGTGTGCTGACTTGCAAGTAGCTTATAACAATCTATTCAAGGTTGCTGCAAAGGATGCTATAAGTGTGGACTTAAGGCTAAAGAAGATTGCCACTCTTGAACTTGAAAAGAAAAATTTTTTGTTGTCCTTGCTTGATGCTAATGAACTGGTTAATAAGGTGATGAATGAAAATATGATATTGCTTGATAAGATTAAGAACCTAGAACTAGAATTATCTGTTGCTAGAGAACAAACAAATAGGTCTACTAGTTCTAAACTTGATCACATGTTGAGTATTCAAAAGTCTCCCTTAGTCAAATTTGGTTTAGGTTTTGTTTATAGCATCTCTGTGTTTGAAACTCATTTCACAAATTTTGTTCCTTCTTTTGAGCCATCAAATATAGAGTTTGTCAAATCAAAAGAAGAGGTTATCGCTCCTAGGAAGATTAGGGTTGATCTAAAAGAGTTTAAGTCTAAGAATCCTAACCTCCCTAAGGACAAGAAGCATGATAGACTTTTGTGGGTTTGTCATTTTTGTGGAAAAACCGGGCATACTCGCCCAAATTGCTTCAAGTTGCAAGCTGCAAAGCAAGCAAATAAGCAAAAAATACTTGTGCCTTAAGCATAAGATCCTATGGTACTTATTGGTGAATTGGTAAAGGCTTTAAACCTTTATACCAATGTTGGAGTTGTTCATCATTCTAATATGAATAATAACTCCAAAACCAAAGTTGCATCTAAGAGGTTATGGATGCAAAAGGCTCAATCTAATTGAGTCTTTATGACATGGTCCTTGTACTTCATCTCAAAATCTTTTGTGACCTTCTTTTCCTTGATGTTTTTGTTTTCTTTTGGTTTTAGCATTTGCATTGTGAAAGTTCAAAAACGTGTATAAACACCTTTGAACGTTTAGACCCCCAAATTACAATTTAACCAATTCAAGCAATATGTCAAACAACTAGTGTGTGGAAACTTAACATATGCTATAATATGAAATCGGTTAAAAACTATCTAAGCCTAAACAAAATATAATCCATAGCAGATAATAAAAAGGCAAAGATAGAGAGGAAGGAAGATGCAAACACAAAGACAACACGCGATGTGTTATCGAAGAGGAAACCAAAGCCCTCGGCGTAAAACCTCTCCGCCGCCCTCCAAGCGGTAAATAATCCACTAGAAAATACAGTTGGGATACATGGACAGCAATAGACCCTCCAAGCCTAATCTACCTAGTGCACCTAAGCTTTCCAAGCTTCTTGCTCCAACGAGGTTGCACCGAACCTTTTTCTTTTCTAGCTTCCCGGATTCCGCTACTAGACCGTAGCAAAAACCAATGAAGATTGGTTCCTTCCTAACTGCTTCCCAGAAATCCAAACAGCTGTCTCACAGTGATGATGATGGTGAGAACCAGGTTTGGTATAATGCCTCTCAAGGATTTGACAATGGAGAGGAAGAGAGTTGAGGAATTTGAAGACACTCTAAGGTATAGATTGTGGGTGAATCAATCTAGTTTTTCTTTAGGGTTTCTCTTTCAAAATTCTCTCTGGAAGCTCTCTTACAATCGTGGGTAAAAGGGGTATTTATACTGGAGTGGGAGAGGAATGTGAAACGTCAGGTTTTACAAAACAGGGGTGGCTCGCGGCTTGACCTCGTGGCTTGACTAAGTCGCGAGATCCAGTCGCAAGATAACCGTATGGCCAGTTGTCCTGTTTTGTCCTGTAGTGCTCCAACTAGCATAACTGTTCATCTTCCAGCATGCTTGGCACATGTGCTGTGTCTGGCGGCTTGCAGCCGCGAGTCACTCGCTAGTCCTAGCCGCGAGTCTCTGTTTTCTTGCATACTCTTGAGCAATCTTCACTCTATCTCACTCACTACCCTTACATCAAACCCACCTAAATACAGGGTTACTAAATGCTGAATTACAAGCAAATTTGACACGAAATAAAGCCAATTAGATGGTTGAATAAATTCAACCTTACACATTGCATTACATTCATGCATTTCATATTAGATTGTTTTACATAACATGCCTGTGTACCTTGATTAGCCTAGATAAGCTTATTTTTCTGCACTTTGCTAGTTTTAGCTATGTAGTGCATGTTGTGTGTGAATTGTTTATAGCTTTTAATCACATAATCTTGATTTTGAAGTCACATGCTTTTGATTGTAAGGACTAAAAAATCCTAAGAGAAAGGTATAAATAACCATCTCACCACTATTTACCAGCCAATCATGAACACCTTAGTGCATATCGTAAGATTTTGTGCTCAAGAAAGTGTAGCACATGTACAAAAAGAAAATAAGGTGTAGCCTTAAAATAAAAAAATAAAAACAAAAGGGGAAAGAAAAAGAAAAAGAAAATGCATGTGTACAATAAGGCTAAAATAAATAAATAACTAATGCATGGTTGTAAGCTTGTTTTCTAGAAGATGTGAGAGTTATATGATGTAACTTTTTAGGTGATAGTCACTTTCAAACTTCTGTGATGAATAATGTAGAAATTGTGATTGATTACTATCTACATATCATCTCACATGTATCTCATGTTGTTAATAGTTGCACACACTTCCCAAGTTATTCTTTGCTAAACTTAGTACATGAAATTGTGTGTAAATTTGGTTTGGCCATCCAAGATTATATGTTCTATGACTTTGATAAAAAAAAATGTTCATTGATTGAAATTTTGGGGGCAAAAGTGTCATAATCTTGTTTTTGAAGTTCTGGGTTGAAAGCAAATGCTTTTGAAAAACTTTTAAACTCATTCTCATGCAGTTCATTCATGAAATCAATTGGTTTGAGTGTTTTCTGCATAAAACTTCAGCTATTTTTTCAAAATTTTAGTTTTTTCCATACTTTCAATCAATCAAATGTGTTTTTCGACCGATCAAAAATCCCTTAATTTTTAAGCTTGGTCTTTGCCTTATTCAATTGATCCTCAATTGGTGCTCGATCAGTCGAATATGTTTTTCGATTGATTGAAACCAATTTTAGACCGATTGAAATTTTAAAAGTTTTTAAAACAAACCTTCTGTCTGGCTCGATTGGTACCCGATCGGTACTCAACCGATCGAGATTCGAAAGAAAAGAATATTAAGGTCTTTTTCTCAACACGTGTTCATCACTTTTCAAAGACTTTTCTATCTTTTTCTCCCTTTCCTTTCTCGACCGATCCAATCCAAGGTTGTTTGTCATTTTCTTCCTCAAATTTTTCAAGGCTTTTTTGTCCTCAAGTATTGGTAAGACCTAAATACCCTTTCTTTTTCATTTTAATTACATTTTTCATGCATTTTCTTAGGAATTTTCGAACAAATTTTTTTGTTATTTTGATGTTTGGGTTGTTTTTGTTCATATTTAATCAATGCATTTTTGTTCCTAGGTCATATACATATGGTTCACATGCATTAATTGGATTAATTTAGTGATTTGAGAAGGATTGAAAATTCTAGGGCTTGGAATTTTGAGAAATTGGGGGTTTTGTTCAATTGGTTTAAAATTGATAAAATTGACTTGTGTAATTGATGAATTATGTCATTATATGATGTTTCCTAACTAGTGTAATGATTAATTGATCAATTTGATTTGGTTTTGAAAAATGGAATTTTAAAAAATCGGGGTTTTTGGTTAAAACTCTTGGTACAAGTCAATTATTGGTAAATGTTGAAAAATTGAACCATTTTTTGTGCATTAGAGCATGCATCATATGTGCATTCATTACATGCATCATATAGATTGTTATTTATTGATATATTTTTGTGCTTTAACCCCTTCTGATGCAGTCTACCCTTGGTTTTTGTGTTTTTTTTTTTTCCTTTTCCTTTCTACTCTTAGAATCATGGTTAGGAAAACTAGAGCCAAGAAAACAACTTCTTCATCCTCCTATTCTACTTTTCAGAGGGATAGGTTTCAGTTTAAGTCAAATCAAGAGACGTATGAGAAGTTAGTTGTCTTTACATCTGTTTGGGTTGAGAGGAAAGTTATTCTAGATGAGGTTGACCCTGAGATTCATAGGAACTTTGAGCATCGAGGTTGGTTACCTCTTCTAGATGTAGAGCATCCCCTACCGGTTGCTTTGATTAGAGAGTTTAATTCGAACCTCTCTATTCACTCCGATGATTCCAACATTCACTATGTGAAGACTTGGATAAGGGGTGAAGAGTTTGTTATTACCCTTGAGGTAGTGGCTTATGTTCTTAGTGTACCTTTGGTACAGCAGCCTCTGTATCCTTACACAAAGATACCTCCTCTCAATGACATCATGTCTCTTCGTACTAGTACTTCCATTAGTTGGGGTATTGATCCTAGAGTTACCACACATGAGCTTATCGAGCTTAATTACTTGTTCTTTAGGATTTCTTGTCAAAGCATTTGACCTATTTCTCATATACATACCATTCCCATTGAGAGATGTACGTTCTTTTACACTCTCATCACTGATGCTCCTATAAGTTTTCCTACTCTTTTTATTCATTCTCTTGTTAAGGTTCATAGGAGTAGTGCTAAGTCTCATGGTTTATTCTTTCTTGTTTTCATTCATAGGATTTTGTTAGATTTAGGTTTAAAGGACTTCCTCATATCTGAGCCTGTTCATATGATCACTCCCATAAGTGCCACTTTTCTTAGGCAAAGGGCTGCTTAGTTAAAAGCAAGCTCTAAATGCCCTTGTGTCAAGTCTTCTACAGGTAATGCATCTTGAACCCCTCCTTTTGGTAATCCTACAACTGATGCTTTTGTGGACCCCACTGCTATCGTGGATCCTCCACCATCTACATCATCCTTTTCATCTATGTGTACTATGCTGGAGATGTGTCTCACCTTTCAAGCGGCTTATGGACAAATTTTGTTGGATTTGCTCAATGAGGTTACGGCCTTACGAGCAACTTTAGCTGATGCTAGAGGTGCTTCTTCACATGCTCCACTCTCTGATGAGTCTTGATTGTCCTTTGACAATACGTCACAAAAAGGGGGAGTGCATACTGATAGGGGGAGATGAGCAGATTTGAGTTATTTTGGTGTAGATTGTATTTTAGGGGGAGATATGTTTTTGATGATGTGTTGTATATGTTAGGGAGAGACATTGTTTTTATGTTTTTTATGTTTCTTGTTTTATTTATGTTTTTATTCTAGTTTCACATTATGATACGCTGGTTATGATTTATACTATGAGGTTATTCATGGTATATGTCTTTTATTTTATGTTTTTGTGAAATCAAGAATTTTATTTTGGTTTACTTGTATTTTCCACACATGTGTTTATGTTTTGTTTAGTGTTTTAGGAATTTACAGGTTGATTCATTCGAAACTGCTGTCTACTTTTGCAACTGATAGATAGTAGTTAGGTTGAATTGTATTTTGGGCAATATATAATGTGTACTTGGGTTTTTTTTACTTTGAGCTTTTATTTCGTGTAATGTGTTTTGTCACAAATTGCCAAGGGGGGAGTTTGTTAATTAGGTTCTAAGACTTTAGGAACTAATGTACTAGAACTTCAATTTGTATATGTTGACAAACCATGATCAAAGTCTAGGTTTAGGCTTGCTCAAAGTTTGGATTGATGTAAAGTTGGAATCGAGTAATTGTAAGAATTACTATTCAAAATCTACAAGGCTCGATCGATTGAAAGTTAGACTAGATCGATCAAAAGTCATGCATTAGTAATTTTCTGCAGAATTCTCAAACCGGCCCAAGCCCATATGACGTGTAGGGTTAAGTGTTTCACTTCAAGTATAAAAGGAAAAACCCTAGCTACGTTTTAGAGGTCTTTGTTGAGTTATGTGTTGAATCTTTTGTGAGATCTGAGAGATGTTTACCTTTATACACACACATAGAGTTATCAAGATCAAGATTTACATTAAGATCTTGATGATTGTTTCAGTTGTTGCATAAAGAACTTTCAAGAAGATCTAAAACCTTTAAGAGGTGTCTCAAAGTCACAAGTAGGAGAACTTGTGGTTGCTGCAGATCAAAAAAAGAAGTAGTTTGTGGACTCAGAGCTGTCATGTGGTCGTGGTAGTAAGTTATCTACTCGAGGTAACAATAGGATGTTAGTGGTATAAGTCTTATTGTACAAACTTCAATTCTTTAATAGTGGATCTGTTTTTTACCTTGATGATAGCTAAGTTAAATCCTCCCTAAGTTTTTTACCGGTTAGGTTTTCCTAGGTCATCAGATCTATGTGATGTTTATTTTCTGCATTGTATATGTTTTACACATATTGGTTTAACCTAGATCTAATTAA
Source organism: Quercus alba (assembly GCA_036321655.1). Taxonomy (NCBI): domain Eukaryota; kingdom Viridiplantae; phylum Streptophyta; class Magnoliopsida; order Fagales; family Fagaceae; genus Quercus; species Quercus alba. The sequence continues at coordinate 75,693,643 of CM070299.1, read as the reverse complement.
CAAACTTGTTTTTCAACTTGGCTTAATATTAGGTTAAACATATTGTGTTAAAGGGTCTAAAAACTAACAAGCTCCACCAATGTAACCATAAATTTGTATTTGGTGGTGCTAAAAATAGCAATATAGCTTTTTAGCACCACCAATACTGATGCTTTAATACACTCAATATCAAAGGTTTTATTTAACATTCAACACATTAAAATAATATAAACAACAATAAAATAATATATCCAACACAATAAACAAAAACCACAACCACCAACACATTAAAATACTTTTTTTTAACACCCCACATTATAAAATTAGTTTTTGTTTTGAGTTTAAACTTCAGTGAGCTGCTAGAGATAGTAGCTCACTATAGCTCAAACTCAAATTTTTTTAAGTTTGCCTTCTTTGCTGTATAAAATACCCCTTATTGAAGATGCTCTTAGTCCCTATAAATAAAGTGACGGTGTAGCTTTGTTGGTTGGGAGAGAGAGAGATGGTGGTGTAGGTTTGTTGTTTGAGAGAGAGAGAGAGAGAGAGAGAGAGAGAGAGCTATCTAGTATGTTAGTGTCAAGGCACCTTTGATTGTATTGGATTTCGAGATAGTTTATGTTTGAGTTTTATGAGATTTTATTTATGGTTGTAATTCTTATAAAAATGATAGTAGATTTTTGTTGGTATTGTCTACGGATGTAGGCTAGCAATTAGCATAACCACATAAATTTTATGCATTGTGGTGCCATCTATTTTATTGTTTTGTGTGTTTTTACAATAATTTAGTATTAGAGCTATTGATTCGAGTTCTTAGAAATAACAGCTACAAAGTATAATGAAGAGCTTTTTTTTTTTTATGGGAAAAATAATTTTAGTCTTTGGAAAAACATTATCAAAGACATCTTGGTGCAATAAGGATTGATTAAACGTTGTATAGAAAGTCAAGGAAGTCTGGTATATAGTATGTCTAATGATAAATAGGAAGATCTTAAAATAAAAGCAATAAGTACTATTTGTTTAAGTCTTAACCCAGAAGTGTAGTGTGTTAAATGAGACTTCTTCCTAAGAATTATGAAAAATGTTAAAAAATGTAAGGTTGAATTTATTCAACCATCTAATTGGCTTTATTCCGTGTCAAATTTGCTTGTAATTCAGCATTTAGTAACCCTGTATTTAGGTGGGTTTGATGTAAGGGTAGTGAGTGAGATAGAGTGAAGTTTGCTCAAGAGTGTGCAAGAAAACAGAGTCTCGCGGCTGGGTCTCGCGGGTGACTCGCGGCTTCAAGCCGCCAGAAGCAACCTCACGTGCCAAGCATGCTAGAAGGTGAACAGTCTGCTAGCTGGAGCACTACAGGACAAAACAGGACAACTGGCCATACGGTTATCTCGCGACTAGATCTCGCGACTCAGTCAAGCCGCGAGGTCAAGCCGCGAGCCACCCCTGTTTTGTAGAATTCTGACGTTTCACATTCCTCTCCACTCCAGTATAAATACCCCTATTACCCACGATTGAAAGAGAGCTTCCAGAGAGAATTTTGAGAGAGAAACCCTAAAGAAAACCTAGATTGATTCACACACAATCTATACCTTAGAGACTCTTCAAATTCCTCAACTCTCTTCCTCTCCATTGTCAAATCCTTGAGAGGCATTATATCAAACCAGGTTCTCACTCTCATCATCATTGTGAGACTGCTGTTTGGATTTCTGGGAAGCAGTTAGGAAGGAGCCAATCTTCATTGGTTGATGCTACGGTCTAGTAGCGGAATCCGGGAAGCTAGAAAAGACAAAGGTTCGGCGTAACCTCGTTGGAGCAAGAAGCTTGGAGGGCTTAGGTGCACTGGGTAGATTAGGCTTGGAGGGTCTATTGCTGTCCTTGTATCCCAACTATATTTTCTAGTGGATTGATTACCGCTTGGAGGGCGGCGGAGAGGTTTTTCGCCGAGGGCTTCGGTTTCCTCTTCGATAACACATCGCGTGTTGTCTTTGTGTTTGCATCTTCCTTCCTCTATCTTTGCCTTTAAATTATCTGCTGTGGATTTTATTTTGTTATGGCTTAGATAGTGTTTAATCAATTTCGTATGATAGCATATGTTAAGTTTCCGCACACTTGTTGTTTGACATAATGCTTGAATTGATTAAGTTTTAATTTAGGGGTCTAAACGTTCAAAGGTGTTTTTACACGTTTTTGAACTTTCAATTGGTATCAGAGCGGGTACACTTGTTGTGGTTTAAATACCTAAGTGTGATCCTTGACCCCTTGTGTTTATTTGTCATGGATTGTGCTTTGTATGACTCTTTGCATGATTTGGTTGGTGATGAATGTAACATGCCACATGTTTGTGAAAATGCCTCTATGAGTGTTAATCCTCATAAGTGTGATGACATGTTATTTGAATCTATAGGTGTTGTTGACAAACTCTTGAAGAAAAATGCTAAGAAGTTTCAAAAGAATTTGAGCAAGTTATTTTGTGAAAAGGATGATTTGATTGCTAAGCTCAATGAATCCAACAAATTGGTTGAGAAATATAAAAAACTTGCTGAAATTTCTCTTGAAAAGCTGAAAGAGTTTGAACGTTTGAATATAGACTTGGATGCTAAACTTGTTTTGTCTAACAAACTTGTTGATGATCTTAAATGTGAAAATGAATTTCTTAAGATGCATGCCAAGTGTTTGATTGCTGAACCTACTGTCAAAAAGGATGAAAATATGTGTTGCAATCATGTTGTGGTACCCAATTTTGTGCCTAGTGTATGTTCTACCTTAAAGGACAAATCGGTGTACATTCCTCCACATAAAAGAAATCAAAAGGTGGAGAGAAAGGCTGTTAAGTCAAAGCCTTCGTTTAGGTCTCAACCTAAGGTTTTGAATGGATCTAAGTTTGTTCCAACTTGCCACCATTGCGGTGTGATTGGTCATATAAGACCTCAATGTCATAAGTTGAAGAGGGAACAAAACCATGTTACTAGATCCCTTTCCAAAAAGCCTAGTGGACCTAAACGCATTGTTTGCCACCATTGTGGTGCCTTTGGTCATCTAAGACCTCAATGCTCTAAGTTTCATGCTTTTAAAAGAATCAAAAGAAAAGAGAAACTTGAGCTTTTTGGAAGTGCTAAAAAGAGTAAACCGGTTTTGAGTGAAAATAGCATGTTGTTAAAGAAAATGTTTAATGCTCTTAACTCCTTGACTATGTGCATCTCCGGTTCTCATTCTTCCAACTCTCGTCTCACTTCTCTTGAGACACTCATTCCAAACAATCGTTCCATTTGGATGAGGAAGGGTTCCTATGGTTGAGCCTTTGCTCTTTTGGTCCTTGATCTAATTCTTTCGATCTTTGTAGGACCCTTCATGCATTAAATGTCATAACTTCATGCATTTTCTGCATCTTGCATTTATTTGTATGCATTGTTTCGTTTTTGATCTTACTTTTATGTTTTTGTTTTGTGTGAGTAAAAAATCCAAAATCACATAAAAAGTGAAAAATTCAAAAAGTTTGATCGTATATGTTTGAGCACATATCACATGTGAGTTTGGCCTTGTACCTTTGTACAAATGGCTTTGTGCATTTACGAGCTTAGCTTGTTATTTTTGCACTTATATCTTTGTGGGAAAAATCTTGACATCTTTGTGTGATTGTTGTAAATCGATCTTCAAGCTTGTCATGAATGATTTGTCAATAGTCATGTTGGTTTTGATACATGCGTAGACTTGTGCTTATATCTCTTCCCACTCTTTTATTTTTATTGCTTAAAGAGCTCAATAAATGTAAATCTCAAAATGAAAAGAGATAATGAGCTGCAAAAGCCGTTGCATATACTAGTATTCAACTAGGAAAAAGGGAAAGCGACTTATATGAAAATGTATGATGCCTAAAAAGCCAAAGGCTTGTTCATCAAATTGAAATATCACAAATTTCAGGCATCAATATCAAAATGAGATGTTTTGATTCAAAATGATCAAATGTTATGAATTGTAAAGAAGCCAAATGAAAAGCTTCAATCTTATGTAATCATTTTCTTGTGGGAGGTCATATATGTTTGAAAGTTCAATAACGTGTAAAAACACCTTTGAACGTTTAGACCCCCAAATAACAACTTAATCAATTCAAGCAATATGTCAAACAACTTGTGTGCGGAAACTTAACATATGCTATCATACGAAATTGATTAAATACTATCTAAGCCATAACAGATTAAAATCCACAGTAGATAAATATAAAGGCAAAGATAGAGAGGAAGGAAGATGCAAACACAAAGACAACACGCGATGTGTTATCGAAGAGGAAACCGAAGCCCTCGGCGAAAAACCTCTCCGCCGCCCTCCAAGCGGTAATCAATCCACTAGAAAATATAGTTGGGATACAAGGACAGCAATAGACCCTCCAAGCCTAATCTACCCAGTGCACCTAAGCCCTCCAAGCTTCTTGCTCCAACGAGGTTGCGCCGAACCTTTGTCTTTTCTAGCTTCCCGGATTCCGCTACTAGACCGTAGCATCAACCAATGAAGATTGGCTCCTTCCTAACTGCTTCCCAGAAATCCAAACATCAGTCTCACAATGATGATGAGGGTGAGAACCTGGTTTGGTATAATGCCTCTCAAGGATTTGACAATGGAGAGGAAGAGAGTTGAGGAATTTGAAGAGTCTCTAAGGTATAGATTGTGTGTGAATCAATCTAGGTTTTCTTTAGGGTTTCTCTCTCAAAATTCTCTCTGGAAGCTCTCTTTCAATCGTGGGTAATAGGGGTATTTATACTGGAGTGGAGTGGAATGTGAAACGTCAGAATTCTACAAAACAGGGGTGGCTCGCGGCTTGACCTCGCGGCTTGACTGAGTCGCGAGATAACCGTATGGCCAGTTGTCCTGTTTTGTCCTGTAGTGCTCCAGCTAGCAGACTGTTCACCTTCCAGCATGCTTGGCACGTGAGGTTGCTTCTGGCGGCTTGAAGCCGCGAGTCACCCGCGAGACCCAACCGCGAGACTCTGTTTTCTTGCACACTCTTGAGCAAACTTCACTCTATCTCACTCACTACCCTTACATCAAACCCACCTAAATACAGGGTTACTAAATGCTGAATTACAAGCAAATTTGGCACGGAATAAAGCCAATTAGATGGTTGAATAAATTCAACCTCACAATCTCCCCTTTTGGCTATTCCGTGACAAAACCCTAAAACAGACTCTAGACTTAACATGTGAGTTGGGAACAGTTGAACAAAACTCACTCACACCTAACTCTAGAAGCTGTGTAGCACTTGAATCATATGGACATAATACTCCTGAAACACAACAATACACCATGATCATTGTAAGCAGAAAATTATAGAATGCATATGAAACAGGCAATATGTGATCAAGCAAAGATGGAGTTATGAACCAAACCATGGCTTGATCAACTAAGTGAACACCACAAAGTAGTGATCACAATGCTCATTCACACTTGGAATGAACACAAGGACATACAAGTTAACAAGCACAAGGCAAGACACTTGTATGCACAACACTCAACCAATGCATATCAAACAAGGCATATGCATCTAGGAACAATCCTACAAGGGCACAAGAGTGACAGTACAAAAACCAAAATGCATACCATTTAGATTAAAGTACTGATTTCAAACATAGCATAAAGGCTGCACTAGGCAAGGTACATACCATAAAGCCTACAAACTATGCATAAACATAAACCCTAAAAGCTTACATAAGCACAAGGGGTACAAAACACAAAATATCCTGAATAACATCATCAAAATATATTAAACTTTAAACCAAGAGTATAAGATAAGAGTTAGAAACAAAACACCAAAAACATAGTGTGAAACCCATAAACCACTAAAAGTACTTAAAACATAAATATATAAGAGTTTGACTTGACTCCCCCTCAACACATTACTCCCCCTTAAGGGCTGCTCTTCTGCTTCTCAGTCCATCCTCAACAGAAACATCTCCCCCTTTTTGTCAGGAATGGCCAAATGGTCAGTGTTCAGGCTGAGTGGTGAAGCTGTCAAGTTTAGCAGTCAGTACATCAATCTGATCCTGCATAGCTTTCATCCTCTCAGAATGCTCAGTCTGGACTTCTCTGATCCCATCTATCCTTTGTTGAACTGTTTCAATGGATACACTCCTATCCTTGTAGTTGATAAACTCCTCATCATCTAATCCTTCAAGTCCTAGTGCCTCATCTATGACATGAGCATCTAAAATGAATTCTTTCCCTCTAACCCAGCAGCTTAACTCATTCTCTTTTATCACAGCATTTGAGTAAAATTCCCTAATCAGGGGTTCACAAACTACAGGGAAATCACTCAGAAGTTTTTCCCATCCTCTACCTTCAAAACAACTGGGGATAAAGGTTTGTCTTAAATCCTCCAAATCAACAAATCTCTCTTGAATAATTCCTGCACTCAAGAAGTTATCCCTGTATCTCTCAAAGTGATGAACTGACCTAAAAAGCTTAGAATCCATTTTCAACCTTTTGTCAGTCTTCTTCGCAGTAGTTTTCTTCTTAGGAGGTGAGGGAGCCATCTGTGATCAATCAGAAGAGGCCACAACAATACAGAGCAATATATGTGTGAAACAAGTTAGTCTCATGTAATTAACAAAGAGATATCATTCATACAACTGAGCTTGAAGCATTTAAACACAGGCTACTTAGATCAATCACATGGAGAAGCAATCCTAAGATAGGAAATACACATAACAGCATCAGATATAGAAGCTAACTTAAAGGCAGTTATATGTCAATGAGACAAAAACTGGAAGATGATATGACACATAAACAGTATTGTGAAGCTCACATATGCTCCCAAAAGATTAACACAACAGAGCAGGCATATTTAGCACATTAAACTCACAACCCCAAAAAAATTGAAACAACTCAGCAGCTCAAAGAACAGTGAAAATCAAAGAAACACATAGCTAAGCACAAAATGAAGAGTAATATAGAAACAACTAAGAACAAATTATATTCTAGCAGCAGCATTCGCAAACTAAGCGTGATCAAGGAGCAAATTCCAAAACACAAACCCATTTCTAAAACACAAATATATGCGAAAGATCAAAGGGAAAAGCACAAAATCAAGTAGAAAAGAGTGCAGAACAGAAAACCCATACCTGTGACTTGAAGATTTTGAGCAACAAGTGTTCAACAATGGAGATTGGAAATGGGAGCACGGAGTGTTTGGGGAGGGAGAAGATGAATAGTCACAAAAATTCGAGGGAAAAACTGAAAAAGATTTAAAAACTGCTCTTATTTCTGCAAAACACGCGATTTTCGCGACTGGATTGAGTCGCCAAGAAGTCGCCAGATCAAGCCGCCAAAACACCCTAGGACGAGAATTTGAAAATTTGTCTAAGTGTTTTTTGCGACTGGAAGGTCTACCCGCGAGTAAATCGCGAGCTGAGCCGCGAAAATCTCTGAGTGAATCTCGCGACTGGACCTTCCACTCGCGAACAAGTCGCCAAAAATGACCAGCGAAGGTGCGACTGAGGCTCGCGACTTGACATACCCGCGACTGAGCCGCCAGAACAGGGCAAAACTGGATTTTTGAAATTTTCAGATTTTTCAAACAAAATACTTTCCAAAAGCACCTAAGACACTCAAAAATCTTTTTGTGCTTGAATTAACAAAGATTGAGCATGTGAAAACACATTTCATCAAGTACAATCACACAAATGAATATGGCATTTATTGAACATAAACTTGTGTGTTGTGTGTGGATATCAACAATGAGATAGTCCTTTGTCTAATGTGAAGCTTCAATGATCAATTCAACCAAGGCATACACAATTAGCACTAGATTATGTGACCCATCTCAATTATAGAAGTATGTATATATGACCTCCCACAAAACTTGATAACTTGATTTGGAGCTTTACTTTTGACTCCACTTTCAAACATAATTGATCTTTTGAGTCAATCACCTCTCATTGTGAGAGTGATATATGATATTTCACTTTAAAGAATAAGCCTTTGGCCTTTTTGAATAAGCATTCATTTCAATATAAGGTCGCTTACCCTTTTTCCTAGTCAAATACTAGAGTGTGCGACAGGCTTTTGCAGCTCAATATCTCTTTTCATTTGGAGATTTACATTTGGTGAGCTCTTTTTAGCAAAACAAAAATTAAAGAGTGGGAAGATATATAGACACAAGTCTATGCAAGTCTCAAGATCAACACAACCATTCACTAATCATTCATGACAGGTTTGAAGATCTATTTACAACAATCACAAAGATTTCAAGATTTTTCCCACAGTGATATAGGTGCATGAAAACAAGCAATGCTCGAAAATGCACAAAGTCATTAGCACAAAGGTACAAGGCAAAACAAGTTTTGAGACAAAAGCTCAACAAAGTCAAACAAGCTTTTTGATTTTTTATTTTTATGTGCTTTTTGGATTTTTGACACAAGAAACAAAAAGATTGATATGACAAAAATAAAGATATTCACAAGTAGACAAACATACAATCAACAGCAAAAACAACTAGCAAAATAAACAAACAAACAAAGTCACAAAGCATAGGAAGTATTAATGCATGGACATGTTGTAACGCTTATGCATGAGTACCCTTATTCACCCTCACGTCACTTGCGTTTGGGGTGATTTCCTTATAGGATTGGGTACGGGAGTTAGGGCTTTCAAACCTTCGTGAGAAGCTTTCCAGGCAGTTGGTGAATGCACCAATCATCTTCATCACGTTCATCATTCCGGGATCACCATTCTGATCTCTAGATTGATCTCCAGCCCAAATTCTTCTCTCATTTCTAGGTCCTCCTGACCTTTGAGGGGTTGCACTATTCTTTGCTCTCAGCTTTTGGCAATTTGGTCGAGTATGCCCTTGAAGTCCGCAGTAGTGGCACACATAAGTTCCTCTAGGACCTCTTTGTGGTCGAGGACGTGACTTGGCACGAGATTCAGACCTGCCTGCAAACTGATTGAGAGGATTTAACATCCGTTGGTTCACCAAATTCTTCTTCTCCTTCACCTCGAGCTTTTCACCAGTAGGATCAGCTACAACTAGATCTTTGGCCTTTACAAATTTTACTTCTTTAGCTACATTTCCAGACGAACTAACTCCTCCGGTATATCCCAATCCGGATTTGTCTGAAAAGCTCTTTTGAGATGAGATAACATCATCTAGTTTCTTGGTGGTAACCCTTTCTACTTTAGCATTTGCTTGCACAACCTCACTCTCAAGAAACCTTACTTTTGTGTAAGCTTCGGACAACTCTCCATTCAGAGTTTCTATCTCACATTTGGCCTCCCTATATCGGATTAGGAGACTTTTGTAGTCCTCCTCAGCCTTCTTCATTTTCCTCACAGCAGCCTTGGCCACTCTTGTGTATTCCCCGGACTTCTCCAAGAGTAAGTTATAATTCTCCTGAAGATTCGCTGTGCTTCTACCTTCTTCAGCATCCGATTCTTCAACAATTCCTAGTGATTCATCATCACTATGTTCTCCAAGATCTTGCACAAGCAGATTCAGTTCATCTGACGACTCAACATGAGCAATAGTCATAAAAGCTGAATAGTTCCCCTCTCCATCACAGCTCTCTTCAGACTCTGAGTCAGACGAATCCGAGTCACTCAAGGTTGTGGCATACACTTTACCTTTCGATTTCAAATAATTCGGACATTCCTTCTTGAAGTGTCCATGCCCGTTACATTCGAAACAAGTGACACCTTGTGTAGGTTGGGGTTCTTTTCCATCTTTCCTTTTGAATTCCCTTTTCTCCCTTCCAGAACTTTGGAATTTTCTTTTATCATCAAATTTTCCATTATTTTTGAATTTCAAAAACTTTTTGAAATTTTTGACAAGGTATGCTACATCTTTGTCAATCACATCTTCTCCCGATGAGTCTTGATCTTCTACCTTCTCATTGATGGTCTTTAGAGCAAGAGATTTACTCTTCCGTTGATTGGGCAGCGACATCTCATACGTCTGCAGAGAACCCACCAGCTCTTGCACTTTGATGTCATCGAGGTCCTTGCTCTCTTCTATTGCTGTCACTTTAGCTCTAAAACTTTCCGGCAATGATCGAAGGATCTTTCTTACAATCTTCGAGTCCTCCGTTTTCTCCCCCAAGTTGAACTTGTTGACAACCACTTCATTTAGCTTCCCATAGAAGGAGTCGAAAGACTCATCCTCACTCATTTTAAGCTCCTCAAACCTGGTGGTCAGCATTTGTAACTTGGTGTCTTTCACTTTCTTCGTGCCTTCATAGGTAGTTTCCAAAATCTCCCATGCTTCTTTGGCCACGGTAATATGAGAAATCCTGTGAAATTCATCTGGAGACACACCACAGAAAATAGCATTGAGTGCTTTACTGTTAGCATTAGATGCAGCAAGTGCTGCCTTATCCCATGTGGATTTGGCTGCCTCTGGTTTGGTCCAACCAATCTCAACGGCATCCCAAACGGATTCATCAATAGAACACAGAAAAGCTCTCATTCGAACCTTCCAAAAAGCATAATTACTACCATCAAAATATGGAGGTGCATTTAAGGATTGAGACCTATCCATCTCAAAAGGGAGTCAAGGATCACACAATGGTAATGAAACCAATATCAGTGTACCCGCTCTGATACCAATTGAAAGTTCAATAACGTGTAAAAACACCTTTGAACGTTTAGACCCCCAAATAACAACTTAATCAATTCAAGCAATATGTCAAACAACTTGTGTGCGGAAACTTAACATATGCTATCATACGAAATTGATTAAATACTATCTAAGCCATAACAGATTAAAATCCACAGCAGATAAATATAAAGGCAAAGATAGAGAGGAAGGAAGATGCAAACACAAAGACAACACGCGATGTGTTATCGAAGAGGAAACCGAAGCCCTCGGCGAAAAACCTCTCCGCCGCCCTCCAAGCGGTAATCAATCCACTAGAAAATATAGTTGGGATACAAGGACAGCAATAGACCCTCCAAGCCTAATCTACCCAGTGCACCTAAGCCCTCCAAGCTTCTTGCTCCAACGAGGTTGCGCCGAACCTTTGTCTTTTCTAGCTTCCCGGATTCCGCTACTAGACTGTAGCATCAACCAATGAAGATTGGCTCCTTCCTAACTGCTTCCCAGAAATCCAAACATCAGTCTCACAATGATGATGAGGGTGAGAACCTGGTTTGGTATAATGCCTCTCAAGGATTTGACAATGGAGAGGAAGAGAGTTGAGGAATTTGAAGAGTCTCTAAGGTATAGATTGTGTGTGAATCAATCTAGGTTTTCTTTAGGGTTTCTCTCTCAAAATTCTCTCTGGAAGCTCTCTTTCAATCGTGGGTAATAGGGGTATTTATACTGGAGTGGAGTGGAATGTGAAACGTCAGAATTCTACAAAACAGGGGTGGCTCGCGGCTTGACCTCGCGGCTTGACTGAGTCGCGAGATCCAGTCGCGAGATAACCGTATGGCCAGTTGTCCTGTTTTGTCCTGTAGTGCTCCAGCTAGCAGACTGTTCACCTTCCAGCATGCTTGGCACGTGAGGTTGCTTCTGGCGGCTTGAAGCCGCGAGTCACCCGCGAGACCCAGCCGCGAGACTCTATTTTCTTGCACACTCTTGAGCAAACTTCACTCTATCTCACTCACTACCCTTACATCAAACCCACCTAAATACAGGGTTACTAAATGCTGAATTACAAGCAAATTTGGCATGGAATAAAGCCAATTAGATGGTTGAATAAATTCAACCTTACAATGTTCATTTCTATAATTGAGATAGACCGCTTGACTTAGTACTAGTTGTGTATGACTTGATTGAATTGATCATTGAAGCTTCATTCTAGACTAAGGACTATTCCACATTTGATACACACACACAACACACATGCCTAATGTTCAATGAATGTCTTATTCATTTGTTAGATTGTACTTGTCTAAATGTGATGTGTGTGTGCTCAATCTTATATGGATTTATCCAAAAAGATTTTTGATCATTTTATATGTTTTTGGAAGTGATTTTTATCACTTTTTGTGTTTATGTTTAGTGCCTACTTTGTTTTTCAATGTTTAAACATGTTCTGATTTGAAAAACAGGTGTCCGAATTTTTCGCGGCTCAGTTGGCGACTCGCCAGTCGCGAAACCCCAGTCGCGAGTTCATCTAGAAGCTTTTGGCGGCTCACTCGCGGCTTGCTCGCGGCTCACTCGCGACTCGCGAAAATTTTCGCGACTGAAACTCGCGGCTCGCAGCTGAAACTCGCGGCTCGCGGCTTGCTCACGACTGAACCTCGCGACTCGCCCAGTCGCGAAACGCCCAGAAACAGCTTTTTAAAGGGCTTTTTGTGGGAAACTTGTTTTAAACCTCTCCCATCCTCTCTAAAACCCCTCTTTCAATATTTTTACATCAAAACCCAACCAATTTGAATGGTTTTTCATTCCATTAACATTTCTAAGGTAATTATAAATTCTTTTAATTATTTTTGATCCTTGGATTATGTTTTGGAGAGTTTTGTGCTCTTGGTTGGGATTTTCATCATAGGGGTTGGGAAAACTTAATTTTTGTCAAATTTCTTCTTGGGATTGGTTTCTTTTGTTGATTTGCATTGGATGTGGGCCCCTTGTGGCAGAAAGAACATGTATTAAGGGTGATTTTCATGTTGTTCATGCATTGTTTCACATTATTGTTCATAGTGTGCATGCTAGGTGTTTGATAAAATGCCTCTTAGACATTTTCTCACTTGTTTGGACTCCGATGAGTACCAAACTTTGGGGTTTCTCATGTTTCCTCATTAGGAACATGTTTGGTTCATTAGTTGTGTATTTTGCATACTTTGCCTCACATGTGCATTTTTCATGCATTGGTCGTGCATTGCACTTAGCCACCTCTTGCACACACCTTTGCTACTCTTGTCATGCATTGGTCTACACATTGCTTCTTCATCCTAGCATGTCATGTCTGTCTTATGCTTTGTAGCATTTTACTTTGTCATGGGTTTGAGCTTCATTTTCTCATTCATCTTGCACCCCTCATGCATCATTAGCATTGTTCATACCTTCATCTCTTGCCCTCGTTTCTTCTTGACCCTTTGTCTATTCCTGACAAAAAGGGGGAGAGTATACTCTAGAGAATGTTTCAGAGTATTTTGTCATTTCTATATGACTTTTGTGCACATCCTTAGGGGGAGAAATTCTATTTCTTATGCACATTTGTAAAGGGAGAGATTTTCCATAGTGGAGACGCATATACCAAGGGGGAGAAGACATTGTGTTAACTAGAAAACTTTGTTCTGTGTGTTTTCTTGTTGGCTTTATGGTGCTCTGAGTTATGCTTTGTTGTTCTCTTTGCATCATGTTTGTGCTTTGGACATGCATATATCCCTATGCTATTGTGCTTCTTGGAATGCATGTTCGGATGATCAATTGATTTGTTATGTGATCATTGTAGTCAGTTCTATATGACTGTTTTGGTGTTTGATCAAGTTGCTCATATGTTTTACATCATGTTTACTTGATCGCAATTTGCTTGTTACATTATACTTGTCCTTTTATTACTTGCTTTACCTTGAGGGTCTAATGTGTTTTGTGCAAGTGTTTCAGGTTACAAGTATATATGTTCCAAGTGCATCACAACTTCTCATCACTTTGAAAGGGAGAAAATTTATGCACTTTTAGTTTATATTGTTTAAGTTTTTATTCAATATAATGTGTTTGTACCCATGTGCTTTTGTAAGCTTTTAGGGTTAATGTTTTATGCATAGTTTGTAGGCTTTATGGTTTGTACCTTGCCTAGTGCAGCCTTTATGCTATGTTGAAATCAGTACTTTAATCTAAATGGTATGCATTTTGGTTTATGTACTGTCACTCTTGTGCCCTTGTAGGATTGTTCCTAGATGCATATGCCTTGTGTGATATGCATTGGTTGAGTGTTGTGCATACAAGTGTCTTGCCTTGTGCTTGTTAACTTGTATGCCCTTGTGTTCATTCCAAGTGTGAATGAGCATTGTGATCACTACATTGTGGTGTTCACTTAGTTGATCAAGCCATGGTTTGTTTCATAACTCCATCTTTGCTTGATCACATATTGCCTGTTTCATATGCATTTTATAATTTTCTGCTTACAATGATCATGGTGTATTGTTGTGTTTCAGGAGTATTATGTTCATATGATTCAAGTGCTTCACAGCTTCTAGAGTTAGGTGTGAGTGAGTTTTGTTCAACTGTTCCCAACTCACATGTTAAGTTTAGAGTCTGTTTTAGGGTTTTGTCACGGAATAGCCAAAGGGGGAGATTGTAAGGTTGAATTTATTCAACCATCTAATTGGCTTTATTCCGTGCCAAATTTGCTTGTAATTCAGCATTTAGTAACCCTGTATTTAGGTGGGTTTGATGTAAGGGTAGTGAGTGAGATAGAGTGAAGTTTGCTCAAGAGTGTGCAAGAAAACAGAGTCTCGCGGCTGGGTCTCGCGGGTGACTCGCGGCTTCAAGCCGCCAGAAGCAACCTCACGTGCCAAGCATGCTGGAAGGTGAACAGTCTGCTAGCTGGAGCACTACAGGACAAAACAGGACAACTGGCCATACGGTTATCTCGCGACTGGATCTCGCGACTCAGTCAAGCCGCGAGGTCAAGCCGTGAGCCACCCCTGTTTTGTAGAATTCTGACGTTTCACATTCCTCTCCACTCCAGTATAAATACCCCTATTACCCACGATTGAAAGAGAGCTTCCAGAGAGAATTTTGAGAGAGAAACCCTAAAGAAAACCTAGATTGATTCACACACAATCTATACCTTAGAGACTCTTCAAATTCCTCAACTCTCTTCCTCTCCATTGTCAAATCCTTGAGAGGCATTATACCAAACCAGGTTCTCACTCTCATCATCATTGTGAGACTGCTGTTTGGATTTCTGGGAAGCAGTTAGGAAGGAGCCAATCTTCATTGGTTGATGCTACGGTCTGGTAGCGGAATCCGGGAAGCTAGAAAAGACAAAGGTTCGGCGCAACCTCGTTGGAGCAAGAAGCTTGGAGGGCTTAGGTGCACTGGGTAGATTAGGCTTGGAGGGTCTATTGCTGTCCTTGTATCCCAACTATATTTTCTAGTGGATTGATTACCGCTTGGAGGGCGGCGGAGAGGTTTTTCGCCGAGGGCTTCGGTTTCCTCTTCGATAACACATCGCGTGTTGTCTTTGTGTTTGCATCTTCCTTCCTCTATCTTTGCCTTTAAATTATCTGCTGTGGATTTTATTTTGTTATGGCTTAGATAGTGTTTAATCAATTTCGTATGATAGCATATGTTAAGTTTCCGCACACTTGTTGTTTGACATAATGCTTGAATTGATTAAGTTTTAATTTGGGGGTCTAAACGTTCAAAGGTGTTTTTACACGTTTTTGAACTTTCAAAAAAGATATATATGTCAAAATTATTGAAAAAACAATTGTGATTGAAAACATGGTTGTATCAACTAAGCATGGAGGAAGGTATCGACATTAGAGATCATCTAAATGTTTTTAATAGATTGGCTTCTCAATTGTCGGGTGTGCAGACTAAGATTGAGGAGAAGGATGAAGCAAAATTGGTGTTAACCCGCTCCCTCCTTTGTATGACACTCTGGTGACTATACTGCTAGTTGGTAAGGAGACATTAACATTAGAACATCAAGAAGCTAACGAATAATTTAGAAGCTGGTGCATTTATGGTGAAGTCTAATTCAATTCATGGTATACCATGAATTGAATTAGGAAGAATATTAATGATGTGGGTCACGTGAGAAAAATGATTGAAACAAATCAAAATCAAAATCTAGAATTAAGAAGAATATTAATGATGTGGAGTGATATTATTGACAAGAGATGGATATTATTTTTTTCAATGCAAGTTGAGAGTTGAATTAGAAGAGTTCAAGAAAAGTCATGATAGTCAAAATTCTCCAGATACAACAATTGATGTAGCATATAGTGAGCATAAATATTAGGTGTTGATTGGCAGCTTGAAGAGGATGCACATAAGTGCACGCATGGGATAGACTGGCTGGGGAAAGAACCCGAAAGCCTATTTCGAAACTGGGATGAATTTCCCAAGTTAATACCCAACCGACCTAGGAAATCCAAGTTCAACTTGGAATCATTATTTGGCACCACTTGGTCCCTTATGCCGCAAACCTTAATTAGCCAACTAGCATAGTGTGTGTGTATATATATATATATATATATATTTGGTCTTGTATTTGTGCCCTAACAATGATAGGGTTCTAACTTCTAGGTCGTGGCTTTTGTCATGAGAAATTAAAGTTTCTCTTGTGACGTGCTTTTGAGAGAGTGCTTTGTGATTGTGAGTGTTCTTTTGAGAGAAAAGCTTTTTGGATGTATCTGAGACTTGGATTTTGTGAAAGTGCACCAATGGACTTAGGCCAAAAGTCGAACCACAAAATTTTTTAAGTGTGTTTATATAAGTTGTTGGAAAACTATGTTTTGAGAACTAACTCTTTGTGTTCCTCGCATGATTGATAAGAACACCACAAACAAAAGATAATCATCAACGGAAGAAGGCAAGATTTCTTGATAATGTGACTTATATGGTTTTGAAGCTAAGTCCAAGTGACTAAGTGAGAAGTTCAAGCATTGCTTGAAGTCAATTTATTCGTATTTCTTGTTGAGGATGAGGTGGAGCACCCCTACCACAAAGGAGATGCAAAGGGAGTGCCTAAAAGGAACATTAGTGAATGCAACTCAGGAGTTGGAGGTAGATATATGTTAAATCCAGACAATAATAGGAGAAGTATTGAAATTTTCTTATTGGTTTTAAAAGTTAGTCAAACCAAATTAAATTTGTTTGATGTGGTACTGGTACTTGTTATTTTATTGTTTTTCGTGTTTTTACAGCGGGAGACTCCGTAATTTACTTCTACACACGTCTCAAACTTTAGCCATTAAAATTGGGTGAATTATACTATATTAATTCTTCAAAGTTAGTTATTTTTCCCTGTTATCAAAAAAAGAAATGTTATTTTTCCCTCATATAGAACTTCAATACACATGTTTTGTGGATATATGTGTATCTTTATATGTAGACCTTTTCCATATATATGATTTACACAATTGACATGTCTCTCATCTTTCTTTCTTTTTCTTTGCCTAGACTTTGGTAAAAGTCCTCCTTCTGCCTGATGATGTGCACGCCTTCGAAGAAGGGTTGGAGGAGTCCATGGGGCGAAGGCTACAATGGCATACTGTTGCGGTAACCCTCTACTTACTAATTCTTTGTTGTCCTTTACACATTTATTATCTTTCATTTTCCTTTCGTGTTGTTGCCGTACTAATTTTTGTTGCTTTGTTAGGCTGCTCAGCTGGCCCATATCTTGGATGGTCGCGCAAAGGAACTTGCCGAGGATGCTGACCGAGAGGGAAGCACGGGAGACAACTGTTAAAACAGCTAAGGAGAAAATAAAGGCAGCTGACACTGTCAAGAAAAAAGCTGCTGCCGCGGAGAAGAATAGAGCAATGGCGGAGAAAAGGTCTGTGGAACTCTTGGCTAAGCAAAACGAGATGGATGTTAAGTTAGTCGAGGCAATTAGTTTGAACATGACTCAAGTTGAGGAACTTGCCAACCTGAGAGCGGCTTTGGAGGCTTGCAAGGAGAAATGGTACAATGAAGGGTTCGCTGATGCCGAAAATTCCGTGGAGTCAGTTGTGAATTAGGCTCGAAGGTTGGGTTTTGAGGCCGGGTGGTTTGCTACTCTGCAGATTTTCGGGGTCCTTGAGGATTCCCCTCTAAGAGATCCCGGTCAGATTCCTTTCCCGAGCTCAAACGCTACCGCGTAGAACCCCCCAGTGCCCACTGACGAGGAGGAAACAACAAGCATGAGGGAACTGGTAGAACAGATTGATGCACATATGGAGCCAGATGAGACAGAAGCCACCAGCATCCCAAGTGCCCAAAATCAACCCGGTGGGGACCTACATTCTCCCGTGGCCGACCAGCAGCTGACCGACGCAACAGATCAGACCAAACCCTCGGTTCCATCAACTTAATTGTCGAACCGACTCTTCAATGCTTTTATTTCTTTTATTTCCTTTTAATACTATTTCTTTTTCAGTAAATTTGCCTATGTCACTGGGCTGTGGTGACTGAACAATTTATTTATTTCCCGAGGATGACCCGTATGCAGTTGTCGGGTTTGGTGACGAAACATTGATTCTATTTTTCTGTTAACTTTATTTGTATGACGATTTACTTGTCATGTGTTTGCTTTGATCATGCCCGTGAATGCTTGGTTATTACTTTGTTCCGTGTTGTTTTCTTCCCCTCTTTTTTGTTGTTGCCATTTATCTTCTTGCATGTATGGCCAGGGATGATTTGCACGGTAGGATAATTCAAGCCCCCATATATTGTGTGTTTTACACAACACATATTTGCATAAGGTTCCACCTGCTCAGCGATTTTGATTGAACCGAAAGTGAGGTCTCTGTCCTTAGGATTTTTTATAAGTATAAGGTTTCCATCTGCTCGGTGATTTTGATCGAACTGAGAATGAGGTTTCTATCCTTAGAATTTTTTTTTTATAAGAATAAGGTTTCCACCTGCTCGGTGATTTTGATCGAACCGAGAATGAGGTTTATGTCCTTAGGATTTTTTATAAGAATAAGGTTTCCACCTGCTCGGTGATTTTGATTGAACCGAGAATGAGGTTTCTATCCTTAGAATTCTTTTATAAGATTAAGGTTTCCACCTGCTCGGTGATATTGATCGAACTGAGAATAAGGTTTCTGTCCTTATAATTTTTTTTATAAGATTAAGGTTTCCACCTGCTCGGTGATATTGATCGAACCGAGAATGAGGTTTCTATCCTTAGAATTTTTTATAAGAATAAGGTTTCCACCTGCTCAGTGATTTTGATCAAACCGAGAATGAGGTTACTGTCCTTAGAATTTTTTTATAAGATTAAGGTTTCCACCTGCTCAATGATATTGATCAAACCGAGAATAAGGTTTCTGTCCTTAGAATTTTTTTAAAAGATTAAGGTTTCCACCTGCTCGGTGATATTGTTTGAACTGAGAATGAGGTTTCTATCCTTAGAATTTTTTTACAAGATTAAGGTTTCCACCTGCTCAGTGATATTGATCGAACCGAGAATGAGGTTTTTGTCCTTAACGTAATCCAGTAATACTAAATATGCAATTAATTAATACTTAATGTGCAATGATGAAATTGAATATAACTGCAACAAGGAACTTCATTATTATATTGACTAGAGTGGTGTACAAGGTTTAGACTTACGTTTCCATGCACGAATGGTCAGTGGTAAAACTTCTTTAGGTTGTGGACATTCCATGGCCGGGGGAGTGGCCTCTCGTCAAGGTCTTCTAAATAGTACGCTCCCGCGCCTACAATGGCAGTAACTCTGTACGGTCCCTCCCATGTTTGAGCTAACTTCCCTGCACCTACGTCCTGCATGTTTCCCATAACTTTTCTCAGCACCAACTCTCCGGAACTGAATTCCTTAGTTTTTACATCTCGGTTGTATCGTTGGGCAAGTCTTTGCTGGTATTCTGCGAGTCGTACTGTTGCTGCTTCCCGGCTCTCTTCCAACCAATCCAAGTGCTCCAACATTAAACCATCGTTCTGGAAGGGGTCAAATCGTACGACCCGTGCACTGCACAAGTTTACTTCAGTCGGTATCACGGCTTCTACTCCATACGTCAAGGAGAATGGAGTCTCCCCTGTGGACCTTTTAGGGGTTGTACGGTAAGCCCACAAAATGTTAGGTAGTTCCTCGGCCCATCTTCCCTTTGCCCCATCCAACCTTCTCTTCAACTCGTTCAAATTGGTCTTGTTAGTTGCCTCAACTTGGCCATTGCTTTGGGGATACGCCAAAGTAGAATATCTGTTCTTGATGCTGAGATCGGTGCAAAAGGTTCGGAAGGCTTTACTGTCAAACTGTAGCCCATTGTCTGATATCAGTGAGTCCGGCACCCCGAATCTCGTGACTATGTTCTTCCATACAAACTTCTTCATGTCTACATCCTTGATATTTGCCAAGGCCTCGGCTTTCACCCATTTCATGAAATAATCAACTGCCATCAACATGAATCGACGGTTACCTATTGCTCGAGGGAATGGGCCGAGGATGTCTAGCCCTCATTGTGCAAACGGCCATGGACTATTGATAAGGTTTAAATGACCTGCTGGCTGGTGGATCAAAGGAGCGTGTTTTTGGCATTGTTCACATTTCCGCACATATTCCGCTGCATCTTTCTGCATCTATGGCCACTAAAATCCTTGAGTCATTGCTCTGTGTGCTGACGAGCGCCCCCCAACATGACTATTACACACCCTGTCATGCAGCTCAGACAGAAACTCATTTACTTTCTCGGGATGTAAGCATAAAAGGTACAGACCTTCAAAAGACCTCCGGTACAATTTGCGATCTGCTGACAACCAATACCGGGAAGCCACTCGACAAATCGTTTTGGCCTCTTTTTCATCGTCTGAAACTCTATCCTCGACCAAGAAGTCAATGATTGGGTCCATCCAACACTGCCTGGTTGTTGAAATCACAGCGACGTCGACCCCGACCGAGATACAATTATCTTCCATACTGATACCTGGCTCCCTTATAAGTTCTACTTTGATAAGCCGAGGAACCTCCTCGGTCATTGACAAAGCCAGCATTGCTAGTGAGTCAGCGTGTCTATTTTGTGCCTGGTCGACCTAGGCCACCTTCACTGTTCCAAACTTGCTAATGATTTGCTTTGCTACGCTCAGATAGGCTTTCATCCGAGAATCCCCAGCTTCAAAGCTTCCCTGGATCTGATACACAACCAGCCAAGAATCCGAATAAATCTCCACATCCTGTGTGCCCAGGAATAAAACGGTCCTCAATTTGGCAAGAAAGGCCTCGTACTCGGCCTTGTTATTAGAGGCTTCGAACCCCAATCTGAAGGAATGCTCCAGTCGTATACCCTCCGAAGTGATTATGAAAATTCGGCTCCAGCCCCCATAGCACTCGAAGTGTCGTCCACAAACACCTTCCACGAGCGACTCTCTACATTACAGATTATCTTCCCATCGTTCCAAAGGGAGAACTCTGCAACGAAATCAGCAAGGACCTGCCCCTTCACTAAGCTTCGCGGCCTGTACCTTATGTCGAAGGAACCTAGCCGAGTCCCCCACTTAGCTATTCGGCCCATGAAGTCTGACCTTTTTAACAACGACTGCAAGGGATACTTGGTCAGGACGAACACAGTATCAGCCTGAAAGTAACGTGACAGCTTTCTCTTGGCGTGCACCAGGGCCAACACTAACTTCTCTAATGGTAGATATCTCGTCTCGGCATCTACCAAGGTTTTGCTTATGTAATACACTGGTTGTTGTATTCCTCGGTCCCTCAGCAGCACAACGCTTACGGTGTGATCGGACATTGAGAGGTACATGAATAAATCTTCTCTGGAATCTGGGGCCGTTAACATGGGCACTTGCGTCAAATACTCCTTCAGATCTCGAAAGGCTTTGTCACACTCCTCATCCCACTGAAATCCCTTCCACTTCTTCAGAAGCTGATAAAACAGTCTGCAGCGATCAGCAAATTTGGAAATGAACAGATTAAGTGCGGCTAACATCCCGGTTAATACTTGCGCTTCTTCGGGATTGCTCGGTGGCCTGAGGCGATTCACGGCTTCGATCTGGTTGAGGTTGGCCTCTATCCCCCGATTAGTGATCAGATACCCCAAGAACTTACCAGCCCCCACGCCAAAAGTGCACTTCTCAGCATTTAGGCGCAGCTTATGTTGCCGGAGCACCTCAAACACTCCCCAAAGATCTTCTACATGCCATGCTTCCTATTTACTTTTCACTACCATATCGTCAATGAATACTTCTACCGTGGACCTAATGTTTTCTCAGAACATCTTTGTCATCATCCGTAGGTACGTGGCTTCAGCGTTCTGCAACCCAAATGGCATTACGTTATAGTGATAGTTTGCTTCCAGAGAGATGAATGCTGTTTTTTCTCGATCCTCGGGTACCAGGGCAATCTGATGATACCTTTGAAAGGCATCCAAGAAGCTCATCCTCGGGTGTTTATGTAGCATCTACCAATTGATCAATCTTTGGCATTGGGAACGGGTCTTTCGAGCATGCCCGGTTTAAGTCCGTGAAGTCCACACAAACCCTTCACTTGCCATTCTTTTTCTTCACTACCACTGTATTTGCTAACCATTCTGGGAAGAAGATTTCTCTTATCACCCCAGCTTCCTTCAACCTCTGGACTTCCAACTTGACCACGTCAACATGCTCTTTCGATGCTCTTCTCGACTTTTGCTTCTTCAAGGTGAATGATGGGTCCACGTTGAGCTTATGGACAATAAATTTGGGGTCTACTCCGAGCACTTCATACGGACTCCATGCAAAGACATCCACATTCTGCAAAAGAATAACAATATTTCTACCTTATCCCGGTCTTTCATGCTTGTCCCTATTTGAAAATACCTGTTAGTGTCTGGAAAAATTTTGACCTTCAACAGCTCCTCAACATAGCTTGCCCCTACTTCTTCTCGGGGCTTCTGTAATTGCTATGAAGATGCTCTTTCGGTGGTTTCCTTCTATTCAAGCTGCTCGCCTTTCCACCTGACCGCGGCGACTAGGCACTGCCTAGCCACTTGCTGGTTTCCTCGTACCACGACAACTCCATGCTCGGTAGGAAATTAAACTTTTACATGCAGGGTGGACGGAACAACCTTCATTGTGTGAATCCACGACCTTCCCAAGATTACCATGTATGGGGAGAACGATCTGACTACTAATGAAGGTCACCATCACTTCCTTGCCCTTCATATTCACTGAAAGAGAAATTTGATCCTTGGGGATCACCACTCTTCCATCAAATGAGACCAACGGCGTATCATACTTTATCAAGTCCTGATTTTTTAATCCGAGCCCCTCGAACAGATCTGGGTACATTACATCAGCTCCGCTTCCTTGGTCTATCATCACCATTTTTACTAAGAAGCTGCTTATTTATGCTGTTACTACCAATGCAACATTGTGGGGTTGCATCGTTCCCTCCAGATCTTCCTCGTCAAAAGAAATTGCCAGACGGCCAACTTTTATCCTCTTTCTGAGTGATTGTCTTTCCGTGCAGGTTTCTTTGGGCATCACTGTTAATACTCCTCTTCTGGTTATGGCCGCACCCCTCGGGGCAGCATGGATGACCTCAATCACTCCTAATGGCGGCGAGAGGGGGATCCCTTTCTGCTGAGCATCATGGCCGGCATCCCGGTTATCGGAATCCACTACGAACTCTTTCAAATATCCTGCCTTCACTAGTTGCCCCAAATGATCTTTTAATACCCGGCACTACTCGGTAGTGTGCCCTTTATCTCTGTGGTATGTGTAGTACAAGTTTTGATTCCTTCGGGACGGGTCGCCCCCCATCTTGTTGGGCCACCTGAAGAACGATTCGTTCTTAATCCGGTCTAAAATTTTGTGTACCGGCTCTTTGAATGCTACATTCACCCCTCCAATTTGTGCTTCTGGTTCCTGCATCTTGAAATCCTTCCTTGGTCTCGTTGGAAAAATGCCCTACCGGAAGCGACTCAGCAATGGGGCCTTACCCTTATTCTGTAGCCGATCATCTTCGAGACGTTTATACTCCTCAATACACCTCATAAGTTGCCTCATATCCTCGAGAGGTCTTTTCGTCAATGACTCCTGTAGTTCAAAGTCCTCAAGAAGCCCCATCCTGAAAGTGCTTGCCGCAATCTTTTCATTACCTCCACTGATTTCATTGTATAGCTCCCAATACTGACTGGCATAACTCCGAAGGGTTTCGCCAACCCTCATTTTTATGGAAAGCAACGCGTCCATTGGTTGCTGAACTCGACTACACATCACAAATCGAGCGCCAAACTCCTGGATCAACTCGGCAAAATTGTGAATGGAACCTTTTCGTAACCCATTAAACCATCTCAAGGCCATAAAGCCGAGACTTGAGGGGAACACCTTACACATCAGTACATCATTATGTGCGTGCAAAGACATCATATGGATATAATGACTGATGTGTTCCACCAGGTCCGTTTTCCCATCGTAGGAGTTAAACAGTCGCCATATAAATCGGCTCGGCATAGGGGCCTGTTCAATTTCATTTGAGAACGGCGACCGAGCAGCTCTTCGTAAGGCCCGGCTCATTGCATCCATGGCAGCATTATGGGGGCTACCGTTCCTCCGAGGAATCCAAACCACGGTCATCATATCCGCATGAACGTGAACGGTTCCGGCACTGACGCGTCTCGCGAGAGTGCGAGCGGCTCCTGTATCGGTGTGATTCTTAGGAAAGTGAATGATCTCGAAATCGCCGGGAACCGGACTGGCTAGACCTCTCCTCGCCTCGATTTCCCACACTACCATCCCTCCTTTCTCGGTTGTCTCGGTCCCTTCTTTAACGCTAGCCCCTTGCCTCCAACTCCAAATCTCTCACCAGTCTGGGCAACCACTCTAGCTCTTGGTCTCTCTCATCACGTTGCCCATGCCCCGAGGCACCCGACATTGTTCAGTGAGTCTAATTTGACCCCTCCCCTAGGCCAGATTCTTCTTCTCCACGCTCACGCTCCCTATCCTCACGCCTTTTTTGCCTTCTTTCCTGCCATGTGGAGTCCCGAGAAGATCCTACTGATCCGCTCTCGGCTTGGCCTCCCGAACGCCCTTCAGACATTTCTCATGCTTGAGTCTCAATCGAACTATAGTTTCGTAGGATAGCCCCACGGTGGGCACCAATTGTGCACATCGGAAATGAGGCTGTTGGACTTGACCTCACTTGGGTTCACAACTTACTTATAAGGTGGGTCTAGGATTTCCTACTTTAGGTCGTTCTCGGCATAGAGACCTAATGTAGTTTATCCTCTCTCTTTCTGAATCGCTATTTCGCTCTACTCTTTATCTTTTTTGTGAACCTCTCAACAACCTTTTTCCTTCCCCAACTTCTCATATTTATAGCTCTAAATTAGTGGAGAGATCATGATTATTGCCATAGTTAGTGCAATTAAAGGTCCAATATCATTTGTTGTAAGTGGATGTTTAGGTGAGAGTGGAGTGCGGCGAATTTGGCCTTGGAACTTGGTTCCAACTCAAGTGAATATGCTCGGTAGTGAAGTTTCCTGGAAACTATCGAGCATGCTATGGTGTGTTCGGATTTCAGTCTTTCTTTATTATTCAGGCATTTCACACTGAGCAATGTTTAGGTGATGAGACTTGGACCTGTAGTTTGTGAGGGTAGAGTAAAATGGGATTGAGAGTGTGGGCCATGCTTCTGGGCCTGAATCCAAGGCCCAATTAGGTTTTGGAACCTCGGTGCCATACAATTCTTATCAACTTTTAATGATAATTTTTGGAAAGTTTGAAATTTTGTGTTTTAAGGATGAAAATAAGATAACCTTAATTAAAAATTAGTTTTCTAATAGGGCAAAAAGGTATTGACCCCTTACAATTAATTAATTAATTATCCAAGTTAATTAATTATGTTCAATTACATGCAATAGCATGACAGCACAAACAAATCACCAAATTATCTAAATTACCCAAGTTAATTAATTGGCTAATCCTTTGATAAAACGCACTTTACTTATAATTGGGTAGTTCTAGAATGTGTTCAATACTTCAAGGAATAAGGTTTCAAGTCCATGTATTAAAGCCATGCAAATCTGTCCAAGAATCAAGTGAAGAAGTTTTGCATTTTAGAGCTCGACAGATAGCATCTATCGAGGTTTAAAAGATAGTTTTGTGGTGCTTGATGCTCGATAGATACCCTATCTATCGAGATTTAAGAAAATCAGTTTTTCAAATCTAATTTCACTCCAATCTGTGTATACATGTTTAGGCTTGCTTTTCTTACAACCCTAAACATATATAAGGATTATTTTAAGGGCCGTCATAGCTGATGCAAGTGAGTGCAACTTCATGCAAAGGTTTTTCACAAGTATATTGTGACTGAAGACAATTTGCCCTAGTTCATCTTTCTCTTTAAGAAGCTGCTACGTTTGTACGTCGTAGGGTTTTGTAACCAAGGAACTTCGTGATCTTCATCATGTTGATGAACTGAAGAACTTTGCAGCCAACATCCTTCTCAAGTTGATGGTTAGTCACGTACTTGGATCCGTGCATCAATTGGTTAGTCACATACTGGAAGCCGTGCATTGAAAAGAGAGATTGTCACTACAGAACAAGTCTAATTGGGTTTTGGGATAAGGGTTCAATTGTAGGTTGGTATAAGGTACTGGGATTCCTTTACTTGCAACCGCTGGTTGTGATAGTAGTGGATTCTCGGAAGTGGTGATCTTAAAATCACTCGGTGGGATTTTGCTTTTGAGGTTTTCCCCATTCATAAACAAATCACTGTGTCAACTTTCTTTTCTGCTGCATATTAACTTAGTTGGTGATTTGTTTGTGCTACCACACGAATTACATGTAATTGAATCTAATTAATTTCACTTGGCTAAATTAATTGATTAAGTTACCATAAGAGTCAATACATTCTTGGTCTATCAAGTGGTATCAAAGTAGGCATACTCTAATTAGGTTTTAATCTTTGTTATGTGATCCATTGACCTTTGTTTGTCATGGATAGAGGACAGTCTCTTATTATACCTCATTTATTTAATGGAACTAACTATGCATTCTGGAAAGTACACATGAGGACTTTCTTGCAGTCATTAGATGAAAAAGTGTGGCAATCTATGGAGATAAGCTGGACTAAGCCAAAGGAAGCACCAGCCGATTGGGATGATGCTAAGATTAAGACGGCTAATTTCAACAGCAGAACATTGAATGCTTTATTCAGTGCGGTCACGAATGAGGAGTTTAAGAAGATATCCTCTACTGAAACTACAAAGGAAGCATGGACCATCCTCTAGACAACCTATGAAGGAACTAAGGCTGTCAAGGATTCAAAGCTTTAGAGGCTTACCACAAGCTTTGAAGAAATTAAGATGGAGAAGGATGAGTCATTCGATGAGTTCTATGTCAAGCTTAAGGACATAGTGAACTCAGCCTTTAATCTTTGGGAAACCATTCCCGAACCTAAGATTGTTAGAAAAGTGCTTAGATCTCTACTCGAGAGATTTTATGCCAAGATCACCGCAATTGAGAAATCAAAGGATATTGACAAAATTCCTTTGATAGAGCTATTTGGTAATATGTAGACCTATGAGTTAGGTTTAGCAAGGATTTGAAAATCTAGTAAGGGCAAGAGCATGGCATTGAAGGCTAAGAACAGTGACACTGATGAGTCTTCAGACGAAGAAGATTTTAAAATGAAATTCTACATTACAAGGCAGTTCAAAAAGTTTATGAAGAATGTCAATGTCAAAGGATTTGACAAAGACCGCAAGCAATCCAATTCATATAAGTTCAAGAACCAAGACAAAGAAAAGAAGAATGGTAGGGATGGCGGTCAATACACTGTTCCCTCAGGACCAAAGCTTTTTGGGCATCAAGGCTTCGATCACATGAAACAAGAGTGCCCTACGTATCTCAAGACTATTGGGAAGAGCAAGGCACTTGCTACTACTTTGAGCGACACCAAGCTTGAGGATGATTCTGATAATAAGGATTATGGAATCCTAAAGGCCTTCATTGCCACTATAAATCCTACTGAGGGGATTGTAGAAGATGTGGATGAAGAAGAGGACTTGGTGGAGTTTGAATTTAAGAATATGGATGAACAAGATGACATCCACACAGTCTATTCAAAATTATACGAGGTCAAAATAGCATGAGAAGTTGTATAGGTTGGCCACCAAAAAGCTCTGTGATGTGGAGCTTGAACGAGAACAAATCTCCATGAAATTTTATGAAGCCAATTAGACTATTGGAGTATTGAGATTTGAGAATAATTTCTTGGCTGAGAAGACCCAGAAACTTAAGGCAAAGCTGTTCCAAGTTAGAGCTCAATTGGAAAGGACTTTAAGTGCAAAGCTTGATGAGATGCTCAACCTTTAGAAATTTTTTTTCGATTGAATTGGTTCTGGGTATATTTCTCTTCTCCTAATATTTTTTCTACTAGTACTACTGTTTTTGTTTCACCTACTAATAATGTTTAATCTGAGAACAATGATGTGAAAAATGTTTTTGCTAGTGAAAACATAAACAAGGGTAAATCTATCTTAGAAGCACCCCCTAAACTTGATAAGAAAGAGATTAAAAACCCTAGGGCTAAGAAGGGCAATACTCAAAAAGACTAAACAGAAGAAGTAGCATCTTTGTCATCACTGTGGAGCGACTGGACATACTCGACCAAATTATATAAGTGGTTAACCACTCAACAGAGCAACAGTATGATCTCATCGGACAACCAGAATCAGTTTTCATCCTCATTTGCTCTAAACAGAAGAAGCAACATCTTTGTCATCACTGTGGAGTGCTTGGACATACTCAACCAAATTGTATAAGTGGTTAACCACTCAACAAAGCAACAGTATGATCTCATCGGGAAACCAAAATCAGTTTCCATCCTCCTTTGCTCCTCTTGGAGATCTTCTCAAAGCCCTCATGTTCCTTTCGAACTTGAACGGTTTCAATTCTTCCCCCTCACTACCGGATCAAGGGTTTGCTAAACGGAAAGGTCCTTCCATGGTATGGAAAGAAAAAGGCTCTAAATGATTTTGTCATTTTTTTCTCTCTCTTCACTTTCTTGTTTTTGAGTATGCATTACTTGTGTGTTTTGTTTTCTTATTTTTGAGTCAGTCTAGTTTTATGCTTTGCTTTGTTTAACATGTTTTTGTTTGATCATTTTCAGTTTTTTTTTTTTTTTTTTTTTTTTTTTATTTTGCTTTTCATAAAAATTAAAAAAAAAATGAAAAATCAGAAAAATACAAAAACAGTGTGTGTTATGTGGTAGGTTGTTATGTTGGAGCAAGCAAGTGGTATAAATTCATATTGGGAGTGTTTAATTGTGCAATGTATATTTGTTTAAGTATTAATATAGACTTGTGCATTCATGAATGGAATAGAACTTTATCTAAGTAGCTTATAAATTTAAATGTTAGAATACATTATGCATGAGTTGTCCTTATTTTGCTAAAGTAACATTCACCTTCCAATTGTAGTCAAACATGGATAAAAGTTGGATGACAATGGGTAAGACACTTGATGGCAGATTAAGTCATCCATATATTGAAGGGTTCAATGTATTTATTAATTTTGCAAGGGTGGTTATGGACTTGAGTGGTAATATTCTGTGCCCATGTATTCATTGTGTGAATTGCTATCGACAATCTCTTCATACTATGCATATCACTTTATTGTGGGATTGTGCAATCTTACATTAATTGGTATAATCATAGAGAACCTTGTGTATTGAACGAGAACATTTGTGATGATGAAATGTCAGATGGTGGTCATTAGGAGTTGTGATTTTAATTCATTGGTGTGGCTACTCTTAATGCATTGTTAGAAATGTTTCTTATAACATAATGTCAGGGGCAAAAAAGTTTCCTTTCCGAAAAATAAGATTTATGTTGGGTCGGGGGGTCTAAATCGAAACTCAATGATGAGCTTGATGCACAGCCCAAAGGCTATCGGTGAAGATCCAAGGAGTCTAGTATATTTTATGCCTTGGGCCTAGATTGGGACTGACAAGAGTGGCCTATGAACAATCCCTACAATGGACATGTCAGCACAGTTAAAAATATACTGTAAGAAATAACCTAGCAGTAAAGCGTTTCTGCAGAAAACAACCCAGTGGTAAGGTGTTTCTACAGAAAATAGCCCAGTGGTAAAGTGTTTCTGCAGAAAATAGCCCAACGGTAAAGTACAATAAAACAAGATAAATCTCCTGCTGTTAGTTATTTCACAAGCTAAGGGAAATATCTACATTTTTAGACTCATCGTCTGTTAGCTCTAGAGAGGAGTCTTTTAATACAACAATATGGGGAAAAAACTCTATAGTAACAGTTACATATTAAACATTGATAGTAAAAGAATAAGTAAATATCATGGGTTTCATTATGACAAATAGTGAGAAAAACTTAGTGTGAGATGAAGGGAAAGAGAGAGATCCCAACTAGTGCAGCAAGATCATTATGGTGCCAAGACATGCTCGTGAGTATAGTGAGTAATGAGTAGAGAGAGTCATTTGTGAGTGGTATGAGTAATGAATGAGAGTGTATAATATGGCTGCTGAAGCTTTTTGCTAGGGGTAGATAAGTGTTTATGAGTAGAGTTATGAGAAGTGTTTTTGAGTTAGGAGCTAGGGAACTTAGTTTCTAGGCTTGAAACTAAGAACTCAGTAACTTTCTCAGAGCTTAGAGGAGGCTTAAACAGAGAGGTTAAGGAAAAGTCTTTCCTTGTGTATGTCTTAGTGTATCTTGGTCTCCTTAGTATGTTTTCCAAGCATTAATGGAGAGTTCCATTTATATCTGGGTTTTTACGGGTGATTAGCAAATAATCTTTGCTAAATCTTTCTCAATCCTCAGAAAATCCTTAAAGAATCATTCCTGGGATTTTAGCTAATAGTGATAAGCTCATCTTTTAGAAGGTTGTTGCTATTTTGGGTAATAACAGCTAGGATTCTGACTTAGTATTGAATGCTAATTGGCCTTGGCTGATGGGATTAGAGCATGCTTAAGGCTAATGATCTTGGTTATGTTGCAACTAGAATCAGAGCTCCCTAGGGCAGATTGGATCACCCCAAGCCTGGTGTCAACTTTGGAGACCTTGCTGGGAACTTTGTTGAGATCCCCTTGGTACCCTCAAAACCACATTTCCCTAAGTTTCCCCATTTGGGGTTCATGTGTTTGGTCCATGAACCAGATAATACACGTTTTTAGTATGAAAATGAACTGAATTCATGTTGCTTTAGGAGCTTTAAGGGCCTTGTCATGGCTGCTCTTGACTGGATGGGCTGGAGAAGAAAGAAAGGACAGCTGGCTGAAGCTTCCCAACTTTTTGTCACATCAGTTTCAGCTTTATGTCACATAAGAGATGATGGGATTTTAGCTTGTGGAGGAAGGGTTTAACCCCTGATGGACACGTGTCCTCTTTTGATCTGATTGGACAAGTTGGGACTTGATGGGAAGGGGCTCTAGCTATTTAAGTTGTGCTGAAATCTGGCTGGTTAGCTCACGTGAACTTCAGTTGCTGGAATTTGTGTGTGAGCTGTCCTGACCCAGTTAGGCTTTGTAGTTGAGCTCCTTTGGGCTTGGTCATCCCTACAAAATGAATAGTTTTTCCATGGGTAACATACATGGGCTTTTGTAGTTAGTTGATTATGGGAAAATAAGTATAATTCCCATGAGTTTTGTAAAAGAGGTATTTTTTTGAGAGATGAGTAATTACATTTCCCATGAGTGAGGGATTTAGTATATGTAAAACAAGTGTTAAGAGCAATATCTGAGTTTTGTAAGCATGTGCCAAAATAGCATTTGGGCTTTTAGAGATGGTTGTCAAATTATTATTTGGGTTTTATGAAAATAGTGTCAAATTATCATTTGGGTTTTGTAAAAATAGTGCCAAATTAGCATTTGGGTTTTATGAAAATAGTGCTAACTTATCATTTGGGCTTTGTAAAAATAGTGCCAAATTATCATTTGGGTTTTGTAAAAATAGTATCAAATTAGCATTTGGGCTTTTTGTAAAAATAGTGCCAAATTATCATTTGGGCTTTGTAAAAATAGTGCCAAATTAGCATTTGGGCTTTGTAGGATTTTGCAAAAATATTGCCGTGTAGCAACGGGCTTAGTAGAGATGCCTTATTGTAGCGGGCTTTAGAGATGCCGCATCGTAGCGGGTTTTAGAGATGCCACATCGTAGCGGTCTTTGAAGTTGCCACATTGTAGTGGGCTTCGAATTTGCCACGTCGTAGTGGGCTTTGAAGTTGCCATGTCGTAGTGGGCTCTGAAATTGCCACGTCGTAGTGGGCTTAGTGGGCTTCGAATTTGCCACGTCGTAGTGGGCTTTGAAGTTGCCATGTCGTAGTGGGCTCTGAAGTTGCCACGTCGTAGTGGGCTTAGTGGGCTTCGAATTTGCCACGTCGTAGTGGGCTTTGAAGTTGCCATGTCGTAGTGGGCTCTGAAGTTGCCACGTCGTAGTGGGCTTAGTGGGCTTCGAATTTGCCACGTCGTAGTGGGCTTTGAATTCACCATGTCGTAGTGGGCTTTGAGGTTGCCACATTGTAGTGGGCTTTGAATTTGCCACGTCATAGTGGGCTTTAGAGAGTTTGGGCTTTCTTTGGGTTTTAACCATGAGCTAAATGATGTTGGGCTTTTTATAGAGGTGGCATAATTTTGTGGCCTAATATGGCGATGGTATGGTGAGTATTTTGTGTGAAAATCCAAGTTGGATAATATGTGGGATATAACGGGTAATATTTATGAGAGGGCCCAAGGCAATTTATGAGCTTGTGTGTGAAGTATTTGTGAAGGCCCAATAACGTGGAGAATATTTGGGTAATATATATGGGGAATATTTATATGGGTTTAGAATAATGTGGGCTCATGTGGGTATTTTTGTGAGTGGGCTAATAAAATTAAGGTCTGAAAATTTGTACCTCAACAAGTATAAAGTAATTGTTTTTGCCAAAATAGTGTTTTGGCCTTTATGAAATAGTTGCCAAATTAGTATTTGGGCTTTGTAAAATAGGTGCCAAATTAACATTTGGGTTTTGAGTATAAAGTAATTGTTTTTGCCAAAATAATGTTTTGGGCTTTGTGAAATAGTTGCCAAATTGTTATTTGGGCTTTTTAATACTTGAGTTTTATGAAAATAGTGTCAAATTAATATTTGGGCTTTGTAAAATTTTGTAAAAAATATTATCGTCTAGCAACAGGTTCTGTAAGAGTGTCGTGTAGCAACGGGCTTTAAGATACCGTGTAGCAAAGGACTTTGTAAGAGTGTCGTGTAGCAACGGGTTTTGTAAGAGTGCCGTGTAGCAACGGGTTTTGTAAGAGTGTCATGTTTAGGGTACCGTGTAGCAACAGACTTTAGGGTACCGTGTAGCAACGGACTTTGTAAGAGTGTCGTGTAGCAACGGGCTTTGTAAGAGTATAAAGTAATTTTTTTTGCCAAAATAATGTTTTGGGCTTTGTGAAATAGTTGCCAAATTATTATTTGGGCTTTTTAATACTTGGGTTTTATGAAAATAGTGCCAAATTAGTATTTGGGCTTTGTAAAATTTTGTAAAAAATATTGCCGTGTAGCAACAGGCTTTGTAAGGGTGCCGTGTAGTAATGGGCTTTAGGGTACCGTGTAGCAACAAACTTTGTAAGAGTGTTGTGTAGCAATGGGCTTTAGGGTACCGTGTAGCAACGGACTTTGTAAGAGTGCCGTGTAGCAACGGGCTTTGTAAGAGTGTCGTGTAGCAAAGGGCTTTAGGGTGCCGTGTAGCAACGGGCTTTGTAAGAGTGTATTGTAGCAACGGGCTTTAGGGTGCTGTGGAACAACGAGCTTTTTGTATTTTCCCACAAGGTAAATGCTTTTGGGCTTTTCATAGAGATGGTGTAATTTTGTGGCCCAATATGGTGAGTATTTTTGTGAAAGCCCAAGTTGGAAAATATGTGGGTTATAATGGGTAATTTTTATGAGAGGGCCCAAGGCAATTTATGGGCTTTGTGCTTGGAGTATTTGTGAAGGCCCAACAATGTGGAGAATATTTGGGCAATATATATGGGGGATATTTATGTGGGTTTTAAAGTAATATGTGGGCTCATGTGGGTATTTTGTGAGTGGGCTAATGAAATTAAGGCCCAAAAATTTGTACCTCAACACATAGTTAATGTTTTTACTTTACGATTTTAATGTAGTATTGTTTTTAGGGTCCGGCTCCCCTCCCGTTTAAACCCCTCCATTTTTCTCCAGATTTTATTTTGATGAATGACACTTGGCAAGCAAATAATCCAACGGTTAAAAATAAAAGCAACTCAATCTCATCTTCTGTCTTTAATCTATCCTCCTCTTTTTTCTGCAACATCACCAAGAGTATGAGAGGAACCCAATAGTTTAAAAAAGGCAAGTACTCTTCTTGCAACATCGCCAGAGCATGAGAGAAGTCTATCCCATCACAAAGTCTGTACCAGCACATACCCAAAAAATAATCATGAATAAACTGAATCAATTGTGCAATTTAAGGTCGCCAATGTCATAAACGAGAATTTTCAAATCTCATTGCACAAACTGAGAGAGAGAGAGAGAGAGAGAGAGAGAGAGAGGATGAAGAAAAGTTGGTAACTATAAGGTGGTAACGACATAATGAAACCCAATGCCGATGGTGTGCTTTGAGGGGCTTCTCTCATACTGTAGGTGATGTTGCAAAAAAAAGAGAAGGAAAGAGGTAAAGAAGATGGGATTGACTTGCTTTTATTTTTTAGCCGTTGGATCATTTTCTTGCCAGGTGTCATTCATCAAAATAAAAATTGGAGAAAAATGGAGGGTTTAAACCGGAGTGGAGCTGGACCCTTGTTTTTATATTTGTGCAGATTTCTTATTGATGGTTTTCAGGGAATTTACTTTTGGCATTACTTGAAGACATATGAGGACATCTTCTGCTGGTTCTAATTATATTATGCTACACTTTTTGTATTGTTATAAAATATCTTGTGTTATCGTATGTGTTGCAAACAATTATTGTATGGAATGAGTTTGAATTGGATACTTGTTTTATTTTTTTACTTGTGGAATGTATGGATCGTTTTTTATAAATGTGTTTTTGAAATAAATGTGTTATTCAAATGTGAAGTTTTAATAATGTAACGACGGGTTACAGATTAATATCAAAGCCATGAAAAAATAAAAAAATAAAAAAAGTTTTAGCAACGAATTTTTCCGTCACAAATATAGCAACAAAAAATTGTTTTAGTAACAAAATATTTCGTCACTAAATGTAGCAGAATTTTGTAAGAAATGGTTATAGTGACGAAAATTTCCTCTCTATATGTACCTGGATTTTCTTAAAAATAGTTTTAGTGACGAACTTTTTCATTACTATATGTACCCAAAAATAGTTTTAGTGATGAAATTGTTCGTTACTAAATATGATTTAATAAATTAAATTGTTTTTGGCGATGAAGTGTTTTCGTCACTGAATAGTGTTTTTAGCGAGGAAAACATTTAGCAACGAAATGTTTTCGTCGCTAAAAGTTTTTTTTTTTTTTTAAACAAATCGGACTTTTAGTGACAAAATTTTTCGTGGCGAAGACTTTCAACGACGGGGTTTCAACGATGAAATGAGTTTCGACGCTAATTAGTAGATTTCTTCGCTAAAGGTCCTTAGCAACGAAAAACTAGACTTTTAGTGACGAATATTTTCATCACTCAAAATACATTTTGTTGTAGTATGACAAATCACTATCAATTGGCCGATAAGGCGAGAATAAGGGAGATCATCCTACTGGTATCATCACATTATTAGATCCCTCGCCTAGAATGAAGTATCGATTGTAAAAGATAGCAGTCATCTTCACATTTATTGTGCCCCAACCTCTCATCACATTTAATGTGATGTGGTATATTCCCTTTGCCTTCTAAAGTAGGTTAGAACACTGAGCCACCAATTATCACTATTGTTACCTAACTGGGATGACAAACATCAAATCAATTAGAGAAAGCTGAGCTTTGAAATCCAATGGAGAGAGAGAGAGAGAGAGAGAGAGAGAGATTGCTCTAACCAAGGAAAACAAAGTTTAGGTGCAAGTAGTTCATGCAACGTACAAAAAGAGGTAAATCACCCTTAATGCAAAACCAATAAAGAATGCATAGCAGACCCAACATGGAATGATAAAGAACAATTTTATGAATGGACGGCAACCTTTGCCTTATACAACATTTTATTACGGTCCTTCATTGCCAATCAAATAGTGGCTTCAAAGCCTTAAAAATTAAGGCTCCTCAATCCTCACATTAAATTGACATTGAAATATGTTAAGTTGTGATTTTTCCATGTTAGTTTTGTTGGCTTTATTCCGTGTCAATTTCTTTGTAATTCTTTTAATCATTTACTTGTACTTTGTAGGATTTATTGTCTATGGATTTAGTCTCAAGTTGGTGAAGATTTTCTCAAAACAAAGAATTTTGCAACTGGCTCACGAGTAGGTCGTGACTATAGCACCCATGAATTAAAGATCATGTGAGTAGCACATGTTAGAATTTCAAAAGTCTATTGGGCAAGTTGTCTCGAGAGTAGGCCAACCCATGAGCGAGCTGCAAGACATTCTGCCAGCTGGTTTTTATGTGGAGTTTTCTCTCCTTCACCTACATTATATATACCCTCATTACCCACGAAATTGTAAGAAAAGTTTTTGAAAGAAAACCCTAGAAACACCATTTGAGAGATGGTAATTGTGAGCCTTGAGAGGAGATTTCATCCAAACACAATTCACACGCAATCTAAGTATTGAGAGTGTTTTGAACCTTGGGAAACATTGGAGCTTAGCCATATATTCAGTAGATAAAGCGTGTTGGTGCAGTCAAGCATATTGCGGGATTCGAAAGCTAATGAAGACAAGACTTCGTCAAGTCCATTGGTAGTAAGAGCTTTGAAGGTTCAAGTATTTTAGGTAGCTTAGGCTTGGAGGGTCTTTGTGTATTCATGTACTCCAATTGATTTACTAATGAATCATTTTGGCTTGTCGAACCACTATGAGGTTTTTCTGCCAGGTTCTTTAGTTTTTCTTTTCGATAACATATCCGATGTTATCTTGAGTTTGCATCCTCCTCTCCCTACTTCCCTTGGTTAGTTGCTTTAGTTATTATGATTGTTCATGCTTTAATTGATAGTCTCAATTGATTAATTTGCTAACCGCTTTCTATATATATATATATATATATATAACAAAAAAAAAGGTTCATTCGTACAGATTGTAATATTTAGATCTTTAAAATATTGTGTGGATAACCACTTGTTTAAAGAAGTGCATAAGGTAATATACCTTTTGTTTTAGGTTTTTATTCATTTATCTTATCATGTTATTCATTTTATTTTACAACAGGAGACTCCAATCAATTCTAAAAGGAAGTTGTGCACCTTTTGTTCTCTAACGTCAAAGGCTATTTATGTGATACTTTCGACTTAATATAAGTTTCTCATGAGAATTAGTATTTTTTTTATACCATAAGAATTAATAATCTGATTATCTAATATATTTGTTATCACATTAATTTATACCTAAAAATTTTAGTGTTTATTTAATGGATTAAAAATTATATTGGTTTGATGCTAGACATATTAT
Source organism: Quercus alba (assembly GCA_036321655.1). NCBI lineage: Eukaryota > Viridiplantae > Streptophyta > Magnoliopsida > Fagales > Fagaceae > Quercus > Quercus alba. Next base: position 75,656,521 of record CM070299.1, on the reverse strand, counting down.
ATGTCTGTTTTTATGTCCTCTTTCATGGGATTAATAAAATTTATGTTGACAGATTTAGAACGAATATTTTATCCGACATAGTTTGGTTAAATTGCAACGGGACAATTTTGTTTTTGAAATTAGCATCTCCAAAAACGATTGTATTTCTTCGTTCTTCTTGAGCGTTGATACACTGACTTGAGGTCTCTAGCTCTACATGCCTGAATTGATATAGGGATTCTGGTGAAAGTAGCTTCCTGTGATTAATGGAGATCTTACCAGCACCATTAATATAGGGAATATTGGGTCGTGGAGCTCATAGACATACCCCAAGGGAAGTTGGGGGGTTTTGAAAAGAAATGCATGGCCCTCATAAGCATGCCATCCATAGTTACCACCCTTAGTACGTGGTAATATATACTTGTGCATTACCTACACTTTATGTAGAAAAATGGTTACTATACACGCGTGTTCACGATTCAGTTAAAAAAAATGGGAAAGAGCTATTTCCCTATTATTTAAGCCTCAACCTTAAGATATAAGAATTGTGCGTGTGTCTACAGTGTGTGAGACAGAGAGAGACAGAGTAGCCATTAACAAAACATTTACCTATTCCAAGCGACGCAATGTGGTATAAAGGTCGGAGTGGGGCATCCGGTCCAGGAGAGATGGTGCCTATTGCTGTATTTCATGCACTAGGTGCCACCTCTCCTGCGACAGGAGCTCCACTATAACCTCATTTCTATTTTCCAGCTCACTTGAATTATCATCTTTGTGAATTTTGATACATGCACCTACTAATTAGAAGTTGAAGGGATTGGTGTTGAGGAAGAGAAGACCCTAGCTGATCCTTTGCATTGCATATATAACCCAGCTAGGGCCATCTCTCCTGCGACACAAATCCCTCAACTCCTTTTCCTTCCTTTGCTTCCTCTTTTCCATGCCTCACATTATGCCTCATAAACTTCATTTTACAGACCAAAATCTGGGATCTTTCTTTGTCCCTTCATGTAATAATTCAATGAAATTACTCAGACAGTGCAATGAAGTTGCTTACATTTTGGTCATTGGCCAAAGTTCAATGTCTTAATATTTTTCTACTTCACATATGAAACTTATTCTTTTAGCTTTCTTTTTTCCATGACTCTCCTACCCTAAACCCCACGAAATCTACAGACCAAAATTAAGCCGCGGACTTTTTTTCTCTATCTTCATGGAATTACTAATGCAATTACTAATGCAATACGATGAAGTTACTCACAATTCGGAGGGGCTTTTGCCGTCAATGAATTGAGTGGGAACATTCAAAAGCATGGTCAATGTTCAAAGTTACAATATTTCTACTTCAAATTAAGTTCAAATACGAAACTTACAGGTAATTAAGTTCGCTTGCGGAGTAAGTTGGCATTTTGATTAGGAAGAGACTGAGCAGTAACCTACTATTTTCTCCATTGGTGACTGCTGAGTAGTTAGGAACGGTCATAAGCATGGTCAATTCCTCGTTATATATGCCGGCTTTTAAAGTCATCCTGATATATCTCTCTACCTAAAATTTCTATTTATAATATATATATATATATATTTAGTCTTTTTTTTTTTTTTTTGAGATAAAATATTTAATTCTTTCAAGTTCATTTGGTGCACACCGCGCGCACACGTCTTTCTTTTCTCTCTCTCTCTTTTTCTTTTTTTTTTTTTCTTTTTTTTTTTTTTTTGAGTTAATGATAATGAAGTATTAATTCCTGGTGAAAAATAGAGCTTAGCTTGGTAGGATTACAAAGAAATACATATAAATTTTATTATTTTTTCTAAATTATTGATGAAGTGTCACATATATAATTTCTAAGAATGTACGTAATAGATTTTCATGCATGTTTCGTACATGTCGTCATTCCATGACAATTTTTTGGCTATATATATAATTATATAATAATATGATTAATACTAATTTTTTATATTATTTATCACGATTAGATAATTTTTCAGCATCCTTAATTCTCATTTAAGATTAGAAAAAGTATCTTTAGACGCATTTGTATAGTGGATTCAATAAACTTGAAAGGCGTGCTATATATAAGTTCAAAAGTCTCAAATTTCATCTAGCACACAACTAATTAATTCATTTAGTTTCCTCTTTACCATGACTTCCCTACCTTGTAAACCCCACAATATTTGTAGAGTATAATTAATTAGTTGGACTCTCTCTCCGTCTTCATGGGATTCTGCAAATTACAAATTTAAAATATTCATCAAGAAATGACTTCAAGGCAGTAACGAATGACTTGTCATTGTTGGCTATCAGGATCAGGATATCGCTTACATAAATAAACAAGGCCACAAATGATGAACCTTGAGTAGAAGTAAACAATGGGTAATCACAACGAGACTGAGAAAAGCCATGTTGCAATTACGTTGTAGGAAATTTTGAAAAACACAGGCATAATGCTTACTTGAGTCCATACAAGGACTGGTGCAATTTGCAAACTAGAGGCTAAGATTGAGATTGACACTCCCCATGACCATGGAATCTAGGAGGAAGAGACATGTACACCCCTTAAAACAATTTGCCATGTAAAAAGGCATTTTTCACTTCGAATTGAACAAGATGCCATCTCTGAATCGTAACAATAGAAAAAAAAAAAAAAAAATGGAAAAAAAGAAAAAAAGAAGTTAAGCAAAATAACAAATTTTGGCCATTGGAGAAAAAGTCTTGAAATAATCAAAATATTGGATTATTCAGAAAAGCCCTTTGCCACGACTCTAGCATTGTAACATTCAATGCTACCATAGGATAGGATATTTTTCTTCGGAGAAAGATATATTAAAGAGATGCTTAAAAAATTTGAGATGTCAAATTACAAGCCAAAAAACCCCCTTGTAGAATGTTCGAGTTAAATTGTTAAATCATGACGATGGTGAGAGGTAAATATAATATTCTTTAAGAGTTTATAACATTTATTTGATGATATAGCAATTGATCTTTGATTTTCTTGAAATTTTGTAAGCATTAAGGATGTAATAAGAACATGCAATCTAACGGTTAAATTTTCAAAATTCATACTCAATATAAATATATATGATAAATTTGTAGGGTTTCTCTCTAAACTAGTTTAGAGAGAAACTTTATTCTTAGTTGAAAGTCTGAAGTACTTAACATGCACAAGACCAAATACTTTCTTTTGCATTGGACTCGTTAGTTGCTATAGTACATGGAAGCACCAATCATGATCCATTTGAAAATTGCTAAGATAATTCTTTACTTAATTTGTGAAAGGTACATTTGATTTTGGATTATTTTTTCACATTCTTTACTCGTTATGTGACAATCATATTTTAATAGAAAGCATTGTCGTCCCTCTTTACACCAACTCTTAGCTATAGATTACAAGAACCAAACAAAGTTGTAAGAAGAACTCAAAGCAATAGCTCTATTAAAGGATTACTCAACTATACCCCTACAATAAATTGAATTGAAACGAGATGGAACAAATGTACGTTGTTGCAGTAACTTTGACAAACAACTTTATATGCCCCATTGTTGCTATGATGATACAATTCTTTACGGAAATCCTCACCCAAAAAGAGAATATGTACACCCCATAGGGGGAGAGAGCTTCTTGCTTCAACACTGCATTGGATAGGAAAGTCTTGAGCACTGCTAGCAGGAATTTGAGCGCTATTGAAGTTACCAACACATCTCTCTTGGGCTTTTTGTACCTACCCACATAGCACCAAAATACAATCTTCGTAAAGGTACCTGTACGCCCATGACATTGATAATGGCAAAATACATTGGCATCAAATGTGATTTTGGATTTGCTTTCAGCTGATATTTTGAAAGTGGGTAACACTATTTGAGTTGTATTTTTCATAAAGTGAAGCTTTAAAACAAAATGCTTAAACTGCTGTCATCTTTCTATAAAATGCTTACAAATTAAGATTTTGGTAAAAGCTAGTAGATTCCTTACATGCACCATTTTTACATCAGTGGTTGCATCCCAGGAGAAGTAAGAACTAGACCCTCATAAGAATACCATCCATAGTTGCCACAGACATGTATCTATCTCTTATTATATGACTCCAACTTGTGCATAACCTAAACATTATTTAAACCACAAGGCTCTCCAAGGACGGAACCAAAGCCTTGAGTTAAGGGGGACGGCTTTACTGTTGGCTGTGTGCAATAATTTCAACTTTTAACTCTACTATTACTTAGCTGTCGAGTTTTTTTTTTTTATATAATTTTTTTTTGTGTCGATAAGAACAATTTTTTTTTTGAATTTTTAAATGACAGGGTTATTTATTTTAAATAAAATTGGTTAATTGAGCTTAATTTTTTTAAAGTTTTACTATTGGTAATTTTTGTTGTTGAACTATTTTTTTGGGGCTTGTATATTTTGTTTTAGATTTTAAATCTATAAATTTGTTTATAATTACTAAAATGAGGAAAATACTAGCGCTACAATTTTTTTATTATTATAAATTATTGATGTAATAAGTGGTTATTAGTAAGTAAAAAAATGATGTGAGTGGTTGGTCTATGTGCGAACTAATAAGAATTTACTACCAAAACAATTTGTAAAAATATTGTAAAAAAGTTTGTGAGTATAGCATTATTCTTAAAAGAATCAATGATATTGTTTAAGGGAAAAAAATGAAAATTTATAGAACAAAATTGCTAAAATTGTACACACGTATATATATAATATTTTTTTAAAAAAAATTTAGGGGGGGCAGCCAGCTACGTCCTTGAGGCTCTTAACTTTAAGATATAAGAACCATGTATTTCTCGCTCTGCATGTGTATATGAGAGAGAGAGATCAGACATAAACAAAAGAATAGTGTTTATTATACACATTTCAGAGCAATTTTTGTGAGTGTCTAAAAGTGTGTGAAACAATGTGTATGAAACAAGAATTTCCCAAAATATCCACTCCAATCAACATGACATAGTAGAGGTTAAAGTGGGGCATCCAGTTGAGGAGAAATGGTGCCTATTGCTGTAGTAATTCAAGCACTAGGTGCCATCTCTCCTGCGACAGGAGCTCCACTGCAACCTCATATCTCTTTCCCAGCTCACTTGATCATCATCTTAATTTGCGTATACATGTACTTACTAGAAGTTGAAGGGATTCATGTCACAGAAGGATGGCCTTAGCTGAGCTTTTGCTTGTATAACCTAGCATGGGCCATCTCTCCTGCGATAGGAATCCCTCAACCTCTTTCCTTTTCTTCCTTTGCTTCCTATTTCCATGCCTCTTATCATACCTTATAACATTCATTTTATAGACCAAAATCTGGGCTCTTTCTCTGTCCCTTCATGTAATCTATATATATATATATATAAAAGCGAAACCTCTAACCTCTCCACAATTTTTCACATCAGCATTATTTAAATAAAAAAATAAAAAACAAAAAATCAGTAAAAAAAAATACATAACCTACTAAAACACTACTAATCACACGTTTAAACCTCTTTACAACTCTGTTACCTATCCTACTAAAACACTACTAATCCTATTAAAAAGTGAAACACAAGAATCTTCTCCTTATGCAATTCGACACGCTTTGTTAATATGTAAAATTTTCGATCTGGGAGAGAAGGGCTATTATATTGACGTTAAGGTCATCGTCTTGAAACTTATCTCAAACATTCACCCGAATTGTGATTTTTCACAAGTGGCGATTCATTGTAGCTTTTGATATTGAGTTAAAGTTGTAACGCCTACAATTCCATCTCCCTCCCATATTTGTGTTAATCCTTCCTTGCAACATCAAAGGTTCTATTCTTAATTTTTATTCTTCCATTCAGTTTTGTTTAGATTTAATCTTCTCGATTTTTGTTCTAGAGATTGGGCCTCCTGCCAAAAATAAATTGAATTAAGGTTAATGGTATGCTAATTTAGAATTAAAATTTTCCAAATTCTTGATTTTGGATTGTCGATTTTTGTTTTCTAGTTAGAATTTTTTCCTGCTTGGCAAATTTTTTTTTTCCACTTGCGCCTGAAATAAATTTCTGAAATTTTTTTTTTTTTTTTAGTATAGGGTTAATTGTTTGTCTATGTACATCTAATTTCTAAATATTAGTGTTGTTTGGGTTATTGGTTTAGGATCATCTTTTTTGGATTTAATAAATTTGAATTTAGGATATACATGATGATATATATATATATATATATGTATGTATGTATGTGTGTATGTATGTATGTATGTATGTATGTATGCGTCAATGAATTGGTTGGCATAGGGTTTGGTTTGAATTATGAGTTTTCTGTTATTGCAATTCACTTGAAACTTGAAATTTTTACTGTATTTGAAAAAACAAAGTTCTTTTTAGGGTTTAATCTAATGTAGAATTGTAGATTATCACATTGTTTGGCTAGGGCTACATTGCAGTTGATGCATGCTTTGGGCCAGGTTTCATTAATTTTTCAAATCCTACATGAAGCAAAAGTCTCTAAATAACCAAGAAAACAAACACATCTTCAATATTGTTCTCTCACTGCCACAATACACTAGCTCTACTATTGTTATAACTATTTTCACCAGGGGTAACCAATCTTTTTGTTATATTTCTCTATTGTGTAGTCATATATTCTTTTGTTTTGTTTCAATAATTTCTAGGCTCTAAATCATCTAATTTTTTTCTTTTTGGGACTTTTGGAAATTTACATTTGATTCTTTGATTTCTCGCCTTTTTTTTTTTTTTTTTGGGAAGATCTAAAATTGTCTAACAGATTTCAACAACTATATCCACAAATTATTCTTTTGAAGGTAACTCATCGTTCTCTATATTTCTTTGTTGTGTAATCACATAGACATATATATATGTTTTTTTTTTTTTTTGGCTCAAAACATTCAGATTCTTTCTCTTATATTTCTCTGTTGTGTGATCAAATATTTTCATTATGCTTTAATAATTTCAGCTTTGAATCTTATACATGATACATTTATGCAAAATTTTCCCGTGCATTGCACGGGTTAGCGACTAGTAATATATACAATGAAATTACTCCTATATTGCAATGAAATTGCTTACATTTTGGTCAAAGTTCAAAGTCTTAGAATTTTTCTACTTCACATTTAAAACTTGCTGATAATTCCTTTAGCTTCCTCTCTACGATAACTCTCCTAATACCTTGTAAACCCCACGAAATCTATAGACCAAAACTATCTATTTTCATGGAATATTACAATGAAATTACTAGTGCAATGCAATGAAGATTACAGGGGCTTTTGCCGTCAATGAATTGGGTGGGAACGGTCATAAATCATGGTCAATATTCAATGTTATACAATTTCTACTTCAAATACGAATTTTACTGGTAATTAAGTTTGATTTGCTGAGTAAGATGGCGTTGGAGACTAGTTGATTTGGAAGAGACCGTGGAACTCGATGCTTTCAGTTTGGCCGTAACGTTCTCTTCTTCTTCTTCTTTTATTTTTTTTTAAATTTTTAAAATTTTTAATTTTTTTATAATTTTATTGGTGACTTGTTGAGTAATCAGGAACGGTCATAACTATAAGCGTGTTCAATTCCTCGTTATGCCTGCTTATTTTGAAGTCATTCTAATCTTGCTACCTGAAATTTCTATTTCTAAAAAAAAAAAAAAAAATTAGCTCTTTCATGTCCATTGGGTGCATATAATTATTATACTTTCACTTTTTCTTTTTTCTCGTTTCTTAGCGTTAATGATGTATTAATTCCTGGGATGACTAAGAAAAATATATATGGCTAATTATAATTAGCTTGGTGGACCATTAGGAAATATATATATATATATATATATATGGGGATTTTCATGACATTAATATGTTGGCAATATTAATTTTTTAACATAAAATTATAATTTGATTAACTCCGATTTTTTATATTGTTTTATATATGCTAATAATATATATTCTTTTAAAATTATATATCGCAATTAGATAATTATTATGTTGTAATCAACGTAGTTGTTGTTTTTTTTTTTTTTTTTTAGGACACGTCGTATACGATTATGTGTGTATCATATAAATTATATCCAATAATTGTGGTATCAATATGTATCAACCGACAATTCATAGACGTACCAATTCATAAACGTGTGAATTTATTTTAGGCCTATGAAAATTTATAAAATTTTTCCAGATCTTGTTGAGCTTAAAAATTTAAAGGTATAACCTTTTAGTTGATATCTTGAGAGAATAGGCTTACAAAGCAGGTCCACTTTTTTTTAATTAGAAAAAATTAAATGGTCTTTTTGGCTCCTTTCTCTCCATTCCTTTTATTTTATTATATATATTATGACAACAAAAACGTCACTTTTAACTGTGATCATTAATTTTTTTTTTTAATGCATATGTTATATAATATATATAAATATATAGAGAGAGATGGGTTCAAGTTACACCTAGTGTAACTCTAAGTAATATTACACCGCCCAATAACTTGTTATATAATTCATATTTTGAAAATCTCACCGTTAAATTCCATTATCTATATGTTTTTAACGTTCATGCCAATTTTCATGTCAATTGGATGTTATTTACCATTTGATCTATAAACTCGTCTTTTATACATTATTTTAAACTACAAAAAATTGAATTTAAACAATTGATTGATGATATGACTATTAGTCTTTGATCACCTTGAAATTTTGCAAGCATGGAGAATATACGAAGATAATGTAATCTAATGTTGGGTTTGTCAATGTTAGAAATACTGAATAATTATATTGTATTTCTCAAATTAAAGAATATACATCAGTGCCTTCATATAGGAGGCATATGTGTGTGGTACAAGTAAAGTGTAGTACAAGTACAAGTGTGCTATACAAGTAATCTAGCTGGACCTAAAGCCCATAACATAATATACGTTAACAGCCCCCCTCAAATTCAAGGTGGATGTGAGACCAACATGAGATTGTCAACCAAATCACGAGTGCGTCCCTTAGGAAGTGACTTGGTGAAGATATCCGCAAGCTGATCTTTGGAGGAGATGGAGAAAAGCTTGAGAGCACCATGGACAAGATGATAACGGATAAAATGACAATCAATCTCGATGTGTTTAGTCCGTTCATGAAAGACATCATTGTGAGTAATATGAATGGTACTCTGGTTGTCACAATAAAGGAGAGTAGCAGAGGATGTGGACCCACCCAAATCCTTAAGAAGCCATCATAGCCAAAGGAGCTCAGATGTGGTATCAGCAAGGGCACGATATTCTACTTCAGTATTGGAGCGGGCCACAAAAGTTTGTTTCTTACTTCGCCAAAAAATCAAAGAAGAACCAAGGAGAAAGCAATAACCTGTAGTGGACCTGCGGTCAGTGGGATCTCCTACCCAATCAGCATCAGAGAATGTACGGAGTACAAGAGGAGATTGAGTTGAGTAGAAAAGGCCATGGAAGAGAGTACCCTTCAAGTATCGAAGAATGCGCAGAACAACAGCATAGTGAGTTGATCGTGGAGCAAACAGATACTGGCTCACCTAATGAACAGCATAGGAGATATCTGGATGAGTAACTGTGAGATAAACTAGGCTGCCAACCAATCGTCTATAAAGAGAAGGATTAGACAATGGTTTCCCCCCACCCCCCCCCCCCGAAAGTGTCAGATGCACATTAAGTTCAACTGGAGTGTCAGCAGTCTTGTTGTCAGTGAGTCCAACTCAAAACAAAAAGTCAGAAGCATACTTGGTTTGAGTAATATAAAGACCATCTGTGGAATGAGTAATTTCAAGACCCAAGAAATAGCTGAGATGTCCAAGATCTTTCATCTCAAACTGCTAACTGAGAAAATCCTTGAGTTCTTGAATGCCATTGAGGTCATCACCAGTTATGATCATATCATCCACATATAGAAGAAGCAAAATGGTGCCTTTATCAGTACGACGAAGAAATAAGGCAGAATCATACGGACTGGCAGTGTAACCCAAGCGAAAGACAGTGGAGCCGAACTTAGCAAACCAAGCTCGTGAAGCTTGTTTAAGACCATAAAGTGCATGTCAAAGATGACAAACTTTGTTTGATTCAACAGAGAGACTAGGAGGAGGTTGCATATAGAGGGTCTCTTCATAATCAATCCCATACTCCTGTGTAAAACTTTTTGCAACAAGACGAGCCTTGTAGCGCTCAATGGACCCATCAGAGCGAGTCCTGATCTTATAGATTCACTTACAACCAACCACAGACTGTTTAGGAGGGAGAGTGACCAGATCCCAAATATGATTTTTGGTTAATGCATCAAGTTCCTCTTTCATTGCAATCTGCCATAAAGGGTCAGTGGAGGCCTCACAATAGGTTTGAGGCTCGTGAAGTGTAGCAAGGGCAGTGTAATAATGATAGTCAAGTAAATGTGTAGGAATGGATCTTACCCGGGTTGAGTGGCGAGGTGGAATGTCTTGTGGAGGATCTTTAGGCAGAGTAGGAGCAGGGGATCCAGGCTTAAGGTGGGGTAGCTCGTCATCAACCTATTCATCTTTAACCTATCTAGGAGAAGCATAAAAAATATCTGGAGAGAAGTCCAAAGGAGGATCAAAAGTATTTGTAGAAGGAATAAGAGACTCATCTGGAAAGATTTCTAAAACAGAGGAGTTAGTCAAGGAAGAACGAAAGTGAGAGAGTTCAACAAACAATCGATGTTCCCAAAAGACAACATTACGAGAAATACAAAGACGATGAGAGACAAGATCATAACACCTATACCCTTTTTGAGTTTCACCATAACCAAGGAAACAACAAAGTCTAGATCGAGGCTCAAGTTTGTTATGCTCATGAGGCTAAAGAAGAACGAAACAAGCAAATCCAAAGGAGCAAAGGTGATGATAGTCAGGGGGTGACCCAAAGAGATGCTTATACGGAGTCTGATTATGGATGACAGTGCTTGGAATGAGATTAATCGCATGAATAGCATGAAGAGTAGCTTCACCCCAAAATAGGACAGGAACTTTGGCAAAAAGAAGAAAAGCACGAACAGTGTCAAGAATATGACAAAGTTTTCTTTTGGCTCCACCATTTTGCTGAGAGGTGCCTGGGCAAGTTAGATGATATACAGTGCCATAGGAATGTAATAGAGCTTGAAACGCATATTGAGTATATTCAAGAGCATTATCAGATCGAAAAGTTTTCATATGTTTGGAGAATTGTGTTTCAACCATTTTTACAAAGTTGATGTATATTGGTAAAATTTCAAAACAAGATTTCATAAGAAAGATCCAACTACAACAAGAATAATCATCAATAAAAACAATAAAATATCGAGATCCACCAATACTAGCAACAGGAGAAGGTTCCCAAACATCAGGATGAATTAACTCAAAAATACTATTAGAAATGGATTCACTGTTATTAAAAGGCAAAGTTGGTTGTTTTCCTAACTGACATAAAATACAATCAAAATTGTCTTTGGACTAACAGATCCTTAGATGCTAATTGTTGTATCCGAGAAGATGGTGCATGACCAAGACGAGAATGCCAAAGTGCGAGAAAAGGTAAGGAAGAAACTGCAGCAACAGAAACAGGAGAAGATTGTCCACGGAAAACATATGCCCAACTCTAGGACGGGTCCCAAGCTCCTGCCCCGTCCTTGGATCTTGCACAATACACCCAGAATAGTAAAAAATAAGGCGATAACCTAGTTAAGCTAATTGTCCCACAGAGCACAAATTATAGGATAGGTCAGGTACATGGAAGACTCCAGGAACAGAGAGGTTAGAGGTTGAAACAAAACCTAGACTATTCCCATGCATGGTGGAACCATCAGCTATATAAATATTTAGAGGATGTGGTGCAGGGTCAAGTTTGGAGAATAAGGACGAGTGAGGTGTCATGTGATTGCAGCAGATAGAATCAAAAGGCCAAGTTTGAGACTTACCGGGTAGAACTAATAAGGCAGTGGAAAGAGATGCATTACCAGCCATACGAACAGCCTGAGCTGTGATCTCCTGTAGTTCAATGGGGGAGAGGTTGATAGTGGATCCAGAAGACTGGGACTCAGCTGAAATGGAAGCCATTGGCAGAGTAGGCTCAATATTAACAACAGCAGCAGTAGATTTGTTGCGACGGTAACAAGTCTCAATGGTGTGGCCAAGACGCTTGCAATAGTTGCAGAACTTTTTGCTGGTCTGCTTGCGACAATTGCTAGAGCCATAGGAATCACCTGATTACAAAGGTTGCTCTATGAGTGGAGCAGAAGGAGTAATAGCCTGAAAGTTCAAAAACGTGTAAAAACACCTTTGAACGTTTAGACCCCCAAAATACAACTTAATCAATTCAAGCAATATGTCAAACAACTAGTGTGCGGAAACTTAACATATGCTATCATACGAAATTGATTAAATACTATCTAAACCATAACAGATTAAAATCCACAGCAGATAAATACAAAGGCAAAGATAGAGAGGAAGGAAGATGCAAACACAAAGACAACACGCGATGTGTTATCGAAGAGGAAACCGAAGCCCTCGGCGAAAAACCTCTCCGCCGCCCTCCAAGCGGTAATCAATCCACTAGAAAATATAGTTGGGATACAAGGACAGCAATAGACCCTCCAAGCCTAATCTACCCAGTGCACCTAAGCCCTCCAAGCTTCTTGCTCCAACGAGGTTGCGCCGAACCTTTTTCTTTTCTAGCTTCCCGGATTCCGCTACTAGACCGTAGCATCAACCAATGAAGATTGGTTCCTTCCTAACTGCTTCCCAGAAATCCAAACAGTAGACTCACAATGATGATGATGGTGAGAACCTGGTTTGGTATGATGCCTCTCAAGGATTTGACAATGGAGAGGAAGAGAGTTGAGGAATTTGAAGAGTCTCTAAGGTATAGATTGTGTGTGAATCAATCTTGTTTTTCTTTAGGGTTTCTCTCTCAAAATTCTCTCTGGAAGCTCTCTTTCAATCGTGGGTAATAGGGGTATTTATACTGGAGTGGAGAGGAATGTGAAACGTCAGGTTTTTACAAAACAGGGGTGGCTCGCGGCTTGACCTCGCGGCTTGACTAAGTCGCGAGATCCAGTCGCGAGATAACCGTATGGCCAGTTGTCCTGTTTTGTCCTGTAGTGCTCCAGCTAGCATGACTGTTCATCTTCCAGCATGCTTGGCACGTGTGCAGCTTCTGGCGGCTTGCAGCCGCGAGTCACCCGCGAGTCCCAGCCGCGAGTCTCTGTTTTCTTGCACACTCTTGAGCAAACTTCACTCTATCTCACTCACTACCCTTACATCAAACCCACCTAAATACAGGGTTACTAAATGCTGAATTACAAGCAAATTTGGCACGGAATAAAGCCAATTAGGTGGTTGAATAAATTCAACCTTACATAGCCAAAACATTGAGCTTATTCTGGGCTTGAAGGGTTGCAAGACGAGCTTTTTCTCTAACCAACTCGTTCACAGCAGTATCAAGAGAGGGAGTAGGACTGCGATTCAGAATCTGACCTCGAATGGGCTCAAAGTCCTTGTGAAGTGACATCAGGAATTCATAGAGGCGAAATTCATCTCTAATGGAAGCATATTGCTGAGCATCCTTTGAGCATGCCCAAGTTGGATAAGAAAGGTCAATTTGGTCCCAAATGAAGCGAAGCTAATCATAATAGTCATTGATGGATTGCCTTGGTTCTTACTTGAGTTGATGCAATTCAACCACTAATTACTAGGGAATCATTTGATAATTTTGTGTTTAATCTTATTGTTCATGACTAAACTACATGTAGTTTAGTGGTAAGGCCTAAACTACACGTAGTTTAGCCGTCAGGTATATTCCCGCCTTTTCATTTTCTCCAACTGTTACCAACCATTTCTTTGCTTCGTTTTCATTCTCTTCATCTCCCTCACCTCTTAATATTCTTCACAACTCTTCTCTCTTTTCTTCCTACAAAAACCTCCCTTCCCTCTTACTCTTCTTCACTTCCTAACTTTCTCATCCTCTCAAATCCTCTTATTTTCTCATTTTCTCTCTTTCTCTTATCATCTTCTCCTATGGCATCCAAGGCCAAGAAATCCTCCTACGTCCTATCTTCCAATGCCTTCCATCTCACCCACTGGAGCAGAGCCACGAAGTTGGTGGGACGTCCACCATTGATATCCTAGCTAGAGAACCACATCTTAGCCACGTTTTTGTGTTGTTCATATTGCTATTTGTGTAAATCTCTTGTGAGATCTGTGAGGAGCTTTTATTTACACAAGTTTAGGATTATCAAGGAGATTTCTTCAAGAGCTTGATGATCATTCAGTTGCTGCCATAAGAACTTAAAGAAATACAAGCGGGTGTGCTTGTACTTGCTGGAGAATCCAAGAAAGAAGGAGTCCGTAGTTTCAGAGCTTGCACGTGGTCGTATCAATAAGTTTGTACTGGTGGGTAGCAATAGGATGTTAGTGGTCTAAGTCCTGTTGAACAACTTCGATTCTTTCATAGTGGATTCAAGTTTACCTTGAGGATAGTTAGGTTAAATCCTCCCCAGGTTTTTACCGGTTTGGTTTCTTGAGTGATCATATCGTTGTGTTATTTGTCTTTCTGCTGCTTTGCATAATATGATTGTTTTGACTGTGATAACCTAGATTTGTTAATTTGGACTAAGTAACTGGTTGGCTAATTACCTAGGTTAATCCAATGTATTTTTAAGGGGTCTAGAAACTATCATTTAGTATTCTCAAAAAAATAAAAAAAAAATAGTGGGTTAATCCCACATTGGAAAATGAGTGTGAGTTAAAGAGGTTTAAAGACTGTGTTGTATATTCAAAAGTTAGGCCCTTTTGGATATACACCACTGTAAGTTTCTTTAAAACCTTCTGCCCTTTCCCCGTGTGTGTGTTAAAAATATTTATTATTCTCAAAAAAATAAAAAAATTTACTGGGGATGTCCTTTTTTCTATATTATTAATAATTTATATTTAAAATTTGAAATGAATAATGTGTAGTTGTAAATGGACAATGTATCAATGTCTTTTAAATGGCAATTTTTCACTAGTTTTTGCCTTAAATTAATTAACTAACAACATGGATCGGATTTTTTTTTTTTTTTTTAAGGTCTATTTTTCATTCAAGTAAATATTTATCAAGATTCAAGAATATTTTGATCAATTATAAATCTAATACGATGGTTAAATCTACTAAATAATTTTATATACAATTAGCTTAATATATATATATATATATATATAAATAAAAGTATAATGTTGCTTGAAGTGCGACATATACAAATATATTTGAAAAGCATGAATGCCAACTATAGGAAATTCTAATGCTTGGAAGTTTAAATTATCAAAAATATATAATTCTTAATAGTTGAAATTCTAAATAACTAAGTAGGGCAACGTGACACTTTATCAACAAATTCTAGATGGTAGGTTGTTAACGGTTTTAATCTGAACTCACCACTTAAATTACTTTGTTGCCCACCAGTAATACTCAGTAACAATCTGTCACCAAAGATTTATTGTGAAAATATTGTAGATATAGCATTTCTCATTATTTTTATTTCCTTCTTTCAAATATTGCACATATTTTTTATTTGATTTGATTTATTTTTTTAAAAAGCTAGCGAGAACAAAAGAAAAAAGAAACTAGGAAAGAAATAAAAATTTTAAAAAAAATGAAAAAGTTTAAAAGTTATATTCGATACCAAAAAAATTAAAATAGATACTTATAAAACAGATTTTAAAAGGTTTATGTCTTAAAGAAAGAGAAAAAAAAAAAATAAATAAAAAAAACAAAAAAACAAAAAAAAACCTGATAATAATTACATTCGATTACAGACACCGTTGTCTAAATATTTAAGACACAAACCATTAAAATCAGTTTTGATCAAAAATTGAAATAGGCATTACGAAGTAGTTCTTTAGCTCTTAAGATCAGAATAGACCTTATCCTCACATGTAAATAACTTACTGATATTTAAAAAAATAAAATAAAAGAAAAAGTTCAAGCGCAAAATCTCAAGTTTGAAAATCAAGCAATTGAAGATGCTTCACAAATATAAGTTTGTATTTATCGAATGATGAATTCTCTAGATTTTATTCTTTTACAAAAAAATGATCCTCTAATTCTATTTTCTTGAAAATTTCTTCAATCCATAATTCGAATATCAAATCTTCTCTACTATTTGATTAGAAGGTGGATCAAGCGGTCTTCACTATGAATCTCTAACTTCAAGATTGTTAGAGATTTATTATTCTTCAAGTTCTTTGAGTGTTCTTCAAAGTTTTAGAGACTTGATCCATAGAGCTTTAATGATTTGGGGGGTTTTTAAAGTTTATAGAGGCTTTTGAACTTGATTTCAATGGAACTTCGAATTTTGGAAGAAAAATTTGAATGAAATTTTTTTGAATGCTCTACGAGTGTTCTTGAAGTAGAATTTCTCTAGAGTTTTGATATCTAGAAAAATTGGTGTAGGGGTCCCCTTTATTTATAATGGTTTCTTAGGATGGCCCCCAATTTAAATTGATCTCCTAAAAGATAAGTAATAAATATTGAATGAAACTCCACTATTATCACAACAAGTGGTTACAAGTAAAGGAATCCCAAGTACCTTACCAACCTACAGTTGAACCCTTACCCCAATACCCAATTGGACTTGTTCTGTAGTAATAGTTCCCCTTTCAGATGCACGACTCCCAAGTACGTGACTAACCAATTATGTGGATCCCAATACGTGACTTCAATCACCAACTAAGAAGGTTGTTGGTTGCAAAGTTCTTCAGTTCATCCACACATGAAGATCAAGAAGATGCTTCATTACAAAACCCTACGATGCACAAACACAACAACTTCTTCAAGAGAAAGAGATGAACTAGGGCAAAAACTTCGTCTCCGATCACAATTTGCTTGAATAGAGTTTGCTCAATGCTTGTGCAACTTGTGAACTGTTTGACGGCCCTTAAAACAATCCTTTTATATGTCTAGGGTTAGGAGAAAAAAAAGGCCCAAAGAAATATTCACGGATCCCAAGAAAATAAGATTAGAATTCTGAAATTCTTAAACCTCAACAGATAAAAGGTGTCGAGCAGCTGTCGAGCACACTGAACTTTGAACAACTTTCTTAAGCTCGATAGATACAGCTGCCGAGCTTTAATGAATTTGCACTATCAACTTGTTTTCTTGGACAGACTTGAAGGTTTCAACACTTGATCTTGAAACAAGGTTTCTTGAAGTATTTAAACACATTCTAAATCTACCAAAATACAAGTAAAGTGCGTTTTGTCAAAGGATAAACTAATTACATAAAATCATGACATATGATCTTAACATGTGAAATACATATGTCCTAACAAAGTGAAAAATGGAGCACGCACAGTGAAATAAATGTGAAAGTGAAAAATGGAGAATTATCGCTATGGTGTGCCACTGTAGCTGCCTAGCCAGTGACTCCTCAGTCCCTTCCGAGAAAAAACTGGATGTCCTTGGGCAGTAGGAGGCCATGTACCAAGCTCTGGGCCAACTGCCCCCCTTGGCCCTAGGCCTAGGTCCTTATGCTGGCAGATGCTGGCAGAGGCTCGTCCTCGATTTAAAGTTGGGCTACCAAATGACCTCAGGCCGAGAGGAAGATGCCCCACCAGTACCAACCTTGGCGATTGGCCGGGAATCGCCCGCTAGCTCCTAGATCACGATCCTGCTCGATGCTTGGGGTGGGGTCATAGAAGGGGCATCACTTGTGAGCCTAGGCTGCTGATCATCAATGTGCTGCCTCTTTTCAGCACGGCTGGTAGAGGAAGGGAGGAGGAGTATGGTCCTCACCCTGAGGCTGTTGAGGCTGGGTCGTAAGACGGGTGCCGAGCATGAAACGGTCAACTGTCATTTTTTTCCTTGTTACCAACTCGGCATCCTGATGGGTCTCGGCTACTTCTAGCTTGGTTGGTTGGGCTAGAGCCTCCGGCTCTTCAATGGGTACGTGAACCTTACGGCTTTGAGACACCCGCTTAGCCGACTCGTCTCTCACTAGGGCACGGTCCTCTGCAGTAGTATAACGGGGGCCAAGATCCCGAGCTCCACCAGTGGTCAATGAAGACGGGAGGAAGTTTGCATACCAAACGTCTATATACGAGAGAAGCGGGCTGTCTACTAACAATACCTAGCTGAATGATTGCTAGGTAGAATACACCAATTTGACACCGAGTATCAAACGGGATGCTCGGAGTTGTCCGTCCTTATGCATAAAAATTTCTGACCTAAGTACGAAGTTAAGATCTCTCACATGCGTAACTCTAAGATCTGGTTGAAATCTTCTTCCTTCGGCAACAAATCAACAAAGGGACCGGTTAGTGTACATGTAAATAATTAAGTAAAATTTTCAAACTTAAAGGAAATAAAGGTTCTTGGTACCGACCAACATCATGCGGCGAAAACAGGCAAGGGAGCTCATCGACAAGCCAATTGCCGCTTACCCAGATGAATTTCCCCATCGAGTTTCTGTTGGAATCAGGAAGGCATGATATCAGTTGTACCCGTATATCCCTAGTCTTTAGGTAGTAATAGGTCTTAATGTTTCCGCATAAACTATACATGAAGTTAATGTCATGGTGGTTTAATTGCAGACCAAATATTTGGTTTAACCTACTAACACAACCCACCACTTGGTAAAAATTGGGGGGGGGGAGTTGGTCGGGACACAGGCCATAAAATCCTAGGGTACCTATAATAAAAGGGTCCACGGGGAACCTAACCCCACCCTCAAGAATAGCCATTAAAGGGAAAAATATTGTGTTTAAACCAGTACACCTATGGAGGTCGATATCACCCTTGTGATAGTAGGTGATATCAACATCTCCGGGAACATTATAGGTTGCCCTAAAGCTAGCTAAGGATGCTTCAAAAGAAAGGAGGTAAGAATAGCCCATTCCTAAACTCTAAGATCAAGGGGAGACTGAAAGAAAATGAAAGAGTAAAGAGGAAAGATAAAGAAAACTTACTGGGGACTCTAAGAAGTGATGATCTGTGCTGGAGGTTTTATGCACAGGAAAACTACACTCAAGAAGTGTGCTCGACAGAGAGGGAACTGAAGAAAAGAGGATGCAAAAAGTGGTATGGGAAATCAGGAGGAGCTATTTATAAGGATAAAAGCATTTAATGGAGGAAGAGGTGGGAAAACCCCTCTGATCCCTATTGGTAACTCCTACACGCGTGGGCACAGTTCGGAAATTGTTAGACGGTTTGCGAACCGTTAGACGATTTGCAAACCGTCAGGCCATAATTATTGACGGATGTGATAGCCTAGCGTAGCACTTCTTTTATAGTAGCATTAATGGCCATTTTGCTTGTTAAACAGTTGACGATTGAGCTTCCCGAAGGGACAACAATATTCAGATAATCCTTGATTTGCTCTCGGTGGCCAGTCATGAATTAAGGGGGAGTTATTGTACGGGGGTTGGTCCCGGGGTCGTTGGGCCTTGGAACTTGGTCTTGTAAAACTGTATAGGAAAGGGCCCCAGGCTCGTTGGGCCTTGGGCCCGGAACTAGAGATACAACGCCTGACCCCCTCCCCATTGGACTTAAGACCTTGATCCAGGCACCCCCTTGAGAATCATTGTGAGCCTAATAAACATAACGGGACCATTTAACCCTGAACATCAAAAGCGAACCATTCCTAATCAAACTTATCTTGGTCGGGTGTGTGGTTGCTCAGCAGAATGATGACTCAGCTTCTCGGTATTGCCTTAGGAAATATCTCTGCTGAACAGGCTTTTTAGAGGTGGGAGTCAATTCCAATGCCACTACCACCTTACCCACCTAAACACCCACCTAAAGACAGTGGAATTGGACCTTCATTCGCACTAATAGAGAGGAGTAATCATAACACCTCCACTTATCTAAGCTATAAATCGAGGGATTAAGGGAGAAAACGGGGTTGGCAATTCTGGAGAGAACATTGAGAGAAAAGAGAAGTCACTCTAAGAGAGAAAGTGACTCTGTGAGGTAGAGAGAAGGGTTTGAGTAAATAGGAGTGTATTCAAGCTGCTGAGCATAGGACCACCCACAGTAGGAAACCCAAAAGCCCATAAAACAAATAGATTGTGAGCCCAAGTAAAGGCTAAGCCCAATAGCCATACATTAGGTACGCACAATATCGCACCAGAAGACTTTTATAATCTTGTTATGCTCTCTTCATTTTGTTAATGGTTGTTTTAGCCACTCTTGCATATTCCTCTGTCTTCTCAAGGAAGGAATTGTAGGTTTCTTGCAATCCCACTGTTCTTTCATCTTCCTCATCATCAGATTCCTCTACTATCCCCATTGACTCCACTTTAGTGTGCTCCCCAAGCTCTTACACTAGTAATCTCAAATCATCTGAAGACTGTATAGGAGAAATGGCCATGAATGCAGAGTAGTTTCCCTCTCCGTCACAGCTTTCTTCTAATTCTAAATTAGAGGAGTATGTGTCACTGAGAGTAGTCACATACGCTTTACCCTTCCCTCTCAAATAGTTGGGACACTCCTTCTTGAGATGTCTATGACCCTTGCATTCATAGAATGTGATTCCTTGAGAAGATTGAGAATCCTTCCCATCTTTCTTCTTCAAATACTTTTTCTTCTTCCAGGAATTTGGGAATTTTCCCTTCTCAGCAAACTTTCCATTCTTTTTGAACTTCAAGAACTTTCGAAAGTTCTTAGCAAGATATGCCATATCTTTTTCGACCTCATCCTTATCCGATGAGTCTTGAGCTTCCACTCTTTCATTGATTGCCTTTAGAGCAAGAGATTTGCTCTTCCTTTGTGATGGTAGAGAGAACTCATATGTTTGAAGTGAGCCAATCAGTTCTTGAACTTTAATCTCATCAAGGTCTTTACTCTCTTCAATGGCAGTAACCTTCGCACAGAAGCTTTCTAGTAATGATCGTAGAATTTTTCTTACAACCTTGGAGTCCTTCGTCTTCTCCCCCAAGTTAAACTTCCCAATTACCACCTCATTCAACTTCCTGTAAAATGAGTCGAATGACTCGTCTTCACTCATTTTCAACTCTTTGAAATGAGTGGTAAGCATTTGGAGCTTGGTGTCCTTCATCTTTTTGGTTCCCTCATAAGTTGTTTCCAGAATTTGCCATGCCTCCGTGGCAATTGTAACGTGAGAAATCCTGTGAAACTCATCTGGAGAAACACCACAAAAAATAGCATTTAGGGCCTTGCTATTAGCATTAGCTACTGCAAGGGCTGCCTTATCCCATGTGGATTTGGTAGCCTCTGGCCTAGTCCATCCTATATCTACAGCATCCCAAACATTCTCATTAATGGAGCATAAGAATGCCCTCATACAGACTTTCCAAAATACATAGTTGCTTCCATCAAAATATGGAGGAGCATTTAGAGATTGAGATTAATCCATCTCAAATGGGGTCAAGGATCGCACTAAGATAATTAAACCATAACAAGTGCACCCACTCTGATACCAATAGAAAGTTCAAATATTGTGTAAAACACCTATGAACTTTTAGACCCCAAAATACAAAACTACCAACATAAGCTTATAACCAAACAATATATGTGTGGAACATGAAATATAAGCTATAACCAAATAGGTAACGCGCTCTAAACCATAATTAATCACAATCACAGCAGTAATTAAAAGGTAAAGACAAAGGGAAGAAAGATGCAAATACAAAGATAACATAGCATTGTGTTATCAAGGAGGAAACAGAAGTACTCGGCGAAAAACCTCTCTGCCGCCCTCTAAACGGTCAATAATCCACTAGAGAATAAAAGTTGGCATACATGAATAGCAAAAGACCCTCCAAACCTAATCTACCCAGTGCACCTTAGCCCTCCAAGCTTCTTGCTCCAATAGGGTTACGTCGAACCTTGTCTTATCTAGCTTACCAGATATTGCAATAGCCCATTGCATCAACCAAAATGAATTGGTCCCTTCTGAACTGCTCCTTAAGCACCAAAATACCTCCTCACTAATATGGGTATGGTGAGATAAGGATTTGGCTAATGTACTTCTCAAGGATATGTTAATGGAGAGGGTGAGAGTAGAGGAATTTGAAGAATCAAAAGATGAAGATTGTGGATGAGTTAATCTTGTTTTTCTCTAAGGTTTCTCTCTCAAAATTCTCTCAGGAAGCTCTTTACATTTCGTAGGTATAAGGGTATTTATAGTAGGGTGTATGAGGAATGCGAAAAGTCAGTTACAATCAAAAAGGGAATTCTAGTGATTCAACCTCGCAACTGGAACAAGTCGTGAGCTAACTACCTGGCCAGATTGGAAGTCTTGTCCTGTAATGCTACAGCTAGCATGACCCTTTAGCTCCTCCTGCATGCTTCACATGTGTGCCATTCTGCCGACTTGCCAGTTGCGAGCCAGTCACGAGATCCAGTCGTGAGACTCCCTTGAATTGCACACTTCTTGGGATTTCTTTACACTCTCTCACACACTACCCTTACATAATTCCCCCCTAAATACAAAGTATCTAATTGCTAAATTACAAGCAAATTTGGCACGAAATAAAGCCAAATTGTTAGAAGCTTTAGATTACACTAACTTTCAGAAGGTGCAGTTTGCAACTTTCAAGTTGATTGGAGAAGCTGAGCATTGGTGGAGATCTAATAAAGCCATTTTGAAGGGAATGGACACTGAGAGAAATCTCATCACTTGGGAGAAATTTAAAGGGGTTTTCTATGATAACTACTTCCCTAAGGTGGTTCGGGAACGAAAAGAGAGGGAATTTGCTGATTTGGTGCAAGGAAGTATGACTGCTGAGTAGTATGCAGCTAAATTCATCGAGTTATCTCGCTTTGGACCCCACTTAATCCTTACTAAGGCGAAGAAAGCAAGCATATTTCAAAAGGGGTTGAATGAGAGACTTCGACACCATCTGATTGCATCAAGGGTTGATAATTATGTAGAGTCAGTTAAGGGAGCTATGAGACTAGAGGAAGATTTCAAGAACAATGTTAGGAAGGAGAACCCAGTTAGAAACACTAGACAGACAGGCTTTCAACAAGGCAATGCACAAGGTCATTGGAACAAGAAAGGATCTTTTGCTAGGTTTGGGAGTAATTCATCATCAAATAAGCCAGAAAATAAGAATCCACCCCAGAATGCTCAAGGTAGAAGTTCGAATGCTTGCCCTACATGTGGAAGGTTTCATGGAGATAAGCCATGTTTCTTCGAAGGAAAGGCTTGTTATAACTGTGGGAAGACAGGACACTTAGCTAGAAGTTGTACTTCTCCTCAACAAAACTCAATGGCACAACCTGGAAAGAGTGATCAGAGGAGGAAAGCACAAGGGAGAGTGTTTGCACTCACACCACAAGACGTTCAAGCTTCAGATACTGTGGTTACAGGTATCCTCCCATTATTCTCAAAGCTAAAACTCTATTTGATTCTGGATCTACACACTCTTTCATCTCCTCTCGATATGCTAAGTTATGTGATAAGAAACCTGGACTTATGGATTATGACTTATCTGTGGCCACACCTATGGGTGATTCTTTGGTGTGTAACTCTATGCTTAAGTCTTGTGTCATCCAAATTAAGGATAGGGAAATGTTAGCAGATTTGATTTTGATGGACATGTATAACTATGATGTAATTTTAGGAATGGACTGGCTGGCAGCTTATCATGCTATGTAGATTGTTTTAGAAAAGAAGTGGTGTTTCAACCTCTTGGAGAACCTGAATTTCGGTTTAAGGTTCTAGGATGCATGCTTTACCTAGGGTGATATCAACCCTTCGAGCTAAGCATCTATTACGGAAAGGATGCCAAGGGTACCTAGCTCATGTGGTGGACACTAGGAAAGAGGTATTGAAGTTGGATGATATCCCTATTGTAAGGGAGTTTCCTGATGTCTTTCCTGAAGACCTACTAGGGATACCTATAGATAGGGAGATTGAATTCTCTATTGATTTGCTCCCTGGAACTTTTCCTATTTCGAAAGCACCATATCGGATGGCACCAACTAAACTTAAGGAACTCAAGGAACAGTTACAAGAACTTCTTGATAAGGGGTTCATCAGACCAAGTGCATCTCCTTAGGGTGCACCAGTTTTATTTGTGAAGAAGAAGGATGGGAGTATGAGGTTGTGTATTGACTACCGTGAGTTGAACCGGGTTACCGTGAGAAACAAATACCCTCTCCCTCGTATTGATGACCTGTTTGACCAATTGCAAGGGGCACAAGTCTTCTCTAAGATTGACCTTCGTTCTAGGTATCACCAGTTGAAACTCAAGGGTGAAGACATACCCAAGACAGCTTTCAGGACTAGGTATGGACACTATGAATTCTTGGTAATGCCTTTTGGATTGACCAATGCTCCTGCTGCATTTATGGACTTGATGAATAGGGTGTTTCATGAGTACTTAGACCACTTTGTTATTGTCTTGATTGATGACATCCTAATCTTCTCTAAAAGCATGGAAGAACATGAAGAGCACTTGAGATTTGTTTTTCACATTTTGAGGGAAAAGAAGCTATATGCCAAGTTTAAGAAGTGTGAATTTTGGCTTGACCAAGTGGTGTTCCTAGGGCATGTGATATCTAAGGCAGGCATTTATGTAGACCCTAGAAAGGTTGAAGCTGTGGTTGACTAGGCAAGATCGACGAATGTAAGTGAGGTTAGAAGCTTTATGGGCCTTGCTGGGTATTATAGGAGGTCTGTGGAGGGATTTTCCTGTATTGTAGCCCCATTGACTCAACTAACTCGTAAGAATGCCAAGTTCATATGGACAGAAGAATGTGAAAGGAGTTTTCAAGAACTTAAGCAAAAGTTGGTCACTGCACCAGTACTAACCATCCCTAGCAACTTGGGAGGCTTTGTCATTTATAGTGATGCTTCAAGAAAAGGTCTTGGTTGTGTGTTGATGCAGCATGGTAAAGTCATAGCTTATGCTTCCCTCCAATTAAAGAGTTATGAACAGAATTGTCCCACTCATGATTTGGAGTTGGCTGTAGTGGTGTTTGCATTGAAGATTTGGAGACATTATTTGTATGGTGAAAGGTGTGAGATTTATACAGATCATAAGAGCTTGTCCACTAGGCTTTTTAGGGAGGGATCTAGCAACATAGTTTTGTTCTCTCTTCAACATGGAACACTGAGGTCTATATATGACTGATCACACTGCAATGGTGGCAAGTAGGACTAAACTTAGATCCACTCAAATCCCTAGGATGAGACCTAAATGAAGGCTTAGGCTTAAGAGCCATTCTCTCCACTTTTTGGTTTCTTTAGAGGTCAAACTCACAATAGGCACAAAATCGTGCAACACAACATGATTGTAACAAAGATTTTCTTCCTTTTTAGTAATAGTTTTAGCAATCAAACACTTGGCATGCATTTTAAGATATTCATTTTCACATTTAAGATCATCAACAAGTTTGTTAGACAAAACAAGTTTAGCATCCAAGTCTACATTCAAACATTCAAACTCTTTCATCTATTCATAAGAATTTTCAGCAAATTTCTTATATTTCTCAACCACTTTGTTGGATTCAATGAGCTTAGCAATCAAATCGTCCTTTTCAGTAGTGACCTTACTCAAATTCTCATGATACATCTTAAACTTTTTCTTCAAGAGTTTGACATTTGGAATTTTAACAACACCCAAAGATCCATGTAACATGTCATCACAAGCATGAGGATAAATACTCATACAGGCATTTTCACAAATACATGGCATGTTACAATCAACAACATCCAAAACATCCATAAAAGCATACAAAGCACTGTCCAAGACAATAAATACAAATGGTCAAAGATCACACTTAGATAATTAAATTAAAATAAGTGTACCCACTCTGATACCAATTGAAAGCTCAATTAGTGTGAAACACTTATATTTGTTTAGACCCCTAATTTTAAATTACGGCTTAATTGCTTTACTCTAACTTTTCTAAGTGCGGAATAAGAGTAAATGAAGCACAATAAACCGGAACTACTCTAGTGCATAAACATGAACAATAAACAATATATGTAAAGCACAAAGAGTAAGGGAAGAGAGATGAAAACACAAGATAACACCAAGACGTGTTATCGAAGAGGAAACTAAAGAACTCGATGAAAAACCTCTCCACAACCCTCCAAGTCAAAATCAATCCATTAGTAAATAAGTTAGAGTACACGAATATCAAAAAGACCCTCCAAGTCTAATCTAACAAATGTACTTAAGCCCTCCAAGTCCTGCTACCAACAGACTTCTCGAAGTCTTGTGTTCATTATTGATTTGGATCCCGCAATACCATCCGATTATCCGCCAAACCTCACCAGCTTCTTTTGGCAAATCCCCAAAGCTTCCCAAGTTCCAAAACACACTCTACACTTTGAATAGGTGTGGGTTGTGTTTGGATGCAAATCTCTTCTCAAGCTATAACAATGGGAAAGGGAAGGAGAAGAGACTACAATGATATCTAACTAAAGGATTAGTAGCTCTCTCTCTCTCAAAGGTGGGTGTGTTGTAGAAACTTCTCTAGGGTTTTCTTTGAATAGCCTCCTTTACTTTTCTGGGTAATGGAGGTACATATAGTATAAGTAAAGGGTAAGAAAGTTACACTTAAGATCCTCCAAGTGAGAGTTTCGCGGGTACCTCACGAGATGGCATTTCTCACGAAATACTCGCAAAATATAGCCTGGCACTTGAATCTTCAGCTTTCAGCATGTGCTTCTCACGTGACCTTTTCGCGGGTTGCTTTACTCACAAGCTTCTTGCAAGCTAGTCACAAAACGGCACTACTCTTCATTGCATGTTTAATTTTTCACCAACTTAATATTAAACCCAATACAATAAAATCTCACAAAATACAAGGAAATAATTTGATAGGTCACAAACTGAATGACCCCTTGTGATAGAAATTAATTAATTAATTAGCCAAGTTATTAATTAATCAATTTATCATGCAAAAATGTGGTAACACAAACAAATCACCAATAAACTAATTATGCAGCGGAAAATAAATAACACGGTGATTTGTTTACGAATGGGGAAAACCTAACAACAAAAACCCCATCGGGTGATTTTCAGGCCACCACTCCCAAAATTCCACTATTATCACAAAAAGCGGTTACAAGTAAAGGAATCCCAAGTACCTTACCAACTTACAGTTGAACCCTTACCCCAATATCCAATTGGACTTGTTCTGTAGTGACAGTTTCCCTTTTTTATGCACGAATCCTAAGTACATGACTAACTAATTGCGCAGATCCCAGTACGCGACTTCAATCACCAATAAGAAGATTGTTGGTTGCAAAATTCTTTAGTTCATCCACACAATGAAGATCAAGAAGATGTTTGGTCACAAAACCCTACGGTGTACATACACAACAACTTCTTCAAGAGAAAGAGATGAACTAGGGCAAGAACTTCGTCTCTAGTCACAATTTTCTTGAACAGAGTTTGCTCAATGCTTGTGCAACTTGTGAACTGTTTGATGGCCCTTAAAACAATCCTTTTATATGTCTAGGGTTAGGAGAAAAGAAAGCTCAGAGACACATTCAAGGATCCCAAGAAAATCATATTTGCATTTTGAAATTCTTAAACCTCGACAGATAGGAGGTGTCGAGAAGGTGTCGAGCACACCAGTCCTTGAAACATCTTTCTTAAGCTCGATAGATGTAGCTGTCGAGCTTTAATGAATTTGCACTATCAGCTTTTTTTCTTGGACAGACTTGAAGGCTTCAATACTTGATCTTGAAATATGGTTTCTTGAAGTATTTAAACACATCCTACATCTACCCAAATACAAGTAAAGTGCGTTTTGTCAAAAGATAAGCCAATTACATAAATTAGTGACATATGTTCCTAACAAGTAAAACACATATGTCCAAACATAATTTATTGCAACTGCAACACTTTTTGTCATGGAATAAAGCCAACATAAAATATAGTTGTAAATCATAACTTTACAAATTTTAATTACTGGCCAAGAAACCCCCTGAACTTTTATATTGGCTAAAGACATCGCCAACCATTCATTGTCTCGCTAAAGCCGAAGTTTGTGTCCCACCGCTGATCTCACTGTCCAACTCCTATGCAAGTCAGTTAGGCTAGAGTAGAAAACTCACTCAACACAAAATGCAAAATCAAATCAATATTAACACAAAACACACCCATTTACATAATCAAATCACACCCATTTGCATAATTAAATCAACATTAACCAAATAGCAGAAACCCAATAAAAAGTGAAAAAAAAAAAATAAAAGGAAAGAAAACCAAAGCAGAGCTTATAACTGAAGTAAATATAGGTCTAACTCAGTACTTGAAATTTCAAACAAAATACAAAACCAAACACTAATCTCATTATATACCTCAACTACATAACTATCTCCTTTAGAGCTTACAACCCATTAAACCTAGGTCTTGCCACCCAAAAAAAAAAAAAAAACTCAATTGAAAATTCTAAAATCACACACATCCACCTTAGAACCCAAGCTTGGTACGGGGCTAGTGCCTTTGCTTAGCTTTGTGCCTAAACTTTTTTTTTTTTTTTTTTTTTTTAAATGACCTCGTATTAGATTAGGTGTAGAAATTGTGTTTGACAAATCTAGAAATAGAGGAATTTGATTAGGGACTTGATGGTGTTGTAAATCCTAACTCCGACTCTGGTCAGCAAGATCGGTGGCAAGACACAAACTCCAGCTCTGATGAGA
Organism: Quercus alba; assembly: GCA_036321655.1. Taxonomy (NCBI): domain Eukaryota; kingdom Viridiplantae; phylum Streptophyta; class Magnoliopsida; order Fagales; family Fagaceae; genus Quercus; species Quercus alba. Next base: position 75,627,995 of record CM070299.1, on the reverse strand, counting down.
CCACTAATGGGTGACTGGTTCAATCGACTCTCTCTCTCTAAACCTGACCCCAAAGTTTCTCTCTCCTCTACCATCGGGTTCATGGATTAGATTTGGCATTTTGAAGTCCACGTAAGTCTCACTTGACTGCTCTATTAGTATTCTAACAAGAGACTAACTAATGTATTGATTTGGCTATTGTGTATAGTTTATGGAGTAAATTGGCCATATAAAAGTTTAGGGGTGTCAAAGCATTTTTCCCATAAAAGTTGTATGTATGATCAATTTTTTTATATCTATTTTCAACCATTATTTTGAACTAAAATTATTAATTTTAATTTATTTTTTAACTAATTGTAGCAATGAACAAAATGAAGATTTGTTTGTTTGTTTGTTTGTTTGTTTTTTTTTTTTTTTTTTTTTTTTTTTTTTGAGAAACAAATAAAGATATATAACATTTTTTAACTATCTGATGCATATGTCACAAGGGTTAACAACTAGTTGCTATAACAAATGAGGGCTTTTAACCCCTAATTATTCTCGCAAGGGAGAATGCCATATGGAATTGCAGTAAAATGTTACAACTTTAAAAAGAAAGGTTTATATGCTTTTTTTTAAAAAAATATTGTTTGTGATCTGTCCATATTTTTCATCATCTTTCGTTGGAAAGGTCTAAGAAATCCTGCTGGGACTCTTAAAAGAGAGTACTAGTGCCTTTTTAAATTATCAAGAAAGATGTAAGTAAGACATGAGTTATTCTAGAGAGCCTCCAAAAAGATGTTAAGCTAAGAAAATTCATAGAAAATGGAGCGTTTCTTTATTTGTATCTAGAAGCACAAGCGCAAGTATGGGTATAGGTACTGCACAATAATATGAGCAATTTTTGAAAAATTATAACATGACATTGTAGATACGACACAAATATGACATCAGCACAACACGGATATGGCACCCCAAATAAAGTGTCTATACTTCCTAGTTTGTATTCATTTAAGTTTTTGTTTTTATTTTATTTTCAGTTTTAGTTCTTCCGGAGTATGGCTATTTTGTTTCTTGCAAAACAATCTCCCAGGCATGATGAGATAAATGAGTAATTCTCATTCGCTCATTTTTTATAAATGAGAAATTCTCTTTCACTCATTTTTTACGTCTATCGTTTAATTTTTTTTAAGATGGTTACGAAGAAACTTAAATTATACAAAATTTAATGAAGAGACAATTTAAATATATCAACATCACAAAAAAAACAAAAAAAAAAAAAAAAAACACACACACACAGACACACACAAATACATGAAATGTTACAACTTTTTTGTACTAAAAAAGAGAACAAGAAGGAAAAAAAAAAAAAAAGATTAATAAAAGATAAAGTACAAATTGAAAATGTTGATATGAGAATAATAAAATGACCACAACAATTTCATAATAAATCTTATGCAATAAGTTGTTTGCCTATTATTGGTGGGTAATGTTGGGTTACACGTGTGAGTGAAGTCCCACATTGAATAAAGATGAGAAGAATGAGTGGTTAATATAACATAATTGAGCACATACCCATTGGGCTTAGTCCTTTTGGATTAAAGTGTGTTTCTATATGTTATATTAATTATTTAAGGAAGCTCCCCAAGGTGCTTATCTCCTCAACAAGTGGTATCAAACCCCATGGTGGTATGCGGCGAAGGTGGTGAGGTGTTCATGGTCCCTACCCAACGGGAAAAGAAAAAACCTAAACGGCCCACATACAAAGATCTTGGAGAAGAAAAAAAAGAGCCCAACAAATGAATATTGCTAATGGTGCTAAATAATGGTGTGATGCAAGGTTCCCATGGACATGGACATGCGGGGTTCCCATGGATGTGCGTGTGGGGTTGACACGTGGTTCCCATGGATGGCGTACAAGAGACTCATGGATAATGCATTGATGAAGTGAAAAGCCCATTAGACAAGGGGGGGGGGGGGGTGAGTAGGACTTGTTCATGACCCATAGAGAGGTCTTAAAGCCCACAGAGAAGCAGAGACTCACACGTGAGGGGAAGATTGTTGAGTTATACATGTAAGTGAAGTCTCACATTGAATAAAGATGAGAAGAATGAATGGTTAATATAATATAATTGAGCACATACCCATTAGGCTTAGACCTTTTGGGTTAAAGTGTGTCTCTACATGTTATATTAATTACTTAAGGAAGTTCCCCAAGGTGTTTATCTCCCCGACAGGTAAAACATATCAATATTGAACCCGAGTTAGAATTAGTAACAGTTTACCACATAAAATTTATTGTGAAAATGTTATGGATATATATAGCATTACTTTTATATTTATTGAACTCAAATTCTTATGATTTTCAAGTAAAGGTGTTCAACATATTTATTAGGGTGGTTAAAATAGGTCAATTTAGTATATAATATATATTTTTTAAAGTATTATATATACATTTTTTTCAAGCCAGGGTGGTTATAGAACATATTAGTTTAAAATAATTATTTATATAATTTTTCTCTTGCATGCATAATTTTTTTTTTTAAATTTTATTTTACGAGTGTGGTCTCAGGACCACTCTCACAAGTAGAACCTCCAGTGACTGTTTTACACAATATTCTCAATTGATGCGCTGACTACATATTTTAAAAGGTGAAAAGCTTATGTCCACATTCGAAACATGAAAGTGTATGTGAGAAAAAATCAGATGTAAGAAAATAAAAGCCTGGGTTCATGCCCTTGGTTCCAAATCCTGGTTTTGAATATGTACATACCACCGTAATTCTAAGCAGTAAAATAAGGATGGGATCATGCTATCATTGTTGGACTACTGAAACTATGGGCACCAGCTAAGTATTTGGATCTTTAGTGTAATTCGGTTTATCAGGAACATGCTGGAGCCGCTCAATCGTTGACCTTCACTGGGCTTTGTTAGGTGTGTTAAGTTTGGAAGGCGTGCTTCATCGAGACCACGGAGTCAGCTAGATGAACTCTTCTCCTTGCCTTTGCTGTTTCGGGGTCTTGATCACAGTCTATGGATTATCTTGGGAGGTAATAAATTCAATAAGGTTATGGAACCTAATCTCTCCCAAATAGTAGATTGGAAGAAGATAATTTCAAATAGATTGGAAGGTAAACTTAATATACTTCCCTCTAAAAATTTAAGGATAAACTTAAATTATATAAGTACCATAGATAAAGTACATTAGAGTCCCTAATTCAATTCAAAATTTTGGTATTTTTAAATTCAATTATTCTTTAAAAAAAAAAAACACTATTTTTATCTTATATATTGATCCATGCATGTAGCTTTTGAATTCAATTGAGAAACTTAATATACTATAATTAAGGTACTGTATCTAAATTTTATCCAAAGTAAAAAAACAATTGTTTTGTTAGATCTATAATTCTCTTTCTGCAACTTGGCCATTATCAAAATAAATAAATAAATATTTCTACAACCTTGCCCAGCCTGGCTCGTACTTATTTAAGGTGCAAAATATAATTATATTAAAGGTTTTATATTGATGAACCTTGTACATAACTAGGAATTGTCACATGTCACAAATGCATGATGCACGGATAAGGTCAGCATCTAACGTTCCTCCTCCATATGTCACGTTGAATCATATAAGCTTTTTTTATATGGATATGGTCAGCATGCTATTACTTATGTATTGATGAAGCCCAGTAAATAACGTTTACTTCTTTGCTGCTCTAAGGAAGTTATATTCAATATTCACACATCGAATCTCTAGAAGTTTATTTGGATGGAAGTATTTAAATGGAAAATTGTTAATCTATATATATATATATATATATAAAACCGAAGCCTTAGAAGCTCTCACAATTTTCCACATCATCATTTTAATTTATAAAAAAAATTTAATTTTTTAAACTAAATAGTAAATACTACACAAAACCTTTGAAAAACCCGACTATAGCCTATAGGTTTTCTGTGAAACACGAAAACAAATCTCTTCTGGAAAAATATTGAAAACCCCAAACACCCTCCCCAATTTTCTTCTCTCTTTCCCACCCATGACATAGCCACCGTTGTTCGTTGCCGTCACTATCAGCCACCATAGCCATCAAGCTTGTATCTTTGCCACTCTCTCTGTTTAACTTCAACCCGATAGTTTTAGAAAAACCCCAATATATTTGGTAAATCCTTCAATCCATGGCCCTCTACATCTAAATACTAACACACAAAAAACCCCAGATAATACATTCTAAATCATCCTAGATCATTATTTAAAAAATAAAAAAAACAAACAAACAAATTAAACTATATTACTGTGTCTGTGCTGTGCACTCACACCGCCAGTTGCTCACCGCATGTCATCCTCTCAACTCCAGCTCCAGTCCAAGCCAGCACCATCAGTATATATCTCTCTCGTGCTTTGTTTAGTTACTGTTAAGTGGTTTACTGCTTTTGTTGTCTTTCTTTTGACTTTTGAGAAACTGTGTGCTATATAAACTTACTGCTCTACTGCAACAATTTAAGTTCCTTGACTTCTAAACGTGTGGCTGCCTATTGATTTCATTAAAAAAATAAAAATAAAACTTGTGGCTGTCAAGTTTAAAATTTTACTGTGTTTTTTTTTGAAAACTTCAGACTATGTACTAACTGAATGCAAGGAACTTGCTAATATGATAGCAAGACAAACTCCAAATTTTGTGTTGTAAGCTCTTTGTCTGGTATAAAAATTAAAAAAATTAAAAAAAAAGTTTAAAGTTTTATTGTAATTTTTTTTTTGAAAAGTTTTACCGTGTTGTTGAGAGAGAGAATGTTAGATATAATCTATATAGTATATAATAGGCTATAATATATATGTATATATAAAATAGTTAATGTATTTATACAAGGGTATGACTTTTGAGATAAATACAAACAATTACTTAATAATAATTTGATTGTTCACACTTTTTTTTTTCCTTTTTAAATTAGCTATATACATGAAAACCAATCACAATTTGTGCATATTCTTTATAAAAACAAATGTTCAAGTTTCAAATGCTATTGTCAATCATCTTTTCAAAATGCTAAAAATGTATTTGTTGAACCCCTAGAAAGCCTAATGTTTGGCTTTTCATCAAGCTTTACATGAAGTTTGTTTTAGTAAACAGCAGATTTAGCAATAGTGTTTATTGAAATTATTGATAGTGTATGATTTGCAAAATAAATTAGAGCAAAAAGTGGACTTGTGTAGTGAGGCTGTTGTATGTTTTTTTTTTTTCAAAATTGAATTTGAATTTTGGCCTTGAGCCAAGTAAACATACAAAGGTTGCAATCCTCTTTGCAAATAGTTTCCTCATTGTCTTTAATGTTGCTTTAGTTTCCAACATTACACTTTTAATTTAACATTACAAATTCTTTTTCTTTCTCAATCTTTTTTTCTTTTAAATTCTTGGTGGGCAAATCAGTCTTTCACTAATTCTTTTAGCTTTTTTTTTTTTTAATGTGAGGTTGGTTAATTATAATTTTATTTAACTATCCCGTGCATTGCACTGGTTAGCGACTAGTTTTAATTTAATTAAGTTCGACTAGATAGCTTAACTGATAAAGTCTTTGATGGTTGAATAAGAGATCTGGGATTCAATGGGCCTACACTAGAAATCAATTGATGTCTTGGTCTGATAAAGAGTTATCATCAGGAGCAAACGTCATAAGTTGAAACTCTCTCAAAAAAAATATATATATATATATATATATATTGTAGGGGCACAATTTTTAACGACCCAAGGATGGGCTTGTATGTAAAGGGGGCCCGAACAATACGATTTGTAGAGAGTGGGCTTGGAAAGGCTGGACCTTGGTCGTTAGGCAACGGTTTAGTCGGGATTTTCATGGAAGCCCATATGAAGGTGGGTTTGGCCTGTATGGCTAAACCTTACACGGATGCGGTGTGAAGATCTATCTCCTCGGAATTAGTCCGAGGAGCGCCTCGTCCTCGCCATCCTTCTTTTTTATGAGTTCGTTCTCCCCCTCTCCTCTGGTTCCTGGGAAGCCCCTCCCTAATGCAACGAGCTTCCCTTTTATACTAGTATTTCCTTCCCATTTTTCACCCACGTGTCCGTTTCTCCTTGTTCGGGGTGGTTACTCGTCTTGTCAATCCTCATGTCAGAGTGGTTGGGAAAAGCTGGATAGCATGGTATGAGTATGGGTTTGTCAGGCGTTGGGCTCCACATTAAGGTGCTGGCAGCCTTCTGCCTCGTACTGCTCTTGTACTGAATCTGTCCTTTTCTTCAGGCGTTTCTGTGAGATGTTGGATGTAAAGTCGTCCTCGGCCACATCCTTGGGCCTTTAAGGAGCTTTCGTTGTGCGTCTTTGGTAGTAGGGCTCCTCGGCCCAGGCTTTGGGCCCTTAACACAAAGTGGTTTGGGACCTCGAATTTTGGGCCCCACATTAGCCCCTCAAAATCCTGCTACCCGACTTTTTAGTTGGGAAGGAGGGTTTTGGTGACATTAGGCCCACATTATGGCTCGTTCAAATCCTGTGTTCTGTTATTATTTGTGTTTTTCCATCTACAGAGGAGACGTGTCAAAACAGGTGGCACCCCTTTTTTTTTCACTCATGCGGGATCTTTTGACACTTCGGTACTTAAGGCGCGCCTTCACGAGGATCTTCAAATCCTACGGCTGTGGATGAAGTTGGAAATTGAGCCAAGTCTGCTTTGTCCGTAGCGTTCCTTGGAAACTTGCATGAATTAAATGCCACCGGTTTGCTGTGTGTATAAATAGGGTAGGGGGTCACTCCCCTTACACATGAACTCTCCTATTCCCTTCAGAATCATACTCCTTCTGCCATATCCACGATTTCCGCTTCTAGTGCCATTCTGCCTCAAGCGAGATGTTTGAGGCGGGGATGGGGATGAAAGGTCCTCGTACGTTTTAGAGGCACCGAATCCTCTTGATACTCAAGGTGATGTGGTACGGACAAGGATGGCATAGATTCAAGCCAGTCCCCCGTTTTGACAAAGGGAAGATGGTATTTATCCCTCTTTCAGTCAAAATCCGAAGCAGGTTTTGGTCATGCCAGATTTTTGGTATGTCAAAAGAAAGAATTTCCGCCATCAGCGCCGTCTGCCATATTGCAGGTGTGGTTCCGTGGAGGCCTATCAACTTCCGGCTGCCTGCACCTTTTCTTCAACGGTGCGGGCCTCAAGTTGGGTTCCCTGCACCTTTTCTTCAGCGGCGCTAGCCCGAAGCCAGGTGCTCTCTGCACCTTTTCTTCAACGGTGCAAGCCCCACGTTGGGTTCTTTGGCTGCCTGAGTTATGGGCATGTAAAAGTATTGAGGAATAGTTTCCTTAAACAGCATCTTGGAACAGCAGCCAATCTCTCCTCTGCACTTCTTCTTCAGCTTTATCTTCATTCTCTTGTATCTTTTCTTTTCACTTATGTAATTAGCTTTAGTATAAGCTTATTCCAGCTTTTCATTGTACCCTATACTATTTCTTTGTCTTAATAAAAAATGAGTTTATTTCTTTCTAAATATTTTTCCTTTCGGCAGCAATTACTTTGTGAATGAATACTAAATGTACGTTTGCTTTTAATGATACTTGGAGCAAAAAAATGCTTAAAACAAATTCCTACTAGTTTAAACTTACTGACATTATTAAGCATAACAATGGTAATTCTCAATAAATTAAACTCTTGGAACTAACCGGGATAATGGCCAAGCGCTGTGCGATGCATGCTAGATAAATGTCCAAGAACGATAAACTCTAAATAATTCATCCGAGAGGGTAGCTGAGCAGTGAGGGACCTCAATCATGTTTTTGGTAGCATATTGCTCTATATTGCATCAATCCCTTTGGTATTGAGGATCCGAGGGTAGACTGGGGAATCCATTCAGTATAGGGATTAACCCAACTGTTAATGGGTAGTTCTCCTCGGATAGATTCTAAGGTCCATGTAACGTAGTTTTTCTTTTAAGTACTTGGTTTCCCCATGGGCTTGAGTCCGAGGACCATGCAAGGCCTTGGTTCTGTCCAAAACTTGTGATTTTTTCTTCTTTGTACTTGGTTTCCCCATAGGCTTGAGTCCGAGGACCATGCAAGGCCTTGGTTCTATCCAAAACTTGTGATTTTTTCTTTTTTGTACTTGGTTTCCCCATAGGCTTGAGTTCGAGGACCATGCAAAGCCTTGGTTCTGTCCAAAACTTGAGATTTTTTCTTTTTTGTACTTGGTTTCCCCATAGGCTTGAGTCCGAGGACCATGCAAGGCCTTGGTTCTGTCCAAAACTTGTGAATTTTCCTTTTTTGTACTTGGTTTCCCCATAGGCTTGAGTCCGAGGACCATGCAAGGCCTTGGTTCTGTCCAAAACTTGTGATTTTTCCTTTTTTGTACTTGGTTTCCCCATAGGCTTGAGTCCGAGAACCATGCAAGGCCTTGGTTCTGTCCAAAACTTGTGATTTTTTCTTTTTTGTACTTGGTTTCCCCATAGGCTTGAGTCCGAGGACCATGCAAGGCCTTGGTTCTGTCCAAAACTTGTGATTTTTTCTTTTTTGTACTTGGTTTCCCCATAGGCTTGAGTCCGAGGACCATGCAAGGCCCTGGTTCTATCCAAAACTTGTGGTTTTTTCTTTTTTGTACTTGGTTTCCCCATAGGCTTGAGTCTGAGAACCATGCAAGGCCTTGGTTCTGTCCAAAACTTGTGATTTTTCATTTTTTGTACTTAGTTTCCCCATAGGCTTGAGTCCGAGGGCCATGCAAGGCCTTGATTCTGTCCAAAACTTATGATTTTTTCTTTTTTGTAATTGGTTTCCCCATAGGCTTGAGTCCGAGGACCATGCAAGGCCTTGGTTCTATCCAAAACTTGTATTATTATTATTATTTTTTTTTTTTTCGAACGTAAGCCCCTAGACCAAGGCGGGGAGAGTCGGCTTGAGGCCAGAAGCCCCTAGAGCTGTCCGCGCCATTGGCATTGCAAGGCGTAGCCCCTAACGGAAGTTTATGTCAAAACAACAACCGCATGTCGCCGGAGATGGAGGAAACTCCGCGAACCTCTGCTTGCTAGAAAGTTGACTCCATCGCCACCTGCGCCAACGTGCAAGCCTTTCCCACAGACAGCGCCAATTGTAGGGGGCACAATTTTTAACGACCCAAGGATGGGCTCGTATGTAAAGGGGGGCCGAACAATACGATTTGTAGAGAGTGGGCTTGGAAAGGCTGGACCTTGGTCGTTAGGCAACGGTTTAGTCGGGATTTTCATGGAATCCCATATGAAGGTGGGTTTGGCCTGTATGGCTAAACCTTACACGGATGCGGTGTGAAGATCTATCTCCTCGGAATTAGTCCGAGGAGCGTCTCGTCCTTGCCATCCTTCTTTTTTATGAGTTCGTTCTCCCCCTCTCCTCTGGTTCCTGGGAAGCCCCTCCCTAATGCAGCGAGCTTCACTTTTATACTAGTATTTCCTTCCCATTCTTCACCCACGTGTCCGTTTGTCCTTGTTCGGGGTGGTTAAACGTCTTGTCAATCCTCACGTCAGAGTGGTTGGGAAAAGCTGGATAGCATGGTATGAGTATGGGTTTGTCAGGCGCTGGGCTCCACATTAAGGTGCTGGCAGCTTTCTCCCTCGTACTGCTCTTGTACTGAATCTGTCCTTTTCTTCAGGCGTTTCTGTGAGATGTTGGACGTAAAGTCGTCCTCGGCCACATCCTTGGGCCTTTAAGGAGCTTTCGTTATGCGTCTTTGGTAGTAGGGCTCCTCGGCCTGGGCTTTGGGCCCTTAACACAAAGTGGTCTGGGACCTCAAATTTTGGGCCCCACATATATATATATATATATCATACATCTTGATGGATTTAAAAAATAAACATAATTAGATGCATATTAATATTCATATCTAGTTTGAATACTACTAAGGATTGGGAGGTTTAAGTGATAGTTCAATAGTACTTTCATCTTTTATAGTGTCCTATATCTGTAGTTCAAACTCCACCTCCCCTCTTATTATTTATCTAAAAAGAAAAAGAAATCTAACTAAGAGTCTTTTATGTATTTTTCTCAACTCTTAAGAAAAAAACCTTATGAATATATTATTTGGTAGATTATGAAATTTTTCATTCTTGATTGGTTTGATTTACAAAATAAAATATTTTTTTACTTAACTTTATTTTTGTTATTGTGACACGATGAATTTATTTCATGTTAATTTACAAAATAAATTTATATTTGAAATAATAATAAGTTTTTGTAAGATCTAATTTGAAATCTTGATTAAACTTTCACATTAATATATTATATATGTTGTCAATTTGAGATGGTTAGATGTAATATATAGTCAAAATTTATAATATCACAAGTGCTATTATTAATTAGAAAGAATTCTTAAAACTCAAAAATATTATGGGCATGTTTGGTAGACTGTAATAGACACTATAATATAATAATTATTCTTATGGTTTAATTATTCTATAATTTGGTTACGAATAATAATTATTACTTATAAATATTTATTCTTTAAAATAAGGAATAACTATTTCTATAATTTGGTTGTAATAATTTTTAAAATTAATATAGTGTAAACTATGTATTTGCTGATGTGAGTAATTGTCAAAAAAATGTATATATATATAGTTTTCGTAGATATGGTAATAAACTAATTTATTTATTTATTTTTTTTCATTAGCCACATCAATAATTTTCATCTAGGAAATAACGGCAGTGACTAAATTAATACAATACTGAAAGGTTGGAAATCAAATTGACACAATGAAAAAGTTAGGGACCAAATTGAAATATGATGTAAAGTGAAAGTTCAAAAACGTGTAAAAACACCTTTGAACATTTAGACCCCCAAATAACAACTTAATCAATTTAAGCAATATGTCAAACAACAAGTGTGCGGAAACTTAACATATGCTATCAAACGAAATTGATTAAATACTATCTAAGCCATAACAGATTAATATCCACAGCAGATAAATAAAAAGGCAAAGATAGAGAGGAAGGAAGATGCAAACACAAAGACAACACCCAATGTGTTATCGAAGAGGAAACCGAAGTCCTCGGCGAAAAACCTCTCCGCCGCCCTCCAAGCGGTAATCAATCCACTAGAAAATATAGTTGGGATACAAGGACAGCAATAGACCCTCCAAGCCTAATCTACCCAGTGCACCTAAGCCCTCCAAGCTTCTTGCTCCAACGAGGTTGCGCCGAACCTTTGTCTTTTCTAGCTTCCCGGATTCCGCTACTGGACCGTAGCATCAACCAATGAAGATTGGCTCCTTCCTAACTGCTTCCCATAAATCCAAACAGCAGACTCACAAAGATGATGATGGTGAGAACCTGGTTTGGTATAATGCCTCTCAAGGTTTTAACAATGGAGAGGAAGAGAGTTGAGGAATTTGAAGAGATTCTAAGGTAGAGATTGTGGGTGAAACAATCTGGTTTTTCTTTAGGGTTTCTCTCTCAAAATTCTCTCTGGAAGCTCTCTTTCAATCGTGGGTAATAAGGGTATTTATACTCGAGTGGAGAGGAATGTGAAACGTCAGAATTCTACAAAACAGGGGTGGCTCGCGGCTTGACCTCGCGGCTTGACTAAGTCGCGAGATCCAGTCGCGAGATAACCGTATGGCCAGTTGTCCTGTTTTGTCCTGTAGTGCTCCAGCTAGCAGACTGTTCACCTTCCAGCATGCTTGGCACGTGACGTTGCTTCTGGCGGCTTGAAGCCGCGAGTCACCCGCGAGACCCAGCCGCGAGACTCTGTTTCCTTGCACACTCTTGGGCAAATTTCACTCTATCTCACTCACTACCCTTACATCAAACCCACCTAAATACAGGGTTACTAAATGCTGAATTACAAGCAAATTTGGCACGGAATAAAGCCAATTAGATGGTTGAATAAATTCAACCTTACAATCTCCCCCTTTGGCTATTCCGTGACAAAACCCTAAAACAGACTCTAGACTTAACATGTGAGTTGGGAACAGTTGAACAAAACTCACTCACACCTAACTCTAGAAGCTGTGAAGCACTTGAATCATATGAACATAATACTCCTGAAACACAACAATACACCATGATCATTGTAAGCAGAAAATTATAAAATGCATATGAAACAGGCAATATGTGATCAAGCAAAGATGGAGTTATGAAACAAACCATGGCTTGATCAACCAAGTGAACACCACAAGGTAGTGATCACAGTGCTCATTCACATTTGGAATGAACACAAGGACATACAAGTTAACAAGCACAAGGCAAGACACTTGTATGTTCAACACTCAACCAATGCATAGTACACAAGGTATATGCATCTAGGAACAATCCTACAAGGGCACAAGAGTGACAGTACATGAACCAAAATGCATAACATTTAGATTAAAGTACTGATTTCAACATAGCATAAAGGCTGCACTAGGCAAGGTACAAACCATAAAGCCTACAAACTATGCATAAAACATAAACCCTAAAAGCTTACATAAGCAAATGGGTACAAAATCACAATATCCTGAAAAAAACATTATCAAAATATATTAAACTTTAAACCAAGAGTATAAGATAAGAGTTAGAAACAAAGACACCAAAAACATTAAATAGTTCCCAACAAGCATAAACCTACAACCAAAAGTTTAGAGGATAAGACTAAACACAATGACAAAAGTATGTGTGTATGTGTGTACTCCCCCTATCACTATGCACACTTCCCTTTGAACTTTTCTCCCCCTTACTGAAAGCTCTCCCCCTTTTTGTCACGAATAGCTAAAGGCTCTCGTCCAACTTTCGTTGAATATCATCTAGCTGATTCTCCATGGTCTCGAGACGCATTTGAACATGGTTGTTTGTGGAGTAGAGAAGTGCCACAAGCTCATCAACACGTTTCTGAATATGCTCAAGTACACTGCCGACTCTATCAGTATGAGAAGCAGTAGGTGCTTGCGGAATATGAGTTGGTGAAGCTTCAGGAGCAGCACGTGATGTAGATGTGGTATGTGCTGGTGTCTCAGAGTCAGGGGCAGATGGAGTAACCGGAGAGATGTGAGCACTCCTTGGTGATTTAGAGGAGTGACTTCTGCTAGCTTGAAGAGTGAACAAGGAAATGGGACGTTGACGAGGCAACATTTTTCCATCTGCAGGAGGAGTAATGCCTTCACGAAGAATGAGCTTCATGATGAGACTGCAAAATGGAATAACTCCTCGAGCAGCAGATCGACATGCAGTCTTCCTCAAGAGGTAGTAGATGTGAGCACATATGTCAATGGGAGCTCCTGTAATAAGGTCACAAAGAAATAGAGCTCTTCCAAGGTTGATGAATGTAGTGTTGGACAATGGGTAGAGATTTGTGAACATGATCAACTTCAGTGTGGTCAGCTCGGGTGCAAACTTTGCGGTGCTGATGGAAGTTCCTGCACTGGATACTTCATGATCGTATCCTAGGATTTGCAAAATTTCACCAACTTCCGGATTTCGTTCATCGTAAGGAGTTAGATTTACGTTCTGAGGTCTGGTGATGCTGAGAAGGTCTGCGATGGAGTTTGGGGTAATACTGAACTCTGTTCCTCTGACCCAGAAAACGAGTTCAGGTCCAAGATCAGTTGCATTGGAGAAGCATTCTTTGACCAGCTCATCCATTGGATCATCAAAGTTTCCGAACAAGTTTGCCCAATCTCGATTCTCAAAGATACGGGGAATGAAGGTAGTCCCTAAGGTGTTGAACTCTACCACCCGTTCCACTATAGTTGCTGATTTGTCAAAAACATTTGAGTAGGCATGTGAGTTAAGAGGAAGTCTGAACCTTTCCTCATTGGGGTCTTGAGAAGCCTGAGATGACAGACGAGTCCTCTTGGCAACTGGTGTTGCTGGTTCGTCAGTCACAATGTCTTTACCCCTAGAAGATCGACAAGACATCTGCAAGAGAACAGGCCCACAGCAAAGAACCAAACACCAATACCACACAAGGTAAATGTCAACAAGATTCAGTGTAAGCAAAATTTCAATATTTCAACACAAATTGGAAATATTGCAGTCCAAACCCAACAAACAGCAAGACATTGGAGCACAAACTGATAGGTGCAGCAATATGGTGATAGTGCACAAAGACATAGATGGACAAAACAACTAGCAACTGTCACTGAGACAGGTTATCAAGACCATGATATGCAAACAGATACAGCATTCGAACATTTAGAGCAGATAACACAAAATACTCCACCAGAGATATGAACAAGGAAAAAAAATTTCAACAAGAAGAACCCATTCATTCAAAACAAGAGCACAAGGATGAGAGAACTACATTATGTTATCATAAACACTCAAAAACCAATACTGAAAACCAACATCAGTACTAAAGCAAGAGAAATGTGTAAGACAAAAATACACCATACCCATTTAAGGAAAGATTTTCAGATTCAATAATAGGCAAATATCAGAACAATGAAAATCTCATTCCCACTGCACAACATTACAACATATGGGAACAATAACAAGCAAGACCCGCCATACCCATTTCACATTTCCTAAGTATTTCGTACACAATATCAACCCAAACAGCATCAAGAATAACCAGGAGAAATGAAAATGAGATTGAGAAATCAAAACCCTTACCTTTTCTTGATGATTTGAATAGGAAATGAAGCACCAAAGAAGTTTGAAAATGGAGTCACAGCGTGTTTGGAAAGGAGGAAGTTTAGAGAGAAGATGAACAGTTACAAATGTTCGAGGGAAAACTGAAACAAGTTTTAAAAACTGCTCCTATTTCTGCCAAACACGCGTTTTTCGCGACTGGAGTAAGTCGCCACTCAGTCGCCAGCTCAAACCGCCAAAACACTCAAGAACAAATTTTGAAAAATTTTTCTAAGTGTTTTTCGCGACTGGAAGGTCTACCCGCGAGTGAGTCGCGAGCTGAGCCGCGAAAATCTCTGAGTTAATCTCGCGACTGGACCTTCCACTCGCGAACAAGTCGCCAAAAATGACCAGCGAAGGTGCGACTAAGGCTCGCGACTTGAAACACCCGCGACTGAGCCGCCAAAAAACAGGGCAAAACTGGATTTTTGGAATTTTCAGATTTTTCAAACAAAATACTTTCCAAAAGCACCTAAAACACTCAAAAATCTTTTTGTGCTTGAATTAACAAAGATTGAGCATGTGAAAACACATTTCATCAAGTACAATCACACAAATGAATATGGCATTTATTGAACATAAACTTGTGTGTTGTGTGTGGATATCACCAATGAGATAGTCCTTTGTCTAATGTGAAGCTTCAATGATCAATTCAACCAAGGCATACACAATTAGCACTAGATTATGTGACCTATCTCAATTATAGAAATATGTATATATGACCTCCCACATAAACTTGATAACATGACTTGGAGCTTTACATTTGACTCCACTTTCAACCAAAACAATTGATCTTTTTGATCTTTTTGAGACAATCACCTCTCATTGTGAGAGTGATATATGATATTTCACTTTAAGTAATAAGCCTTTGGCTTTTTGAATAAACATTCATTTCAATATAAGGTCGCTTACCCTTTTTCCTAGTCAAATACTAGATTGTGCGACAGGCTTTTGCAGCTCAATATCTCTTTTCATTTGGAGATTTACATTTGATGAGCTCTTTTTAGCAAAACAAAAAATAAAGAGTGGGAAGATATATAGACACAAGTCTATGCAAGTCTCAAGATCAACAAAACCATTCACTAATTATTCATGACAAGTTTGAAGATCTATTTACAACAATCACAAAGATTTCAAGATTTCTCCCACAGTGATATAAGTGCAAGAAAACAAGCAATGCTCGAAAATGCACAAAGCCATTAGCACAAAGGTACAAGGCAAAACAAGTTTTGAGACAAAAGCTCAACAAAGTCAATCAAGCTTTTTGATTTTCTATTTTTATGAGCTTTTTGGATTTTTTTTTTTGACAAAAAATTTAACACACAAAGAAATAACCAACAGAATTAACAGAAGGACAAACAAACAATAACCATGTTGCACAAAGGCAAACAAAGAAGTGTGTGCCACATCACAAGCAAACAAATCAAATTATAAATATGTGAAGCACACAACACACACGAGGATCAAGGAATTGTACCGACACCAATGGTCTTACGGAGTGATTCAAACCGTGGACCATCGAGAGGCTTGGTGAAGATATCCGCCTTTTGATTGTCGGTGTGTATGAACTCAAGACACACAACTTTTTCTTCTACCAAATCACGAATGAAATGATAGCGAATCTCTATGTGTTTAGACTTTGAATGCTGGACAGGATTCTTGGACAGATTGATGGCACTGGTGTTGTCACAGAAGACACACATCGTTTCTTGAGGAATTCCATAGTCATGAAGTAATTTCTTCATCCAAAGAAGCTGAGTGCAGCAACTTCCAGCAGCGATGTATTCTGCTTCTGCAGTAGATAGAGACACTGAATTCTGCTTCTTGCTCATCCACGAGACAAGGTTGTTACCAAGATAGAAACAGCCGCCTGAAGTGCTTTTCCGATCGTCAACACTGCCAGCCCAATCAGCATCTGAATACCCAGCAAGACAATCATTTGAGTCTTTTGAATACCACAGACCATAGTTTGCAGTACCATTCACATATCGAATGATTCTCTTAGCAGCAGTCAAATGAGATTCCTTCGGATTAGCTTGGTACCTGGCACAAACGCCCACACTGAAAGCAATGTCCGGTCTGCTGGCTGTAAGGTAGAGCAAACTTCCGATGATGCTCCTATACAGTGTAGGACTTACTTCAACTCCCGAAGAATCCACGTTCAGTTTAGTGGAAGAGCTCATGGGGGTGGAGACATGTTTTTTGGATTCTAGTCCAAACTTCTTGACGATGTTTCTGGCGTACTTTTCTTGAGATACAAAAATACCCTCCTTCTGTTGTTTCACTTGAAGACCCAAGAAAAATGTGAGCTCCCCCACCATACTCATCTCAAACTCCTTCTTCATCTCTTCAGAAAAATCAGTAGCACGATCTTCGATGGTTGCCCCAAACACTATGTCATCAACATAGACTTGTGCCACAAGGAGATAGTCTTCATCATTTTTGACAAACAGAGTTCGATCTGCATACCCTCTCTTGAAACCTCTTTCTAGGAGATAATGTGTAAGTCGATCGTACCAGGCTCTAGGTGCTTGTTTTAAGCCATAAAGGGCTTTCTTCAATCTTAGTACATGATCTGGAAAATGGGGATCTTCAAATCCTTTTGGTTGCTCAACAAATACTTCTTCATTTAGATATCCATTCAGGAACGCGCACTTTACATCCATTTGATAAAGTTTGAAATTCAAGGTGCACGCAATGGACATGAGGATGCGAATGGATTCAAGTCTTGCCACCGGAGCAAAAGATTCATCAAAATCCACTCCTTCAACTTGAGTGTATCCTTGGGCTACTAACCGAGATTTGTTTCGAATTATTTCTCCGTCTTCATCAGTTTTGTTTTTAAAAATCCATTTTGTGCCTATAACATGAGTGTTCTCGGGCCGTGGAACAAGTTCCCACACATCATTTCTTACAAACTGATTCAGCTCTTCATGCATTGACTCAACCCAATTCTCATCTTGAAGAGCCTCTTCAACCCTTTTTGGTTCAAATTGTGCAAGATAACAGTGATATGTCACATGATTGGCTAGCAGAACGTTTCCTTTCCTGAGGCGAAGACCGTCATCAAGAGATCCAATGATATTACTTTCCGGATGATTCTTAATAACTCTTGAAGATGGCCTTTTTGAAGTGGAAACTTCATCACTACGAGAGATAGGAGGATGGACTTCCGGAGGAGTAAGAGGGCTTGAGGTTCTAGACATCGATCTCGTTTCCATTCTTTGGTTGATTGGAGTCGATTCTACTTCTGGTATAGATTCTTCACCTTCTATATCCAAAGCTTCTACCTCAACATCTACCTCTTTGGTGCTTGGCCCTTCTACATCATCAATCATTTCCACCTTGGGTAAGGCATCATCAATCTTGACATTTATGGACTCCATCACAGTCTTTGTTCTCTTGTTAAACACTCTATACGCTCGACTTGTAGTAGAGTAGCCAAGAAAAATACCCTCATCACTTCTCGCATCAAACTTCCCAAGATTCTCTCGATCATTCAAGATATAGCATTTACTTCCAAACACCCGGAAATACTTCACTTTTGGCTTCTTCCCATTCCATATCTCATAGGCAGTCTTCTTTGTACCAGCTCGAAAGAAAATCCTATTGCCAATGTGACACGAGGTGTTGACAGCTTCTCCCCAAAAGTTTTGAGGCATTTGCTTGTTGAGCAACATGACTCTTGCCATCTCTTGAATCACACGATTTTTTCTTTCTACCACTCCATTTTGTTGTGGAGTTTTGGGAGCTGAAAATTCTCTTTTAATTCCATTCTTTTCACAGAAGGACTCGAATCTTGCATTCTCAAATTCCCTCCCATGATCACTTCTAACTTTGGCTATCGGAACCCCCTTTTCATTTTGAAGTTTCTTGCACAGAATCTCCAACCTCTCACAGGCCTCTGATTTTTCTCTAAGGAAATCAACCCAAGTGTATCTTGAGTAGTCGTCCACAATAACCATAATGTATCTCTTCCCCCCTAGACTTTCTGTTCTGGTAGGCCCCATTAGATCAACATGAAGTAACTCCAAGCACCGAGAGGTGGCTATCACACTCACCTTGCGATGACTTGCCTTAGTTTGCTTCCCCATTTGACACGCACCACAAACGGTCTTCTTTACTTTTCCAAATTTAGGAAGTCCCTCGACTGCTTCAAGTTTTGAAACTTTCGCTACTTGTTTGAAGTTGGCATGTCCAAATCTGTGATGCCATAACTCCAACGTATCCACACGAGCACTTCTACATGATATGGGTGCCGTGGGAACAATTCCATAACAGTTATCAGTAGTCCGATTTCCTTCCAAAACCTGAATCCCCTCTTCATTGATGATCAAACACCCCTTCTTAGAGAATTGTACCAGAAAATCATCATCACAAATTTGAGTGATACTCAGCAAATTCGCCTTCAGCCCTTTTATGTACAGCACATCTTTCAACAACGGCAAACCAGGTATCTCAATGGTTCCTTTGCCTAGGACTTGAGCATGACTTCCATCACCGAAGGTCACATAATCACCAATCTTTTCTTTGAGTGTCTTAAACAGAGACTTATCCCCTGTCATATGGCGAGAGCACCCACTGTCAAGATACCACAAACATGCATTGAACACCTTCAATGAGGTATGCACAAATAGGTTCACATGTGACAGACATTCTTGACCTTCATACACAAACTCATCATCAGTTTTCATGCTTCTTTCATATTGATATTTCTTTTTCAGATTCTCAATCATCTCACACAACGTTCTATTCTTTCTTTCATATTTCTTAATCAATGATTTAGATTCAGAGATGCTACTATGTAAGACATGATTCTGACTTTCAAGAAATTCCAGCATGTGAGTAAATACTCTAGCATGTTTCTTAGTTTTTAACAGTTCAGCAAGATCATCAGTAAGACACCTTTCAGACCTAGTCATAGAGTCATTTTCACAAACACTTAAGCTACAATTCAGCATGGTATAAACCAAAACAATCAACCACAACACAGGGGTCTAGGATCACACTTAGGTAATAAAACCACACAAGTGTACCTGCTCTGATACCAATTGAAAGTTCAAAAACGTGTAAAAACACCTTTGAACGTTTAGACCCCCAAATAACAACTTAATCAATTTAAGCAATATGTCAAACAACAAGTGTGCGGAAACTTAACATATGCTATCAAACGAAATTGATTAAATACTATCTAAGCCATAACAGATTAATATCCACAGCAGATAAATAAAAAGGCAAAGATAGAGAGGAAGGAAGATGCAAACACAAAGACAACACCCAATGTGTTATCGAAGAGGAAACCGAAGTCCTCGGCGAAAAACCTCTCCGCCGCCCTCCAAGCGGTAATCAATCCACTAGAAAATATAGTTGGGATACAAGGACAGCAATAGACCCTCCAAGCCTAATCTACCCAGTGCACCTAAGCCCTCCAAGCTTCTTGCTCCAACGAGGTTGCGCCGAACCTTTGTCTTTTCTAGCTTCCCGGATTCCGCTACTGGACCGTAGCATCAACCAATGAAGATTGGCTCCTTCCTAACTGCTTCCCATAAATCCAAACAGCAGACTCACAAAGATGATGATGGTGAGAACCTGGTTTGGTATAATGCCTCTCAAGGTTTTAACAATGGAGAGGAAGAGAGTTGAGGAATTTGAAGAGATTCTAAGGTAGAGATTGTGGGTGAAACAATCTGGTTTTTCTTTAGGGTTTCTCTCTCAAAATTCTCTCTGGAAGCTCTCTTTCAATCGTGGGTAATAAGGGTATTTATACTCGAGTGGAGAGGAATGTGAAACGTCAGAATTCTACAAAACAGGGGTGGCTCGCGGCTTGACCTCGCGGCTTGACTAAGTCGCGAGATCCAGTCGCGAGATAACCGTTTGGCCAGTTGTCCTGTTTTGTCCTGTAGTGCTCCAGCTAGCAGACTGTTCACCTTCCAGCATGCTTGGCACGTGACGTTGCTTCTGGCGGCTTGAAGCCGCGAGTCACCCGCGAGACCCAGCCGCGAGACTCTGTTTCCTTGCACACTCTTGGGCAAATTTCACTCTATCTCACTCACTACCCTTACATCAAACCCACCTAAATACAGGGTTACTAAATGCTGAATTACAAGCAAATTTGGCACGGAATAAAGCCAATTAGATGGTTGAATAAATTCAACCTTACATAAAGGATAGAGACCAAATACGTAGTTTACTCATTAATATATTTTCAAATATACAAACCTTATATATACACATAACAATTATAAAAATAAAACTTTAGAGTTAATTTGAAAATAATATCGAATCATGGGGCTTAATTGGCACGTCTCCATATACAAATTTTTTGGTGGTCTTTGGGGAAAAGTGTTCGAGTTACAAGATTAACAATATATCATAAATGTCTCCAAAAAAAAAAAAAAAAAGCCTCCCACTTTTATGAAAAAATAATATTACAGAAATGATTTGAGCTATTAATACTTTAATTTTAATTTTTTTTTCCCTTCAATTAAATTTAAATTTTATTCTTTTATAACTTTAGAACCTTAAAAACATTATTGGTAAAATAGGAAACATTTTATTTCTATTTTTTTCAATGAAGTTTTACATATAGAAGATATATATATTGACAGTTTTTAGATCCCTTAAAAACACAATTGGATTAACCTAGGTAATTAGCCAAGTTATTACTTAGTTCAAATTTCAAATCTAGGTTATCGCAATCAAACAATCATATCATGCAAAGTAGAGGAAAGATAAATAACACAATGATATGATCACCCAGGAAACCAAACTGGTAAAAACCTGGGGATGATTTAACCTAACTATCTGAAAGTTCAAAAACGTGTATAAACACCCTTGAACGTTTAGACCCCCAAATTATAACTTAACCAATTCAAGCAATATGTCAAACAACTAGTGTGCAGAAACTTAACATATGCTATAATATGAAATTGGTAAAAACTATCTAAGCCAAAACAAAACACAATCCACAGCAGATAATAAAAAGGCAAAGATAGAGAGGAAGGAAGATGCAAACACAAAGACAACACACGATGTATTATCGAAGAGGAAATCGAAGCCCTCGGTGTAAAACCTCTCCGCCACCCTCCAAGCGGTAAACAATCCACTAGAAAATACAGTTGGGATACATGGACAGCAATAGACCCTCCAAGCCTAATCTACCCAGTGCACCTAAGCCCTCCAAGCTTCTTACTCCAACGAGGTTGCGCCGAACCTTTTTCTTTTCTAGCTTCCCGGATTCCGCTACTAGACCATAGCATCAACCAATGAAGATTGGTTCCTTCCTAATTGCTTCCCAGAAATCTAAACAGCTGTCTCACAGTGATGATGATGGTGAGAACCAGGTTTGGTATAATGCCTCTCAAGGATTTGACAATGGAGAGGAAGAGAGTTGAGGAATTTGAAGAGACTCTAAGGTATAGATTGTGGGTGAATAAATCTTACTTTTCTTTAGGATTTCTCTTTCAAAATTCTCTCTGGAAGCTCTCTCACAATCGTGGGTAAAAGGGGTATTTATACTGGAGTGGGAAAGGAATGTGAAACGTCAGGTTTTACAAAACAGGGGTGGCTCGCGGCTTGACCTCGCGGCTTGACTAAGTCGCGAGATCCAGTCGCGAGATAACCGTATGACCAGTTGTCCTGTTTTGTCCTGTAGTGCTCCAGCTTGCATAACTGTTCACCTTCCAGCATGCTTGGCACGTGTGCTGCGATTGGCGGCTTGCAGCCGCGAGTCACCCGCGAGGCCCAGCCGCGAGTCTCTGTTTTCTTGCACACTCTTGAGCAATCTTCACTCTATCTCACTCACTACCCTTACATCAAACCCACCTAAGTACAGGGTTACTAAATGCTGAATTACAAGCAAATTTGGCACGGAATAAAGTCAATTAGATGGTTGAATAAATTCAACCTTACACTATCTTAAAGGTAAACCTGAATCCACGATGAAAGAATCGAAGTTTTACAATAAGACATAGACTACTAATATCCTATTGCTACCCACCAGTAGAAACTTATTGACACAACTACGTGCAAGCTCCGAGACCACGGACTTCTTCTTTCTTAGATTCTCTAGCAAGTACAAGCACATCCGCTTGTGTTTCTTTAAGTTCTTATGGCAGCAACTAAATGATCACTAAGTTCTTGAATGAATCTCCTTCTTGATAATCCTAAGCTTGTGTAAAGGAAAACTCCTCACAGATCTCACAAGAGATTTACACAAACAGCAATATGAGCAACACTAAAACGTGGTTAGGGTTTGCCTTATATTCCTAGGGCAAAAATACAAAACCCTAAAGGTTTTGAATGAACTAGGGTTGAGTTGGAATTCTGCAGAAAAACACATTCTGTCTGAATTTCGATTGATCAAGCCCAAGCTTCGATTGATCGAACCAGGACGAATTTCACTTTTAATTCTGCATCGACTTAAATCGAACTTTACATAAATGACACAACTTTGAGCAAGTCTAAACATGACTAATCAACTTGTTTTAATCATAGTTTGCCAACAATATACATTAGAGTTCTAAATACATAATTTCCTAAGTCTTTAGAATTTAACATATATATATATATATATGTATATGTATGTATGTGTATATATATATATATATTGGAATTAAAAAAAATAGAGAAAAACAAAAACGGAAAGAAAGAATTGGAGATGGCTACACTAAACCAAGAAAAACCTTTACCAAGACTTCTAGTCATTTATACCTTTCCAATTGTCCATACTTGAGAGGCTATTTACTTCCAAGTACTAACTTCACCAGCTGTATATAGGAGTCCCAATTTTGAAACCATAGAGATTAGGAAGCCTGGGAGTGACCAAAAGATTGGTTTTGCAGTTGGTGGATCAACTTGCGACAATAAATAGCACTGAAGGGACAAGGTAGAGGTTTTTAGTTGCTAGTAAGAACGAGGAGCTCGAGTACATAGTTTTCCAACATGTACAGGTCATATGAGCAACTCATGTACCTCAACAACTTTCAATAGTGGACTAATTGAGTTGGGTCTTTACCCTGAAGTGTTCCTACAGCTTTGGGTTTGCACTGTGTATGAGTTGTGCATATAATTTTTATTTTAATACTTGTTGATTCATGTTCAATATTGGAGTTAGCTGATTAAGTAACTACCTGAATCTAATCTCGAATCATTGACTAAAATTGGAAGCAAGCGATCTGTATTAGGAGTCTAAACGCATTTTTTAATTTAAAAAATGGAGGCGAAAAATTATACATCTTTGCTCTTGTATGTAAACAATGATGGCTGCCTAACCATCTTTGACAGAACCTTGGAGAGTAATAATTGGAGATTAATGTTAGTATACATAGGCATGTGTACACTTGATTCAACAATTATGGTGAATTTAACAGTTGGAGAAACAGGCTTGTGACATTTAATAACCTTTAAAGCTCCCATCTCAAGGTTGAAGAGTATTATTTTTTCATTAAAAAAAAAAACACGAAGATCAATGTAATTATTTAGTTACTAAACAAGTTTATATGAAATTAGATTAAACCATTAAAATTTATACTTTTTTTTTACCCATCTGACTTGACCCAACCAGTCATATATATAATTTTATTTTATCACACTTATTTTAAATTTTTTAGTGTATTGTGAGAATTATTTATAATGAAATTGGAATATAATTAGATATTTATATGAATTGTGATAATTGTGTTTTTTTTTTAAAGATAGTTTTAAAAGTTGATAGAATATTTTTTTTTATACAAGGCATAAAACATTTAAAACCAACCCTACGCACAAAAAAATTGAATATTTGAATTTGTAGGTCTTTTACTCGGGGTTGAATTGGCATGCGATTATTTATACATAATTATTTGCATGGAGTGAACGTAGACGGAAAGTGAGAACTTCCATTTTTTAAGTTCCCACTTGGAATTTTATTTATTTATTTATTTCCCCCAATTTGATTTTTAAATTCCCAATCATGTTCATGGCGTATAAATATTGAAAACACTCTTCCAAGACAAAATATCTTAACTACAATTTCTTTTTTTTATGCACGTGTTAAGTCTAACCGATCTGTTAAGAAATCTGTATAACACGAAGATAGAAAGAATAGAGAGGAAGAGAAAGAGCCAAGAGAAAAGAGAACGCAAATGGAAGTCAAGCACTGTATTCAATGAACTGAAGGTTTACAAGACAAATTTATTCTCTACGAGAAGAGATGGTATCATGTGCATATATACAGCGAAACACTCACAGCACATGGGAGTTTGTAAGGTTGAATTTATTCAACAATCTCATTGGCTTTATTCTGTGCCAAATTTGCTTGTAATTTAGCATTTAGTAACCCTATATTTAGGTGGGTTTGATGTAAGGGTAGTGAGTGAGATAGAGTGAAGATTGCTCAAGAGTGTGCAAGAAAACAGAGACTCGCGGCTAGGACTCGCGGGTGACTCGTGGCTGCAAGCCGCCAGATGCAGCACACGTGCCAAGCATGCTGGAAGATGAACAGTCATGCTAGCTGGAGCACTACAGCACAAAACAGGACAACTGGCCATACGGTTATCTCGCGACTGGATCTCGCGACTTAGTCAAGCCGCGAGGTCAAGCCACGAGCCACCCCTGTTTTGTAAAACCTAACGTTTCACATTCCTCTCCCACTCCAGTATAAATACCCCTTTTACCCGCAATTGTAAGAGAGCTTCCAGAGAGAATTTTGAGAGAGAAACCCTAAAGAAAAACAAGATTGATTCACCCACAATCTATACCTTAGAGTCTCTTCAAATTCCTCAACTCTCTTCCTCTCCATTATCAAATCCTTGAGAGGCATTATACCAAACCTGATTCTCACCTTTATCACTACTGTGAGAGAGCTGTTTGGATTTCTGGAAGCAGTTAGGAAGGAACCAATCTTCATTGGTTGATGCTACGGTCTAGTAGCGGAATCCGGGAAGCTAGAAAAGAAAAAGGTTCGGCGCAACCTCGTTGGAGCAAGAAGCTTGGAGGGCTTAGGTGCACTGGGTAGATTAGGCTTGGAGGGTCTATTGTTGTCCATGTATTCCAACTGTATTTTCTAGTGGATTGTTTACCGCTTGGAGGGCGGTGGAGAGGTTTTACGCCGAGAGCTTCGGTTTCCTCTTCGATAACACATTGCGTGTTGTCTTTGTGTTTGCATCTTCCTTCCTCTCTATCTTTGCCTTTTTATTATCTGCTGTGGATTATGTTTTGTTTTGGCTTAGATAGTTTTTAACCAATTTCATATTATAGCATATGTTAAGTTTCCGCAAACTAGTTGTTTGACATATTGCTTGAATTGGTTAAGTTGTAATTTAGGGGTCTAAATGTTCAAAGGTGTTTATACACGTTTTTGAACTTTCAATTGGTATCAGAGCGGGTACACTGCTATTGGTTTCATTACCATTGTGTGATCCTTGACTCCCTTTTGAGATGGATAGGTCTCAATCCCTAAATGCACCTCCATATTTTGATGGTAGTAATTATGCTTTTTGGAAGGTTCGCATGAGAGCTTTTCTGTGTTCTATTGATGAATCCGTTTTGGATGCTGTTGAGATTGGTTGGACCAGACCTGAGGCAGCCAAATCCATTTGGGATAAGGCAGCACTTACTGCATCTAATGCTAACAGTAAAGCACTCAATGCTATTTTCTGTAGTGTGTCTCCAGATGAATTTCACAGGATTTCTCACATTACCATTGCCAAAGAAGCATGGGAGATTTTGGAAACCACCTATGAAGGCACGAAGAAGGTGAAAGACACCAAGTTACAAATGCTGACCACTCGGTTTGAGGAGCTCAAAATGAGTGAGGATGAGTCTTTTGACTCTTTCTATGGGAAGCTAAATGAGGGGGTTGTCAGTAAGTTCAACTTGGGGGAGAAAACGGAGGATTCAAAAATAGTAAGGAAGATCCTTCGATCATTGCCGGAAAGTTTTCGTGCTAAAGTGAAAGCGATTGAAGAGAGTAAGGACCTTGATGACATCAAAGTACAGGAGCTGGTTGGTTCTCTGCAGACTTATGAGATGTCGCTGCCCAATCAACGGAAGAGTAAATCTCTTGCTCTAAAGACCATTAATGAGAAGGTGGAAGATCAAGACTCATCGGGAGAAGATGTGGTTGACAAAGATGTTGCATACCTTGTCAAAAATTTTAGAAAGTTCTTGAAATTCAAAAATAATGGGAAATTTGATGATAAAAGAAAATTCCAAAGTTCTGGACGGGAGAAAAGGGAATTCAAAAAGAAAGATGGAAAAGAATCACAACCCACACAAGGTGTCACTTGTTTTGAATGTAACGGGCATGGACACTTTAAGAAGGAATGTCCGAATTATTTGAAATCGAAAGGTAAAGTGTATGCCACGACTTTGAGTGACTCGGATTCGTCTGACTCAGAATCTGAAGAGAGCTGTGATGGAGAGGGGAACTATTCGGCTTTTATGACTATTGCTCGTGTTGAGTCTTCAGATGAGTTGAATCTGCTTGTACGAGACCTTGGAGAACATAGTGATGATGAATCACTAGGAATTGTTGAAGAATCAGATGCTGAAGAAGATGAAAGCACAGCAAATCTTCAAGAGAATTATAACTCACTCTTGGAGAAGTCGGGTGAGTACACAAGGGTAGCCAAGGCTGCTGTGAGAAAAATGAAGAAGGCTGAGGAGAACTGCAAAAGTCTCCTAATCCGATATAGGAAGGCCAAATGTGAGATAGAAACACTGAATGGTGAGTTGTCCGAAGCTTACACAAAAGTGAGATTTCTTGAGAATGAGGCTGTGCAAGCAAATGCTAAAATAGAGAGGGTCACCACCAAGAAGCTAGATGATGTTATCTCATCTCAAAAGAGCTTTTCAGACAAATCCGGATTGGGATATACCGGAGGAAGTAGTTCATCTGGAAATGTCACTAAAGAAGTGAAGTTTGTAAAGGCCAAAGATCCAGTTGTAGCTGACCTTACTGGTGAGAAGCTCGAGGTGGAGGAGAAGAAGAACGTGGTGAACCAACGGATGCTGAATCCCCGTAATCAATCTGTGGGCAGGTCTGAATCTCGTGCCAAGTCACGCCCACGACCACAAAGAGGTCCTAGAGCAACTTATGTGTGTCATTATTGCGGACTTCAAGGGCATACTCGACCAAATTGCCAAAAGCTGAGAGCAAAGAATAGTGCAACTTCTCAAAGGTCAGGAGGACCTAGAAATGATAGAAGAATTTGGGCAGGTGATCAATCTAGAGATCAGAATGGTGATCCCGGAATGATGAACGTGATGAAGATGATTGGTGCATTCACCAACTGCTTGGAAAGCTTCTCACGAAGGTTTGAAAGCCCTAACTCCCGTACCCAATCCTATAAGGAAATCATCCCCAAACGCAAGTGACGTGTGGGTGAAAAAGGGTACTCATGCATAAGCATTACAACATGTCCATGCATTAATACTTCCTATGTTTTGTGGCAATGTTTGTTTGTTTTGCTTGCTGTTTTTGCTGTTGGTTGTTTGCTTGTCTACTTGTGCATATTTTTAATTTTGTCTTATCAATCTTTTTGTTTCTTGTGTCAAAAATCCAAAAATCACATAAAAATTAGAAAATCAAAAAGCTTGATTGACTTTGTTGAGTTTTTGTCTCAAAACTTGTTTTGCCTTGTACCTTTGTGCTAATGGCTTTGTGCATTTTCGAGCATTGCTTGTTGTCATGCACTCATATCACTGTGGGAAAAATCTTGAAATCTATGTGATTGTTGTAAATAAATCTTCAAACTTGTCATGAATGATTAGTGAATGGTTATGTTGATCTTGAGACATGCATAGACTTGTGTCTATATATCTTCCCACTATTTATTTATGTTTTTGCTAAAAAGAGCTCACCAAATGTAAATCTCCAAATGAAAAGAGATATTGAGCTGCAAAAGCCTGTCGCACATTTTAGTATTCGACTAGGAAAAAGGGTAAACGACTTTATATTAAAGAAAATGTTTATTCAAAAGGCCAAAGGCTTGTTCATTAAAGAGAAATATCAAATATCACTCTCACAATGAGAGGTGATTGCCTCAAAAGATCAAAAAGATAAAATGTTATGATTGAAAGTGGAGTCAAATGTAAAGCTCCAAATTATGTTATCAAGTTTTGTGGGAGGTCATATATACATATTTCTATAATTGAGATGGGTCACATGATCTAGTGCTAATTGTGTATGTCTTGATTGAATTGATCATTGAAGCTTCACATTAGACTAAGGACTATCTCATTGTTGATATTCACACACAACACACAAGTTTATGTTCAATAAATGCCATATTCATTTGTGTGATTGTACTTGATGAAATGTGTTTTCACATGCTCAATCTTTGTTAATTCAAGCACAAAAAGATTTTTGAGTGTTTTAGGTGTTTTTGGAAAGTATTTTGTTTGAAAAATCTGAAAATTTCAAAAATCCAGTTTTGCCCTGTTTTGGCATCTAAGTCACGGGTATGTCAAGTCGCGTGCCTCAGTCGCGTCTTCGCGGGTCATTTTTGGCGACTTGTTTGCGAGTGGAAGGTCCAATCGCGAGGGTTACTCAGAGATTTTCGCGGCTCAGCTCGCGACTCACTCGCGAGTAGACCTTCCAGTCGCGAAAAGCACTTAGAAAAATTTTTCAAATTTTTGTCCTTGAGTGTCTTGGCGGCTTGAACTGGCGACTGTGTGGCGACTTAATCAAGTCGCGAAAAACGCGTGTTTGGCAAAAATAGGAGCAGTTTTTTAAATCTTTTTCAGTTTTCCCTCGAACATTTGTGACTGTTCATCTTCTCTCTAAACTATCTCCCTTCCAAACACTCCGTGCTCCCATTTCCGATCTCCATTGTTGCATATTTTCTGCTCAAATTCTTCAAGTCTCAAGTATGGGTTTTCAGTTTTGAACTCATTTCTACATGATTTTGTGTTTTTCCCTTTGTTTTTTCGCATCTGTTTATGTTTTAGAGATGGGTTTGTGTTTCGGATATTGCTCTTTGTTCATGCTTAGCTTGCGGATGCTGTTGCTAGAGTTTGATTTGATCTTAGTTGTTTCCTTTTTGCTCTTCATCCTGTGCTTAGCTTAGTGTTTCTTTTATTTTATCTGAACTTGAGCTGTTGAGCTGTTTCAAAATGTTCCGTTTGAGGTTGTGAGTTTTACTGGGCTGAATGTGCATGCTCTATTGTGTAAATCCATTGGGAGCATCTGTTAGTTTCACAATGCTGTTTATAAGTCATATCATTTTCCTTTATCTTCTCATTGTCATAAATCTGCCTTTAGGATAGTTTCTATATCTGATGATTTTATATGTGTTTCCTATCTTAGGCTTGTTTATCCATGTGATTGATCTAAGTTGCATATTGTTTAAGTGTTCAAGTTCATTTGTATGGCTGAAATCTCTTTGTTAATTACATGGTATTGACTAGTTCTGCACATATATTGCTCTATGCTATTGTGGCCTCTTCTTATTGTTCACAGATGGCTCCCTCACTTCCGAAAAAGAAAACTCCTGCAAAGAAGGCTGACAAAAGATTGAAAATGGATTCTAAACTGTTTAGGTCAGTTCATCACTTTGAGAGATACAAGGATATCTTCTTGAAAGCAGGAATTATTCAAGAAAGATTTGTAGATTTGGAGGACTTAAGACAATCCTTTATCCCCAGCTGTTTTGAAGGAAGAGGATGGGAAAAGCTTTTGAGTGATTTCCCTGTAGTGTGTGAACCCCTGATTAGGGAATTTTATTCAAATGCTGTGATAAAGGAGAATGAGTTAAGTTGCTGGGTTAGAGGTAAAGAATTCATTTTGGATGCACATGTCATAGATGATGTGCTAGGGCTTGAAGGTTTAGAAGATCAGGAATTTATCAATTACAAGGATAGGAGTGTTTCTATTGAAACAGTTCAACAAAGGATAGGTGGGCAGAGAGAAGGGAAATGTTTGAATATCACTGCCTTTCCAGTGGACATGAGGTGTTTAACAATAATCATGATGTTTAACCTCTATCCCATAAAGAAGTTGACTACAATCAACTGTGCTAGAGCAATTTTTCAGATGGATCTCAAAGAAAAGAATTTCATTGACATAAGTTCCCACATATATGACACCATTGTGGATGAGACAAGAACAACCTCTGGGCCAAAATTGATCTTTCCCAGTTTGCTAATGAGGATTTTTAGAAGGAAGGGTGTTCCAATCCCTCAAAACATCAGTCCCATGTCCACACCCTCTGCAATTAACAAGCTTACCTGCAAAAGGATAAGTGTTAGGCTTCCAAGAGAAGAAGATGAAGGTGATGAAAGAGAGGGTGTCCCAATGGAGACTGAAGCAGAGGCAGTAGGGCATGCATCAACCTCAACACCCAAGAGGAGTGGCAAAAGGTCTAGAGCATCAACTTCTTCAGATACACCTCCAAATGCTTTCCAAATCATTCTGGAATGACTTGATGGGATCAGAGAAGTCTAGACTGAGCACTCTGAGAGGATGAGAGCCATGCAGGACCAGATTGATGTTTTGTTTGCAAAACTTGACAGCTTCACCACTCAGCATGAACAGTGACCCTTTGGCCATTCCGGTCAAAAAGGGGGAGATGACATTGATGATGAGAAGCAGAAAAGCAACTCTTAAAGGGGAGTAATGTGTTGAGGGGTTGTCAAAGTTGTCAAAATCAGAGACTTTGTTTATATATGCTTATGTTTTGGGTATTTAATGTTTTTATGGGTTTGATACACTGTGTTTTTGGTGTATAATTTGTTTCTAACTCTTAACCTATACTCTTGGTTTAAACTTTAATATTTTTTGATGATGTTATTCAGGAAGTTTTGTGCTTTGTACTCATGTGCTTTTGTAAGATTTTAGGGTTAATGTTTTATGCATAGTTTGTAGGCTTTATGGTTTGTACCTTGCTTATTGCAGATTTTTTGCTATGTTGAAATCAGTACTTTAATCTAAATGTCTTGCATTTTGGTTTATGTACTGTCACTCTTGTGCCCTTATAGGATTGTTCCTAGATGCATATACCTTGTGTATTATGTATTGGTTGAGTGTTGAACATACAAGTGTCTTGCCTTGTGCTTGTTAACTTGTATGTCCTTGTGTTCATTCCAAGTGTAAATGAGCACTGTGATCACTACCTTGTGGTGTTCACTTGGTTGATCAAGTCATGGTTTGTTTCTTTACTCCATCTTTGCTTGATCACATATTGCATGTTTCATATGCATTTATAATTTTCTGCTTACAATGATCATGGTGTATTGTTGTGTTTCAGGAGTATTATGTCCATATGATTCAAGTGCTTCACAGCTTCTAGAGTTAGGTGTGAGTGAGTTTTGTTCAATTGTTCCCAACTCACATGTTAAGTCTAGAGTCTGTTTTAGGGTTTTGTCACGGAATAGCCAAAGGGGGAGATTGTAAGGTTGAATTTATTCAACCATCTAATTGGCTTTACTCCGTGCCAAATTTACTTGTAATTCAGCATTTAGTAACCCTGTATTTAGGTGGGTTTGATGTAAGGGTAGTGAGTGAGATAGAGTGAAGATTGCTCAAGAGTGTGCAAGAAAATAGAGACTCGCAGCTGGGACTCGCGGGTGACTCGCGGCTGCAAGCCGCCAGACGCAACGCACGTGCCAAGCATGCTGGAAGATGAACAGTCATGCTAGCTGGAGCACTACAGGACAAAACAGGACAACTGGTCATACGGTTATCTCGCGACTGGATCTCGCGACTTAGTCAAGCCACGAGCCACCCCGTTTTGTAAAACCTGACGTTTCACATTCCTCTCCCACTCCAGTATAAATACCCATTTTACCCACGATTGTAAGAGAGCTTCTAGAGAGAATTTTGAGAGAGAAACCCTAAAGAAAAACAAGATTGATTCACCCACAATCTATACCTTAGAGTCTCTTCAAATTCCTCAACTCTCTTCCTCTCCATTGTCAAATCCTTGAGAGGCATTATACCAAACCTGATTCTCACCTTTATCACTACTGTGAGAGAGCTGTTTTGATTTCTGGGAAGCAGTTAGGAAGGAACCAATCTTCATTGGTTGATGCTACGGTTTAGTAGCGGAATCCGGGAAGCTAGAAAAGAAAAAGGTTCGACGCAACCTCGTTGGAGCAAGAAGCTTGGAGGGCTTAGGTGCACTAGGTAGATTAGGCTTGGAGGGTCTATTGCTGTCCATGTATCCCAACTGTATTTTCTAGTGGATTGTTTACCGCTTGGAGGGCGGCGGAGAGGTTTTACGCCGAGGGCTTCGGTTTCCTCTTCGATAACACATCGCGTGTTGTCTTTGTGTTTGCATCTTCCTTCCTCTCTATCTTTGCCTTTTTATTATCTGCTGTGGATTATGTTTTGTTTTGGCTTAGATAGTTTTTAACCAATTTCATATTATAGCATATGTTAAGTTTCCGCACACTAGTTGTTTGACATATTGCTTGAATTGGTTAAGTTGTAATTTGGGGGTCTAAAGTTCAAAGGTGTTTATACACGTTTTTGAACTTTCAGAGTTAATTACGTGTATAATAACTAAAACCATCGATTTTAACTGGACGCTAACTACATTACCTACGGCAGTGTTGTGCGGCACTGAATAATTCATTTGCCGATTGATTAGTCCTCTAAGTTTCCACGTTAGTTTCACAAGGTCAAACCATTATACGCATTTTTTGGCTAGCTACTGCAAGCTAATAATCCTTCGTTTGTCGTATACAAAATTTGTCTCTAATGTGGAGTAACCTTTCCCAGACAAAATCTACTCCTAGTATAGGGGAGATAATTTTTGGCAGAGCTACGAAGAAAATTTTATTCAGGCTGAAGAGAAGGGTGGCAAAATTATTAATAATAGCCTCTCCTCCTTTCAACTCTGACTGTTTAACCTTTTCAAAGCTAATTAAGTTAGCCCATATACCTGACTACGTACTTGTACCTACAAACTACAACGATATATTTAGTAATCAAATTATGCTTGCAACATCATCACTTTTGATGTGTTTCATTCTCATTTTCTTTCTAAATTTTCTGGAAACGTCTTTTCCTTCATGTGTTTTGCCTAACAAAGGCGTACTATACAGTTGAATAATGACATCCGTTTGCTTTTATGAATGATTTATAACAGATATTTTAAGATCCTGCAATTAAAGACTGGTGCCAAAAAACCTCTTCATTGCAAGGAGTGCTCAACTCATTCAATACTGTATTTGCTTAGTGGAATCCATGTCTATTGAACTACAATGTTCATCTTAACAAATATATATATATATATATATAGTATATAATTCATTCTTGAATCTTGAATGATAAATAGCCAAATGCTATATTTTGATGATAGTCCATGATACGCAATAAGAGTTTCCACATAGTTGAGGAATATATACGACTCAATGTTAGAAAATATATCGTCTAGCGTGGCGCAACGAGGGCTTGATGGCAAGGTTTACGATTCAGGAACCAAGGCTAGGTCATGCCCTTGGTCCAAATCTTCATCAAATTAATACGTCTCATAATAATGCCAAGGATAACAAGATTGCAGCTTAGTTGCTTGTATTGTGTAGGTACTGTAGCAGTCTTTAGCGGTTGAAAATGTTATATATATCTTATATAACCAAGTGGGTTGTAATACAAGTTTGATTCCATTTTAGTAATATAAAAGTGATGTTAAGTCCCAATTTTTATGTGGAAAGTTTTACTATCACTTTAGGTGGGATAGAGTGAAAGAAACAATAAAAAGCAAGTGGAAAATTTGGTTCAAGGAATTTTGCCCAAAATTAAGTTGAGCTAATTTCAGGCAAATTCCACTAGGGCTCTCAGGTTTCAATTTTATGTAATTTGCCCAAAATTAGGTTAAGTGAGTTTCAGACAAAATTCGGTAGAATTACATTTATATTTGTGAATGTTGAGAATTGTTTCTAACTGTTTTTAGCAGTTACAACATTGTATTTTGGCATATATATATATAATTTAACTCTTAATAACAACTTTTTTTTTTTTTTTTTTTTTGAGAAACTCTTAATAACAACTTATGAATTTTAGAAACGCAAGAAATCATTTGGGTACATAATCTTCAAAATTGCTATTTATAAAACTCAATAAACTTGATTGTATCTTGTGGACAAATTTGCAGTAAGTCTAGCTTTTGCAACTCTTGTGGGGGAAAATATATTTTTAAGGAAAGCATTTCCTTTGTGCCTTCCAATCATCAAATTTTCCACTTAATCTCTAAATTACTTCAATGTTTCCATTGTTGATACGAAAATTTCCCCACAGAACACAGTTTCATTCATAACATACTAAGAAATAAAAATACACAACCAGCATTCACCTGCTCATTCAACCCCGAAGTCATTCATAATCCTAGGAGTAGGGTTATTGGCCCAGAAAACAAGGAAAAAAAAAATAAGGCAAAGGAAAAACAACAGCTACAACATCAACAAACGTAGGAAAGATTCGAACCCAAATCAAGTCATCATGGCATCATGCGAGTCAATTGAGGACTGCATGCATGTCTCATGCATGTGAGTCATCACTTTTTTCCCCACCCTTGCCCGGTTTTTTCTTTTCATTTTTTGGCTGTTTGGTTCCCGTTCTAGTTGCATCATTAGTTGACGCTTCCGGGCTTTCGTCAGGTGACGATAATGCAGCAACATTCTTGGTCTCTTTGTTAGATACTTCATTTGAACCTTGGAGCCGCTTCATTAAACCTTTAGGTTTTGCATCACCGAGCCCGATATTCACACCAAAGCTTTCCTGTACTTTTTCAGCTGATTTTGAAGAGGAACCGATTTCATTTAAATCTTGGAGTCTTCTAGCCATACCGTACCCTGCCTGGTTTTTTTCAGCTTGTGTTGAACAGGATTTGATTTCATTTGCATCTTGGAGAATTGTAGTCACACTGTTCCCTTCCTTTTGTTTTTCAGCTGAAGTTGGAGGGGATTCGATTCCATTTGCACCTTGGAGAATTGTAGTCACACTTTTCCCTTCCTTTTTTTTTTCAGCTGAAGTTGGAGACGATTCGATTTCATTTGCACCTTGGAGAATTGTAGTCGCACTGTACCCTTCCTGGTCTGTTTCATCTTGTGTTGGAGAGGACTCTTCAAGATCACCATCGTTAGACTTTGATGGTTTATGTAAGGTTGAATTTAATCAACCATCTTGTTGGCTTTATTCCATGCCAAATTTGCTTGTATTTCAGCATTTAGTAACCCTATATTTAGGTGGATTTTGTTGTAAGGGTAGTGAGTGAGATAGAGTGTTAATTGCTCAAGAGTGTGCAAGAAAACAGAAACTCGTGGCTTGATCTAACGGGTGACTCGCTGCTGCAAGCCACCAGATGCAGCACACGTGCCAAGCATGCCAGAAGGTAAATAGTCATACTAGCTGGAGCACTACAGGACAAAACAGGATAACTGGCCATATGGTTATCTCGCGACTGAATCTCGCGACTCAGTCAAGTCGCGAGGCCAAGCCGCGAGCCACCCCTGTTTTGAAAAACCTAATATTTCACATTCTCCTCTCACCTCAGTATAAATACCCCTTATACCCACAAATGAAAGAGAGCTTCCAGAGAAAATTTTGAGAGAGAAACTCTAGAGTAAAATAAGATTGATTCACCTACAATCTATATATTAGAGTCTCTTCAAATTCCTCAACTTTCTTCCTCTCTATTGTCAAACCCTTGAAAGGTTTTTTACCAAAACCTTGTTCTCACCATATTCATTACTGTGAGAGGGCTGCTTGGTGTTCTGGGAAGCAGTTAGGAAGGAACCAATCTACATTAGTTGATGCTATGGTCTAGTACCGGAATCCGGGAAGCTAGAAAAGAAAAAGGTTCGGCGCAACCTCGTTGGAGCAAGAAGCTTGGAGGATTTAGGTGCACTAGGTAGATTAGGCTTGGAGGGTCTATTACTGTCCATGTATCCCAACTACATTTTCTAGTAGATTGTTTACTGCCTGGAGGGCGGCGGAGAGATTTTACGCCGAGGGCTTCGGTTTCCTCTTCGATAACACATCGTGTGTTATCTTTGTGTTTGCATCTTTCTTTCCTTTTATCTTTGCCTTTTATTATCTGCTATGGGTTGTGATTTTAATTTGGCTTAGATAGTTTTCCCAATTCTATATTATAGCTTATGTTCATTTTCCGCACACTAGTTGTTTGACATAAAGCTTGAATTGGTTATTCTGTAAATTGGGGGTCTAAATGATCAAGGGTGTTTTACACTTTTTGAACTTTCAATTGCTATCAGAGCGGGTACACTTATAGTGGTTTCATTACCATAATGTGATCCTTGACTCCTTATTAAGATGGATCGGTCTCAATCTCTAAATGCACCTCCATATTTTGATTGTAGTAATTATGCTTTTTGGAAGGTTCGCATGAGAGTATTTCTATATTCCATTGATGAATCAGTTTGGGATGCTGTTGATATAGGATGGACCAGGCCTGAGGAAGCCAAATCAACATGGGATAAGGCAGCACTCGCTGCATCTAATGCTAACAGTAAAGCACTCAATGCTATTTTCTGTGGTGTGTCTCCAAATGAATTTCACAAGATCTCTCACATTATCGTTGCCAAAGAAGCATGGGAGATATTGGAGATCACTTACGAAGGCACGAAGAAAGTAAAAGACACCAAACTGCAGATGCTAACCACTCAGTTTGAGGAGTTAAAAATGAGTGAGAATGAGTCATTTGACTCTTTCTATAGCAAGCTGAATGAGGTGATTGTAAGCAAGTTAAATTTGGGAGAGAAAATGGAGGATTCTAAAATTGTAAGGAAGATCCTTCGATCATTGCCAGAAAGTTTTCGTGCTAAAGTGACAACGATTGAAGAGAGCAAGGACCTTGATGACATCAAAGTCCAGGAGCTAGTTGGTTCTCTTTAGACTTATGAGATGTCGCTGCCCAATCAACGGAAGAGTAAATCTCTTACTCTTAAGACCATTGATGAGAAGGTGGAAGACCATGACTCATCGGGAGAAGATGTGGTTGACAAAGATATTGCATACCTTGTAAAAACATTTCGAAAATTCTTGAAATTCAAAAATAATGGCAAATTTGGTGATAAAGGAAAATTCCAAAGTTCAGGAAGGGAGAAAAGGGAATTCAAAAAGAAAGATGGAAAAGAATCCTAATCTACACAAGGTGTCACTTGTTTCGAATGCAACGGACATGGACACTTTAAGAAAGAATGTCCGAATTATTTGAAATTGAAAGGCAAAGTGTATGCCACGACATTGAGTGACTCGGATTCATCCGACTCAAATTCTGAAGAAAGCTGTGATGGAGAGGGGAATTATTCAGGTTTTATGACTATTGCCCATGTTGAGTCTTCAGACGAGTTGAATCTACTTGTACGAGACCTTGAAGAACATAGTGATGAAGAATCATTAGGAGTTGTTGAAGAATCAGATGCAGAAGAAGATGAAAGCATAGCCAATCTTCAAGAGAATTATAACTCACTCCTGGAGAAGTCAGGTGAGTACACAAGGATGGCCAAGGTAGCTGTGAGAAAAATGAAGAAGGCAGAGGAGGACTATAAAAGTCTCCTAATTCGATATAGGGAAGCCAAATGTGAGATAGAAACACTAAACGGTGAGCTGTCAAAAGTTTACACAAAAGTGAGATTTCTTGAGGAAGAGGTTATGCAAGCAAATGCTAAAATTGAGAGGGTCACCACCAAGAAGCTAGATGATGTTATTTCATCTCAAAAGAGTTTTTCAGGCAAATCCGGATTGGGATATACCGGAGGAAGTAGCTCATCTGGAAATGTCACTAAAGAAGTGAAGTTTATAAAGGCCAAAGAATCAGCTGATGTTGGTCCTACTGCTGAGAAGCCCAAGATAGTGGAGAAGAGAAATGTGGGGAACGAACAGTTGTTGAATTCACGTAATCAATTTGTGGGCAGGTCTGAATCTTGAGCCAAGTCTCGTCCACGACCACAAAGAGGTCCTAGATCAAATTATGTGTATCATTATTGCGGACTTCAAGGGCATACTTGACCAAATTGTCAAAAGCTGAGAGCAAAGAATAGTGCAACTCCTCAAAGGTCATGAGGACCTGTAAATGATAGAAGAAATTGGGCTGGTGAACCATCAAGAGATCAAAACGGTGATCTTGGAATGATGAACGTGATGAAGATGATTGGTGCATTCACCAATTGCTTGGAAAGCTTCACACGAAGGTTTGAAAGCCCTGACTCCCGTACCCAATCCTATAAGGAAATCACCCCAAACGCAAGTGACGTGTGGGTGGAAAAGGGTACTCATGCTTAAGCATTACAACATGTCCATGCATTAATACTTCCTATGCTTTGTGATGGTGTTTGATTGTTTGCTTGTTGTTTATGTTGATGGTTGTTTGTTTGTCTATTTGTGCATACTTTTGGTTTTCTTTTTGTTTTTTGATCAATCTTTTTCTTCTTGAGTCAAAAATCCAAAAATCACATAAAAATTTAGAAAATCAAAAAGTTTGATTAACATAGTTGAGTTTTGTCTCAAAACTTGTTTTGCCTTGTACCTTTGTGCTAATGGCTTTATGCATTTTCGAGCATAGTTTGTTTCTTTGCGCCCTATCACTGTAGGAGAAATCTTGAAATCTATGTGATTGTTGTAAATAGATCTTCAAACTTGTCATGAATGATTAGTGAATGGTTATGTTGATCTTGGGACATGCATAGACTTGTGTCTATATATCTTCTCACTCTTTATTTTTGTTTTTGCTAAAAAGAGCTCACCAAATGTAAATCTCCAAATGAAAAGAGATATTGAGCTGCAAAAGCCTGTCGCACATACTAGTATTCGATTAGGAAAAAGGGAAAGCGACCAAAAATTAAAGTGAAAGTTTATTCAAAAAGCCAAATGCTATCTCTTCAAAGTGGAATATCAAACATCACTCTCACAATGAGAGGCGATTGTCTCAAAAAGATCAAATGTTATGATTGAAAGTGGAGTTAAATGTAAAGCTCCAAGTTATGTTATCAAGTTTTGTGGGAGGTCATATATACATATTTCTATAATTGAAATGGGTCACATGATCTAGTGCTAATTGTGTATGCCTTGGTTGAATTGATCATTGAAGCTTCACATTAGACTAAGGACTATCTCATTGTTGATATCCACACACAACACATAAGTTTATGTTCAATAAATGCCATATTCATTTGTGTGATTGTACTTGATGAAATGTGTTTTCACATGCTCAATCTTTGTTGAGTCAAGCACAAAATTCTTTTTGAGTGTTTTAGGTGTTTTTGGAAAGTATTTTGTTCCCAAAATCTGAAAATTTCAAAAATTCATTTTTGCCCTGTTTTGGCAACTCAGTCGTGGGTTAGTCAAGTTGCAGGCCTCAGTCACGAGTTTCCGGGTCAATTTTGGCGACTTATTCACGAGTGGAAGGTCCAGTCGCGAGGGTTACTCAGAGATTTTCGCGGCTCAACTCGTGACTCTTTCGGGGGTAGACCTTCCAGTCGCGAAAAACACTTAGAAAATTTTTCAAAATTTTGTCTTTGAATGTTTTGGTGGCTTGTCTTGGCGACTTGTTGGCGACTCACTTCAGTCGTGAAAAACGCGTGTTTGGCAAAAATAGGGGCAATTTTTAAATCTTTTTCAGTTTTCCCTTGAACTTTTTGTGACTATTCCTCTTCTCTCTCAACTGTCTCCTTCCCAAACGCTCCGTGTAACCATTTTCAAACTCCATTGTTGCTTCCTTTCAACTCAAAATCTTCAAGTAACAGGTATGAGTTTTCTTTCTCGAACTATATTTTACTTGATTTTGTGTTTTTCCCTCTTGATTATTCGCATTTGTGTATGTTTTTGAGATGGGTTTTTTGTTTCGACTGTTGCTTTTTGTCCATGCTTAGCTAGTGGAAGCTATTGATTTAGTTTGAACTTAATTAAGTTGTTGGTTTTGTTCTTCATTATGTGCTTAGCTAGGGTTTATTATTTGTTGGTTACTCATCTTGTCTGATCTTATGTTGATGTGTTGATTCAAAATGTTCCTGTTTTGGCTGTGAGGTTTTCTGTGCTGAATATGTGCCTGTTCATCTATTGTGTGCATCTGTCTTTTATTCTTTGAGTTATGTCATACTCATCAAAATTTATGTCTCATTGACATATATTTGTCTTTTGGATGTTTTCAATCTCTGCTGCTTTAATACTCCCCTGCATAATACCAGTTTTTCTTGTGTATCCACTTTTAGGCTTGTTCATCTGTGTGGTTGATTTAAGTAGCATGAGATTTAATTGTTTTAAGTTCATCTGTGTGGTTGCATTTTTGTCCTTGTTACTAACAAAGTACTGATTTGTTCTACACATGTATTGTACTATGTTGTTGTGGCCTCTTCTGATTGTTCACAGATGGCTCCTTCATCCTCAAAGAAGAAAACACCTACAAAGAAAGCAGATAAAAGAATGAAAATGGACCCTAACTTGTTCAGGTCTGTTTCCCACTTTGAGAGATACAAGGACTTCTTCTTAAAGGCAGGAATTATTCAAGAAAGGTTTGTGGATTTGGAGGATTTGAGAGGCACTTTTATCCCTAGTTGTTTTGAAGGGAGAGGATGGGAAAAGTTTTTGTGTGATCTCCCAGTTGTGTGTGAACCCCTGATTAGG
The DNA here is from genome assembly GCA_036321655.1 of Quercus alba. NCBI lineage: Eukaryota > Viridiplantae > Streptophyta > Magnoliopsida > Fagales > Fagaceae > Quercus > Quercus alba. The sequence goes on along the minus strand of CM070299.1, from coordinate 75,586,899 downwards.
GAGTTTTATTCTAATGATGTGATAAGGAAGGATGAACTAAGCTGTTGGGTTAGAGGTAAAGAGTTCGCTTTGGATGCATATGACATTGATAATGTGCTAGGACTTGAGGGATTAGAAGATCAAGAGTTTGTCAATTACAAAGATAGGATTCTGTCTATTGAAACTGTACAACAGAGGATAGGTGGACAGAGAGAAGGGAAGTGTCTGAATACCACAGTTTTTCCAGTGGACATTAGGTGTCTCACTATAATCATGATGTTTAACCTATATCCCATAAGAAAGTTGACTACAATCAAGAGTGCAAGAGCAATTTTTATGGTAGACCTCAAAGAAAAGACATTCATTGACATTAGTTCCCACATATTTGACACTATTGTGGATGAGACTAGAACCACTTCTAAGCCTAAACTGATCTTCCCTAGTCTGCTCATGAGGATCTTTAGAAAGAAGGGTGTTCCAATCCCTCGAGACATCAGTCCCATGTCCACACCTTCTGCAATTAACAAGCTAACCTTCAAAAGGATAAGTGTTCGGCTTCCAGGTGAAGAAAATGAAGGTGATGAAGGAGAAGGTGTCCCAATGGAGACTGAGGCAGAGGCAGCAGGGCATGCATCAACCTCAACACCCAGGAGGAGTGGCAAAAGGACTAGAGCATCAACTTCTTCAGATACACCTCCAGATGCATTTCAAGTCATTTTGGAACGACTTGATGGAATCAGAGGGGTCCAGACCGAGCACTCTGAGAGGATGGCAGCTATGCAGGACCAGATTGATATTTTGTATGCAAAACTTGACAGCTTCACCACCCAGCATGGATAGTGACACTTTGGCCATTCCGGTAAAAAAGGGAGAGACATATAGTTTCTATTTTGTTGAGAAACAGAAAAGCAGCTCTTAAGGGGGAGTAATATGTTGAGGGGGAGCAGTCAAAATCAGACATTGTTTATCTGTGTTTATGTTTTTGGGTATTTAGTGTTTTTTTATGGGTTTGATACACTGTGGTTTTGGTGTATATTTGTTTCTAACTCATATCTTATAAACTTGGTTTACTCTTTATATATATTGTTGATGTTATTCAGTATATATTGTGTTTTGTACCCATGTTGCTTATGTAAGCTTTTAGGGTTATGTTTTTATGCATATTTGTAGGCTTTATGGTTTGTACCATGCTTTATGCAGCCTTTTATGCTTTGTTTAAATCAGTACTTCTATCTAAATGTCTTGCATTTTCTTTTAAGTACTGTCACTCTTGTTCCCTTGTAGGATTATTCCTAAATGCATATACTTAGTGTATTATACATTGGTTGAGTGTTGGGCATACAAGTAACTTGCTTTGTTCTTGTTAACCTGTATGTTCAAGTGTTCATTCCAAGTGTGGATGAGCACTGTGATCACTACCTTGTAGTGGTTACTTGTTTGTTCAAGCCATGAGTTGGTTCTCCTCTTCATCTTTGCTTTATCACTTTAAGCTTGTTTCATATGTATTTCATGCTTTTCTGCATACAATGATCATGGTGTATTGTTGTGTTTCAGGAGTTTCATGTTCTTATGATTCAAGTGCTTCACAGCTTCTAGAGTTAGGTGTGAGTGAGTTTTGCTCAACTGTTCCTAACTCACACGTTAACTCTAGAGTCTGTTTTAGGATTTTGTCACGGAATAGCCAAAGGGGGAGATTGTAAGGTTGAATTTATTCCGTACCAAATTTGCTTGTATTTCAGCATTTAGTAACCCTGTATTTAGGTGGGTTTTGTTGTAAGGATAGTGAGTGAGATAGAGTGTTGATTGCTCAAGAGTGTGCAAGAAAACAGAAACTCGCTGCTGCAAGCCGCCAGATGCAGCACACGTGCCAAGCATGCCAAAAGGTGAACAGTAATGCTAGCTGGAGCACTACAGGATAAAACAGGACAACTGGCCATACGGTTATCTCGCGACTGGATCTCGCGACTCAGTCAAGTCGCGAGGCCAAGCCGCGAGGCACCCCTGTTTTGAAAAACCTGACGTTTCACATTCTCCTCTCACCTCAGTATAAATACCCCTTATACCCACAAATGAAAGAGAGCTTCCAGAGAGAATTTTGAGAGAGAAACCCTAGAGTAAAATAAGATTGATTCACCTACAATCTATACATTAGAGTCTCTTCAAATTCCTCAACTCTCTTCCTCTCCATTGTCAAACCCTTGAGAGGCTTTTTACCAAAACCTTGTTCTCACCATATTCATTACTGTGAGAGGGCTGTTTGGTGTTCTAGGAAGCAGTTAGGAAGGAACCAATCTATATTGGTTGATGCTATGGTCTAGTAGCGGAATCCGGGAAGCTAGAAAAGAAAAAAGTTCGGCCCAACCTCGTTAGAGCAAGAAGCTTGGAGGACTTAGGTGCACTGGGTAGATTAGGCTTGGAGGGTCTATTGCTGTCCATGTATCCCAACTACATTTTCTAGTAGATTGTTTACCGCTTGGAGGGCGGCGGAGAGGTTTTACGCCGAGGGCTTCGGTTTGCTCTTCGATAACACATCGCGTGTTGTCTTTGTGTTTGCATCTTCCTTCCCTTTTATCTTTGCCTTTTATTATCTGCTGTGGGTTGTGATTTTAATTTGGCTTAGATAGTTTTTCCAATTCTATATTATAGTTTATGTTCATTTTCTGCACACTAGTTGTTTGACATAAAGCTTGAATTTGTTATTTTGTAAATTGGGGGTCTAAACGTTCAAGAATGTTTTACACTTTTTGAACTTTCAGTTTAGGATCTTGATTCGGTTTTTTAGCCATTAGACTTTTACTTCGCTTGAAGATAAAAATGATCACGTTGACCAACCCGCCCCCCCCCCCCCTTCTTTATAATCAACTGTTGTCACTGCTATTTTAATTTTTGATTATTTTATAAGGAAAATTAAACAAATACGTAGCAAGTTGTAATTTATAAAGCATAAAATACAAAAATTTTGACATATAATTTGTATTCACATAATACACCGACCATATGAATATTTCTGTATTCTTTTAAGTATGACAATTAACTGTTCTCTCACAATTGTTAATATGCACTCTGTATATATAATGTTCATAATTTTATACACAATGTTGACATCCTTTTATTTTATTTGTTAATTTTCACATTTAAAACACGCACTAAGTCATATAGAGTTGTAGGCGGGTGTATAATAAAGAGTTCCCAAGAATCAATGCTTTTTAAGAAAAAAAATGACAAATCTTGTTTTTTTTTTTTTTTTCTTTTTTTGTTTTGGTGTGTTTATAAGCATTAATAATGTGAAACTAAAATTCAATTTCACTATTTTTTTTCCCCTTAAATTGACTAACAAGGAGTGGATTTTTTTTTTTTTTTTTTTTTTTTTTAATTTATTTTTCATTCAAGTGAAAATGTGTATCAAGATTCAAGAGTATTTTGATCATTGAACAACATGACGGTGAAATTAATAGTTCTTTAAATACTGAATAATTTTGCAGACAATTTGTTGACAAATTTTAAAATTTATATATATTTTTAAGTATAATGTTGCTTAAAATGCGATATATACACATTATAAAAATTTTCGAAAAAAATGAATGCCAACTCTTGGATATTATAATGCTTAGAAGTTTATATTATAAAAATAAATAATTCTAAATAACTACACAGAGTTACGTAACACTACAATTTTTTTACTTCTCTGTTTTTAATGTTGCAGAGTAATTTCTTCTACATATATATATATATATATATATGTAAAGCCAGGAAGAAATAGAAATAGAATAAAAATTTTAAAAAAGAAATTAGTTTAAAGTTACATTTGATACCAAAAAAATAAAATAGACATTTATAAAATTGATTTTAAAAGGTTTGTCTTTAAAAAAAAAAAAAAAAACTGACACTAATTGCATACATTTGATTATAGACACAGTTGTCTAAATATTTAGGACACAAAGCTTTAAAATCAGCTTTAATCAAACAATTGAAATAAACATCAGCTGAAAGAACATTATTGATGTGTGGAGGAACATCCTTCATCTACACAGAAAAACTAATAACATATCTAGCAAAATTATGAGCTACATAATTACCTTGTCTACGAACATGATTAAAAGTAATTGAACAAAAGGAATCTGAGATAACCTTTGCCTCGGCAATAAGGTGACCATATGGGGAGAAAGAATCTTCATTGCTACGCAGAGCTTTGAAAATAATCTCTGAATCACACTCTAAGATAATGGAAGAGAGGTTGAGTTCCTGAGCAAAATTTAGAGCACACACAGCAGCCATGGCTTCTAACTCAGCAACCGAATGGGGTTGTAGAACTTTTTCCACCAGAGGTGCCAATACCAAACCCTTAGAATCTCGAGCTACCACCCCTAGGTCTGCATCATCAAACTCTTGAAAAACTGAACCATCAAAGTTTAATTTGATTGCAGAGTTCGCTGAAGGAGACCATCGGATCAAAGCTAGGTTAGAGGCTAAAAGAGAGGGCTGCATTACTGTGATAGCAGTGATGAAGTCTTGATGGAGTTGTTTGGCCATCGGGAGAACTTTACTAATTGAGAAGGGTTTTCCTTCTACTCAAAGTCTATTATGTTGATACTAGGTATTCCAGATATACATCGCAATCACAATGAAATTATCGTTCTCCTCAATCACATATTGCACCAAATCTAAAAAAGTGGGGAAGTGTTTTTAATGTCGAAAACTCCATATAGGATCAGAGTCCTATACAGCCGAGATACCAGGACAGAGCCAAACTGTGTGACAAACATCTTTAGGAAATTGCTTGCAATGCTCGCAAACATTATCAGTTAACACCCTCCGATGGACCATGTTGGACTTGATAGGTAGAGCGTTTATACATGCCTTCCAAACCAAATTTCATACCTTAGTCGGGACCTTGCAACCCCAGATTTGTTTCCAAACATCTTGATACTGGTCAGAGTTTGACGAAACTTGTGAAGCAACAGCTCTCTCCTTGGATAAAAAATTGTGTCTAGACTTTATAGAGTAGTCTCTTGAGAAAACATGGGGCTAAACTAATTTGTCCTCCATAAGGGATCGGCTGAGAGGAATTCTCTTAATCATATCCACCTCCTGAGTAGAAAATAATTTGTTCGGTAAAACCAAATTCCAGCTATTAAAGGAAGCAAAGATGAGGGACTTGACCGAAGAATCAAAGTAATCCACCACCATTGGAGACAGAATTTTTGGATGAGCTAAAGATGGCAACCATGCATCATTCCAGATACTGACCGCATCCCCAGTGCCTAATCTCTATCTTGCTCCCCTCTTAATTACCTCCTGACCCTTCAACAGACTTTTCCAAGCATATGACCCATGGTTTAAATCACTAGCTTCCATGATGGAATAGTGGGGAAAGAACCTAGCTTTGAAGACATGATAGCAAAGAAATTGCTTAATGTTGAAGAGCCTCCAAACTTGTTTAGCTAAGAGCACATCATTAAAAAGACTAAGATCTTTGAATCCCATTCCTCCTTCGGATTTAGGTTGACAAAGCAATTCCCATTTAACCCAATGGATTTTTCAATGGTCACCTCTCTAACCTCACCAAAATTTTCTAATGAGACATTCAATATCAAAACAAAGCCCCAAAGATAGTTTGAAACAACTCATTGTATAAGTGGGAATTGCTTGAACCACAACCTTAATTAAAATCTTCCTCCCTACTTGAGATAGCAACTTCTCCTCCCTACCTTGTTGTTTACACCACACCCTTGAAGCTTGCTATTTTCCTCCTTCATACTAATGATGGTAAACCTAAATCTTTTCATACTGTCTAATTTCTGGGATAACCAAGGCATTTTTATGAACCATTTTTTCCTTCTAATATAGACGTGTTAAAATAGCTGGTTGTTTTGCTTTTGTCAATCTGTTGGCTAGAAAAACTACCATAGCTCTCCAAAATATCAAGAATTTTTTAACATTCTTGCTGAGTAACTCTACAAAATAAGAGGTGATAATCTGCAAAAAGAAGGTTAGTCAAGTGAGGGCCATTTTTGCATAAAGAGAAACCCCGTATATTACCCATAGCAACCTCTTGGGAGATGAGCCCATGTAAACCTTCTGTGGAAAGCAAAAAAATATATGGAGATAGAGGCTTTCTTTGTCTGATATCGTGGGAGGGATGGATCATACCCTTAGGTTCAGTATTGACCAGGATGGAATAAGCTAGAAGCAGTTTTGACACACACACACACCATCATGAGTTTTATACAACTTTCTCTGAAACCCATTTTCCTCATAAATGCCTTCGAATAAGTCCATTCCACTCTATTATATACTTTGCTCATATTAAGTTTTACAGCTATGAAGTCTGCTTTGCCACAGTGTTTTTGCATACTATGTAAAGTCTCAAAAGCGACTAAAATATTATCATAAATAAAGTTTACTTTTTGTAAAGACACTCTGATGCTCATTTATAATATTTGGTAAGATCTTCTTTAACCTATTAGGTAAAACCTTCGACAATATTTTATATAGGACATTGCACCAACTAATAGGTCTAAATTCAGAAACTAACTTAGGACATTTAACCTTTGGGATCATAGTTATAAAAGTATGATTCAAGTTTTGTGGAAGACATGTAGAATTTAGAAAACCGAGAACAAATTAAGAAACATCATTACCCACAAGCTGTTAGTAGGTTTGATAAAAAAGGGGAGTATGCCATCGAGACCAAGGGCTTTTAAGGGGGTCACTATTTGATTGCTGCTTTTACTTCCCATTCCATAAATTCTATAAAAAGTTGGATATTCATATCCTCACTGATAACCTTGTGGATCAACTTCATAGCCTCCTCTGATTGAACCAGATTAGCTGAGGTAAAAAGGTCCTGGCAATAGGCAATTAGAGATTTGGTCATCTCTTCAGAATTAGAGCACCACATCCCCTTAGAGCTTCAAATATTGACAATGTGATTCTTCTTGTTTCTTTGTGTAGCACGGCTATGGAAATATTTGGAGTTTTTATCTCCATGAGTCACCCATAATGCTTTCAACCTTTGGAACACATTTGAGTTTCTTTATTAATTAAATCATTAATTTCTAGTATAAGATCTCTAACCCAAAAGTTAACACCAAAGATCATGGCCTCCCTTTCAACTGCTTCCAACTATCTCCGTTTCAATTCCAGCTCTCTCTTGACATTGTAAAAAATTTTCCTACTCCAATGTTGTAGTTCTTTACCACATTTCTTTATTTTTCAAATAGCTCTTAAAGCAAGATCTGAGGAAAGCTAGATATGAGCACACAACTTCTACAATTTCAGAGCACCTCTTGTCTCTGAAAGTCACATCTCTTCAAAGCAAAAGGGATTTTAGGCACAAGGAGGATCTAACCCAGCCAGCACAATCCATAGAGGGCGATGATCAGAGTTATTAGAGTGAAGGTGGTGGACTCTGGTCCCCCTAAATTGAAGAATCCACTCATTGTTTGCAAGACCCCAATCCAGCCTTTCCCATACCAAATGTCCATTAGCAAAATGCTTATGCCACGTAAATTGTGTGCCAAAAAAACCTAAGTCTAAGAAACCACACACATCAATAACATCGCGAAAGAGTTGCATTTGATTTTGTTTTCTATTAGCACCTCCCAACTTCTCTAAGTTACTAGTAGCACCACCCAACTTCTTTAAGGTACTAGTCAATTCATTGAAATCTCTTGTACACAACCATGGTATAAAAAACTGATTGTTAAGATCCTGAATCAAACTCCAAGTCTCATGCCTTAAATGAGTGACTGGCTCGCCATAAACTCCAGTAAATATCCATGTGTCATCCTTACCCTTATTAATAATCGCATCAATATGGATTAGCAATTAAAGTGAGTGTCATGTTTGTGTTAATGGGTTAGCAATTAAAGCAAGTGTCATGTTTTCTTGATCCAATCTAAGAAAATTTTATGAAGTCTCGGATAACAATCTGACTAATTGGGGTCTTGCAACAATCAAGGAGATGATGTTAATCTGTGGAAAAATTAAGAACTACCTTTCTTAACATATTAGTTTGTTGATTTAAAAAAAAAAAAAAAATCATCATGAAATGGACGTCATAAGTTAAAATTCTATCATATTTATCAAAAATAATTATCTGTTTGATTATTATAATGAAACATTTTGGTTTTTATCAATAGTTGTTCTAGGCTTCTTGCACTCTTTTATCTCATTCTCTTAATCTCGATCATGACTTGACAAATCATAAATTGAAGTAGAATCATATTCTTGTCTCTAATTTCACAATTCTTTCCACAACATCATTTTGTGGTAGTCAAGGACTATTAGGGGTGGGGGCACGTTTTCAACAAAACCTAAAAAATGCCTATTTGCCACGTGTATATTTTATAATAAGAATGCAAAAGTGCAATGTATGCCTTGTGTGTTTAGTTTTGATGTGCATTGTGCATAGTGCACTGTTTGAACTTATGAGGGTTTTACCCCCCCCCCCCCAAACTTCAAATTTGATTTTTTTTTTTTCTCATTATCTCATTCTTTTTCTCTTGCTAGTTTTATGGTTTACTTTTGGATTTTGGAGCTTGATAATTTGTGCTAACATTGAATTATCTTTTTTTTTTTTTTTAGAAGAGAATTTAGGTTACAATAAAGATATTAAAATTTTTAAGATTTGAATAGAAAATCCTATAGAATTGATAATGGATGAATTTTATTCTATGAAAGATCAACAATGAACATAACTTTTATAGGAAATGCTAAATCTTTTTTTTTTTTTTTTTTGGTTCATGTTTATAGCAAATTAGTCATTTTTTTACGCTGATTTGAGTTAGAAATATTATTAAAATTCATTGATTATTTGGTATAAAAAAATGTTATGTCCGCAATATTTTAACAACAAATCTTAATTGGCAAGTTGTTATTGGCAATTAGTGGATTAAAAAAATAATTTCAGTTGTGTGTTCAAATTATAATGAGTAACAATTTATCATTTATGATTTGTTATAAAAATGTTGTGAACATATCACTTCTCTTTTGCTTATAATATATATATGAGTTATGACTAACTTATATAATCGGCCCTCCAAATAAAAAAATTTTGACTACACCCGTACGGGCTATTCCAACCCCATGTCACCACTTTTAGGTGCTTCCATTAAAGGTGGAGATTAGACCACCTAATATTTTCTTATAATTAATTGAAAATACATGATTATTTACATGCTGATTAATGAATTTTATGTAGAATGCAAAATAAAAAGTAATTTCCTTGACCAAAAAGGAAAAAAAAAAAAAAAAAAAAAAGGTAATTCAATTACAATGATTATCATAATATTCCTATAAAGAAATGGTTATCATAATATATGAATGTCTAATTTAATTGGATACTAAAAATAAATGAATTTGCGGTTCAACCAATATAGGAGTTGGCAAATTATAGATGATACAACTTTGCATAATATTTGTGTATAATTATTTCAGCTATTATGATACAGCTACAAGACGTACTAGGAAGTTGACCATTAGGGTAGTCGTTGTGCTTTATGATCTGGAGATTCTAGACATTGGGTGAAAATTAATAAAAATAATACGGAGTCACATGCATTGCAGACTAAATAGTTTCCGTATGCTGGTTTGTGGTAATTGGAGCCCATGCATCTAGATCGTTGACCTTAATTTTCATATTGTACGATGTGATGCTAGCTGTACGTTTAACATCAAATTTTGGGTGCATTAGGGATTGGAAGCGTTCAAACAATGAAATATATAATTGGAGAATGTTAACCAGCACCAGGCGGTCTGAATGTTAACCAGCATCAGGCTAACCAGCACCGCCTGTTGCTGGTTAATTGCAGAAAAGACAAAAAAAATAATAATAATAATAATAATAATAATAATAATAATAGTGAGAAAAAGTCCAAAAAAAATTCTGAATAGTACTATAAAATTGATAAAATGAAATAACTTGCAAAAAAAAAAAAAAAAAAAACAATAATTGTGTCAGAAAAAAGATTAAAAAAAAAAAATCTATGGTTAACAGGGCACCGCGCGGTGCCTGTTAACACAACCCTATATAATTACCACCCGTCCTTCATGCATGTAGTGCTTTAGAATTCAAGGGGTGAAATTGTAATTGCAATCAGTAACATATTAATGTATATATTTTTACATATTCCCGGATAAAACATGAGAATTTTAACTCTCACACACCCACTACAAAAAACGCGGGCTATAGCCGCGTTTATAAAAAACGCGGCTATCATTAACCTATAGCTGCGTTTTTAAAACGCGGCTATAGTTCCAGTCGAATAATTTTGAATTTGAGGGTGACCTATAGCCGCGTTTTTTCAAAACGCCACTATAGCTAACTTAAAACGCAGCTAAAGATAAGTTGTAGCCACGTTTTAAAAAAATGCAGCTATAGGTCCAACCGAATAATTTTTTAAGGTGGATCTATAGCTGCATTTTTCAAAAATGTGACTATAGGTAACCAATAGCTGCGTTTTTCGTGTTTTGAAAAGCAACTAAAGGTTACCTACAGCCACGTTTTTCAAAAACGCGACTATATTTTGAATGAGAGGAGATTCATGGGTTTGTGTTGTTATATTTTGGACCACGTTGTGCTTGATTATGAATTTTCTGGGTGTGTTTGTATTGTGAGTATGTTGTGTTAGATTTTTCATTTTCTAGGTTTGTGTTTGATTTTTAATTTTTTGGGTTTATGTTTGATTTTTAATTTTTTGGGTGCATGTGTTTGTATTGTGAGTATGTTGTGTTTGATTTAGAATTTTCTGGGTGTGTTTGTATTGTGAGTATGTTGTATTTGATTTTAAATTTTCTGGATTTGTGTTTGATTTTGAATCTTTTGGTTTTGTATTTAATTTTGAATTTTCTAGGGAAAAAAAAAAAAAAAAAACACCCAGAATTTTTTTTTGTTTTTTGAAAAACCTATAGCCGCGTTTCTAAAAACGTAGCTATAGGCCCGAATCCTATTGCCGCGGTTACAAAAACGTGGCTATAGGCCTATTGCTGGACTGCTTAGGCCGCGTTTGTAAACACGGCTGTAGGAAACACAACTCTACCCTATAGCTGCGTTTTTGGGGTCTATAGCTGACTTTTTTAAACGCAGCTATAGACCCATTTTTTTGTAGTGACCCTTTTAAATATGGTAAGTTTTTTTTTTTTTTTTTTTTTTGGAGAAACAAACACACACACACACAAAAGGAAGAGGGAAAGGGGTTTTAACACAAAAACATACCACAACTCCACTCAAAAGTCATGGTAACTTTTAAGGGAGGGTGGGCAAGTTATACTACACACAACACACTCTATTAAGCAATGTGGGACAATTACCCATTCTCTTTTTTTTTTTTTTTTTTTGGAGAAACAAACACACACACACAAGGGAGAGAGAAAGGGGTTCTAACACAAAGACACACCACAGCTCCACTCAAAAGTCATGGTAAATAATTAATATCTCACAATTGTTAACGTACATTTCATATACTGTAATGTTCATAATTTTACTAGGGAGTTTTTTTAAAACTTTATTCCCTTTCTTCATGTGTGTGTGTGTTAAAAATATTTAGTATTCTAAAAAAAAAAAAAAAATAGTGGGTTAATCCCACATTGGAAAATGAGTGTGAGTTAAAGAGGTTTAAAGCATATGTTGTATATTCAAAAGTTAGGCTCTTTTGGATATACACCACTGTAAGTTTCTTTAAAACCTTCTCCCTTTTCCCTGTGTGTGTGTGTATTAAAAATATTTAGTATTCTTAACCAAAAAAAAAAATTTACAGGGGATGTCCTTTTTTCTATATTATTAATATTTATATTTAAAACATGAAATGAATAATATGTAGTTGTAAATGGACAATGTATCAATGTCTTTTAAATGGCAATTTTTCACTAGTTTTTGTCTTAAATTAATTAACTAACAACATGGATCGCATTTTTTTTTTTTAAGGTTTATTTTTCATTCAAGTAAATATTTATCAAGATTCAAGAATATTTTGATCAATTATAAATCAAATACGATGCTTAAATCTACTAAATAATTTTATATACAATTAGCTTAATATATATATATATATATATATATATATAAAAGTATAATGTTGCTTGAAGGGCGACATATACAAATATATTTGAAAAGCATGAATGCCAACTATAGGAAATTCTAATGCTTGGAAGTTTAAATTATCAAAAATATATAATTCTTAATAGTTAATGTGGGCCCAACAATTTTTGGGCCAGCTCCATTTATTCGTTGGAGCCCAAAGGCCCAAGCCGAGGAGGGTTATAGCGCAGGATCGGTAATACAAGTACAAAATAGCCTTGGGACACAGCCGAGGACAATTCAGTCCTCGACAAATCCGATGCCTCGCAGGAAGGAAGGACAAAAACGACATAGAAACAGCTTGGGAAAAGATCTAAAATATCTACGTCACTAGAAAAGGGTACACTGGGAAATGTAACGACCAGGGAAAGCTACCCTTACTGCCATTCAATACTCTACACCTGACAGAGCCATATTCTCCAGCTTTTACAACCACCCCCAACCACTCTGGGTATGGGCTGATGGGACAAGTATCAGTCTTGGAATGTCGATCCTACATGCGGACAAAGGATAATGAATACAGGCTAGTATAAAAGGAAAAGTAAGCAATCCGAGGAGAGGGGCTGGGAAAAATGACCAAAAACCAGAGCCTCTCAGCCCGCCTCCAGGAGAAAGACTCCAGGGGCGAAGACAACTTAACCAGGTATGAACACCACGAAAAACCCACCGCCTGGTGACTAAGGCCTAGCCTTTCAAACCCATGCTCTACAAATGATATTGTTTGGGCCTTTTCACGAGCGAGCCCAACACTGCTATGGTTCGTTGCGAATCGTGTCCTTACAGTTAAAATTCTAAATAACTAAGTAGGGCAACGTGACACTACAATTAGTTTTTAGAAGTGTTATTTTCATGACATTTTCATAACACTTTATCAACAAATTCTAGATAGTAGGTTGTTAACGGTTTTAATCTGAACTAACCACTTAAATTACTTTGTTGCACACCAGTAATACTCAGTAACAATCTGTCACCAAAGATTTACTGTGAAAATATTGTAGATATAGCATTTCTCATTATTTTTATTTCCCTCTTTCAAATATTGCACATATTTTTTATTTGATTTGATTTATTTTTTAAAAAGCTAGCAAGACCAAAAGAAAAAAGAAATTAGGAAAGAAATAAAAATTTTAAAAAATGAAAAAGTTTAAAAGTTACATTTGATGCCAAAAAAATTAAAATAGACACTTATAAAACAGATTTTAAAAGGTTTATGTCTTAAAGAAGAAGAAGAAAAAAAAAACTGATAATAATTACATTCAATTACAGACACCGTTGTCTAAATATTTAAGACACAAACCATTAAAATCAGTTTTGATCAAAAATTAAAATAGGCATTACGAAGTAGTTCTTTAGCTCTTAAGAAATCAGAATAGACCTTATCCTCGCATGTAAATAACTTACTGATATTTAAAAAATAAATAAAAGAAAAAGCTCAAGCGCAAAATCTCAAGTTTGAAAATCAAACAATTGAAGATGCTTCACAAATATAAGTTTGTATTTATTGAATGATGAATTCTCTAGATTTTATTCTTTTACAAAAAAATGATCCTCTAATTCTATTTTCTTGAAAATTTCTTCAATCCACAATTTGTATAGACGTAGTCTTAATTCGAATATCAAATCTTCTCTACTATTTGATTAGAAGGTGGATCAAGCGGTCTTCACTATGAATCTCTAACTTCAAGATTGTTAGAGATTTATTATTCTTCAAGTTCTTTGAGTGTTCTTCAAAGTTTTAGAGACTTGATCCATAGAGCTTTAATGATTTGGGGGGTTTTTAAAGTTTATAGAGGCTTTTGAACTTGATTTCAATGGAACTTCGAATTTTGGAAGAAAAATTCGAATGAAAATTTTTTTTAATGCTCTACGAGTGTTCTTGAAATAGAATTTCTCTAGATTTTTGACGTCTAGAAAAATTGGTGTAGGGGTCCCCTTTATTTATAATGGTTTCTTAGAATGACCCCTAATTTAAATTGATCTCCCAAAAGATAAGTAATGATTATTGAACAGCCCAAAATCAAAGAGTTCCGCTAGGAATTGTTTGTAGATAATTATTTTTATTTTTATTTGTTTTAATAAAAATAATTATCATCAAATTTTATTAGAAAATTTATCTCTATCTTATGAGCCTAAGTGACATGTGTTAAAATTTAATTTGTCAATGTGATGTCATCTTGGATGACATGTCACCATTTGATTTATTTAATTTAGTGACACGTTAATTTGGAATTCAGAAATGTTATGTTTAGAATATTTTCACAACTCTTTTACAAAAAATCTTAAGTGATAGGTTGTTATTAGTGGGTAAAAAAGTAATTTCAGTAATGGTTTCAAATTAAAACTAATAACAACTTACCACTTAATATTTGTTGTGAAAATATTGTGAACATAACGCTTCTCTTTGGAATTTGTCACTAAATTTTGATGTGACATTTTCTAATTAGCTGAACAAATTTTTGCCTATTATAAAAAGAAAATAACTCATTGAAATAAATGACTCAATTTTTATAGCATTTACTAGATAAATAAACTAAGTGAGGTGTCTTCTCTTTTTTATTTGAATATAATAATTTAGTAGGATCCAGAAAATATTTTGTCTTCTTTTTTTTAATATCCAGCAAATCTTCCTTATTTTGTGGTTTTATGTAAAACGGCCAAACGGGTATTTATCACTAGTCACGCGCGGTCACAGTGCACAGACTCTTATCATGTCTACTCCCTGAACGGCTAATTAAGTAATTTTGTTTTTTTATTTTGCAATTCATAATGGTTCGATGAATAATACGAAAATAAAATAATTCTAGTTAAGAAGAAAATATAAGTAGCTAATGAGATATAATTAGTGCTTTGTCTCTATGTGGGAGCTTGAAGACAAGGTTTGTCTAGTGTGTTGGTGTGAACTGTGAAAGCATCTTTGGGTGAATTGGGGACTTCAGTTTTTTTTTTTTTTTTTTTTTTTTTTTGGGTGAGATTTTTTTAATTGTGGTTATAATTTTTTATCATCAACAATGACTCTTGAGATGTAAGGAGCGAGAGATCATTAAAGTGTAAGAGCATTCACAATGGGAAATGCTATCCTATTCTATTTTACCATCTCAAAAAGCTACTTTATCAATTATACCATATCATTTTACAATATACCCAACATCCCAAAACTCTATTCTTTTACCATTTTATTAAAATATTATTTTTTATTCTTGGTGAGGTTTCAGCTATGGGGAGAGAGAGAGATGAGACACCATGTGAATGAGAAATAAAATCCTGATATTTAGGAATAAAATATTAATATAATCTTTTGGCATTGTGCTATAGTACCATCGTAAATGTATGATGGTACTGTAACACAATGCCAAAAAAATTTACAATTTTACAAGTTTAGCAGCTACCTGTTGAGTACTTTTGAGGCTTGATGCTAAATATTGCTAACATAGGACATTTACAATTCACATTGTGAATGCTCAAACAAGTGCTAAAAAAATAGTGCTTAGGGCATGGTTACATCACTTGTGATTGTCCAAATCGCAGGTAAATCAACTTGGTTTAATTATTACTGAATGAGCAACTAAATGATGATAAAGTTAGCCAAAGAATCATTTTTCATTTGTTACGACTGGAGTGGCTAAATTAGAAGAAGAGAAAAGGAAGCAAATGACAGATGTTGACTTTAACGCTTAACCAATTTTCAACAAGTACCTTGATGAGAATTCAGAATGGCTCATGGATGAAGCATTCTCCTTCCTCGGAAGAAGAAGAGAAAAAAAAAATCCAATTAGATTTCAATTAATTCTCAATTTTGTGCCACGTGTCCTTTTTAATTTTTAATTTTTGTATTAAATAAATTATTAAGTGTAAAAATCGAAGAATCTGAATCCAATTAGATATCAGTTAAAGCCCAATTTTACATCATGTGTCCATTTAATTTTATTTTTTTTTATGGCATGTGAATTAGTAGGTGCAAAAACCGAAGAGTCTAAATTCAATTAGATTAAAATATATATATACACACACACATACAAAATATGAAAAATCATTAAAATATTTTAGAAATGTATGATTTAAATAATGTATAAGCTAATACCATATATAATTTGAACATCTTCTACAAAAATGTATAATTTGAACCATGTAATTGTGATTATTTTTAATAGTACCCTTGCATCTGTACAGGGTTAGACACAAGTTTCTTTAAAGATTAAACACAAATTACAGGCTATACCAACCATCCAAACATAAATTCCAATGGAACGTGGGAATTTTAACTCCCGCACACCCTTTTAACCCTTTTAATTATGGTAAGTAATTGTTCTCTCACATTTTTTGATGTATACTCTGTACACATAATGTTCATAATCATGTGTGATATCTATATTTTTATTTATTGACATCCACATTTAAAATATGAAATAGGTGATGTGTATGAATAACGTATAATAAGAAGTGTGCGGGAAAGATTGACTCTAAACTTGTTTATCACCTTTTTCAACCCACACTAGGAAGCTCGTGTGGGAATCAATGACTTGTTAAATACAAAAAATGAAAATTCTTGCATTTCCTATGTTTGCAAGAATGTGAAATTTAAATTTAATTTCACTATTTTCCCCCCTAAATTAACTAACAAAATGGAGTGGTTTATATAGATTCATTCAACTGAAAATTTTATCAAGATTCAAAAGTATTTTAGGGCCATTCTCATGGGATTCCTCCTTGTAATAATCTGGTGTGTGTGGGATGGAGAGACTACATACATCTGAGGAAATAGTCAAATACTCGAAGACATTTGGACACTCTCATTTGTCCAAAAACAAAAGTATTTTGGTCATTTAAAAATCAAAGATAGGGCTCAAATTAATACTTCTTTAATTATTAAGTAAGTTTATATACAATTTGTTAAAACATAATTATATTTTTTAAATATAATATTGCTCAAAATGCGATACATGCCAATTCTAAATATATTCTAAAATCATGAATGCCAACTCTTGGAAATTTAAATTATCAAAAATATATAATTCTTAAATTTGAATTCTCTATAACTAAATAGTTTTAAATTATCAAACTGATCTTTTTAGTTTGGCTATAATTATATATTTTGAAAACTAGAAAATAGTGGGTCCCATACTTAAATCTATTGTTTGGCTCATGTTTTCTAAATACAATTTCATAAAATTGTTTCCTATTATCTTTTAGAAGCATCACTAATCACATTCGTTACTACATCATTTTATAAGTTTTTTATAGTAAAATTTGTTATAACTTTAGCATTTTTCAAAAAAAAAAATTCATACTAAAAAGTAAAAAGAATAAATTTTTTTAATTAAAAAATTATGATATAAAACACTAGTTAAATATTATTTAAATAATAACAAAATTGCCTTATTTGAAGATATCACTTTATACCTACACATCTGCTGAGCTGGGCTTGGTGGCACCCAATTTTTAGGCACTTCCATTAAAGGTGGTGTTTAAGCTACCTAACATTTTTCTTATGTATATTGAAAGGATTTTGTTAATGTGTGCCCTTAAGACATACAATATTTTTCATTTTTGGAAAAAATTTCCTTGGAAATGGAAAAAGTATATTAACAGTTTTTTCAATTTTCGAGAAAATGTTTTCAAAAATAGATGGCTAAGGACACACATTAATCGGACCCGAATTGAAATTAGATCATTTTCTACATGATGACTAATGAATTTTGTGTAGAATACAGCCGAAAAAGTAATTTCTTGGACCAAAAAATGAAAGCTAATTCCTATAAAAAATATTGAAAATAAGAAAGAGAAGAGAGGAGAAGGCATTCAATTTCAATGATTATCATAATTATATTCCTATAAAAAAATGAATATCATAATATTACAATGTCTAGTACAATTTGGATACTAAAAATAAATGAATTTGGGATTTAGTCAATATAGCATTTGGAAAATTATATATTTCTGTTTGATTATTTCAGCTCATTGATAAAGCGACAAGCATACTGCAGATGTACTACGAGTCGACCCACCAATCTAGGGCTGTCCATATGAATCGGAGATTCTCGACAGGATGAAAAGACTAAAGTAATTGGAATGGAATCCATGCAATACGATCGTTGACCCAATATATATATATATATATATATATGTGTGTGTGTGTGTATATATTGTACAATGTGATCTAAGGTGTACGTCTAACATCAAATTTTTCGGGATTGGAACTGTTAAAGGAATGAAATATAATAATCTCTCCTCATATGGTAACGGTACATAGGCTTAACAAATTTTCAATGATTGAACATAATTTATTTTCTCAACCTTTCAAAAATACCAAGGTTTAAATAAATAAATAGTTTCCTAGTCACACAATTAATAAATGCCAGATATACTTTATTTTTCATATCACTTCATAGGTATACTGTGAAATTGAAAGAAATATATTTATAAACAAACATAAATTGGATCTTGACAATGGGGATTGAATGAGATTACGAAATAATAGTGTTATTATTTTTTTTTTTTTAGTTATAAATAACTTTATTTCTTTTTAGTTTTGGTAACAACCATGTGTGGGCTTTATTCTCGTTTTCCTGGGAAAAGTCTTTATTGTCTTATTAAGTAAAAATATTTGCAGAGGCGAAATTGGCAGAAGCTGAACCAGTTGCCCCCTCTGGCTCTGACTCCTTCTAAAGAGTAAAGTCTTTAAATAGCTTACCTTTGCCCCATAAACCGCAAGGTCCACAACTTAACTTCTGGTCTTTGTCCCCTCTTACATGAAAAAACCAAGAACCAATTTCCGTGTCCTGCTTTAAACAAACCATTTAACCAGCCTCTGACATAGGAAAATTTTTTAAATAAAAAATATATCCCATTTTAATAAGTAAGATCCTACTTTTATTTTATTTTTTTATTTTTAAATAAAGAAAAAGAACATGGCCATTTTAACAATCCACAGCGTTGGCTGAACTGAAACTCAAGCTAACAAAAAGTTGGTCTCATTTCGATCTGCCCACGTGCAAGTTTTATTTTCTTATTTTTAGGTATAGACTTTCTTGTCTTATTAGTTATTACGTATATTATTTCCTTTTAGTTTTGGTAACATCCCACGTGTGGGGTTTGCTGAAACTCAAACCTAACAAGAAGTTGATCTTATTCTGATCAGTCCGTGTGTGAGATTTATTGTCTTTTGGAGCATTGACATCATGCTAAAATATTTAGTTTTTAGCAATTTAAAAAATTATTTTATCAATTTTACCACATCACTTAAACAATAGACTCTACAACTCATTTCTTATTTTAGCACATCACCTAATAAAATAATATAAACATATATTAAAATAATTTAAAACACACCCACAAAAATCCAAAGCAACAAACCAAGTTACCAAACAACCCACTGCCACAATAGCAACCAAAATCACAGCAACTGCCACAGCCCATAGATACAAACTCACCATCCCAAAACAAATCCAAACCAAACAACCACCGCAACTCTTATTTTAAAAAAAAAATAAAACACAACTAAAATCCACTGTATCAACCAAAACCCAACCACAACCAAAAAACACAATCAATATAGCATGATTTGATATATATATATATATATATATAGAGAGAGAGAGAGAGAGAGAGAGAGAGAGAGAGAGAGAGAGAGAGCCTTGAGAACTATGAACTTGCGTGAGAGTGAGACAGAAAGAAGAGAGAGAAGTTGGATTTTTTAATTGAAGGAAGAGAGAGAATGTTAATAAATTATTGTGTTTTAGTTTTAATAACTTGCTACAGTTAATTGTTATGTATACTAGTTCATTGTAGTTGAGTTACAAAAAAAAAAAAAAATAGATTTAGAATCTCCGATAAAGCATGGTTTTTTGGTTCTTTAGTGCTAAAATAGTTTTTTTTCTTTTTTTTTTAAATACAGCTGCTGGGTTAAGATAGCTTGACCCCGGTTAATTAATTTAATTACTCAAGTTGATTAATTAGGTTCAATTGCATGCAAATCGTGAAGGCACCAACAAATCACTAAAAATACTAAATGCAGTAGAAAGTAAATATAACACAGTGATTTGTTGACAAATAGGGAAAACCTCGCAAGGAAAAAACTCCACTAGGTGATTTTTTAAGTAAGTAAAACTCTATTAGATGTATATTTCAAGAGCTTGACAATCCTACTTCAGCTAAAATTCTATAACAAAAAATTTAACAAATATAAACCCGTCAAGGTTGAAACCCTCCATACTCATTCAAATTTTCACAAAGAAAACACACACAACAAATTGAAGATTTTGTGGAAGGTACGGGACTTCATGAGACCACTTGGTAACACTGTATTCATGGAATTGCTCAGAGTAAATGCAGAGGTAAGGACATGTTGCCATCTTTCATGCCCTAACTCTCTATGATTACTACTTTATAGTATTGTTATTGTTGTGACTTGTATGTATATATAACTAAAGACTTTGACTTTTTATTGACTTCTCTACAGGTTACCATATCTTTATTGTTAGAGATATATTAGCTCATTAGTATAAGTCCGAACCTAATTCTACTTTATGTGCAAGATAAGTCTTCTACTTGTACTAGAAGTCTATTAGTTCACTATATATACACATGTTATGGTTCATCATTACACAAGTTTTGTACTACACTCTTATATAATAAAGATGTTACCCTTAAGGGTTCTTAAACATACTTGTGTTCTTATTTTATGCTTGTCTCTTCCGCATATATTCAAGCATATTCAACATGGAATATATCATAGCTAATATTTAACATGGTATCAGAGCCACCTTCTTGTAGCCATAGTTTTCTATCCTTACAGTATGTTTAAGAACAATTTTTGTCTTCCTTGGTATTTCTTCATCGCATTCATCTTCTTTGGCTTCCCTTTGCTGCCATCAAAACTCTCCGATATAGTCGTGCCACAGTTAGAAGTCACATCAACATTGCAAGACCATTGCCTTCCTCAAACCACCGTCACAGAGCCAAACTTCATTTAAGGGATCTTCTCAACCTTATCAAATCTCAAGGTTTCATCAAGTTTCCATCTTGAGTTTGAGAGGGGGTGTTAGAGATATATTATTCCATTAGCATAAGCCCAAGCCGAATTTTACTTTGTGTGCAAGCCAAGTCTTCTACTTGTACTAGAAGTTTATTAGTCTAGGGTTTAGTCTACTATATATACACATGTTATGATTCATTGTAACACAGGTTTTGTACTACACTTTTATATGTTAGGACATATGTGTTTCACATGTTAGGAACATATGTCATTAGTTTGTGTAATTGGCTAATCCTTTGAAAAAATACACTTTACTTGTATTTGGGTAGATCTAGAATGTATTTAATACTTCAAGAAACCTTGTTTCAAGATCAAGTGTTAAAGCCATGCAAGTCTGTCCAAGATTCAAGCTAAGAAAGTGTCTATCATTAAAACTCGACAGCTAGCATCTATCAAGATTTAAGAGCTGTTCCAACCCCATGGCTCAATAGCAGCTCAACAGATAGCTATCTGTCAAGGTTTTAGAAAAACAAATTTTTATGTTCTGTTTTCTTCCAATCCATGATTATGTGTTTGGGCTTTCTTTTCTCACAATCCTAGACATATAAAAAGATTATTTTAAGGGCTGTCAAAGGTGATACAAGTTGCACAAGTATTGAGAAAAATTTTGTTCATACAAATTGTGACCGAAGACAGAATTTGCCCTAGTTCATCTCTCTTGTGAAGAAGCTGTTGTGTTTGTGCACCGTAGGGTTTTATAACCAATCATCTTCTTGAAGAACTTTGCAGCCAACAACCTTCTTTAGTTGGCGATTGAAGTCGTGATTGGGATCTGTACAGTTGGTTAGTCACATACTGGGAGCCGTGCATTATAAGGAGAGATTGTCACTACAAAACAAGTCCAATTAGGTATTGGAGTAAGGGTTCAACTGTAGGTTGGTAAAAGGTACTGGGATTCCTTTACTTGTAACCATTTGTTTTTATAATAGTGGATTCTCAGGAGTGTTGATCTTAAAATCACCCCGTGGGGTTTTTGCCATGTAGGTTTTCCCTATTCAAAAACAAATCACTGTGCCAATTTATTTTCCACTTCACTTAGTATAATTAGTGATTTGTTTGTGCTATCACACGCTTTGCATGTTAATTTCATTAATTAATAAACTTGGCTAATTAATCAATTAATTAATCACAAGGGGTGAATACGTTTTTGGCCTATCAAGTGGTATCAGAGCATGCACACACTGATTAGGGTTAATCTTTGCTATGTGATCCATTGACCTCTGTTTGTCATGGATAGAGGACAGTCTCTTATTATACCACCTTTATTTGATGGTACTAACTATGCATACTGGAAAGTACACATAAGAGCTTTCTTGCAGTCTCTAGATGAGAAAGTGTGGTAAGCTGTGGAGATAGGCTGGACCAAGCCAAAGGAAGCATCGGCTGATTGGGTTGAAGCTAAGATCAAGGCGGCAAATTTCAACAGCAGAGCATTGAATGCCTTATTTAGTGCGATCATTAATGAGGAGTTCAAGAAGATATCCTCAGCTAAAATTGCTAAGGAAGCATGGACCATTCTCCAAACAACCTATGAGGGAACAAAGGCTGTCAAGGACTACGTTGACTTTATTGGCCTAAACCATGTGTGTCCAAAAGATCCATTTTCCGATGCTGAAGATTGATCAGTTGGTAAATGCCACCTATGGGCACCCAAGGATGAGCTTTCTAGACGCTTTTTAGCATTATCATCAGATTTCCCTGGCTGCCAAAGACGATAGCATTTATAACCCCTGATGCTAACTATCACGATACCGTGATGCCGTTCGGGTTAAAGAACGGCGGGGCCACGTATCAACATATGATGACGAGAATGTTTAGGGACAAGATTGGGCGTATAGTCGAGGTGTACATTGATGACATGGTGGTGAAAAGTAAATAGGAAATGCAGCACATTGATGATCTTAAAGGGATGTTTGAAGTACTTCAACAGCACAGGCTGCGTCTCAATGCCGATAAGTGTGCTTTCGGGATGGGGGTTGGCAAGTTTCTAGGGTACTTGATCACTAACTGAGGAATAGAAGTCAATCCCGACCAGATTGAAGCAATGAAATGCCTTAAGCCACCGAGCAATCCAAAGGAATTCCAAGCACTGACCGGCATGTTGGCTGCCCTTAATCGGTTCATTTCCAAGTTCTCCGACCACTACCGACCATTTTACCAGCTTTTAAAAAAGTGGAAGGGATTCCAATGGAGTGAGGAGTGTGAGAGAGCGTTTTAGGAGCTAAAAGAATATTTGGTGCGGGCACCAATGTTGACAGCCCTAGATCCCGAGGAAGATTTATTCATGTATCACTCAGTATCCGAGCACACCGTAAGTGTCGTGCTTCTGAGAGACCAAGGAGTACAACAACCAGTATACTACATTAGCAAAACCCTAGTTGATGCCAAGACGAGATATTTGCCCTTGGAGAAGTTGGTGCTAACACTAGTGCATGCTACGCAGAAGTTACCCTATTACTTTCAAGCTCACACCGTTTACGTGGTGACTGAGTAACCTCTGCAATCGTTATTGAAAAGATCTGATTTCATAGGAAGAATAGCTAAGTAAGGGACTCGGTTGGGTTCTTTCGATATTAGGTATAAGCCAAAGAGCTTGGTGAAAGGTCAAGTCCAAGTTGATTTTGTTGTAGAGTTTTCCCCGAGAGGGGGGAAGGAGATGGTTTGCCCTGAAGAGATAATCCTGTGAAAGGTATTCGTGGATGGTGCATCCAACGCAGTAGGAGCCGGGGCTAGGATCATAGTCATCACCCCAGAAGGAATAAAATTGGAATATTCCTTTAGGTTAGGCTTAAGGCCTCCAACAATGAAGCCGAGTATGAGGCCTTGCTAGCCGGGTTGAAAGTTGTATTAGATTTGGGTGCTAAGGAGGTAGAGGTCTATTCAAATTCTCGATTGGTGGTCAATCAGTTATAAGGAAGCTTTAAGGCCAAGGATCCCCAGATGATGGAGTACTTACCATTGGTGAAGTAAACAATGGATCACTTTTCGAGCGTCAAAGTGGTTTAGGTGGCAAGGGGGTAGAATCGGCACGCTAACTCTTTGACCACGTTGACGTCATCATCAACCGAGGAAATTCCTTGATTAATAAAAGTGGAGTTGGTAGCAAAACCAAGAGTAGGAGTTTCACTGGTGGCAACGATTGAACTGTGTTGGATGGATCTGATCATCAACTTCTTAGCCGAGGATTATGTGCCAGCAGATGAGAAGGAAGCAGAAAAAGTACGCCAGACAGCTGCTCGGTATTGGTTGTCTGCCGATCATAAGCTACATCGAAGATCTTTTGACGGGCCTTACCTGTAGTGCTTGCACCCTAGAAAGATTAAGGAACTCCTAGCCTAGCTACATGACGGGTTGTGCGATACTTACGTGGGGGGACGTTTGTTAGCTCACCAGGCAATGACCCAAGGATTTTGGTGGCCACGAATGCAAAAGGGTACTAACGAGTATGCACGAAAATGTGAGCAATGTCAGAGGCACGCCCCTATGATCCACCAACTGGCAGGGAACTTGAATCCCATTAATAGCCTTTGGCCCTTTGCACAGTAGGGGCTAGATATCGTTGGTTCATTCCCCCAGGCGACAAGAGACAGGAGGTTTTTTCTAGTAGCCGTGGATTACTTCACCAAATGGGCAAAGGCAGAGGTGTAGGCGAACATCCGGGACATGGATGTTAAGAAGTTTGTATGAAGAAATATAGTGATGAGATTCGGGGTACCGGAGTCCCTAGTGTCAGATAAGGGGTTACAGTTTGACAGCAAAGCTTTCTGTGAGATTTGTGGCAGCCTTGGCATCAAAAATCGGTATTCCAACCTGGCATATCCACAGAGAAACGGCCAAAGGCCACCAACAAGGCCATTGTGAATGGGTTGAAGAGGAGGTTAGAAGGTGCTAAGGGTAGGTGGGCAGAGGAGTTACCTAGTGTTCTATGGGCATACCGAACTACCCTAAGAAGGTCCAGGGGAGAAACCACATTTTCCCTAACATATGGAGTAGAAGTAGTCATATCGGTAGAAGTGAACTTGTACAGTGCCCGGGTTTCAGGATTCAGCCCTGCCAAGAATTCTGAGTTGATGTTGAAACAGTTGAACCTGTTGGAAGAACGCCGAGAATTAGCAACTATACAGCTGGCAGAATATCAGCAAAAACTTGCCCAGAGATACAACAGGGATATGAGGAAAAGGGAGTTTGGAGTGAGAGATCTGGTACTCTAGAAGGTAATGGGGAATACATGAGACGCCAATGTAGGGCAGTTAGCACTAACTTGGGAGGGACCATATAGGGTTACTGCCATTGCGGGCTCAAGGGCATAATATTTGGAGGATTTGGATGAAATACCTCTTCCCCGACCATGGAATGCCCACAATCTGAAGAAATTCTACCATTAATTATCAGTACACGGGGTACATATTGAATGTAATGTTATATGTGCATATTGTTAATTAATACAAAAGTGATGTTTATCCATACAGGTGTATTTGAACTTATAATTCCATCATTACTAACTCCTTAGCCTTGGTCAATATGCGCAAAAAGGGTTAAGGCAAACTATCCTAAGGACAAAAACCCGTTCTCGATTTGATTTGCATCACCGAGCAGGTTAAAACCTAATTTCACATTTTATCTAAGGGCCAAAACTTGTCCCTGGGTCGATTTTCATCACCGGGCAGGTGAAAACCTTATGTCAAGTTATTCCAAGGACAAAAACCTGTCCTCGGTTTGATTTTCATTATCGAGCAGGTGGAACCCATGTACTAAATTATTCCAAGGATAGAAATCTGTCCCCGGTTCGATTTTTTATCATCGGACAGGTGGAAACCTAATTTCACATTTTATTTAATGACAGTAACCTGCTTCTTGGTTCAACCTTCATCACTGGACAAATGGAAACTTAATCTTAGTTTTTATCTGATAAGAACCCGTTCCTGGGACAATCTTTAACACTGAGCACACAAAGATACGTTGAATTATTTAAAAGGAATGAAACCAATCACTCGGGTTTATTCCAAATCACAGGTAAGATGATCACCCTACAGTAAATTTTCCTAGATAAGCTTAGACATGTCAAATTTAGTTCCAATCACCAAGGAGCCAATTCTTTCTAGATATAGATGACCTCCTCTAGACTAGTCTCGATCATCATACGTGCACAGGTATGACTTACACACACACACACACACACACACACACACACACACACAAAAGAGAGAAAGAAAATGAAAGATCATTACAGAAAGAATAACTTCGTAGCAAACATCTGTAAAACATGATTAAAGTAAGCAAATAAAAATTAAACCAATGTTTTGTCACCACAACCCAGTGACTATAGGTAAATAAAACTTAGGAAAATAAAAGTTAAATCATTGTTCGGTCACCATAACCTGGTGACTTAGGGCAAACCAGACAAATAAAGAAGAGAGCCAAACACGGATTTTTTTTTTTAAGATATATATAAATAAAGACTAGTTAAAAATGTAAGTATCAAATGGAAGGATCATTGTGCAGGAGATGGGCTGCTTAGTCGGCTTGCTGACCGGGGACATCCTCGATTGGTGGCTGCTAGACTTGCACGTCTTCGACAATGTTGAGGTTGCTGGTAGCCTCTAGATCAACATGAGCATCAATATGGGATTTGCTCTGGATTCCTCAGTGGGGAATCTTCGGGCACTCCTATAGGTTAAAGGGCTGCTAGCCATCCCTCCCCAAACCAATGAAACCTGGTTTGGTGGACAATGGGCTCCATGAAGTTCTCAGTGTCCACGAAGCCCTCATTGTACCACTTATCCTCACAGGCCTCAAGAGTTGCCTTTAGGCCAGCAATTGCCGCTTACCCAGATGAATTCCCTCATCGAGTTTCTATTGGAATCAGGAAGGCATGATATCAGCTGTACCCGCATATCCCTAGTCTTTAGATAGTAATAGGTCTTAATGTTTCTGCACAAACTATACATGAAGTTAATATCATGATGGTTTAATTGCAGACCAAATATTTGGTTTAACCTACTAACACAACTCACCACTTGGTAAAAATTAGGGGGGAGTTAGTCGGGACACAGGCCATAAAATCCAAGGGTACCTATAGTAAAAGGGTCTACGGGGAACCTAACCCCACCCTCAAGAATAGCCATTAAAGGGAAAAATATTGTGTTTAAACCAGTACGCCTATGGAGGTCGATATCACCCTTGTGACGATAGGTGATATCAACATCTCCAGGAACATTATAGGCTGCCCCAAAGCTAGCTAAGGATGCTTCAGAAGAAAGGAGGTAAGAATAGCCCATTCCTAAACTCTAAGATCAAGGGGAGATTGAAAGAAAATGAAAGAGTAAAGAGGAAAGATAAAGGAAACTTACTGGGGACTCTAAGAAGTGATGATCTATGCTGGAGTTTTTATGCATAGGAAAACTACGCTTAAGAAGTGTGCTTGGCAGAGAGGGAACTAAAGAAGAGAGGATGCAAAAAGTGGTATGGGAAATCAGGAGAAGCTATTTATAAGGATAAAAGCATTTAATGGAGGAAGAGGTGAGAAAACCCCTCTGATCCCTATTGGTAACTCCCACACACGTAGGCACGGTTCACAAACCGTCTGACGGTTTGTGAATCATCAGGCCATAATTACTGACGGACGTGATAGCCTAGCGCAACACTTCTTTTAAAGTAGCATTAATGGCCATTTTGCTTGTTAAACAGTTGATGATCGAGCTTCCCGGGGGGGCAACAATATTCAGATAATCCTTGATTTGCTCTCGGAGGCTGGTCACGAATCAAGGGGGGTTATTGTATAGGGATTGGTCTCGGGGTCGTTGGGCCTTGGAACTTGGTCTTGTAGAATTGTATGAGAAAGGGCCCCAGGCTCGTTGGGCCTTGGGCCCTAAACTAGAGATACAATGCCTGACCCCCTCCCCATTGGACTTAAGACCTTGATCCAAGCACCCCCTTGAGACTCATCATGAGCCCAATAAACATAACGGGACCATTTAACCCTGAACGTCAAAAGCGAACCACTCCTAATCAAACTTATCTTGGTCGGGTGTGTGGTTGCTCAACAGAATGATGACTTAGCTTCTCGGTATTGCCTTAGGAAATATCTCTGCCGAACAGGCTTTTTGGAGGTGGGAATCAGTTCCAATGCCACTACCACCTTACCCACCTAAACACCCACCTAAAGATAATGGAATTGGACATTCATTCGCACTAATAGAGAGGAGCAATCATAACACCTCCACTTATCTAAGCTATAAATCGAGGGATTAAGGGAGAAAACAGGGTTGGCGATTCTGGAGAGAACATTGAGAGAAAAGAGTAGTCACTCTGAGAGAGAAAGTGACTCTATGAGGTAGAGAGAAGGGTTTGAGTAAATAGGAGTGTATTCAAGCTACCGAGCATAGGACCACCCACAGTAGGAAACCCAAAAGCCCACAAAACAAATAGATTATGAGCCCAAGTAAAGGTTAAGCCCAATAGCCATACATTAGGTACGCACAATATCGCACCAGAAGACTTTTATAATCTTGCTCTGCTCTCTTCATTTTGTTAATGGCTGTTTAAGCCACTCTTGCATATTCCTCTGTCTTCTCAAGGAAGGAATTGTAGGTTTCTTGCAATCCCACTGTTCTTTCATCTTCCTCATCATCAGATTCCTCTACTATCCCCATCGACTCCACTTTAGTGTGCTCCCCAAGCTCTTCCACTAGCAATCTTAAATCATCTGAAGATTGTACGGGAGCAATGGCCATGAATGCAGAGTAGTTTCCCTCTCCGTCATAGCTTTCTTCTGAGTTTGAATTAGAGGAGTCTGTGTCACTGAGAGAAGTGGCATACACTTTACCTTTCCCTCTCAAATAATTGGGACACTCCTTCTTGAGACGTCCATGACCGTTGCATTCATAGAATGTGATTCCTTGAGAAGATTGAGAATCCTTCCCATCTTTCTTCTTGAAATCCTTTTTCTCCTTCTAGGAATTTGGAAATTTTCTCTTCTCAGCAAACTTTCCATTCTTTTTGAATTTCAAAAACTTTTGAAAGTTCTTAGCAAGATATGCCACATCTTTTTCGACCTCATCCTCATTCGATGAGTCTTGAGCTTCCACTCTTTCAGTGATTGTCTTTAGAGCAAGAGATTTGCTCTTCCTTAGTGATGGTAGAGAGAGCTCATATGTTTGAAGTGAGCCAATCAGTTCTTGAACTTTAATCTCATCAAGGTCCTTACTCTCTTTAATGGCAGTAACCTTCGCACAGAAGCTTTCTAGTAATGATCGTAGAATTTTTCTTACAACCTTGGAGTCCTCCGTCTTCTCTCCCAAGTTAAACTTCCCAATTACCACCTCATTCAGCTTCCCGTAAAATGATTCGAATGACTCATCTTCGCTCATTTTCAACTCTTTGAAACGTGTTGTAAGCATTTGGAGCTTGGTGTCCTTCACCTTTTTGGTTCCCTCATAAGTTGTTTCCAGAATTTACCATGCCTCATTGGCAATTGTAACGTGAGAAATCCTGTGAAACTCATCTAAAGAAACACCACAAAAAATACCATTTAGGGTCTTGCTATTAGCATTAGCTACCGCAAGGGTTGCCTTGTCCCATGTGGATTTGGCAGCCTCCGACTTAGAGCATCCCAAACACTCTCATTAATGGAGCATAGGAATGCCTTTATACGGACTTTCCAAAATGCATAGTTGCTTCCATAAAAAAATTTAAGGAGCATTTAGAGATTGAGATTGATCCATCTCAAATGGGGCTAAGGATCGTACTCAGATAATTAAACCACAACAAGTGCACCCACTCTGATACCAATAGAAAGTTCAAATATTGTGTAAAACACCTATGAACTATTAGACCTCGAAATACAAAACTACCAACACAAGCTTATAATCAAACAATATATGTGCGAAACATGAAATATAAACTATAACCAAATAGGTAACACACTCTAAACCGTAATTAATCACAATCACAACAGTAATTAAAAGGTAAAGAGAAAGGGAAGAAAGATGCAAACACAAAGATAACACGGCATTGTGTTATCGAAGAGGAAACCGAAGTACTTGGTGAAAAAACCTCTCTGCCGCCCTCCAAGTGGTCAATAATCCACTAGAAAATGAAGTTGAGATACATGAATAGTAAAAGACCCTCCAAGACTAATCTACCCAGTGCACCTAAGCCCTCCAAGCTTCTTGCTCCAATAGGTTTACGCCGAACCTTGTCTTATCTAGCTTACAGGATCTTGCAATAGCCCATTGCATCAACCAAAATGAATTGGTCCCTTCTGAACTACTTCCCAAGCACCAAAATACCTCCTCGCTGATATGGGTATGGTGAGATAATGGCTAATGTACCTCTCAAGGATATGTTAATGGAGAGGGTAAGAGTAAAGGAATTTGAAGAATCAAAAGATGAAGATTGTGGATGAGTTAATCTTGTTTTTCTCTAAAGTTTCTCTCTCAAAATTCTCTTAGGAAGCTCTCTACATTTCATGGGTATAAGGGTTTTATAGTAGGGTATATGAGGAATGCGAAGAGTCAGTTACAATCAAATAGGGCATTCTAGTGACTCGACCTCGCAACTGGAACGAGTCGCGAGCTAACTGTCTGGCCAAACTGGAAGTCTTGTCCTATAATGCTACAACTGGCATGACTCTTCAACTCCTCCTGCATGCTTCACACGTATGCCATTCTGGCGACTTGCCAGTCACGAGATCCAGTCGTAAGACTCCCCTGAATTGCACACTTCTTGGGATTTCTTCACACTCTCTCACAGACTACCCGTACATAATTCCCACTTAAATACAAAGTATCTAATTGCTAAATTACAAGCAAATTTGGCACGGAATAAAGTCAACACATGATTGAATAAATTCAACTTATAAGGACAAAAAGAGCATAGGCTCAACCATAGAAACCATTCCTCATTCAAACGGAACGATTTTTTGGAGTGAGTGTCTCATGAGAAGTGAGACAAGGGTTGGAAGAATGAGAATCAGAGATGCATATAGATAAGGAAGTAAGAGCATTAACCACATGCTTCAACAACTTACCACTTTCAATCAAATTTGATTTAGCTTGCAAAGAATAACTTCCAAGAAGCTCAAGTTTCTCTTTTCTTTTAATTCATTTTAGGGTTTGAAACTTAAAGCAATGAGGTCTTAGATGACCAAAAGCACCACAATGGTGAGAAATAATGTGTTTAGGTCCACTAGGCTTTTTAGGGAGGGATCTAGCAACATAGTTTTGTTCTCTCTTCAACATGGAACATTGAGGTCTAATATGACTGATCACACCGCAATGGTGGCAAGTAGGAATAAACTTAGATCCACTCAAATCTCTAGAATGAGACCTAAATGAAGGCTTAGGCTTAAGAGTCTTTCTCTCCACTTTTTGGTTTCTTTAGAGGTAGAACTCACAATAGGCACAAAATTGTGCAACACAACATAATTGTAACAAAGATTTTCTTCCTTTTTAGTAATAGGTTTAGCAATCAGACACTTGGCATGCATTTTAAGAGATTCATTTTCACATTTAAGATCATAAACAAGTTGTTAGACAAAAGAAGTTTAGCATCCAAGTCCACATTCAAACATTCAAACTTTTTCATCCATTCATAAGAATTTTCAGCAAATTTCTTATATTTCACAACCACTTTGTTGGATTCAATGAGCTTAGCAATCAAATCGTCATTTTCAGTAGTGACCTTGCTCAAATTCTCATGAAACATCTTAAACTTTTTCTTTAAGAATTTGACATTTGGAATTTTAACAACACCCAAAGATTCATGTAACATATCATCACAAACATTTGTTAACTATCTGATGCATATGTCACAAGGGTTAACAACTAGTTGCTATAACAAATGAGGGCTTTTAACCCCTAATTATTCTCGCAAGGCAGAATGCCATATGGAATTGCAGTAAACTGTTACAACTTTAAAAGGAAAGGTTTATATGCTTTTAAAATATATATATATATATATATATATATATTGTGTGTGATCTGTCCATATTTTTCATCATCTTTCGTTGGAAAGGTCCAAGAAATCCTGCTGGGACTCTTAAAAGAGAGTACTAGTGCCTTTTCAAATTGTCAAGAAAGATGTAAGTAAGACATGAGTTATTCTAGAGAGCCTCTAAAAAGATGTTAAGCTAAGAAAATTCATAGAAAATGGAGCGTTTCTTTATTTGTATCTGGGAAGCACGAGCACAAGTACGGGTATAGGTACTGCACAATAATATGAGCAATTTTTGAAAACTTATAACATGACATTGTAGATACGACACATATATGACATCAACACAACACGGGTATGGTACCTCAAATAAAGTGTCTATACTTCCTAGTTTGTATTCATTTAAGTTTTTGTTTTTATTTTATTTTCAGTTTTAGTTCTTTAGGAGTATGGCTATTTTGTTTCTTGCAAAACAATCTCCCAGGCATGATGAGATAAATGAGTAATTCTCATTCGCTTATTTTTGATAAATGAGAAATTCTCTTTCACTCATTTTTTACATCTATTGTTTTCAGTGGTGATTCTAAGAAATTTTTTTAAGATGGTCACAAAAAAACTAAAATTATACAAAATTTAATAAAGAGACAATTTAAATATATCAACATCACTAAAAAAAAAAAAAAAAACACGCAAATACATGAAATGTTACAACTTTTTTGTACTAAAAAAGAGAACAAGAAGAAAAAAAAAAAAAGATTAATAAAAGATACAGTGCAAATTGAAAATGCTGATATGAGAATAATAAAATTATTACAACAATTTTATAATAAATCTCATACAATAAGTTGTTAGCCTGTTATTTGTGGGTAAAACATATCAATATTGAACCCAAGTTAGAATTAGTAAAAGTTTACCACATAAGATTTATTGTGAGAATGTTATGGATATAACATTACTTTTATATTATTAAACTCAAATTCTTATGATTTTCAAATAAAGGTGTTCAACATATTTATTAGGTGGTTAAAATAGGTCAATTTAGTACATAATATATATATATTTTAAAATATATATATATACATTTTTTTAAAATCAGGATGGTTACAGAACATATTAGTTTAAAATGATTATTTATACAATTTTTCTCTTGCATGTATAATTTTTTTTTTTTAATTTCATGTTACGAGTGTGGTCTCAGGACCACTCTCACATACAAGTAGAACCTCCAGTGACTGTTTTACACAAGATTCTCAATTGATGCGTTGACTACATATTTTAAAAGATGAAAAGCTTATGTCCACATTCTAAACATGAAAGTGTATGAGAAAAAATCAGATGTAAGAAAATAAAAGCCTGGGTCCATGCCCTTGGTTCCAAAATCCAAATCCTGGTTTTGAATATGTACATGCCACCGTAATTCTAAGCAGTAAAATAAGGATGGGGTCATGCTGTCATTGCTAGACTACTGAAACTAAGGGCACCAGCTAAGTATTTGGATCTTTAGTGTAATTCGGTTTATCAGGAACATGCTGGAGCCGCTCAATTGTTGACCTTCACTGGGCTTTGTTAGGTGTGTTAAGTTTGGAAGGCGTGCTTCATCGAGACCACGGAGCCAGCTAGATGAACTCTTCTCCTTTCCTTTGCTGTTTCAGGGTCTTGATCACAGTGCATGGATTATCTTGGGAGGTAATAAATTCAATAAGGATATGGAACCTAATCTCTCCCAAATAGTAGATTGGAAGAAGCTAATTTCAAATAGATTGGAAGGTAAACTTAATATACTTCCCTCTTAAAATTTAAGGATAAACTTAAAATTATATAAGTAACATAGATAAAGTACATTAGAGTCCCTAATTCAATTCTAAATTTTGGTATTTTTAAATTCAATTATTCTTTAAAAAAAAAAAAACACTATTTTTATCTTATATATTGATCCATGCATGTAGCTTTTGAATTCAATTGAGAAACTTAATGTACTATAATTAAGGTACTGTATCTAAATTTTATCCAAAGTAAAAAAACAATTGTTTTGTTAGATCTGTAGTTCTCTTTCTGCAACTTGGCCATTATCAAAATAAATAAATAAATATTTCTACAACCTTGCCCAGCCTGGCTCTTACTTATTTAAGGTGCAAAATATAATTATATTAAGGGTTTTATATTCATGAACCTTGTACATAACTAGGAATTGTCACATGTCACAAATGCATGATGCACGGATAAGGTCAGCAGCTAACGTTCCTCCTCCATATTTCACGTTGAATCATATAAGCTTTTTTTTTATATGGATATGGTCAGCATGCTATTACTTATGTATTGATGAAGCCCAGTAAATAACGTTCACTTCTTTGCTGCTCTAGGGAAGTTATTGATAGTTTTTAGACCCCTTTATTAGCCAAGTTGTTACTTAGTCCAATTAAACAAGTCTAGGTTATCACAATCAAACAATCATATCATGCAAAGCAGTGGAAAATAAATAACAAAAGATATGATCACCCAGGAAATCAAACCGGTAAAAACCTGGGGAGGATTTGACCTAGCTATCCTCAAGGTAAACTTGAATCCACTATCTTGAAAGAATCGAAATTCATACAATAAGACTTACAAGCCCCCACACTCAGACTTCTTATTGCTACCAACCAGTAGAACTTACTGACACGACCACGTGCAAACTCTGAATCCACGGACTCCTTCTTTCTTGGATTCACCACCAGATACAAGCACACCCACTTGTGTTTTCTTTAAGCTTCAATGGCAGCAACTGAATTGATCATCAAGGCGTAGATAAATCTTCTCATTGAAAACCCTAAATTTGTGTAAAAGAAAGCTCCTCTAGATCTCACAAGAGATTTACACAAACCGCAATTATGAGCAACACTAAAATGTGGCTAGAGTTTGCCTTTTATACTTAGGACAAATAAAAAACCCTAAAAACGTTTTAAAACACTTAGAACTGAGTTGGAAAAATTTGCAAAAAAACATTATGCCCGAGCTTCGATCGATCGAGCTTGTCTTTCGATCGATCGAGTCAGGCTGAAAGGCACAATCCTTTCCTGCTTTAACTCGATTCCAACTTTACATAGATACACAACTTTGAGCTAGACTTAAACACTTCTAAACACATTGTTTTGATCATGGTTTGCCAACAATACAAATTTGAGTTCTAAATGCATAAATCCTAAGTCTTTAGAACCTAATAGTTATATTCAATATTCACACATCGAATCTCTAGAAGTTTATTTGGATGGAAGTATTTAAATGGAAAATTGTTAATTTTAATTTAATTAAGTTCAACTAGATAGCTCAACTGATAAAGTCTTTGATGATTGAATAAGAGATCTGGGGTTCAATAGGCCTATACCAGAAATCAATTGATGTCTTAGTCTAATAAAGAGTTATCATCAGGAGCAAACATCATAAGTTGAAACTCTCTAAAAAAAAAATATTGAAAAATATCATACATCTTGATGGATTTAAAAAATAAACATAATTAGATGCATATTAATATTCATATCTAGTTTGAATACTACTAAGGATTGGGAGGTTTAAGTGATGGTTCAATAGTACTATCATCTTTTATAGTGCCCTATATCTATAGTTCAAACTCCACCTCCCCTCTTATTATTTATCTAAAAAGAAAAAGAAATCTAACTAAGAGTCATTTATGTATTTTTCTCAACTCTTAAAAAAAAAAACCTTATGAATATATTATTTGGAAGATTATGAATTTTTTCATTCTTGATTGGTTTGATTTACAAAATAAAATATTTTTTTACTTAACTTTATTTTTGTTATTGTGGCACGATGAATTTATTTCATGTTAATTTACTAAATAAATTTATATTTGAAATAATAATAAGTTTTTGAAAGATCTAATTTGAAATCTTTATTAAACTTTCACATTAATATATTATATATGTTGTGGATTTGAGATGATTAGATGTAATATACAGTCAAAATTTATAATATCACAAGTGCTATTATTAATTAGAAAGAATTCTTAATACTCAAAAATATTATGGACATGTTTGGTAGACTGTAATAGACACTATAATATAATAATTATTCTTATGGTTTAATTATTCTATAATTTGGTTACGAATAATAATTATTACTTATAAATATTTATTTTTTAAAATGAGGAATAACAATTTCTATAATTTGGTTGTAATAATTTTTAAAATTAATACAGGGTAAACTATGTATTTGTTGACGTGAGTAACTGTCAAAAAAAAAAATTCATAGATATGGTAATAAACTTTTTTCTTTTTTTTTGGTCATTAGCCACGTCAATAATTTTCATCCAGGAAATAACAGCAGAGACTAAATTAATACAATACTGAAAGGTTGGAAATCAAATTGACACAATTAAAAAGTTATGGACCAAATTGAAATATGATGTAAAGGATAGAGACCAAATACGTAGTTTACTTATTAATATATTTTCAAATATACAAACTTTATATATACACATAACAATTATAAAAATAAAACTTTAGAGTTAATTTGAAAATAATATCGAATCATGGGGCTTAATTGGCACATCTCCATATATAAAATTTTTTGGTGGTCAGTGGGGAAAAGAGTTTGAGTTACAAGATTAACAGTATATCATATATGTCTCAAAAAAAAAAAAAAAAAAAAAAAAAAAAAAAAAAAAAAAAAAACTCCCATTTTTATGAAAAAATAATATTACAAAAATGATTTGAGCGATACTTTAATTTTAAAAGTTTTTTTTTCCCTTCAATTAAATTTAAATTTTATTCTTTTATAACTTTAGAACCTTAAAAACATTATTGGCAAAATAGGAAACATCTTATTTCTATTTTTTTCAATGAAGTTTTACATATAGAAGATATATATATTGACAGTTTTTAAACTCCTTAAAAACAAAA
This sequence comes from Quercus alba, assembly GCA_036321655.1. NCBI lineage: Eukaryota > Viridiplantae > Streptophyta > Magnoliopsida > Fagales > Fagaceae > Quercus > Quercus alba. Next base: position 75,549,980 of record CM070299.1, on the reverse strand, counting down.
TTGGATTAACATAGGTAATTAACCAAGTTATTACTTAGTCCAAATTCCAAATCTAGGTTATCACAATCAAACAATCATATCATGTAAAGCAACGGAAAGATAAATAACACAATGATATTGTAAGGTTGAATTTAATCAACCATCTTGTTGGCTTTATTACGTGCCAAATTTGCTTGTATTTCAGCATTTAGTAACCCTGTATTTAGGTGGGTTTGTTGTAAGGGTAGTGAGTGAGATAGAGTGTTGAATGCTCAAGAGTGTGCAAAAAAACAGAATCTCGCAATTGGATCTCGCAGGTGACTCGTGGCTACAAGCCACCAGATGCAGCATACGTGCCAAGCATGCCAGAAGGTGAACAGTCATGCTAGCTGGAGCACTATAGGACAAAATAGGACAACTGGCCATACGGTTATCTCGCGACTGGATATCGCGATTCAGTCAAGTCGCGAGGCCAAGCCGCGAGCCACCCCTGTTTTGAAAAACCTGATGTTTCACATTCTTTTCTCACCCCAATATAAATACCCCTTATACCTACAAATGAAAGAGAGCTTCCTGAGAGAATTTTGAGAGAGAAACCCTAGAGTAAAACAAGATTGATTCATCTACAATCTTTACATAAGAGTCTCTTCAAATTCCTCAACTCTCTTCCTCTCCATTGTCAAACCCTTGAGAGGCATTTTACCAAAACCTTATTCTCACCATATTCATTACTGTGAGAGGGCTGTTTGGTGTTTTGGGAAGCAGTTAGGAAGAAACCAATTTACATTGGTTGATACTATGGTTAAGTAGCGGAATCCGGGAAGCTAGAAAAGAAATAGGTTCGGCGCAGTCTCGCTGGAGCAAGAAGCTTGGAGGGCTTAGGTGCACTGTGTAGATTAGGCTTGCAGGGTCTATTGTTGTCCATGTATCCCAACTATATTTTCTAGTGGATTGTTTACCGCTTGGAGGGTAGCGGAGAGGTTTTACGCCGAGGGCGTCGGTTTCCTCTTCGATAACACATCGCGTGTTGTATTTGTATTTGTATCTTTCTTCCCTTTTATCTATGCCTTTTATTATCTGCTGTGAGTTGTGATTTTATTTTGGCATAGATTGTCTACCAATTTTGTTTTATAGCTTTTGTTCATTTTCCGCACACTAATTGTTTGACATAAAACTTGAATTGGTTAATTTGTAAATTGGGGTCTAAACATTCAAGGGTGTTTTTACACTATTTGAACTTTCAATTGGTATCAGAGCTGGTACACTTGTTGTGGTTTAAATACCTAAGTGTGATCCTTGACCCCTTGTATTTATTTGCCATGGATTGTGCTTTGTATGCCTCTTTGCATAATTTGGTTGGTGATGAATGTAACATGCCACATGTTTGTGAAAATGCCTCTATGAGTGTTAATCCTCATAAGTGTGATGATATGTTATTTGAATCTATGGGTGTTGTTGACAAACTCTTGAAGAAAAATGCTAAGAAGTTTCAAAAGAATTTGAGCAACTTATTTTGTAAAAATGATGATTTGATTGCTAAGCTCAATGAATCCAACAAATTGGTTGAGAAATATAAAAAACTTGCTGAAATTTCTCTTGAAAAGTTAAAAGAGTTTGAATGTTTGAATATGGACTTGGATGCTAAACTTGTTTTATCTAACAAACTTGTTGATGATCTTAAATGTGAAAATGAATCTCTTAATATGCATGCCAAGTATTTGATTGCTGAACCTATTGTTAAAAAGGATGAAAATATTTGTTGCAATCATGTTGTGGTACCCGATTTTGTGCCTAATGTGTGTTCTACCTTAAAGGACAAATCGGTGTACATTCCTCCACATAAAAGAAATCAAAAGGTGGAGGGAAAGGCTGTTAAGTCAAAGCCTTTGTTTAGGTCTCAACCTAAGGTTTTGAATGGATCTAAGTTTGTTCCAACTTACCACCATTGCGGTGTGATTGGTCATATAAGACCTCAATGAAAAGGGAACAAAACCATGTTGCCAGATCCCTTCCCAAAAAGCCTAGTGGACCTAAACAAATTATTTGTTACCATTGTGGTATCTTTGGTCATCTAAGACCTCAATGCTCTAAGTTTCATGCTTTTAAAAGAATCAAAAGAAAAGAAAAACTTGAGCTTTTTGGAAGTTGTGCTAAAAAGAGTAAACCGGTTTTGAGTGAAAATAGCATGTTATTAAAGAAAATGTTTAATGCTCTTAACTCCTTGACTATGTGCATTTCCGGTTCTCATTCTTCCAACCCTCGTCTCACTTCTCTTGAGACACTCATTCCAAACAATTGTTCTGTTTGGATGAGGAAGGGTTCCTATGATTGAGCTTTTGCTTTTTTGGTCCTTGATCTAATTCTTTCGATCTTTATAGGACCTTTCTTGCATTAAATGTCATATCTTCATGCATTTTGTGCATTTTGCATTTATTTGTATGCATTGTTTTGTTTTTTATCTTACTTTTATATTTCAGTTTTATGTGAGTAAAAAATCCAAAACCACATAAAAAGTGAAAAATTCAAAAAGTTTGATCATATATATTTGAGCACATATCACATGTGAGTTTGGCCTTGTACCTTTGTACAAATGACTTTGTGCATTTACGAGCTTAGCTTGTTATTTTTGCACTTATATCTTTGTGGGAAAAATCTTGACATCTTTGTGTGATTGTTGTAAGTCGATCTTCAAGCTTGTCATGAATGATTAGTCAATAGTCATGTTGGTTTTGATACATGCGTAGACTTGTGCTTATATCTCTTCCCATTCTTTTAGTTTTATTGCTTAAAGAGTTCAATAAATGTAAATTTCAAAATGAAAAGAGATAATGAGCTGCAAAAGCCATCACACATACTAGTATTCGACTAGAAAAAAGGGAAAGCGACTTATATGAAAATGTATGATGCCTAAAAAGCCAAAGGCTTGTTCATCAAATTGAAATATCACAAATTTCAGGCATCGATCTCAAAATGAGATGTTTTGATTCAAAATGATCAAATGTTATGAATTGTAAAGAAGCCAAATGAAAAGCTTCATCGTATGTAATCATTTTCTTGTGGGAGGTCATATATGTTCATTTCTATAATTGAGATAGACCACTTGACTTAGTACTAGTTGTGTATGACTTGATTAAATTGATCATTGAAACTTCACTCTAGACTAAGGACTATTCCACATTTGATACACACACACAACACACATGCCTAATGTTCAATGAATGTCTTATTCATTTGTTAGATTGTACTTGTCTAAATGTGATGTGTGTGTGCTCAATCATATATGATTCAATTCAAAAAGATTTTTGATCATTTTATATGTTTTTGGAAGTGATTTTTATCACTCTTTGTGTTCATGTTTAGTGTTTACTTTATTTTTCATTGTTTAAACATGTTTTGTATTGAAAAACAGGTGTCAGAGTTTTTTGAGGCTCAGCTGGCGACTCGCCAGTCGCGAAACCCCAGTCGCGAGTTCATCCAGAAGCTTTTGGCGACTCACTTGCAGCTTGCTCGCGACTCACTCGCGACTCGCGAAAATTTTCGTGACTGAACCTCGCGACTTGCCCAGTCGCGAAACGCCCAGAAATAGCTTTTTAAAGGGCTTTTTGTGGGAAACCTGTTTTAAACCTCTCCCATCCTCTCTTAAACCCCACTTTCACTATTTCTACATCAAAACCCAATCAATTTGAATGGTTTTTCATTCTATTAACTTCTCTAACGTAATTATAAACTCTTTTCATTGATTTTGATCCTTAGATTATGTTTTGGAGAGTTTTGTGCTCTTGGTTGGGATTTTTATCATAGGGGTTGGGAAAACTTAATTTTTGTCAAATTTTTTTTCATGGGATTGGTTTCTTTTGCTGATTTGCATTGGTTGTTGGCCCCTTGTGGCAGAAAGAACATGTATTAAGAGTGGATTTCATGATGTTCATGTATTGTTTCACATTATTGTTCATAGTGTGCATGCTAGGTGTTTGATAAAATGCCTCTTAGACATTTTCTCACTTGTTTGGACTCCGATGAGTACCAAACTTTGGGATTTCTCATGTTTCCTCATTAGGAACATATTTGGTTCATTGGTTGTGTATTTAACACACCTTGCCCCACATGTGCATTTTTCATGCATTGGTCATGCATTGCACACAACCACCTCTTGCACACACCTTTGCTACCCTTATCATGCATTGGTCTAGACCTTGCTTCTTCATCCTAGCATGTCATGTCTACCTTATGCTTTCTAGCATTTTACATTGTATTAGGTTTGAGCTTCATTTTTTCATTCTTCTCGCACCCCTCATGCATCATTAGCATTGTTTGTACCTTCATCTCTTACCCTCGTTTCTTCTTGACCCTTTGTCTATTATTGACAAAAAGAGGGAGAGTATACTCTAAAGAGTATACCGGAGTGTTTTGTCATTTCTATATGACTTTTGTGCACATCCTTAGAGGGAGAAATTCTATTTCTCATGCACATTTGTAGGGGGTGAAATATTCCATAGGAGAGATGCATATACCAATGGGGAGAAGACATTGAGATAATAAGAAAACTTTATGTTGTTTGTTTCTCTTTATGTTTGTTTTCTTGTATTGCATCATGTTTGTGTTTTAGACATGCATATATCCCTATGCTATTGTGCTCCATTGAATGCATCATGTTTGTGTTTTCTTGTATTGCATCATGTTATTCTTTTACAAGTTTTTGTTTTGTTTTTGTTTTTGTTGATCTTACTTTACTTGTTCTGTTTTTTAGTGTGTTTAAAAATTCAAAAACCCATAAAAGTTGAAAAATTTTCAAAAAGTTTGATCACTTGTGTTGTGTATATCACATATTAGTTTGGCCAAGTATCTCCGTACTTATGGAAATTGCATTTACGAGTTTAGCTTGTTATGTATACACATGTATCTTTGTGGAAGAAATCTTGAAAACTATGTGTGACTGTTGTACATAGATCTTCAAGCTTGTCATGAATGATTGGTTAATAATCTTGATGGTTTTGATACTTGCATAGACTTGTACCTATATATCTTTCCACCTTTATTTTTTTATGTTTTTGCAATAGAGCTCACCAAATGTAAATCTCAAAATGAAAAAGAGATTATGAGCTGCAAAAACTTGTCACACATACTAGTATTTGACTAGGAAAAAGGGAAAATGACTTTTGTATTGAAATGTATGGTGCTAAAAAAGTCAAAGGCTAATTCTCAATGTTGAAATATCAAAAATTTCAAGCACTGATCTCAAAAAGGAGATGTATTATCCAAAAATGATCAAATGTCATGATTTATGTAGAAGCCAAATGAAAAGCTTCTAAGTTTTGTAATCATTCTCTTGTGGAAGGTCATATATGCTCATTTCTATAATTGAGATAGTCCATTGGACTGAGTACCAGTTGTGTATGACTTGATTGAATTGATCATTGAAGCTTTATTCTAATCTAAGGACTATTTCACATTTGATACTCACCCATAACACACAAGACTTTGATTCAAATAATACTTATCTCATTTGTGTGATTGTACATGTTCAAATGTGATGTGTATGCTCAATTACTTGTCGATCAAATCCAAAAAGATTTTTGAGTGTTTTATTTGTTTTTGAAAGTGATTTTATACTTTCATGCTATTAAGTGATTTTATACTTTCGTGAAAAAAATAAGAGATATGACTGCAAAATTGTAAGATAGATACAGAAAACAATGCAATACATGTTGATAGTTTTTAGACCCCTTAAACAACACAATTGGATTAACCTAGGTAATTAGCCAAGTTGTTCCTTAGTCCAAATTCCAAATCTAGGCTATCACAATCAAACAATCATATCAAGCAAAGCAACAGAAAGATAAATAACACAACGATATGATCACCTAGGAAACCAAACTGGTAAAAACCTTGGGTAGATTTAACCTAACTATTCTCAAGGTAAACCTGAATCTACTATGAAAGAATCGAAGTTGATCAACAGGACTCAGACCACTAACATCCTATTACTACCCACCAGTAGAAACTTACTGACACGACTATGTGCAAGCTCCGAAACCACGGACTCCTTCTTTCTTCAATTCTCCAGCAAGTACAAGCACACCTGCTTGTATTTCTTTAAGTTCTTATGGCAGCAACTGAATGATCATCAAGCTCTTGAAGAAATCTCCTTCTTGATAATCCTAAGCTTGTGTAAAGGAAAGCTCCTCTCAGATCTTATAAGAGATTTACACAAACAGCAATATGAGCAACACTAAAACATGGCTAGAGCTTGCCTTACATACCTGAAGCAAAAATACAAAACCCTAAACGTTTTAAAACAAACTAGGGTTGAGTTGGAATTCTGCAGAAAACGCATCTGACCCGATTTTCGATTGATCGAGCCTAAGCTTCGATCGATCGAACCAGGCCGAGAAGCAATACTAACTTCTGCATCAACTTGTTCCAACTTTACATAAATGAACCAACTTTGAGTAAGTCTAAACATGACTAAACATCTTATTTTGATCATGGTTTGCCAACAATACACATTAGAGTTCTAAATACATAAAATCCTAAGTCTTTAGAACTTAACACATGTGAATCCTAAACATAAATGATGCATGAAAAAAAATTTGGTCAAATACTTAAAAATTGAAAAAATTTCAGTTTCGATCAGTCAAGCAACAGATTCGATCGATTGAAAATCTGGAAAAATCAGATTTTTGAAAAACAAAGCATTTTAATGCGGAAACTCCTTAAAGCATATTGTTTTATAAATAAAATGCATAAGTATGAGATGAAAAGTTCTTTCAAAAACACTTGAATTCAACCCAGATCTTCCAAAAACAAGATTTTCAATCAATTTGTCCTCAAATCTCAAACTTTAAACACATTTTGCATTAAAATCAAGGAACTTAAATCTTGGATGGCCACAGCAAGATCACACACAATATAATGTACTAAGTTTAGCAAAGAGTAACTTGTGTAATGTGTGCAACTAGAAAATGCTTGAAAAACATGTGAGGTGATATGTAAATAGAAATCAATCACAAAGTTTACAAAATTTATCACATAGAATTTGAAAGAAACTGTCACCTAAAAAGTTACATCATATAACTCCCACATCTCCTAGAAAACAAGCTTGCAATCATTAAGTTTCTTGATTTGCCTCATAATATACACACCAATTTTATTTAATCAGAAACTTATTAAAATAGCCGGGATAATGTACACACCAATTTTATTTGTATGATTTAACATTAAGTCCAATAATATACACACCAATTTTAACATTTAAACCGAGGCTACACCTTATGTTCTTTTTGTGCATGTGCTACAGTTTCTCGAGTACAAAATCTTACGATATGCACTAAGGTGTTCATGATTGGTTAGTAAACAGTGGTGAAATGGTTATTTATGCTTTTCTCAAAAGATTCAAGTCCAACAGTCAAAGACATGTGACTTCAAGATCAAGACAAAGTGATCAAAAACTATAAACATCTCCACAACATGCACTACAAAGCTCAAACTAGTAAAGTGCAATAAAAGAAGCTCATCCAAACTAAACAAGATACATAAACATGTTATGTAAAGATAATATGGACAATCCTTGATTATAAATCCAAGATGTGAAATACAAAACACAAAAAACTTTTTGGTAAAAAAAATTATGACTGAACACAAAAGCACACATTATGCTAAATGAACAATGCAAATGCAATGCATGACAGTGCTTAACTAAGCTATAGAGGGTACACAAACAAGAAATATCAATTTCTTAATTAACCATTGAGTACATATATAAACTAGTACATACTCACACAAAATCAAAAAAAGCTTAGCACTTATATAACACATAGTTCTCAAGTTTCTCCACAATGTCAAGCATATTCTAAATCAAGAGAGAGATATCATAATTCATGTAATCCTCAAGAAAAATAAAACAAGATACAAAAAAAATATTTTTGTCTTTTTGAAAATTTTCAATGTTTTTGGATTTTTTTTAATAATAAAAAAAACAACCTAAAAAACAAAAACAACCAAAAACAAAAACAAAATATCTCCACAAACAATTGAAAGAATTAAATCAGGGACAAGTAAACAACACTCACCTTAGAGAATCTTTTCTCACCTATATAGCATGAGTCTTCGGCTTTGTAGGTGAAAATCCATGTGAAGTAGAGTGTATTTGAGGGATTACACCAATCTTCTAAGAAAGACTAAAATCCTGCAAATTCCTTTCACAAGCCAACAAGCTTAAATTTTTCAAAAGACTACGAAACAATTTATATGGAATTACGGTAGGAGAAATATCATCACATATCCTAGACTGAAACACAAAATGCTTAAAATTCAGTTTATGACAATTAGGACGAGTGTGACCGGAGACACCACAAAAGTGACAAACAGGAACAAATTTAGGAACATTAGTATTCCTACCAACAAATATAGTCTCAGATTTTGGTTTTTACCTCAACAAAGAACAATTTGGTCTAATATGACCAATAAGACCACAGAGGTGACAGGTAGGCACAAAAACAGATTTATTATGCTCTCTAACAGTAGGTTTGGACTTAGGTTTAGAAACTTCAACGTCTACATCAGAACTTTTACTTTTGTCTAACCTAGCAGAATAAGTCTTTTCTTTATTATTCCTCTTAAAATGAGGGATATAAACTTTCTAAGTTTTAGGCTTAAGAGAAACAGAAACACTTCTGTTATCAACAGCAGGCTTGGTACTAGTCAAATTTTCAATTTTAGCTTTAGATTCAACTAACTCTTGTTCCAAGCTTTTCATCTTCTCATCTTGAGAGGAAATTTGATTTCTCAAAAATTCATTCTTTTTATTAGATTCATCTAATCTAACAATCAATTTCTCTTTTTCAAGATTAGCCAATTTTAACTCTTCTTTAAATTTCTATTTTAGCTTTAGATTCAACTAACTCTTGTTCCAAGCTTTTCATCTTCTCATCTTGAGAGGAAATTTGATTTCTCAAAAATTCATTCTTTTTATTAGATTCATCTAATCTAACAACCAATTCCTCTTTTTCAAGATTAGCCAATTTTAACTCTTCCTTAAATTTCTTAGCAATTTTCATAGATTTCAATAATTCCTTACGAAGAGTTTTACAGACATCAATAAAATCAATAGAAGCATAAGCAGAAACATGATCAAAAAGATACTTCAAATTATCCATGACAACAAGGGACAAGGATCAGCTCTTAGATCAAAAGATCTAAAACAAAGGAGCAACCCGCTTTAATATTACTTGACAGTTTTTAGATCCCTTAAAAACACAATTGGATTAACCTAGGTAATTAGCCAAGTTATTACTTAGTCCAAATTCCAAATCTAGGTTATCACAATCAAATAATCATATCATGCAAAGCAGCGGAAAGACAAATAACATAATGATATGATCACTTAGGAAGCCAAATCGGTAAAAATATGGGGAGGATTTAACCTAACTATCCTCAAAGTAAACCTAAATCCACTATGAAAGAATCGAAGTTTTACAATAGGACTTAGACCACTAACATCCTATTGCTACCCACCAGTAGAAACTTACTGATACGACCACGTGCAAGCTTCGAGACCACGAACTCCTTCTTTCTTGGATTCTCCAGCAAGTACAAGCATACCCGCTTGTGTTTCTTTAAGTTCTTATGGCAGCAACTGAATGATCACCAAGTTCTTGAATGAATCTCCTTCTTGATAATCCTAAACTTGTGTAAAGGAAAGCTCCTCACAGATCGCACAAGAGATTTACACAAACAGCAATATGAGCAACACTAAAATATGGCTAGGTTTTGCCTTATATACCTAGGGAAAAAATACAAAACCCTAAACGTTTTAAATGAACTAGGGTTGAGTTGAAATTCTGCAGAAAAACGCATTCTGCCCGAATTTCGATTGATCGAGCCTAAGATTCGATCAATCAAACCAGACCGAATTGCACTTTTAATTTTGCATCGACTTAAATCCAACTTTACATAAATGACAACTTTGAGCAAGTATAAACACAACTAATCAACTTGTTTTGATCATGGTTTGCCAACAATACATATTAAAGTTCTAAATACATAAGTTCCTAAGTCTTTAGAACCTAACATATATATATATATATATATATGTATATATATATTGGAATTAAAAAAAAAAAATAAAGAAAAAAAAAACGGAAAGAAAGAATTGGAGATGTCTACACTAAACCAAGAAAAACCTTTACCAAGACTCCTAGTCATTTATACCTTTCCAGTTGCCCATACTTGGGAGGCTATTTACTTCCAAGTACTAATTTCACCAGCTGTATATAGGAGTCTCAATTTTGAAACCATAGAGATTAGGAAGCCTTGGAGTGACCAAAAGATTGGTTTTGCAGTTGGTGGATCAACTTGCGACAATAAATTTCTCAAAAAAAAAAAAAAAACTTGCGACAATAAATTACACTGAAGGGACAAGGTAGAGGTTTGTAGTTGCTAGTAAGAACGAGGAGCTCGAGTACATAGTTTACCTACATGTACAGGTCACATGAGCAACTTATGTACCTCAACAACTTTCAATAGTGGACTAATTGAGTTGGGTCTTTACCCCGAAGTGTTCCTACAGCTTTGGGTTTTCACTGTGTATGTGAGTTGTGCATATAATTTTTATTTTTATACTTGTTGATTCATGTTTAATATTGGAGTTAGCTGATTAAGTAACTACCTGAATCTAATCTCGAATCATTGACTAAAATTGGAAGCAAGCAATCTGTATTAGGAGTCTAAACGCATTTTTTAATTTAAAAAATGGAGGGAAAAAATTATACATCTTTGCTCTTGTATGTAAACAATGATGGCTGCCTAACCATCTTTGACAGAACCTTGGAGAGTAATAATTGGAGATTAATGTTAGTATGCATATGCATGTGTACACTTGATTTAACAATTATGGTGAATTTAACAGTTGGAGAAACAGGCTTGCGACATTTAACCCCGAAGTCATTCATAATCCTAGGAGTAGGGTTATTGGCCCAGAAAACAGGGAAAAAAAAATTAAGGCAAAGGAAAAACAACAGCTACAACATCAACAAACGTAGGAAAGATTCGAACCCAAATCAAGTCATCATGGCATCATGCGAGTCAATCGAGGACTGCATGCATGTCTCATGCATCTGAGTCATCACTTTCTTCCCCACCCTTGCCCGGTTTTTTCTTTTCATTTTTTGGCTGTAGCTTGTTGCGTTTGGTTCCAGTTCCAGTTGCATCATTAGTTGACGCTTCCGGGCTTTCGTCAGGTGACGATGATGCAGCAACATTCTTGGTCTCTTTGTTAGATACTTCATTTGAACCATGGAGAATTGTAGTCACACTCTTCCCTTCCTTTTTTTTTTCAGCTGAAGTTGGAGGGGATTCGATTTCATTTTCACCATGGAGATTTGTAGTCACACTTTTCCATTCCTTTTTTTTTCAGCTGAAGTTGGAGGGGATTCGATTTCATTTTCACCATGGAGATTTGTAGTCACACTTTTCCCTTCCTTTTTTTTTTTCAGCTGAAGTTGGAGAGGGTTCGATTTCATTTGCACCTTGGAGAATTGTAGTCGCACTGTACCCTTCCTGGTCTGTTTCATCTTGTGTTGGAGAGGACTCTTCAGGATCACCATCGTTAGACTTTGATGGTTTAGGATCTTGATCCGGTTTTTTAGCCATTAGACTTTTACTTCGCTTGAAGATAAAAATGATCACGTTGAACACCCCCCCTCCCCACCCCCCCTCTCTTTATAATCAACTGTTGTCACTGCTTACCCCTTTCTTTCATTTTTTTTTTTTTACCATTTTAATTTTTGATTATTTTATAAGAAAAATTAAACAAATACATAGCAAGTTGTAATTTGTAAAGCATAAAATAGAATACAAAAAATTTGACATATAATTTGTATTCACATAATACACCAACCATATGAATATTCTTGTACTCTTTTAAGTATTACAATTAACTATTCTCTCACAATTGTTAATATGCACTCTGTATATATAATGTTCATAATTTTATACACATAGTTGACATCTTTTTATTTTATTTATTAATTTTCACATTTAAAACATGCACTAAGTCATATAGAGTTGTAGGCGGATGTATAATAAAGAGTTCCCAAGAATCAATGCTTTTTAAGAAAAAAAAATGACAATTCCTTTTTTTTTTTTTTTTGGGTGTGTTTATAAGCATTAATAATGTGAAACTAAAATTCAATTTCACTATTTTTTTCCCCCTTAAATAGACTAACAAGGAGTGGATTTTTTTTTTTTTTTTTTAGTTTATTTTTCATTCAAGTGAAAATGTGTATCAAGATTCAAGAGTATTTTGATCATTGAACAACATGACGGTGAAATTAATAGTTCTTTAAATACTGAATAATTTTGCAGACAATTTGTTGACAAATTTTAAAATTTATATATATTTTTAAGTATAATGTTGCTTAAAATGCGATATATACACATTATAACATTTTTCGAAAAGAATGAATGCCAACTCTTGGATATTATAATGCTTAGAAGTTTATATTACAAAAAATAAATAATTCTAAATAACTACACAGAGTTACGTAACACTACAATTTTTTTACTTCTCTGTTTTTAATGTTGCAGAGTAATTTCTTCTATATATATATATATATATATGTAAAGCGGGGGAGAAATAGAAATAGAATAAAAATTTTAAAAAAGAAATTAGTTTAAAGTTACATTTGATACCAAAAAGTTAAAATAGACATTTATAAAATTGATTTTAAAAGGTTCGTCTTTAAAAAAATAAAAAAAATAAATAAAAAAACTGACACTAATTACGTACATTTGATTATAGACACAGTTGTCTAAATATTTAGGACACAAACCTTTAAAATTAGTTTTAATCAAACAATTGAAATAAACATCAGCTAAAAGAACTTTATTGAGGTGTGGAGAAACATCCTCCATCTACACAGAAAAACTAATAACATATCTAGCAAAATTATGAGCTACATAATTACCTTATTTACGAACATGATTAAAAGTAATTGAACAAAACGAATCTGAGATAAGCTTTGCCTCGGCAATAAGGTGACCATATGGGGAGAGAGAATCTTCATTGCTACACAGAGCTTTGAAAATAATATTTAAATCACACTCTAAGATAATGGAAGAGAGGTTGAGTTCCTGAGCAAAATTTAGAGCACACACAGCAGCCATGGCTTCTAACTCAGCAACCAAATGGGGCTGGAGAACTTTTTCCACCAGAGGTGCCAATACCAAACCCTTAGAATCTCGAGCTACCACCCCTAGGTCTGCATCATCAAACTCTTGAAAAACTGAACCATCAAAGTTTAATTTGATTGCAGAGTTTGCTGGAGGAGACCATCGGATCACAGCTAGGTTAGAGGCTAAAAGAGAGGGCTGCATTACTGTGATAGCAGTGATGAAGTCTTGATGGAGTTGTGTGGCCATTGGGGGCACTTTACTAATTGGGAAGGGTTTTCCTTCTACTCAAAGTCTATTATGTTGATACTAGGTATTCCAGATATCGCAAACACAATGAAATTATCGTTCTCCTCAATCACATATTGCACCAAATCTGAAAAAGTGGGGAAGTGTTTTTAATGTCGAAAACTCCAATGTAGGATCAGAGTCTTATACAGCCGAGACTAAGATCTTGGAATCCCATTCCTACTTCGGATTTAGGTTGACAAAGCAATTCCCATTTAACCCAATGGATTTTTTAATGGTCACCTCTCTAACCTCACCAAAATTTTCTAATGAGACATTCAATATCAAAACAAAGCCCCAAAAACAGTTTGAAACAGCTCATTGTATAAGTGGGAATTGCTTGAACCACAACCTTAATTAAAATCTTCCTTCCTACTTGAGATATCAACTTCTCCTCCCTACCTTGTTGTTTACACCACACCCTCTCTTTATTGTACTCGAAGCTTGCTATTTTCCTCCTTCATACTAATGATGGTAAACCTAAATCTTTTCATACTGTCTAATTTCTGGGATACCCAAGGCATTCTTGATGAACTATCTTTTTCCTTCTAATATAGACTTGCTAAAATAGCTGGTTGTTTTGCTTTTGTCAATTTGTTGGCTAGAAAAACTACCATAGCTCTCCAAAATATCAAGAATTTTTTAACATTCTTGCTGAGTAACTCTACAAAATAAGAGACGATAATCTGCAAAAAGAAGGTTAGTCAAGCGAGGGCCATTTTTGCATAAAGAAAACCCCGTATATTACCCAGAGCAATCTCTTGGGAGATGAGCCCATGTAAACCTTCTGTGCAAAGCAAAAAAATATATTGAGACAAAGGATTTCTTTGTCTGATCATACCCTTAGGTTCAGTATTGACCAGGATGGAATAAGCTAGAAGCAGTTTTGACACACACACACCGTCATGAGTTTTATACAACTTTCTCTGAAACCCATTTTCCTCATAAATGCCTTCGAATAAGTCCATTCCACTCTATTATATACTTTGCTCATATTAATTTTTACAGCGATGAAGTTTGCTTTGCCACAGTGTTTCTGCATACTATGTAAAGTCTCAAAAGCGACTAAAATATTATCATAAATAAAGTTTACTTTTTGTAAAGACACTCTGATGCTCATTAATAATATTTCGTAAGATCTTCTTTAACCTATTAGCTAAAACCTTCGACAATATTTTATATAGGACATTGCACCAACTAATAGGTCTAAATTCAGAAACTAACTTAGGACATTTAACCTTTGGGATCATAGTTATAAAAGTATGTAAGGTTGAATTTATTCAACCATCTAATTGGCTTTATTCCGTGCTAAATTTGCTTGTAATTCAGCATTTAGTAACCCTGTATTTAGGTGGATTTGATGTAAGGGTAGTGAGTGAGATAGAGTGAAGTTTGCTCAAGAGTGTGCAAGAAAACAGAGACTCGCGGTTGGGACTCGCGGCTGCAAGCCGCCAGAAGCAGCACACGTGCCAAGCATGCTGGAAGGTGAACAGTCATGCTAGCTGGAGCACTACAGGACAAAACAGGACAACTGGCCATACGGTTATCTCGCGACTGGATCTCGCGACTTGGTCAAGCCACGAGGTCAAGCCGCGAGCCACCCCTGTTTTTGTAAAAACCTGACGTTTCACATTCCTCTCCACTCCAGTATAAATACCCCTTTTACCCACGATTGAAAGAGAGCTTCCAGAGAGAATTTTGAGAGAGAAACCCTAAAGAAAAACAAGATTGTTTCACCCATAATCTATACCTTAGAGTCTCTACAAATTCCTCAACTCTCTTCCTCTCTATTGTCAAATCCTTAAGAGGCATTACACCAAACCTGGTTCTCACCATCATCATCATTGTGAGACAGTTGTTTGGATTTCTGGGAAGCAGTTAGGAAGGAACCAATCTTCATTGGTTGATGCTACGGTCTAGTAGCGGAATCCGGGAAGCTAGAAAAAAAAAAGGTTCGGCGCAACCTCGTTGGAGCAAGAAGCTTGGAGGGCTTAGGTGCACTGGGTAGATTAGGCTTGGAGGGTCTATTGCTGTCCTTGTATCCCAACTGTATTTTCTAGTGGATTAATTACCGCTTGGAGGGCGGCGGAGAGGTTTTACGCCGAGGGCTTCGGTTTCCTCTTCGATAACACATCGCGTGTTGTCCTTGTGTTTGCATCTTCCTTCCTCTCTATCTTTGCCTTTTATATTATCTGCTGTGGATTTTATTTTGTTATGGCTTAGATAGGTTTTAACCAATTTAGTATTATAGCATGTGTTAAGTTTCCGCACACTAGTTGTTTGACATATTGCTTGAATTGGTTAAGTTGTAATTTGGGGGTCTAAACGTTCAAAGGTGTTTTGTACACATTTTTGAACTTTCAATTGGTATCAGAGCAGGTACACTTGTTGTGGTTTTATTACCTAAGTGTGATCCTAGACCCCTGTGTTGTGGTTGATTGTTTTGGAATATACCATGCTGAATTCCAGCTTAAGTGTTTGTGAAAATGACTCTATGCATATGTCTGAAAGGTGTCTTACTGATGATCTTGTAGAGTTGTTAAAAACTAAGAAACATGCTAGAGTATTTGTTCACATGCTGGAATATCTGGAAAAACAGAATCATGTCTTACACAGTAGCATATCTGAATCTAAATCATTGATTAAGAAATATAAAAGAAAGAATAGAATGTTGTGTGAGATGATTGAGAATCTGAGAAAGAAAAATCAAACTGAAAGAAGCATGAAAACTGATGATGAGTTTGTGTTTGAAGGTCAAGAATGTCTGTCACATGTGAACCTATTTGTGCATACCTCATTGAAGGTGTTTAATGCGTGTTTGTGGTATCTTGACAGTGGGTGTTCTCGCCATATGACAGGGGATAAGTCTCTATTTAAGACACTCAAAGAAAAGGTCGGTGACTATGTGACCTTTGGTGATGGAAGTCATGCTCAAGTCCTAGGCAAAGGAACCATTGAGATACCTGGTTTGCCGCTGTTGAAAGATGTGCTGTACATAAAAGGGCTGAAGGCGAATTTGCTGAGCATCACTTAAATTTGTGATGATGATTTTCTGGTACAATTCTCTAAGAAGGGATGTTTGATCATCAATGAAGAGGGGATTCAGGTTTTGGAAGGAAATCGGACTACAGATAACTGTTATGGAATAGTTCCCACGGCATCCATATCGTGTAGAAGTGCTCGTGTGGATACGTTGGAGCTGTGGCATCACAGATTTGGACATGCCAACTTCAAACAAGTAACAAAAGTTTCAAAACTTGAAGCGGTCGAAGGACTTCCTAAGTTTGGAAAAGTGAAGAAGACCGTTTGTGGTGCGTGTCAAATGGGGAAGCAAACTAAGGCAAGTCATCACAAGGTGAATGTGATAGCCACCTCTCGGTGCTTGGAGTTACTTCATGTTGATCTAATGGGGCCTACCAGAACTGAAAGCCTAGGGGGGAAGAGATACATTATGGTTATTGTGGACGACTACTCAAGATACACTTGGGTTGATTTCCTTAGAGAAAAATCAGAAGCTTGTGAGAGGTTGGAGATTCTGTGCAAGAAACTTCAAAACGAAAAAGGGATTCCGATAGCCAAAGTTAGAAGTGATCATGGGAGGGAATTTGAGAATGCAAGATTCGAGTCCTTCTGTGAGAAGAATGGAATTAAGAGAGAATTTTCAGCTCCCAAAACTCCACAACAAAATGGAGTAGTAGAGAGAAAAAATCGTGTGATTCAGGAGATGGCACGAGTCATATTGCTTAACAAGCAAATACCTCAAAGATTTTGGGGAGAAGCTGTCAACACCTTATGTCACATTGGCAATAGGATTTTCTTTCGATTTGGTATAAAGAAGACTGCCTATGAGATATGGAATGGGAAGAAGCCAAAAGTGAAGTATTTCCGGGTGTTTGGAAGTAAATGCTACATCCTAAATGATCGAGAGAATCTTGGGAAGTTTGATGCGAGAAGCGATGAGGGTATTTTTCTTAGCTACTCTACTACAACTCGAGCGTATAGAGTGTTTAACAAGAGAACAAAAACTGTGATGGAGTCCATAAATGTTAAGATTGATAATGCCTTACCTAAGGTGGAAATGATTGATGATGTAGAAGGGCCGAGCACCAAAGAGGCCGATGTTGAGGTAGAAGCTTTGGATATAGAAGGTGAAGAACCTATACCAAAAGAAGAATCGACTCCCATCAATCCAAGAATGGAAACGAGATCGATGTCTAGAACATCAAGCCCTCTTACTCCTCCAGAAGTCCATCCTCCTATCTCTCGTAGTGATGAAGTTTCCACTTCAAAAAGGCCATCTTCAAGAGTTATCAAGAATCATCCGGAAAGTAATATCATAGGATCTCTTGATGACGGTCTTCGCCTTAGGAAAGGAAACATTCTGCTAGCCAATCATGTAACATATCACTGTTATCTTGCACAGTTTGAACCAAAAAGGGTTGAAGCGGCTCTTCAAGATGAGAATTGGGTTGAGTCAATGTATGAAGAGCTGAATCAGTTTGTGAGGAATGATGTGTGGGAACTTGCTCCACGGCCTGAGAACATTCATGTTATAGGCACAAAATGGATTTTTAAAAACAAAACTGATGAAGATGGAGAGATAATTCGAAACAAATCTCGGTTAGTAGCTCAAGGATACACTCAAGTAGAAGGAGTGGATTTTGATGAATCTTTTGCTCCGGTGGCAAGACTCGAATCCATTCGTATCCTCATGTCCATAGCGTGCACCTTGAATTTCAAACTTTATCAAATGGATGTAAAGTGCGCATTTCTGAATGGATATCTAAATGAAGAAGTATTTGTTGAGCAACCAAAAGGATTTGAGGATCCTCATTTTCCAGATCATGTATTAAGATTGAAGAAAGCCCTTTATGGCTTAAAACAAGCGCCTAGAGCCTGGTACGATCGTCTTACACATTATCTTCTAGACAGAGGTTTCAAGAGAGGGTATGCTGATCGAACTCTGTTTGTCAAAAATGATGAAGATTATCTCCTTGTGGCACAAGTCTATGTTGATGACATAGTGTTTGGGGCAACCATTGAAGATCGTGCTACTGAATTTTCTGAGGAGATGAAGAAGGAGTTTGAGATGAGTATGGTGGGGGAGCTCACATTTTTCTTGGGTCTTCAAGTCAAACAACAGAAGGAGGGTATTTTTGTATCTCAAGAGAAGTATGCCAGAAACATTGTCAAGAAGTTTGGACTAGATTCCAAAAAACATGCCTCCACCCCCATGAGCTCTTCCACTAAACTGAATGTGGATTCGTCGGGAGTTGAAGTAAGTCCTACATTGTATAGGAGCATCATAGGAAGTTTGCTCTACCTTACAGCTAGTAGACCGGACATTGCTTTCAGTGTGGGCGTTTGTGCCAGGTACCAAGCTAATCCGAAGGAATCTTATCTGACTGCTGCTAAGCGAATCATTCGATATGTGAATGGTACTACAAACTATGGTCTGTGGTATTCAAAAGACTCAAATGATTGTCTTGCTAGGTATTCAGATGCTGACTGGGCTGGCAGTGTAGACGATCGGAAAAGCACTTCAGGCGGCTGTTTTTATCTTGGTAACAATCTTGTCTCGTGGATGAGCAAGAAGCAGAATTCAGTGTCTCTATCTACTGCAGAAGCAGAATACATCGCTGCTGGAAGTTGCTGCACTCAGCTTCTTTGGATGAAGAAATTACTCCATGACTATGGAATTCCTCAAGAAACGATGTGTGTCTTCTGTGACAACACCAGTGCCATCAATCTTTCCAAGAATCCTGTCCAGCATTCAAAGTCTAAACACATAGAGATACGTTACCATTTCATTCGGGATTTGGTAGAGGAAAGAGTTGTGTGTCTTGAGTTCATACACACCGACAATCAAAAGGCGGACATCTTCACCAAGCCTCTCGATGGTCCACGGTTTGAATCACTCCGTAAGACCATTGGTGTTGGTACAATTCCTTGACTCTCTTGTGTGTTGTGTGCTTCACATATTTATAATATGATATGTTTACTTGTGATGAGGCACACACTTCCTTGTTAGCTCTTTGTGCAACATGTTTATTGTTTGTTTGTTCATTTGTGATTTCTGTTGGTTCTCTCTTTATTTGTTCAATCATTTTCTTCTTTTATGTCAAAAATCCAAAAATCACGTAAAAATTAGAAAATCAAAAAGCTTGATTGACATTGTTGAGTTTTTGTCTCAAAACTTGTTTTGCCTTGTACCTTTGTGCTAATGGCTTTGTGCATTTTCGAGCATTTCTTGTTTTCATGCACTCATATCTATGTGGGAGAAATCCAGAAATCGTTGTGACTGTTGTAAATAGATCTTCAAACTTGTCATGAATGATTAGTGAATGGTTTTGTTGATCTTGAGACATGCATAGACTTGTGTCTATATATCTTCCCACTCTTTATTTTTGTTTTGCTAAAAAGAGCTCACCAAATGTAAATCTCCAAATGAAAAGAGATATTGAGCTGCAAAAGCCTGTCACACATTCTAGTATTTGACTAGGAAAAAGGGTAAGCGACTTTATATTGAAGTGAATGTTTATTCAAAAAGCCAAAGGCTTATTCATTAAAGTGAAATATCATATATCACTCTCACAATGAGAGGTGATTGACTCAAAAGATCAAAAAGATCAAATGTTATGATTGAAAGTGGAGTCAAATGTAAAGCTCCAAATCATGTTATCAAGTTTTGTGGGAGGTCATATATACATACTTCTATAATTGAGATGGGTCACATGATCTAGTGCTAATTGTGTATGTCTTGGTTGAATTGATCATTGAAGCTTCACATTAGACTAAGGACTATCTCATTGTTGATATCCACACACTACACACAAGTTTATGTTTAATAAATGCCTTATTCATTTGTGTGATTGTACTTGATGAAATTTGATTTCACATGCTCAACCTTTGTTAATTCAAGCACAAAAAGATTTTTGAGTGTTTTAGGTGTTTTTGGAAAGTATTTTGTTTGAAAAATCTGAAAATTTCAAAAATCCTATTTTGCCCTGTTTTGGCGGCTCAGTCGCGGGTATGTCTAGTCGCGAGCCTCAGTCGCATCTTCGCTGGTCATTTTTGGCGACTTGTTCGCGAGTGGAAGGTCCAGTCGCGAGGTTCACTCAGAGATTTTCGCGACTCAGCTCGCGACTCACTCGCGGGTAGTCCTTCCAGTCGAGAAAAACACTTAGAAAATTTTTTCAAATTTTTGTCCTGGAGTGTTTTGGCGGCTTGATCTGGCGACTTTTTGGCGACTCGTTTCAGTCGCGAAAATCGCGTGTTTTAGACATACAGGGGCAGTTTTTAAACTTTTTGTTTTTCCCTCGATCTTTATGTGACTGTTCATTGTCTTTCTCATCTGCTCTTACCCATTCACACCGTGCCTCCATTTTCGATCTCCATTGTTTGCCTCTGTTCAGCTCAAAATCGTCGACTAACAGGTATGGTGTTTCTAGCTAGAACTCTATTTTACTTGTTGTTTTGGTTTTCCCTCTGGATTATTCACATTTGATTGTGTTTTTGTGATGGGTTTTTAGCTCAACAATTACTCTTTGTCCATGCTTAGCTTATGGGAGCTTGTGTTTCTGTTCTGAGCTAGTTTATTTTGGTGGTTTTGTTCTTCTTCATGTGCGTAGCTAGGGTTAGCCATTGTTTTCTGATCTGCTGTTGATCTCGTGTTTCACTGTGATCCTGTGTGGTATCTTGTTAATGTATTGTTGAATGTGGGTTCTTTTTCAGCTAATTATGTGGTTCTATTTGGACTCCCTCTTCTGTGTTGTTCAATTCGGGCCATTTGTGTCCCTCATTGCTATTTTCTGACCATTTTCATCCAGCTTTTAAGGTTTCTTCATTGTCCCTAAATTTCTACTAACCCACTGCTAATATAGTCTGTTGGCTTATGTTCTGTCATTTTCCTTGTTCATAATGCAGACTGGTCATGTCACCATTCAAGAAAGCTGCTGTGAAAGGAGGTAGTTCCAAAGGGAAGGAACCAGTAATTGATGTTGATGATTACCCACCTCAACCAAAAGGGACTCGCTCTTCATCAAAGAGTTTCGATCCCAACAAGTTCAGATCATATGCAGCCTATCAGTCTTATGAGAATTTCTTTCTACATGCCAAACCATTACTAGAAAGAGCTTTGGATCAGTCCTCACTTCATGACACTGACATTCCGAAATGGTTTGCTCACAAGGATTGGAATTACCTTCTCTCTGATCCGGATGACGCGTATGAAGAGCTGGTAAAAGAATTTTATGATAACGCAATTGTGGAAGGAGATGAACTTAAGTGCTGGGTTCGGAAAAAGAGCTTTTCTGTCTCTCCTACATATCTGGCAGAAATTCTTCACATCAACAGACCAATTTTCCGACACTCACCGGTTTATGATGATCTCTGTCCTGATGAGGAGCTTCTCAAAGAAAGTCTTGGTCATGACTTGGAATTCTCACCAAATGGCAAATCCATCAGTGTCTCCTCTCTTTCTCCAAAACTGAGAGTGCTTACAATTGTGATGTTTCACAATTTGTACCCTTTATCCAGAACTTTAATCTAAATGTTCTGCATTTTGGTTTATGTACTGTCACTCTTGTGCCCTTGTAGGATTGTTCCTAGATGCATATACCTTGAGTGTTATGCATTGGTTGAGTGTTGAACATACAAGTGTCTTGCCTTGTGCTTGTTAACTTGTATGTCCTTATGTTCATTCCAAGTGTGAATGAGCACTGTGATCACTACCTTGTGGTGTTCACTTGATTGATCAAGCTATGGTTTGTTTCTTAACTCCATCTGTGCTTGATCACATATTGCTTGTTTCATATGCATTTTATGATTTTCTGCTTACAATGATCATGGTGTATTGCTGTGTTTCAGGAGTATTATGTTCATATGATTCAAGTGCTTCACAGCTTCTAGAGTTAGGTGTGAGTGAGTTTTGTTCAACTGTTCCTAACTCACATGTTAAGTCTAGAGTCTGTTTTAGGGTTTTGTCACGGAATAGCCAAAGGGGGAGATTGTAAGGTTGAATTTATTCAACCATCTAATTGGCTTTATTCCGTGCCAAATTTGCTTGTAATTCAGCATTTAGTAACCCTGTATTTAGGTGGGTTTGATGTAAGGGTAGTGAGTGAGATAGAGTGAAGTTTGCTCAAAAGTGTGCAAGAAAACAGAGACTCGCGGCTGGGACTCGCGGGTGACTCGCGGCTGCAAGCTGCTAGAAGCAGCACACGTGCTAAGCATGCTGGAAGGTGAATAGTCATGCTAGCTGGAGCACTACAGGACAAAACAGGACAACTGGCCATACGGTTATCTCGCGACTGGATCTCGCGACTTGGTCAAGCCGCGAGGTCAAGCCGCGAGCCACCCCTGTTTTTGTAAAAACCTGACGTTTCACATTCCTCTCCACTCCTATATAAATACCCCTTTTACCCACGATTGAAAGAGAGCTTCCAGAGAGAATTTTGAGAGAGAAACCCTAAAGAAAAACAAGATTGTTTCACCCACAATCTATACCTTAGAGTCTCTACAAATTCCTCAACTCTCTTCCTCTCCATTGTCAAATCCTTGAGAGGCATTATACCAAACCTGGTTCTCACCATCATCATCACTGTGAGATAGTTGTTTGGATTTCTGGGAAGCAGTTAGGAAGGAACCAATCTTCATTGGTTGGTGCTACGGTCTAGTAGCGAAATCCGAGAAGCTAGAAAAGAAAAAGGTTTGGCGCAACCTCGTTGGAGCAAGAAGCTTGGAGGGCTTAGGTGCACTGGATAGATTAGGCTTGGAGGGTCTATTGCTGTCCTTGTATCCCAACTGTATTTTCTAGTGGATTGATTACCGCTTAGAGGGCGGCGGAGAGGTTTTACGCCGAGGGCTTCGGTTTCCTCTTCGATAACACATCGCGTGTTGTCCTTGTGTTTGCATTTTCCTTCCTCTCTATCTTTGCCTTTTATATTATCTGCTGTGGATTTTATTTTGTTATGGCTTAGATAGGTTTTAACCAATTTAGTATTATAGCATGTGTTAAGTTTCCGCACACTAGTTGTTTGACATATTGCTTGAATTGGTTAAGTTGTAATTTGGGGGTCTAAACATTCAAAGGTGTTTTGTACACGTTTTTGAACTTTCAAAGTATGATTCAAGTTTTGTGGAAGACATGTAGAATTTAGAAAACTGAGAACAAATTAAGAAACATCATTACCCATAAGCTGTTAGTAGGTTTGATAAAAAAAGGGGGGTATGCTATTGGGACTGAGGGCTTTTAAGGGCGTCATCTGTATGATTGCTTCTTTTACTTCCCATTCCATAAATTCTGTAAAAAGTTGGATATTCATATCCTCACTGATAACCTTTTGGATCAACTTCATAGCCTCCTCTGATTAAACTGGATTAGCTGAGGTAAAAAGGTCCTAGCAGTAGGCAATTAGAGAGTTGGTCATCTCTTCAGAATTAGAGCACCACATCCCCTTAGTGCTTCAAATATTGGTAGTGTGATTCTTCTTGTTTCTTTGTGTAGCACGGCTATGGAAACATTTGGAGTTTTTACCTCCATGAGTCACCCATAATGCTTTCAACCTTTGGAACACATTTGAGTTTCTTTATTAATTAGATCATTAATTTCTAGTATAAGATCTCTAACCCAAAAGTTAACACCAAAGATCATGGCATCCCTTTCAACTGCTTCCAACTATCTCCGTTTCAATTCCAGCTCTCTCTTGACATTGCAAAAAATTTTCCTACTCCAATGCTATAGTTCTTTACCACATTTCTTTATTTTTTAGACAGGTCTTAAAGCAGGATCCGAGGAAAGCTAGATATGACCACACAACTTCTACAATTTCAGAGCACCTCTTGTCTGAAAGTCACATCTCTTCAAAGCAGAAGGGATTTTAGGCACAAGGAGGATCTAACCCAACTGGCACAATCCATAGAGGGTGATGATCAGAGTTATTAGAGTGAAGGTGGTGAACTCTGGTCCCCCTAAATTGAAGAATCCACTCATTGTTTGCAAGACCCCGATCCAGCCTTTCCCATACCAAATGTCCATTAGCAAAATGCTTATGCCATGTAAATTGTGTGCCAAAAAAACCTAAGTCTAAGAAACCACACTTATCAATAACATTGCGAAAGAGTTGCATTTGATTTTGTTTTCTATTAGCACCTCCCAACTTCTCTAAGTTACTAGTAGCACCACCCAACTTCTCTAAGTTACTCGTCAATTCATTGAAATCTCTTGTACACAACCATGGTATAGAAAAACGATTGTTAAGATCCTGAATCAAACTCCAAGTCTCATGCCTTAAATGAGTGACTGGCTTGCCATAAACTCCAGTAAATATCCATGTGTCATCCTTACCCTTATTAATAATCGCATCAATATGGATTAGCAATTAAAGTGAGTGTCATGTTTGTGTTAATGGGTTAGCAATTAAAGCAAGTGTCATGTTTTCTTGATCCTATCTAAGAAAATTTTATGAAGTCTCGGATAACAATCTGACTAATTGGGGTCTCGCAACAATCAAGGAGATGATGTTAATCTGTGGAAAAATTAAGAACTACCTTTCTTAACATATTAGTTTGTTTATTAAAAAAAAAAAAAAAAATCATCATGAAATGGATGCCATAAGTTAAAATTCTATCGTATCTATCAAAAATAATTATCTATTTGATTATTATAATGAAACATTTTGGTTTTTATCAATAGTTGTTCTAGGCTTCTTGCACTCTTTTATCTCATTCTCATCATCTTGATCATGACTTGACAAATCATAAATTGAAGTAGAATCATATTGTTGTCTCTAATTTCACAATTCTTTTCACAACATCATTTTGTGGTAGTCACGGACTATCAGGGGTGGGGGCACGTTTTCAACAAAACCTAATAAATGCCTTTTTGCCATGTGTCCTTCCCTTTTATATTTTATAATAAGAATGCAAAAGTGCAATTTATTCCTTGTGTGTTCAGTTTTGATGTGCATTGTGCATAGTGCATTGTTTGAACTTATGAGGGTTTTACCCCTCCCCCCCCCCCCCCCCCCCAACTACAAATTTGATTTTTTATTTTTATTTTCCTCATCATCTCATTCTTTTTCTCTTGCCGGTTTTATGGTTTACTTTTGGATTTTGGAGGTTGATAATTTGTGCTAACATTGAATTATCTTTTAATTTTTTTTTAGAAGAGAATTTAGGTTACAATAAAGATATTAAAATTTTTAAGATTTGAATAGAAAATCCTATAGAATTGATAATGGATCAATTTTATTCTACGAAAGATCAACAATGAACATAAATTTTATAGGAAATGCTAAATCTTTTTTTTTTTTTTTTTTTTGGTTCATGTTTATAGCAAATTAGTCATTTTTGTACGCTAATTTGAGTTTAGAAATATTCTTAAAATTCATTGATTATTTTGTATAAAAAAATGTCCGCAATATTTTAACAACAAATCTTAATTGGCAGGTTGTTATTGGCAATTAGTGGATTAAAAAAATAATTTCAATTGTGTGTTCAAGTTATAATGAGTAACAATTTACCATTTATGATTTGTTATTAAAATGTTGTGAACATATCACTTCTCTTTTGCTTATAATATATATATGAGTTATGACTAACTTATATAATCGGCCCTCCAAATAAATTTTTTTTGACTACACCCCTACGGGCTATTCCAGCCCCATGTCACCACTTTTAGGTGCTTCCATTAAAGGAGGAGATTAGACCACCTAATATTTTCTTATAATTAATTGAAAATACATGATTATTTACATGCTGATTAATGAATTTTGTATAGAATGCAAAATAAAAAGTAATTTCCTTGAAAAAAAAAAAAAAGGTAATTCAATTTCAATGATTATCATAATATTCCTATAAAGAAATGATTATCATAATATATCAATGTCTAATTTAATTGGATACTAAAAATAAATGAATTTGCGGTTCAACCAATATAGGAGTTGGCAAATTATAGATGATACGACTTTGCATAATATTTGTGTATAATTATTTCAGCTATTATGATACAGCTACAAGACGTACTAGGAAGTTGACCATTAGGGTAGTCGTTGTGCTTTATGATCTCGAGATTCTGGACATTGGGTGAAAATTAATAAAAATAATACGGAGTCACATGCATTGCAGACTAAATTTCTGTATGCTGGTTTGTGGTAATTGGAGCCCATGCATCGAGATCGTTGACCTTAATTTTCATATTGTACGATGTGATGCTAGCTGAACGTTTAACATCAAATTTTGGATGCATTAGGGATTGGAAGCGTTCAAACAAAGAAATATATAATTGGAGAATGTTAACCGGCACCGCTGGTGCGGGTTAAGTGCAGAAAAGACCAAAAAAAAAAAAAAAAAATTGTGAGAAAAAGTCCAAAAAAATTCTGAATAGTACTATAAAATTGAAAAAATGACATAAATTGCAAAAAATTTTTTTTTTTAAAAAAACAAAAATTATGTTAGAAAAAAGTTCAAAAAAAAAATATATATATATATATATATGTGGTTAACAGGGCACTGCGCGGTGCCTATTAACACAAACCTATATAATCATGCGTGTAGTTCTTTAGAATTCAAGGGGTGAAATTGTAATTGCAATCAGTAACATATTAATGTATATATTTTTACATATTCCCAGATAAAATATGAGAATTTTAACTCTCACACACCCTTTTAAATGTGGTAAGTATTTTTTTTTTTTTTGGAGAAACAAACACACACACACACAAGGGAGAGGAAAAGGGGTTCTAACACAAAGGCACACCACAATTCCATTCAAAACCCATGATAACTTTTAAGGGCAGGTAGGCAGGTTATACTACACACAACACACTCTCTGAAGCAATGTGGGACAACTACCCTTTTTTTTTTTTTTTTGAGAAACAAACACACACACACACACAAGGAAGAGAGAAAAGGATTCTAACACAAAGACATATCACAACTCCACTCAAAAGTCATGGTAAATAATTGATATCTCACAATTGTTAACGTACATTGCAAAAAAATTTCCTACTCCAATGCTGTAGCTCTTTACCACATTTCTTTATTTTTCAGACAGCTCTTAAAGCAGGATCTGAGGAAAGCTAGATATTACCACACAACTTCTACAATTTCAGAGCACCTCTTGTCTGAAAGTCACATCTCTTCAAAGCAGAAGGGATTTTAGGCACACGGAGGATCTAACCCAGTCGGCACAATCCATAGAGGGCGATGATCAAAGTTATTAGAGTGAAGGTGGTGGACTCTAGTCCCCCCTAAATTGAAGAATCCACTCATTGTTTGCAAGACCCCGATCCAGCCTTTCCCATACCAAATGTCCATTAGCAAAATGCTTATGCCACGTAAATTGTGTGCCAAAAAAACCTAAGTCTTAGAAACCACACTCATCAATAACATCGCGAAAGAGTTGCATTTGATTTTGGTTTCTATTAGCACCTCCCAACTTCTCTAAGTTACTAGTAGCACCACCCAAATTCTCTAAGTTACTAGTCGATTCATTGAAATCTCTTGTACACAACCATGGTATAGAAAAACGATTGTTAAGATCCTGAATCAAACTCCAAGTCTCATGCCTTAAATGAGTGACTGGCTCGCCATAAACTCCAGTAAATATCCATGTGTCATCCTTACCCGTATTAATAATCGCATCAATATGGATTAGCGATTAAAGTGAGTGTCATGTTTGTGTTAATGGGTTAGCAATTAAAGCAAGTGTCATGTTTTCTTGATCCTATCTAAGAAAATTTTATGAAGTCTCGGATAACAATCTGACTAATTGGGGTCTCGCAATAATCAAGGAGATGATGTTAATCTATGGAAAAATTAAGAACTACCTTTCTTAACATATTAGTTTCTTGATAAAAAATAAATAAATCATCATGAAATGGACGCCATAAGTTAAAATTCTATCATATCTATCAAAAATAATTATCTGTTTGATTATTATAATGAAACATTTTGGTTTTTATCAATAGCTGTTCTAGGCTTCTTGCACTCTTTTATCTCATTCTCTTCATCTTGATCATGACTTGACAAATCTTAAATTGAAGTAGAATCATATTGTTGTCTCTAATTTCACAATTCTTTCCACAACATCATTTTGTGGTAATCACAGACTATCAGGGGTAGGGGCACGTTTTCAACAAAACCTAGTAAATGCCTATTTGCCAAGTGTTCTTCCCTTTTATATTTTATAATAAGAATGCAAAAGTGCAATGTATTCCTTGTGTGTTCAGTTTTGATGTGCATTGTGCATAGTGTACTGATTGAATTTATGAGGGTTTTAAACCCCCCCCCCCCCAACTACAAATTTGATTTTTTTTTTTTTTTTTTTCTCATCATCTCATGCTTTTTCTCTTGCTGGTTTTATGGTTTACTTTTGGATTTGGAAGCTTGATGATTTGTGCTAACATTGAATTATCTTTTATTTTTATTTTTTTTAGAAGAGAATTTAGGTTACAATAACGATATTAAAATTTTTAAGATTTGAATAGAAAATCCTATAGAATTGATAATGGATCAATTTTATTCTATGAAAGATCAACAATGAACATAACTTTTATAGGAAATGCTAAATCTTTTTTTTTTTTTTTTTTGGTTCATGTTTATAGCAAATTAGTCATTTTTGTACGCTAATTTGAGTTTAGAAATATTCTTAAAATTCATTGATTATTTTATAAAAAAATGTTATGTCCGAAATATTTTAACAGCAAATCTTAATTGGCGGGTTGTTATTGGCAATTAGTGGATTAAAAAAATAATTTCAGTTGTGTGTTCAAATTATAATGAGTAACAATTTACCATTTATGATTTGTTATTAAAATGTTGTGAACATATGACTTCTCTTTTGCTTATAATATATATGTGAGTTATGACTAACTTATATAATCGGCCCTCCAAATAAAATTTTTTTGACTACACCCCTACGGGCTATTCCAGCCCCATGTCACCACTTTTAGGTGCTTCCATTAAAGGTGGAGATTAGGCCACCTAATATTTTCTTATTATTAATTGAAAATACATGATTATTTACATGCTGATTAATGAATATTGTGTAGAATGCAAAATAAAAAGTAATTTCCTTGAAAAAAAAAAAAAAAAAAAGGTAATTCAATTTCAATGATTATCATAATATTCCTATAAAGAAATGATTATCATAATATATCAATGTTTAATTTAATTGGATACTAAAAATAAATGAATTTGCTGTTCAACCAATATAGGAGTTGGCAAATTATAGATGATGTAAAGTTGAATTTAATCAACCATGTGTTGGCTTTATTCCATGACAAATTTGCTTGTAATATAGCACTTGGAAACCTTGTATTTAGGTGGAAATCATGTAAGGGTAGCGTGTGAGAGAGTGTGAAGAAATGTTCAAGACAGTGCAGTGAAGTAGAGACTCGCGGCTAGGACTCGCGGCTAGGACTCGCGGGTGGCTCACGGCTTGCAAGCCGCCAAAAGTTGCTCACGTACAGAGCATGCAGGGGAGCTGAACAGTCACGCCACCTGGAGCACTACACGACAAAAATCCAGACTGGCCATTAAGTTAGCTCGCGACTTGAACTCGCGACTCAGTCAAGTCGCGGGGTTAAGTCGCCAGCCAGCCCTGTTTTTGGAAAAACTGACTCTTCGTATTCCATTCTCACACCAGTATAAATACCCCTCATTCCCACAAGATATGTGTGGCTATTCAGAAAGAAAAACCCTAAGAGAGGTTTCTTCAAAACACCCACCCAATTAGAGAGAGCTACTCATTTTTAGAGAGAAACCTTTGTAGTCTCTTCTCATTCCCTCTCTCATTGTCATACCTATTGAGAGGAGATTTCTATCCAAACACTACCCATACCCATTTAGAGTGTTGAGTGTTTTTGGAGTTTTGGGAAGCATTGGAAGATGCCAAGGATGGCGGATGCTATGGTCTAGTAGCGGAATCCGGTAAGCTAGAAAAGAAAAAGGTTCGGCGCAACCTCGTTGGAGCAAGAAGCTTGGAGGGCTTAGGTACATCGGGTAGATTAGGCTTGGAGGGTCTATTGCTGTTCATGTATCCCAACTACATTTTCTAGTGGATTATTGACCGCTTGGAGGGCGGCGGAGAGGTTTTACGCCGAGGGCTTCGGTTTCCTCTTCGATAACACATCGTGTGTTGTCCTTGTGTTTGCATCTCTCTTCCCTTTATCTTTGCCTTTTATTTTCTACTGTGGATGTGATTTATAATTGGCTTAGATTGATTTCCAATTCTGTTTATAGCTTATGTTCAATTTCCGCACACTTGTTGTTTGTCATAAAGCTTGAATTGGTTATTTTGTATTTGGGGGTCTAAACGTTCAAGGGTGTTTTATACACGTTTTTGAACTTTCAATTGGTATCAGAGCGGGTACCCTTGTTGTGGTTTAAATACCTAAGTGTGATCCTTGACCCCTTGTGTTTATTTGCCATGGATTGTGCTTTGTATGCCTCTTTGCATGATTTGGTTGGTGATGAATGTAACATGCCACATGTTTGTGAAAATGCCTCTATGAGTGTTAATCCTCATAAGTGTGATGACATGTTATTTGAATCCATGGGTGTTGTTGACAAACTCTTGAAGAAAAATGCTAAGAAGTTTCAAAAGAATTTGAGCAAGTTATTTTGTGAGAAGGATGATTTGATTGCTAAGCTCAATGAATCCAATGAATTGGTTGAGAAATATAAAAAACTTGCTGAAATTTCTCTTGAAAAGCTGAAAGAGTTTGAATGTTTGAATATGGACTTGGATGCTAAACTTGTTTTGTCTAACAAACTTGTTGATGATCTTAAATGTGAAAATGAATCTCTTAAGATGCATGCCAAGTGTTTGATTGCTGAACCCATTGATAAAATGGATGATAATATTTGTTGCAATCATATTGTGGTACCCGATTTTGTGCCTAGTGTGTGTTCTACCTTAAAGGACAAATCAGTGTACATTCCTCCACATAAAAGAAATCAAAAGGTGGAGAAAAAGGCTGTTAAGTCAAAACCTTCGTTTAGGTCTCAACCTAAGGCTTTGGATGGATCTAAGTTTGTTCCAACTTGCCACCATTGTGGTGTGATTGGTCATATAAGACCTCAATATCATAAGTTGAAGAGGGAACAAAACCATGTTGCTAGATTTATTCCCAAAAAGCCTAGTGGACCTAAACACATTGTTTGTCACCATTGTGGTGCCTTTGGTCATCTAAGACCTCATTGCTCTAAGTTTTAAGCTCTTAAGAGAATCGAAAGAAAAGAGAAACTTGAGCTTTTTGGAAGTTGTGCTAAAAAAAGTAAACTAGATTTGAGTGAAAATAGCATATTGTTAAAGAAAATGTTTAATGCTCTTAACTCCTTGACTATGTGCATCTCCGGTTCTCATTCTTCCAACCCTCGTCTCGCTTCTCTTGAGACACTCATTCCAAACAATCGTTCCGTTTGGATGAGGAAGGGTTCCTATGGTTGAGCCTTTGCTCTTTTGGTCCTTGATCTAATTCTTTCGATCTTTGTAGGACCCTTCATGCATTAAATGTCATAACTTCATGCATTTTGTGCATCTTGCATCTATTTATATGCATTGTTTTGTTTTAGATCTTACTTTTATATTTCAATTTTGTGTGAGTAAAAAATCCAAAACCACATAAAAAGTGAAAAATTCAAAAAGTTTGATCGTATATGTTTGAGCACATATCACATGTGAGTTTGGCCTTGTACCTTTGTACAAATGGCTTTGTGCATTTAAGAGTTTAGCTTGTTATTTTTGCACTTATATCTTTGTGGGAAAAATCTTGACATCTTTGTATGATTGTTGTAAATCGATCTTCAAGCTTGTCATGAATGATTTGTCAATAGTCATGTTGGTTTTGATACATGCGTAGACTCGTGCTTATATCTCTTCCCACTCTTTTATTTTTATTGTTTAAAGAGCTCAATAAATGTAAATCTCAAAATGAAAAGAGATAATGAGCTGCAAAAGCCGTCGCACATACTAGTATTCGACTAGGAAAAAGGGAAAGCGACTTATATGAAAATGTATGATGCCCAAAAAGCCAAAGGCTTGTTCATCAATTTGAAATATCAAAAATTTCAGGCATCAATCTCAAAAATGAGATGTATTGCTCAAAATGAGTTGTATTGATTCAAAATGATCAAATGTTATGAATTGTAAAGAAGCCAAATGAAAAGCTTCATCATATGTAATCATTTTATTGTGGGAGGTCATATATGCTTATTTCTATAATTGAGATAGACCACTTGATTTAGCACTAGTTGTGTATGACTTGATTGAATTGATCATTGAAGCTTCACTCTAGACTAAGAACTATTCCACATTTGATACACACACACAACACACATGCCTAATGTTCAATGAATGTCTTATTCATTTGTTAGATTGTACTTGTCTAAATGTGATGTGTGTGTGCTCAATCTTATATGGATTAATCCAAAAATATTTTTGATCATTTTATATGTTTTTGGAAGTGATTTTTATCACTTTTTGTGTTTATGTTTAGTGCTTACTGTGTTTTTCAATGTTTAAACATGTTCTGGTTTGAAAAACAAGTGTCAGATTTTTTGGCCACTCATTTTGGCTACTTGCGTGAGCTGCCAGCAAGCTGCCAGTTTTGGCTACTCGGTTTGGTGGCTTGCAAGCCGCGAGTCTAAGCCGCGAGATCATACAGAGAGGTTTCGCGGCTCACTTACGACTTGGCTCGCGACTCGCCAGTCGCGAGTCGCCCAGAATCAGCTTTTTAAAAAGCTTTTTCGTGGGAAACTTGTTTTAAACCTCTCCCATCCTCTCTAAAACCCCTCTTTCAATATTTTTACATCAAAACCTAACCAATTTGAATGGTTTTTCAATCCATTAACATCTCTAAGGTAATTATAAACTTTTTTCATTGATTTTGATCCTTAGATTATGTTTTGGAGAGTTCTGTGCTCTTGGTTGGGATTTTCATCATAGGGGTTGGGAAAACTTATTTTTTGTCTATTTTCTTCATGGGATTGGTTTCTTTTGTTGATATGCATTGGATGTTGGCCCCTTGTGGTAGAAAGAACATGTATTAAGGGTGGATTTCATGATGTTCATGCATTGTTTCACATTTTTGTTCATAGTGTGCATGCTAGGTGTTTGATAAAATGCCTCTTAGACATTTTCTCGCTTGTTTGGACTCTGATGAGTATCAAACTTTGGGGTTTCTCATGTTTCCTCATTAGGAACATGTTTGGTTCATTGGTTGTATATTCAATACACCTTGCCCCACATGTGCATTTTTCATGCATTGGTCATGCATTGCATTTAGTCACCTTTTGCACACACCTTTGCTACCCTTGTCATGCATTGGTCTATACCTTGCTTCTTCATCCTAGCATGTCATGTCTGTCTTATGCTTTGTAGCATTTTACTTTGTCATGGGTTTGAGTTTTATTTTCTCATTTATCTTGCACCCCTCATGCATCATTAGCATTGTTCATACCTTCTTCTCTTGCCCTCTTTTCTCATTGACCCTTTGTCTATTCCTGACAAAAAGGGGGAGAGTATACTCTAGAGAGTATTCCGGAGTGTTTTGTCATTTCTATATGACTCTTGTGCACATCCTTAGGGGAAGAAATTCTATTTCTCGTGCACATTTGTAGGGGGAGAGATTTTCCATAGTGGAGATGCATATACCAAGGGGGAGAAGACATTGTGTTAACTAGAAAACTTTGTTATGTTTGTTTTCTTGTTGGCTTTATGGGGCTTTGAATTATGCTTTGTTGTTCTCATTGCATCATGTTTGTGCTTTGGACATGCATACTTCCTTATGCTATTGTGCTTCATTGAATGTATGTTCGGATGATCAATTGCTTTGCTATGTGTTCATTATAGTCATTTCTATATGATTGTTTTGGTGTTTGATCAAGTTGCTCATATGTTTTACATCATGTTTACTTGATCGCAATTTACTTGTTACATTATACTTGTCCTTTTATTACTTGCTTTACCTTGAGGGTCTAATGTGTTTTGTGCAAGTGTTTCAGGTTACAAGTATATATGTTCTAAGTGCATCACAACTTCTCATCATTTTGAAGGGAAGAAACTTTAAGCACTTTTAGTTTATATTGTTTAAGTTTTTATTCAATATAATGTGTTTGTACCCATGTGCTTTTGTAAGCTTTAAGGGTTAATGTTTTATGCATAGTTTGTAGGCTTTATGGCTTGTACCTTGCTTATTGCAGCCTTTATGCTATGTTGAAATCAGTATTTTAATCTAAATGTCCTGCATTTTGGTTTATGTACTGTCACTCTTGTGCCCTTGTAGGATTGTTCCTAGATGCATATATCTTGTGTGTTATGCATTGGTTGAGTGTTGAGCATACAAGTGTCTTGCCTTGTGCTTGTTATCTTGTATGTCCTTGTGTTCATTCCAAGTGTGAATGAGCACTGTGATCACTACCTTGTGGTGTTCACTTGGTTGATCAAGTCATGGTTTGTTTCTTAACTCCATCTTTGCTTGATCACATATTGCCTGTTTCATATGCGTTTTATGATTTTCTGCTTACAATGATCATGGTGTATTGTTGTGTTTCAGGAGATTCATGTTCATATGATTCAAGAGCTGCACAGCTTCTAGATTTAGGTGTGAGTGAGTTTTGCCATTGTTCCCAAACTCACGTTTAAGTCTAGAGTCTGTTTTAGGGTGTTTTGTCATGGAATAGCCAAAGGGGGAGATTGTAAGGTTGAATTTAATCAACCATGTGTTGGCTTTATTCCATGACAAATTTGCTTGTAATATAGCACTTGGAAACCTTGTATTTAGTTGGGAATCATGTAAGGGTAGCGTGTGAGAGAGTGTGAAGAAATGCTCAAGACAGTGTAGTGAAGCAGAGACTCGCGGCTAGGACTCGCGGGTGGCTCACGGCTTGCAAGCCGCCAAAAGTTGCACACGTGCACAGCATGCAGGGGAGCTGAACAGTCACGCCACCTGGAGCACTACACGACAAAAATCCAGACTGGCCATTAAGTTAGCTCGTGACTTGAACTCGCGACTCAGTCAAGTCGCGGGGTCAAGTCGCCAGCCAGCCCTGTTTTTGGAAAAATTGACTCTTCGTATTCCATTCTCACACTAGTATAAATACCCCTCATTCCCACAAGATATGTGTGGCTATTCAGAAAGAAAAACCCTAAGAGAGGTTTCTTCAAAACACCCACCCAATTAGAGAGAGCTACTCATTCTTAGAGAGAAACCTTTGTAGTCTCTTCTCATTCCCTCTCTCATTGTCATACCTATTGAGAGGAGATTTCTATCCAAACACTACCCACACCCATTTAGAGTGTTGAGTGTTTTTGGAGTTTTGGGAAGCATTGGAAGATGCCAAGGATGGCGGATGCTATGGTCTAGTAGCGAAATCCGGTAAGCTAGAAAAGAAAAAGGTTCGGCGCAACCTCGTTGGAGCAAGAAGCTTGGAGGGCTTAGGTACATCGGGTAGATTAGGCTTGGAGGGTCTATTGCTGTTCATGTATCCCAACTACATTTTCTAGTGGATTATTGACCGCTTGGAGGACGGCGGAGAGGTTTTACGCCGAGGGCTTCGGTTTCCCCTTCGATAACACATCGTGTGTTGTCCTTGTGTTTGCATCTCTCTTCCCTTTATCTTTGCCTTTTATTTTCTGCTGTGGATGTGATTTATAATTGGCTTAGATTGATTTCCAATTCTGTTTATAACTTATGTTCAATTTCCGCACACTTGTTGTTTGTCATAAAGCTTGAATTGATTATTTTGTATTTGGAGGTCTAAACGTTCAAGGGTGTTTTATACACGTTTTTGAACTTTCAGATGATACAACTTTGCATAATATTTGTGTATAATTATTTCAGCTATTATGATACAGCTACAAGACGTACTAGGAAGTTGACCATTAGGGTAGTCGTTGTGCTTTATGATCTCGAGATTCTGGACATTGGGTGAAAATTAATAAAAATAATACGGAGTCACATGCATTGCAGACTAAATTTCTGTATGCTGGTTTGTGGTAATTGGAGCCCATGCATCGAGATCGTTGACCTTAATTTTCATATTGTACGATGTGATGCTAGCTGAACGTTTAACATAAAATTTAGGATGCATTAGGGATTGGAAGCGTTCAAACAATGAAATATATAATTGGAGAATGTTAACCAGCACCAGGCGGTGCTGGTTAAGTGCAGAAAAGACCAAAAAAAAAAAAAAAAATTTGTGAGAAAAAGTTCAAAAAAATTCTGAATAGTACTATAAAATTGAAAAAATGACATAAATTGCAAAAAAAAAAAAAAAAAAAAAAAAAAAAAAAAACAAACAAAAATTGTGTTAGAAAAAAGTTTTTTTTTTTTTTTTTTAAATCTGTATTTTAAATATGGTAAGTTTTTTTTTTTTTTTTTTTTTTTTTTTGAGAAACAAATACACACACAAGGGAGAGAGAAAGGGGTTCTAACACAAAAGCACACCACAATTTCACTCAAAAGCCATGGTAACTTTTAAGTGAGGGTGGACAAGTTATACTATACACAACACACTCTCTTAAGCAATGTGGGACAATAACCCATTCTTTTTTTTTTTTTTTGAGAAACAAACACACACACACACACAAGGGAGAGAGAAAGGGGTTCTAACACAAAGACACACCACAACTCCACTCAAAAGTCATGGTAAATAATTGATATTTCACAATTGTTAACGTACATTTCATATACCGTAATGTTCATAATTTTACTGGGGAGTTTTTTAAAACCTTATTCCCTTTCTCCGTGTGTGTGTATTAAAAGTATTTAGTATTCTCAAAAAAAAAAAAAAAATAGTGGGTTAATCCCACATTGGAAAATGAGTGTGAGTTAAAAAAGTTTAAAGCTTGTGTTGTATATTCAAAAGTTAGGCCCTTTTGGATATACACCACTGTAAGTTTCTTTAAAACCTTCTCCCCTTTTCCCGTGTGTGTGTGTTAAAAATATTTAGTATTCTTAAAAAAAAAAAAAAAAAATTTACCAAGGATGTCCTTTTTTCTATATTATTAATATTTATATTTAAAACGTGAAATGAATAATGTGTAGTTGTAAATGGACAATGTATCAATGTCTTTTAAATGGCAATTTTTCACTAGTTTTTGCCTTAAATTAATTAACTAACAAAATGGATCGGAATTTTTTTTTTAAGGTTTATTTTTCATTCAAGTAAATATTTATCAAGATTCAAGAATATTTTGATCAATTATAAATCAAATACGATGGTTAAATCTACTAAATAATTTTATATACAATTAGCTTAATATATATATATATATATATATATAAAGTATAATGTTGCTTGAAGTGCGACATATACAAATATATTTGAAAAGATGAATGCCAACTATAGGAAATTCTAATGCTTGGAAGTTTAAATTATCAAAAATATATAACTCTTAATAGTTGAAATTCTAAATAACTAAGTAGGGCACCGTGACACTACGATTAGTTTTTGAAAGTGTTATTTCTTTGACATTTTCATAACACTTTATCAACAAGTTCTAGATAGTAGGTTGTTAATGGTTTTAATCTGAACTCACCACTTAA
Source organism: Quercus alba (assembly GCA_036321655.1). Lineage (NCBI taxonomy): Eukaryota > Viridiplantae > Streptophyta > Magnoliopsida > Fagales > Fagaceae > Quercus > Quercus alba. Next base: position 75,511,986 of record CM070299.1, on the reverse strand, counting down.
ATTACTTTGTTGCCCACTAGTAATACTCAGTAACAATCTGTCACCAAATATTTATTGTGAAAATATTGTAAATATAGCATTTCTCATTATTTTTATTTCCCTCTTTCAAATATTGCACACATTTTTTATTTGATTTGATTTATTTTTTAAAAAAGCTAGCAAGAACAAAAGAAAAAAGAAACTAGGAAAGAAATAAAATTTTAAAAAAATGAAAAAGTTTAAAAGTTACATTTGATACCAAAAAAATTAAAATAGACACTTATAAAATAGATTTTAAAAGGTTTATGTCTTAAAGAAGAAGAAAAAAAAATGATAATAATTACATTCGATTACAGACACTGTTGTCTAAATATTTAAGACACAAACCATTAAAATCAGTTTTGATCAAAAATTGAAATAGGCATTACGAAGTAGTTCTTTAGCTCTTAAGAAATCAGAATAGGCCTTATCCTCACATGTAAATAACTTACTGATATTTAAAAAAATAAAATAAAAGAAAAAGTTCAAGCGCAAAATCTCAAGTTTGAAAATCAAACAATTGAAGATGCTTCACAAATATAAGTTTTTTATTTATTGAATGATGAATTCTCTAGATTTCATTCTTTTACAAAAAAATGATCCTCTAATTCTATTTTCTTGAAAATTTCTTCAATCCACAATTTGTATAGACGTAGTCTTAATTCGAATATCAAATCTTCTCTACTATTTGATTAGAAGGTGGATCAAGCAGTCTTCACTATGAATCTCTAACTTCAAGATTGTTAGAGATTTATTATTCTTCAAGTTCTTTGAGTGTTCTTCAAAGTTTTAGAGACTTCATCCATAGAGCTTTAATGATTTGGGGGGTTTTTTAAGTTTATAGAGGCTTTTGAACTTGATTTCAATGGAACTTCGAATTTTGGAAGAAAAATTCGAAAGAATTTTTTTTTTTTTAATGCTATACGAGTGTTCTTGAAATAGAATTTCTCTAGAGTTTTGACGTCTAGAAAAATTGGTGTGGGGGTCCCCTTTATTTATAATGGTTTCTTAGGATGACCCCTAATTTAAATTGATCTCTTAAAAGATAAGTAATGATTATTGAACGGCCCAAAATCAAAGAGTTCTGCTAGGAATTGTTTGTAGATAATTATTTTTATTTTTATTTTTATTTGTTTTAATAAAGATAATTATCATCAAATTTTACTAGAAAATTTATCTCTATCTTATGGGCCTAAGTGACATGTGTTAAAATTTAATTTGTCAATGTGATGTCATCTTGGATGACATGTCACCATTTGATTTATTTAATTTAGTGACACGTTAATTTGGAATTGAGAAATGTTATGTTTAGAATATTTTCACAACTCTTTTACAAAAAATGTTAAGTGATAGGTTGTTACTAGTAGGTAAAAAAGTAATTTCAGTGGTGGTTTCAAATTAAAACTCATAACAACTTACCACTAAATATTTGTTGTGAAAATATTATGAACATAGCACTTCTCTTTGGAATTTGTCACTAAATTTTGATGTGACATTTTCTAATTAGCTGAACAAATTTTTGCCTATTATAAAAAGAAAATAACTCATTGAAATAAATGACTCAATTTTTATAGCATTTACTAGATAAATAAACTAAGTGAGGTGTCTTCTCTTTTTTATTTGAATATAATAATTTAGTAGGATCCAGAAAATACCTTGTCTTCTTTTTTTTTTTAATATCCGGCAAATCTTCCTTATTTTGTGGTTTTATGTAAAACGGCCAAACGGGTATTTATCACTAGTCACGCGCGGTCACAGTGCACAGGCTCTTATCATGTCTACTCCCTGAACGGCTAATTAAGTAATTTTTTTTTTTTTATTTTGCAATTCATAATGGTTCGATGAATAATACGAAAATAAAATAATTCTAGTTAAGAAGAAAATATAAGTAGCTAATGAGATATAATTAGTGCTTTGTCTCTATGTGGGAGTTTGTCTAGTGTGTTGGTGTGAACTGTGAAAGCATCTTTGGGTGAATTGGGGACTTCAGTTTCCCTTTTTTTTTTTTTTTTTTTTTTTTTTTGGTGAGATTATTTTAATTGTGGATATAATTTTTTATCATCAACAGTGACTCTTGAGATGTAAGGAGCAAGAGATCATTGAAGTGTAAGAGCATTCACAATGGGAAATGCTATCCTATTCTATTTTACCATCTCAAAAAGCTACTTTATCAATTATACTATACCATTTTACAATATACCCAACATTTCAAAACTCTATTCTTTTACCATTTTATTAAAATATTATTTTTAAATCTTGGTGAGGTTTCAGCGATGGAGAGAGAGAGATGAGAGACCATGTGAATGAGAAAGAAAATTCTGATTTTAGGAATAAAATATTAATATAATCTTTTGGCATTGTGCTACAGTACCATCGTAAATGTATGATGGTACTGTAACACAATGCCAAAAAATTTTACAATTTTACAAGTTTAGTAGCCAGCTGTTGAGTACTTTTGAAGCTTGATGCTAAATATTGCTAACATAGGACATTTACAATTCACATTGTGAATGTTCTAACAAGTGCTAAAAAAATAGTGCTTAGGACATGGTTACATCACTTGTGATTGTCCAAATCGTAGGTAAATCAACTTGGTTTAATTATTACTGAATGAGCAACTAAATGATGATAAAGTTAGCCAGAGAATCATTTTTCATTTGTTACGACTAGAGTGGCTAAATTAGAAGAAGAGAAAAGGAAGCAAATGACAGATGTTGACTTTAACGCTCAACCAATTTTCAACAAGTACCTCGATGAGAATTCAGAATGGCTCATGGATGAATCATTCTCCTTCCTCGGAAGAAGAAGAAAAAAAAAAATTCCAATTAGATTTCAATTAGTTCTCAATTTTGTGCCACATGTTCTTTTTAATTTTTAATTTTTGTATTAAATAAATTATTAAGTGTAAAAATCGAAGAGTCCGAATCCAATTAGATTTCAGTTAAAGTCCAATTTTACGTCATGTGTCCATTTATTTTTTTATTTTTATTTTTATTTTTATGGCAAGTGAATTAGTGGGTGCAAAAACCGAAGAGTCTAAATTCAATTAAATTAAAAAGTATATATATATACACACACACATATAAAAATATGAAAAACTATTAAAACATTTTAGAAATGTATGATTTAAAAAATGTATAAGCTAATACCATATATAATTTGAACATCTTCTACAAAAATGTATAATTTGAACCATGTAATTGTGATTATTTTTAATAGTACCCTTGCATATGTACAGGGTTAGACACAAGTTTCTTTAAAGATTAAACACAAATTACAGGCTATACCAACCATCCAAACATAAATTCCAATGGAACATGGGAATTTTAACTCCCGCACACCCTTTTAACCCTTTTAATTATGGTAAGTAATTGTTCTTTCACATTTTTTGATGTATACTCTGTACACATAATGTTCATAATCATGTGTGATATCTATATTTTTATTTATTGACATCCACATTTAAAATATGAAATAGGTGATGTGTATGAATAACGTATAATAAGAAGTGTGCGGGAAGGATTGACTCTAAACATGTTTATCGCCTTTTTCAACCCACACTAGGAAGCTTGTGTGGGAATCAATGACTTGTTAAATACAAAAAAGGAAAATTCTTGCATTTCCTGTGTTTGCAAGAATGTGAAATTTAAATTTAATTTCACTATTTTTCCCCCTAAATTAACTAACAAAATGGAGTGGTTTATATATATTCATTCAACTCAAAATTTCATCAAGATTCAAAAGTATTTTAGGGCCATTCTCATGGGATTCCTTCTTGTAATAATCTAGTGTGTGTGGGATGGAGAGACTGCATACATCTAAGGAAATGGTCAAATACTCGAAGACATTTGGACACCCTCATTTGTCCAAAAACAAAAGTATTCTGGTCATTTAAAAATCAAAGATAGGGCTCAAATTAATACTTCTTTAATTATTAAGTAAGTTTATATACAGTTAGTTAAAACATAATTATATTTTTTAAATATAATATTGCTCAAAATGAGATACATGCCAATTCTAAATATATTCGAAAATCATGAATGCCAACTCTTGGAAATTTAAAATATCAAAAATATGTAATTCTTAAATTTGAATTCTCTATAACTAAATAGTTTTAAATTATCAAACTGATCTTTTTAGTGTGGCTATAATTCTTATCATAAAGAGTGGATATTGGTTGCTATTACACGTGGATGTAGACAGTGGTTGATTGAAGTTTTGAGTTCATAAGGTAAAATTTATAATTGACATACATAAATCTTTGTATACTCGCAAACAATGGCAGTTTTAGGAATATTTTTTAGAGTAGCCATTAAGAAACTTAAGGGCTTGTTTAGTAAGAGGAATTAATATATATATATATATATATATACATATATATATATATATATATTTTTTTTTTTTGAAAACCAGAAAATAGTGGGTCCCATACTTAAATCTATTGTTTGGCTCATGTTTTCTAAATACAATTTCATAAAATTGTTTCCTATTAGGAGTATCTTTTAGAAGCATCACTAATCACATTCATTACTACATCATTTTATAAGTTTTTTATAGTAAAATTTGTTATAACTTTAGCATTTTCCAAAAAAAAAAAAAAATCATATTAAAAAGTAAAAAGAATAATTTTTTTTAATTAAAAAATTATGATATAAAACACTAGTTAAATATTATTTAAATAATAACAAAAATGCCTTATTTGAAGATATCAACTTATACCTACACATCTGCTGAGCCGAGCTTGGTGGCACCCAATTTTTAGGCACTTCCATTAAAGGTGGTGTTTAAGCTACCTAACTTTTTTCTTATGTATATTGAAAGGATTTTGTTAATGTGTGCTCTTAGGATATATAATATTTTTCATTTTTGGAAAAAATTTTCTTGGAAATTGAAAAAGTATTAACAGTTTTTTCAATTTTCGAGAAAATATTTCCAAAAATAGATGGCTAAGGACATATATTAACTGGACCCTAATTGAAATTAGATCATTTTCTACATGATGACTAATGAATTTTGTGTAGAATACAGCCGAAAAAGTAATTTCTTGGACCAAAAAATGAAAGCTAATTCCTATAAAAAATATTGAAAATAAGAAAGAGAAGAGAGGAGAAGGCATTCAATTTCAATGATTATCATAATTATATTCCTATAAAAAAATGAATATCATAATATCAAAAGTCTAGTACAATTTGGATACTAAAAACAAATGAATTTGGGATTTAATCAATATAGCATTTGGAAAATTATATATTTCTATTTGATTATTTCAGCTCATTGATAAAGCTACAAGCAGACTGCAGACGTACTACGAGTCGACCCACCAATCTAGGGCTGTCCATATGAATCGGAGATTCTCGACAGGATGAAAAGACTAAAGTAATTGGAATGGAATCCATGCATTACGATCGTTGACCCAATATATATATATATATATGTATGTATGTATATATTGTACAATGCGATCTAAGGTGTACGTCTAACATCAAATTTTTAGGGATTGGAACTGTTAAAGGAATGAAATATAATAATCTCTCCTCATATGGTAACGGTACATAGGCTTAACAAATTTTCAATGATTGAACATCATTTATTTTCTCAACCTTTCAAAAATACCAAGGTTTAAATAAATAAATAATTTCCTAGTCACACAATTAATAAATGCCAGATATACTTTATTTTTCACATCACTTCATAGGTATACTGTGAAATTGAAAGAAATATATTTATAAACAAACATAAATTGGATTTTGACAATGGGGATTGAATGAGATTACGAAATAATAGTGTTATTATTAATTTTTTTTTAGTTATAAATAACTTTATTTCTTTTTAGTTTTGGTAACAACCATGTGTGGGCGTTATTCTCGTTTTCCTGGGAAAAGACTTTATTGTCTTATTAAGTAAAAATATTTGCAGAGGCGAAATTGGCAGAAGCTGAACCAGTTGCCCCCTCTGGCTCTGACTCCTTCTAAAGAGTAAAGTCTTTAAATAGCTTACCTTTGCCCCATAAACCGCAAGGTCCACAACTTAACTTCTGGTCTTTGTCCCTTCTTACATGAAAAAACAAAGAACCAATTTCCGTGTCCTGCTTTAAACAAACCATTTAACCAGCCTCTGACATAGGAAAATTTTTTAAATAAAAAATACATCCCATTTTAATAAGTAAGATCCTACTTTTATTTTATTTTTTTATTTTTAAATAAAGAAAAAGAACATGGCCATTTTAACAATCCACTGCGTTGGCTGAACTGAAACTCAAGCTAACAAAAAGTTGGTCTCATTTCGATCAGCGCACGTGTAAGTTTTATTTTCTTATTTTTAGGTATAGACTTTCTTGTCTTATTAGTTATTACGTATATTATTTCTTTTTAGTTCTGGTAACATCCCACGTGTCGGGTTTGCTGAAACTCAAACTTAACAAGAAGTTGATCTTATTCTGATCAGTCCGTGTGTGAGATTTATTGTCTTTTGGAGCATTGACATCATGCTAAAATATTTAGTTTTTAGCAATTTAAAAAATTATTTTATCAATTTTACCACGTCACTTAAACAGTAGACTCTACAACTCATTTCTTATTTTAGCACATCACCTAATAAAATAATATATACATCCAATAAAATAATATAAACATATATTAAAATAATTTAAAACACACCCACAAAAATCCATAGCAAAAGACCAAGTTACCAAACAACCCACTGCCACAATAGCAACCAAAATCACAGCAACCGCCACAGCCCATAGATACAAACTCACCATCCCAAAACAAATCCATACCAAACAACCACCGCAACTCTTATTTTTAAAAAAAAAAAGATTAAAAAAAAAAAACAACTAAAACCCACTGTATCAACCAAAACCCAACCACAACCAAAAAACACAATCAATATAGCATGATTTGATATATATATATATATATAGAGAGAGAGAGAGAGAGAGAGAGAGAGAGAGAGAGAGAGAGAGAGAGAGAGAGAGAGAGAGAGAGAGAGAGAGAGAGAGAGAGAGAGCCTTGAGAACTATGAAGTTAAATGAGAGTGAGACAGAAAGAAGAGAGAGAAGTTGGATTTTTTAATTGAAGGAAGAGAGAGAATGTTAATAAATTATTGGGTTTTAGTTTTAATAACTCGCTACAGTTAATTGTTATGTATACTAGTTCATTGTAGTTGAGTTGCAAAAAAAATAGATTTAGAATCTCCGATAAAGCATGGTTTTTTGGTTCTTTAGTGCTAAAATAGTTTTTTTTTTTTTTTAAATACAGCTGTTGGGCTAAGATAGCTTAACCCCGGTTAATTAATTCAATTACTCAAGTCAATTAATTAGGTTTAACTGCATGCAAATCGTGAAGGCACCAACAAATCGCTAAAAATACTAAATGCAGTAGAAAGTAAATATAACACGGTGATTTGTTGACAAATATGGAAAACCTCGCAAGGAAAAAACCCCACTAGGTGATTTTTCAAGTAAAACTCTATTAGATGTATATTTCAAGAGCTTGAAAATCCTACTTCAGCTAAAACTCTATAACAAAAATTTTAACAAATATAAACCCGTTAAGGTTGAAACCCTTCATACTCATTCAAAATTTCACAAAGAAAACACACATAGCAAATTGAAGATTTGTGGAAGGTACGGGACTTCATGAGACCACTTGGTAACATTGTATTCATGGAATTGCTCAGAGTAAATGCAGAGGTAAGGACATGTTGCCATCTTTCATGCCCTAACTCTCTATGATTACTACTTTATAATATTGTTATTGTTGTGACTTGTATGTATATATAACTAAAGACTTTGACTTTTTATTGACTTCTTTACAAGTTACCATATCTTTATTGTTAGAGATATATTAGCTCATTAGTATAAACCCAAGCCTAATTCTACTTTGTGTGCAAGCCAAGTCTCCTACTTGTACTAGAAGTCTATTAGTCTACTATATATACACATGTTATGGTTCATCATTACACAAGTTTTGTACTACACTCTTATATAATAAAGATGTTACCCTTAAGGGCTTCCTCCATGAACGTAAGCCGTAAGGCTGAACCATGTAATCATTGTGTTCTTGTATTCTTATTTTATGCTTGTCTCTTCCACATATATTCAAGCATATTCAACATGGAATATATCATAGCTAATATTTAACATGGTATCAGAGCCACCAACCTGTGGCCATAGTTTTCTATCCTTACGGTGTGTTTAAGAACAATCTTTGTCTTCCTTGGTATTTCTTCATCGCGTTCATCTTCTTTGGCTTCCCTCTGCTGCCATCAAAACTCTCCAATATAGTCATGCCATAGTTAGAAGTCACATCAATATTGCAAGACCATTGTCTTCCTCAAACCACCGTCACAAAGCCAAACTTCATTCAAGGGACCTTCTCAACCTTATCAAATCTCAAGGTTTCATCAAGTTTCCATCTTGAGTTTGAAAGGGGGTGTTAGAGATATATTATCTCATTAGCATAAGCCCAAGCCGAATTTTACTTTGTGTGCAAGCCAAGTCTTCTACTTGTACTAGAAGTTTATTAGTCTAGGGTTTACTCTATTATATATACACATGTTATGGTTCATTGTAACGCAGGTTTTGTACTACACTCTTATATGTTAGGACATATGTGTTTCACATGTTAGGAACATATGTCACTAGTTTGTGTAATTGGCTAATCCTTTGACAAAATGCACTTTACTTGTATTTGGGTAGATCTAGAATGTGTTTAATACTTCAAGAAACCTTGTTTCAGGATCAAGTGTTAAAACCATGCAAGTCTGTCCAAGATTCAAGCTAAGAAAGTGCCTATCATTAAAACTCGACAGCTAGCATCTATCAAGCTTTAAGAGCTGTTCCAGACCTGTGGCTTAATAGCAGCTCGACAGATAGTTATCTATTGAGGTTTTAGAAAAACAGACTTTTCTGTTCTGTTTTCTTCCAATCCATGATTATGTGTTTGGGCTTTCTTTTCTCACAATCCTAGACATATAAAAGGATTATTTTAAGGGCCGTCAAAGGTGACAAAAGTTGCACAAGTGTTGAGCAAAGTTTGTTCATGCAAATTGTGACCGAAGATAGAATTTTCCCTAGTTTATCTCTCTTGTGAAGAAGCTGTTATGTTTGTGCACCGTAGGGTTTTGTAACCAAGCATCTTCATCGTCTGGATGAACTGAAGAACTCTGCAGCCAACAACCTTCTCTAGTTGGTGATTGAAGTCGCTACTGGGATCTGCACAATTGGTTAGTCACGTACTAGGAGCCGTGCATTACAAGGAGAGATTGTCACTACAGAACAAGTCCAATTAGGTATTGGAGTAAGGGTTCAACTGTAGGTTGGTAAAAGGTACTGGGATTCCTTTACTTGTAACCATTTGTTTTGATAATAGTGGATTCTCAGGAGTGGTGACCTTAAAATCACCCGATGGGGTTTTTGCCACGTAGGTTTTCCCCATTCGAAAACAAATCACTGTGCCAATTTATTTTCTGCTGCACTTAGTATAATTAGTGATTTGTTTGTGCTACCGCGCGCTTTGCATGTTAATTTGATTAATTAATAAACTTGACTAATTAATCAATTAATTAATCACAAGGGGTGAATACGTTTTTGGCCTATCAAGTGGTATCAGATCAGGCACATTCTGATTAGGGTTAATCTTTGCTATGTGATCCATTGACCTCTGTTTGCCATGGATAGAGGACAGCCTCTCATTATACCACCTTTATTTGATGGTACTAACTATGCATACTGGAAAGTACACATAAGAGCTTTCTTGCAGTCTCTAAATGAGAAAGTATGGCAAGCTGTGGAGATAGGCTAGACCAAGCCAAAGGAAGCGTCGGCCGATTGGGTTGAAGCTAAGATCAAGGCGGCAAATTTCAACAGCAGAGCATTGAATGCCTTATTCAATGCAATCACTAATGAGGAGTTCAAGAAGATATCCTCCACTAAAACTACTAAGGAAGCATGGACCATTCTCTAGACAACCTATGAGGGAACAAAGGCTGTCAAGGACTGCGTTGACTTTACTGACCTAAACCAAGCGTGTCCAAAAGATCCATTTCCGATGCCGAAGATTGATCAGCTGGTAAATGCCACCTATGGGCACCCAAGGATGAGCTTTCTAGACGCTTTTCAGCGTTATCATCAGATTTCCTTGGCTGCCAAGGACCAGGAGAAGACAACATTTATAACCCCTAATGCTAACTATCACTATACCGTGATGCCGTTCGGGTTAAAAACGGCAGGGCCACGTATCAACATATGATGACGAGAATGTTTAGGGACAAGATTAGGCGTACAGTCGAGGTGTACATTGATGACATGGTGGTGAAAAGTAAATAGGAAATGCAGCACATTGATGATCTCAAAGGAATGTTTGAAGTACTTCAACAGCACAGGCTACGTCTCAATGCCGATAAGTGTGCTTTCGGGATGGGGGTTGGCAAGTTTCTAGGGTACTTGATCACTAACTGAGGAATAGAAGTCAATCCCGACTAGATTGAAGCAATGAAATGCCTTAAGCCACCGAGCAATCCAAAGGAATTCCAAGTACTGACCGGCATGTTGGCTGCCCTTAATCGGTTCATTTCCAAGTTCTCCTACTGCTGCCTACCATTTTACCAGCTTTTAAAAAAGTGGAAGGGATTCCAATGGAATGAGGAGTGTGAAAGAGCATTTCAGGAGCTAAAAGAATATTTGGTGCGGGCACCAATGTTGACAGCCCCAAATCCCGAGGAAGATTTATTCATGTATCACTCAGTATCCGAGCACACCATAAGTGTCGTGCTTCTGAGAGACCAAGGAGTACAACAAGCAGTATACTACATTAGTAAAACCCTAGTTGATGCCGAGACGAGATATTTGCCCTTGGAGAAGTTGGTACTAGCACTAGTGCATGCTACACGGAAGTTACCCTATTACTTTCAAGCTCACACCGTTTACATGTTGACCGAGTATCCTTTGCAATTGTTATTGAAAAGATATGATTTCATAGGAAGAATAGCTAAGTAGGGAACTCGGTTGGGTTCTTTTGATATTAGGTATAAGCCAAGGAGCTTGGTGAAAGGTCAAGTCCAAGCTGATTTTGTTGCAGAGTTTTCCCCGAGAGGGGGGAAGGATATGGTTTGCCCTGTAGAGATAATTCCGTGAAAGGTATTCGTGGATGGTGCATCCAGCGCAGTAGGAGCCGGGGCTAGGATCGTAGTCATCACCCCAGAAGGAATAAAATTGGAACATTCCCTTAGGTCAGGCTTAAGGCCTCCAACAACGAAGCCGAGTATGAGGCCTTGCTGGCCGGGTTGAGAGTTGTATTAGATCTGGGTGCTAAAGAGGTAGAGGTCTATTCAAATTCTCGGTTGGTGGTCAATCAGGTACAAGGAAGCTTTGAGGCCAAGGATCCCCAGATGATGGAGTACTTACCATTGGTGAAGCAAACAATGGATCACTTTCCGAGCATCAAAGTGGTTTAGGTGGCAAAGGGGTAGAATCGGCACGCTAACTCTTTGACCACGTTGGCGTCATCATCAACTGAGGAAATTCCTCGATTAATAAAAGTGGAGCTAGTAGCAGAACCAAGTATCAGTCCAAGAGTAGGAGTCTCACTGGTGGCAACGGTTGAGCTGTGTTGGATGGATCTGATCATCAACTTCTTAGTCGAGGATTATGTGCCAGCAAATGAGAAGGAAGCAGAAAAAGTATGCTAGACAGCTGCTTGGTATTGGTTGTCTGCCGATCATAAGCTAATAGAAGATCTTTTGACGGGCCTTACTTGTAGTGCTTGCACTCCAGCAAGATTGAGGAACTCCTAGCCGAGCTACATGACGAGTTGTGCGGTAGTTACATGGGGGGATGTTCGTTAGCTTACCAGGCAATGACCCAAGGATTTTGGTGGCCGCAAATGCAAAAGGGTGCTAACGAGTATGCACAGAAATGTGAGCAATGTCAAAGGCACATCCCTATGATCCACCAACGGACAAGGAACTTGAATCCCATTAATAGCCTCTTGCCCTTTGCACAGTGGGGGCTAGATATTGTTGGTTCATTCCCCCGGGCAACAAGAAACGGGAGGTTTTTTCTAGTAGTCGTGGATTACTTCACCAAATGGGCAGAGGCAGAGGCGTTGGCGAACATCCGGGACATGGATGTTAAGAAGTTTGTATGAAGAAATATAGTGATGAGATTCGGGGTACCGGAGTCCCTAGTGTCAAATAACGGGTTATAGTTTAACAGCAAAGCTTTCCGTGAGATTTGTGGCAACCTTGGCATCAAAAATTGGTATTCCAGCCCAGCGTATCCACAGAGCAACGGCCAAAGGCCACCAATAAGGCCATTGTGAACGGGTTGAAGAGGAGGTTAGAAGGTGCTAAGGAGGGGTGGGCAGAGGAGTTACCCAGTGTTCTATGGGCATACCGAACTACCTCGAGAAGGTCCAGGGGAGAAACCCCGTTTTCCCTCACATATGGAGTGGAAGCAGCCATATCGGCAGAAGTGAACTTGTGTAGTGCCCGAGTTTCAGGATTCAGCCTTGCTGAGAATTCAGAGTTGATGCTAAAATAGTTGAACCTGTTGGAAGAACGCAGGGAATCAGTGACTATACGGCTAGCAGAATATTAGCAAAAACTTGCCTGGAGATACAACAGCAATGTGAGGAAAAGGGAGTTTAGAGCGAGAGATCTGGTACTTTAAAAGGTAGTGGGGAATACACGAGACACCAACGTTGGGAAGTTAGCACTAACTTGGGAGGGACCATATAGGGTTACTGCCATTGCGAGCTCAGGGGCGTAATATTTGGAGGATTTGGACGAAAGACCTCTTCCCCGACCATGGAATGCCCACAATCTGAAGAAATTCTACCATTAATTATCAGTACACGGGGTACATATTAAATGTAATGTTATATGTGCATATTGTTAATTAATACAAAAGTGATGTTTATCCATACAGGTGTATTTGAACTTATAATTCCATCATTGCTAACTCCTTAGCCCAGGTCAATATGCGCGAAAAGGGTTAAGGCAAACTATTCTAAGGACAAAAACCCATCCTCGGTTCGATTTGCATCACCGAGCAAGTGAAAACCTAATCTCACATTTTATCTAAGGGCAAATACCTGTCCCTAGGTCGATTTTCATCACTGGGCAGGTGAAAACCTTATGTCAAGTTATTCCAAGGACAAAAAACTGTCCTCAGTTCGATTTTCATCATCGAGCAGGTGGAAACCTTGTACTAAATTATTCCAAGGATAGAAATCTGTCCCCGGTTCGATTTTTTATCACCAAACAGGTGGAAACCTAATTTCGCATTTTATTTAAGGACAAAAACCTGCTTCTTGGTTCGACCTTCATCACCGGACAAGTGGAAACTTAATCTTAATTTTTATCTGATAGGAACCCGTTCTTGGGACAATCTTCAACACCGAACAAGTGGAAAACCTTACATTGAGTTATTCCGAGAATAGAAACAAGCTTCCCCGCTCTGTTCTAGTCACTGAGCACATAAAGATACGTTGAATTATTTAAAAGGAATGAAACCAATCACTCGGGTTTATTCCAAATCACAGGTAAGATGATCACCCTACAGTAAATTTTCCTAGATAAGCTTAGACATGTCAAATTTAGTTCTTATCACCGAGGAGCCCATTTTTTCTAGATATAGATGACCTCTTCCAAACTAGTCTCGATCATCATACGTGCAAAGGTATGACTTACAAAAAAGAGAGAGAGAGAGAGAGAGAGAGAGAGAGAGAGAGAGAGAGAGAGAGAGAGAGAGAGAGAGAGAGAAAGAAAATGAAAGATCATTACAGAAAGAATAACTTCGTAGCAAACATCCATAAAACATGATTAAAGTAGCGAATAAAAATTAAACCAATGTTTTGTCACTAGAACCCAGTGACTATAGGTAAATAAAATTTAGGAAAATAAAAGTTAAATCATTGTTTCATCACCATAACCTGGTGACTTAGGGCAAACCAAACAAATAAAGAAGAGAGCCAAACACAGATTTTTTTTTTTTTTTTTTTTTTTTTTTTTTTTTTATAAAGATATATATAAATAAAGACTAGTTATAAATGTAAGTATCAAACGAAAGGATCATTGTGCGGGAGATGGGCTACTTCATCGGCTTGCTGACCGGGGACATCCTCGATTGGTGGCTGCTGGACTTGGACGTCTTCGATAGTGTTGAGGTTGCTGGTAGCCTCTAGATCAACATGAGCGTCAATTGCTCTCACCAGCTCCCTCATACTTGGGGTATCCTCTTCATCAGCAGCATTAGCTTGACTTTGCACAGGGGGAGGGGGTGCCAGTATGGGATTTTTTCTGGATTCCTCAATGGGAAATCTTCGGGCACTCCTATAGCTTGAAGGGCTGCTAGCCATCCCTCCCCGAACCCATGAAACCTGGCTTGGTGGACAATGGGCTCCATGAAGTTCTTAGTGTCCACGAAGCCCTCATTGTACCACTTATCCTCACAGGCCTCAAGAGTTGCCTTTAGGTCAGCAATTGCCGCTTACCCTGATGAATTCCCTCATCGAGTTTCTGTTGGAATCAGGAAGGCATGATATCAGCTGTACTTGTATATCCCTAGTCTTTAGGTAGTAATAGGTCTTAATGTTTCCGCACAGACTATACATGAAGTTAATATCATGGTGGTTTAATTGCAGACCAAATATTTGGTTTAACCTACTAACACAACTCACTACTTGGTAAAAATTGGGGGGGAGTTAGTCGGGACACAGGCCACAAAATCCAAGGGTACCTATAATAAAAGGGTCCACGGGGAACCTAACCCCACCCTCAAGAATAGCCATTAAAGGGAAAAATATTGTGTTTAAACCAGTACACCTATGGAGGTCGATATCACCCTTGTGACAATAGGTGATATCAACATCTCCAGGAACATTATAGGCTGCCCTAAAGCTAGCTAAGGATGCTTCAAAAGAAAGGAGCCCATTCCTAAACTCTAAGATCAAGGGGAGATTGAAAGAAAATGAAAGAGTAAAGAGGAAAGATAAAGAAAACTTACTGGGGACTCTAAGAAGTGATGATCTGTGCTGGAGGTTTTATGCATAGGAAAACTACGCTCAAGAAGTGTGCTTGGCAGAGAGGGAACTGAAGAAGAGAGGATGCAAAAAGTGGTATGGGAAATCAGGAGGAGCTATTTATAAGGATAAAAGCATTTAATGGAGGAAGAGGTGGGAAAACCCCTCTGATCCTTATTGGTAACTCCCACACATGTAGGCATGGTTCATGAATCATCAGATAGTTTGTGAACCGTCAAGCAATAATTACTAACGGACGTGATAGCCTGGCGCAACATTTCTTTTAAAGTAGCATTAATGGCCATTTTGCTTGTTAAACAGTTGACGATCGAGCTTCTCGGGGGGACAACAATATTCAGATAATCCTTGATTTGCTCTCGGTGGCCCGATCATGAATCAAGAGGGGGTTATTGTACAAGGGTTGGTCCCGGGGTCGTTGGGCCTTGGAACTTGGTCTTGTAGAACTGTACGAGAAAGGGCCCCAGGCTCGTTGGGCCTTGAACCCTGAACTAGAGATACAACGCTGACCCCTTCCCCATTGGACTTAAGACCTTGATCTAGGCACCCCCTTGAGACTCATCGTGAGCCCAATAAACATAACGGGACCATTTAATCTTGAACGTCAAAAGCGCACCACTCCTAATCAAACTTATCTTGGTCAGGTGTGTGGTTGCTTAGCAGAATGATGACTTAGCTTCCCGATATTGCCTTAGGAAATATCTCTGCCGAACAGGCTTTTTGGAGGTGTGAATCAGTTCCAATGCCACTACCACCTTACCCACCTAAACACCCACCTAAAGTCAATGGAATTGGACATTCATTCGCACTAATAGAGAGGAGTAATCATAACACCTCCACTTATCTAAGCTATAAATCGAGGGATTAAGGGAGAAAACGAGGTTGGCAATTTTGGAGAGAACATTGAGAGAAAAGAGAAGTCACTCTAAGAGAGAAAGTGACTCTATGAGGTAGAGAGAAGTGTTTGAGTAAATAAGAGTGTATTCAGGCTGCCGAGCATAAGACCATGCACAGTAGGAAACCCAAAAGCCCACAAAACAAATAGATTGTGAGCACAAGTAAAGGTTAAGCCCAATAGCCATACATTAGTTACGAACAATATCGTACCAAAAGACTTTTATAATCTTGCTCTGCTCTCTTCATTTTGTTAATGGCTGTTTTAGCCACTCTTGCATATTCCTCTGTCTTCTCAAGGAAGGAATTGTAGGTTTCTTGCAATCCCACTGTTCTTTCATCTTCCTCATCATCAGATTCCTCTACTATCTCCATCGACTCCACTTTAGTGTGCTCCCCAAGCTCTTCCACTAGCAATCTCAAATCATTTGAAGATTGTACGAATGCAATGGCCATGAATGCAGAATAGTTTCCCTCTCCGTCACAGCTTTCTTCTGAGTCTGAATTAGAGGAGTCTGTGTCACTGAGAGTAGTGGCATACACTTTACCCTTCCCTCTGAAATAGTTGGGACACTCCTTCTTGAGATGTCCATGACTGTTGCATTCATAGAATGTGATTCCTTGAGAAGATTGAGAATCCTTCTCATCTTTCTTCTTGAAATCCTTTTTCTCCTTCCAGGAATTTGGGAATTTTCTCTTCTCAGCAAACTTTCCATTCTTTTTGAACTTCAAGAACTTTCAAAAGTTCTTAGCAAGATATGCCACATCTTTTTCGACCTCATCTGATGAGTCTGGAGCTTCCACTCTTTCATTGATTTCTTTAGAGCAAGAGATTTGCTCTTCCTTAGTGATGGTAGAGAGAACTCATATGTTTGAAGTGAGCCAATCAGTTCTTGAACTTTAATCTCATTAAGGTCCTTACTCTCTTTAATGGCAGTAACCTTCGCACAGAAGCTTTCTGGTAATGATCGTAGAATTTTTCTTACAACCTTGGAGTCCTCCGTCTTCTCGCCCAAGTAAAACTTCCCAATTACCACCTCATTCAGCTTCCCGTAAAATGAGTCGAATGACTCATCTTCGCTCATTTTCAACTCTTTGAAATGAGTTGTAAGCATTTGGAGCTTGGTGTCCTTCACCTTTTTGGTTCCCTCATAAGTTGTTTCCAGAATTTGCCATGCCTCCTTGGCAATTGTAACGTGAGAAATCCTGTGAAACTCATCTGGAGAAACACCACAAAAAATAGCATTTAGGGTCTTGCTATTAGCATTAGCTACCGCAAGGGCTGCCTTGTCCCATGTGGATTTGGCAGCCTCTGGCCTAGTCCATCCTATATCTATAGCATCCCAAACACTCTCATTAATGGAGCATAGGAATGCCCTTATACGGACTTTCCAAAATGCATAGTTGCTTCCATCAAAATATGGAGGAGCATTTAGAGATTGAGATTGATCCATCTCAAATGGGGTCAAGGATCGCACTCAGATAATTAAACCACAACAAGTGCACTCACTCTGATACCAATAGAAAGTTCAAATATTGTGTAAAATACCTATGAACTATTAGACCCCGAAATACAAAACTAACAACACAAGCTTATAATCAAACAATATATGTGCGGAACATGAAATATAAACTATAACCAAATAGGTAACACACTCTAAACCATAATTAATCACAATCACAATAGTAATTAAAAGGTAAAGAGAAAGGGAAGAAAGATGCAAACACAAAGATAACACAACATTGTGTTATCGAAAAGGAAGGGTCATGCCAGCCGTAGCATTACAACACAAGACTTCCAGTCTGGCCAGGCAGTTAGCTCGTGACTTGTTCCAGTTGTGAGGTCGAGTCACTAGAATGCCTTGTTTGATTGTAACTGACTTTTCGCATTCCTCATACACCCTACCATAAATACCCTACCATAAATACCCTTATACCCATGAAATGTAGAGAGCTTCCTGAGAGAATTTTGAGAGAGAAACCTTAGAGAAAAACAAGATTAACTCATCCACAATCTTCATCTTTTGATTCTTCAAATTCCTCTACCCTTACCCTCTCCATTAACATATCCTTGAGAGGTACATTAGCCAAATCCTTATCTCACCATACCCATATCAGTGAGGAGGTATTTTGGTGCTTGGGAAGCAGTTCAGAGGGGACCAATTCATTTTGGTTGATGCAATGGGCTATTGCAAGATCCTATAAGCTAGATAAGACAAGGTTCGGTGTAACCCTATTAGAGCAAGAAACTTGGAGGGCTTAGGTGCACTAGGTAGATTAGGCTTGGAGGGTCTTTTGCTATTCATGTATCCCAACTTCAGTCTCTAGTGGATTATTGACTGCTTGGAGGGCGGCAGAAAGGTTTTTCGCCGAGTACTTCGGCTCCTCCCACATGCTTCACACGTGTGCCATTCTGGCGACTTGCTAGTCACGAGATCCAGTTGCGAGACTCCTGAATTGCACACTTCTTAGGATTTCTTCACACTCTCTCACACACTACCCTTACATAATTCCTACTTAAATACAAAGTATCTAATTGTTAAATTACAAGCAAATTTGGCACGGAATAAAGTCAACACATGATTGAATAAATTCAACCTTATAAGGACAAAAAGAGCATAGGCTCAACCATAGGAACCATTCCTCATTCAAACAGAACGATTGTTTGGAGTGAGTCTCTCATGAGAAGTGAGACAAGGGTTGGAAGAATGAGAATCGGAGATGCATATAGATAAGGAAGTAAGAGCGTTAACCACATGCTTCAACAACTTACCATTTTCAATCAAATTCGATTTAGCTTGCATAGAATAACTTCCAAGAAGCTCAAGTTTCTCTTTTCTTTTAATTCTTTTTAGGGTTTGAAACTTAGAGCAATGAGGTCTTAGATGACCAAAAGCACCACAATGGTGACAAATAATGTGTTTAGGTCCACTAGGCTTTTTAGGGAGGGATCTAGCAACATAGTTTTGTTCTCTCTTCAACATGGAACATTGAGGTCTAATATGACTGATCACACCGCAACGGTGGCAAGTAGGAATAAAATTAGATCCACTCAAATCTCTAGGATGAGACCTAAATGAAGGCTTAGGCTTAAGAGCCTTTCTCTCCACTTTTTGGTTTCTTTAGAGGTAGAACTCACAATAGGCACAAAATTGTGCAACACAACATGATTGTAACAAATATTTACTTCCTTTTTAGTAATAGGTTTAGCAATCAAACACTTGGCATGCATTTTAAGAGATTCATTTTCACATTTAAGATCATAAACAAGTTTGTTAGACAAAACAAGTTTAGCATCCAAGTCCACATTCAAACTCTTTCATCTATTCATAAGAATTTTCAGCAAATTTCTTATATTTCTCAACCACTTTGTTGGATTCAATGAGCTTACCAATCAAATCGTCCTTTTTAGTAGTGACCTTGCTCAAATTCTCATGAAACATCTTAAACTTTTTCTTCAAGAGTTTGACATTTGGAATTTTAACTACACCCAAAGATTCATGTAACATATCATCACAAGCATGAGGATAAATACTCATACAGACATTTTCACAAATACATGGCATGTTATAATCAACAACATCCAAAACATCCATAAAAGCATACAAAGCACTATCCATGACAATAAATACAAAGGGTCAAAGATCACACTTAGGTAATTAAATCAAAATAAGTGTGCCCACTTAGATACCAATTGAAAGCTCAATTAGTGTGAAACACCTATACTTGTTTAGACCCCTAATTTTAAATTACGGCTTAATTGCTGTACTCTAACTTTTCTAAGTGCAAAATAAGAGTAAATGAAGCATAATAAACCAGAACTACTCTAGTGCATAAACATGAACAATAAAAAATATATGTAAAGCACAAAGAGTAAGGGAAGAGAGATGAAAACACAAGATAACACCAAGATGTGTTATCGAAGAGGAAACTGAAGAACTCGATGAAAAACCTCTCCGCAACCCTTCAAGTCAAAATCAATCCATTAATGAATAAGTTGGAGTACACGAATATCAAAAAGACCCTCCAAGTCTAATTTAACCAATGTACTTAAGCCCTCCAAGTCCTGCTATCAATGGACTTCTCAAAGTCTTGTGTTCATTATTGATTTGGATCCCGCAATACCATCCGATTGCATCCGCCAAACCTCACCGGCTCCTTTTGGTAAATCCCCAAAGCTTCCCAAGTTCCAAAACACACTCTACACTCTGAATAGGTGTAGGTTGTGTTTGGGTAAAAATCTCTTCTCAAGGTATAACAATGGGAAAGGGAAGGAGAAGTGACTACAATGATTTCTCACTAAAGGATTAGTAGCTCTCTCTCTCTCTCAAAGGTGGGTGTGTTGTAGAACCTCTCTAGGGTTTTCTCTAAATAGCCTCCTTTACTTTTCTGGGTAATAGAGGTATATATAGTATGAGTAAAGGGTAAGTAGCCTCCTTTACTTTTCCAGGCGAGAGTTTTGCAGGTACCTCACGAGATGGCATTTCTCGCGAAGTACTCGCAAAATACAGCCTGGCACTTGAATCTTTAGCTTCCAACATGTGCTTCTCACGTGACCTTTTCACGGGTTGCTTTACTCACAAGCTTCTTCCGAGCTAGTCACAAAACGACACTAATCTTCATTGCATGTTTGATTCTTCACCAACTTAATATTAAACCCAATACAATAAAATCTCACAAAATACAAAGAAATAATTTATTGCAACTGCAACACTTTTTGTCATGGAATAAAGCCAACATAAAATATAGTTGTAAATCACAACTTTACAATTTTCAACTACTGGCCAAGAAACCCCCTGAACTTTTATATTGGCTAAAGACATCCCCAACCATTCATTGTCTCGCTAGAGCCGAAGCTTGTGTCCCACCGCTGATCTCATTGTCCAACTCCTATGCAAGTTAGTTAGGCCAGAGTAGAAAACTCACCCAACACAAAATGCAAAATCAAATCAATATCAACACAAAACACACCATTTACATAATCAAATCACACCCATTTGCATAATCAAATCAACATTAACTAAATAGCAAAAACCCAATAAAAAGTGAAAAAATAAAAAATAAAAGCAAAGAAAACCAAAGCAGAGCTTATAACTAAAGTAAACATAGGTCTAACCCAATACTTGAAATTTCAAACAAAATACAAAACCAAACACTAATCTCATTATATACCTCAACTACATAACTATCTTCTTTAGAGCTTACAACCCATTAAACCTAAGTCTTGCCACAAAAAAAAAAAAAAAAAAAAAAAAAAAAAAAAAAAAAAAAAAAAAAAACACTCAATTGAAAATGCTAAAATCACACACATCCACCTTAGAACCCAAGCTTGGTTTGGGGCTAGTGCCTTCGCTTAGCTTTGTGCCTAAACTTTTTTTTTTAAAATGACACCGTACTAGATTAGGTGTAGAAATTGTGTTTGACAAATCTAGAAATAGAGGAATTTGATTAGGGACTTGATGGTGTTGCAGATCCTAACTCCGACTCTGGTTAGCAAGATCGGTGGCAAGACACAAACTCCAGCTCCGATAAGACCACTAATGGGTGACTGGCTCAATCTTCTCTCTCTCTCTCTCTCTCTCTAAACCTGACCCAAAAGTTTCTCTCTCCTCTACCATCGGGTTCATGGATTAGATTTGGCATTTTGAAGTCCACGTAAGTCTCACGTGATTGCTCTGTTAGTATTCTAACAAGAGACTAACTAATGTATTGATTTGGCTTCTGTGTATAGTTTATGGAGTAAATTGACCATATAAAAGTTCAGGGGTGTCAAAGTGTTTTTCCCATAAAAGTTGTATGTATGATCAATTTTTTTATATCTATTTTCAACCATTATTTTGAACTAAAATTATTGATTTTAATTTATTTTTTTAACTAATTGTAGCAATGAACAAAGTGAAGATTTGTTTTTTTGTGTTTGTTTTTGTTTTTTTTTTTTGTTTTTTTTTTTTTGAGAAACAAATAAAGATATATAACATTTGTTAACTATTTGATGCATATGTCCTAAGGGTTAACAACTAGTTGCTATAACAAATGAGGGCTTTTAACCCCTAATTATTCTCGCAAGGGAGAATGCCATATGGAATTGCAGTAAACTGTTACAATTTTAAAAAGAAAGGTTTATATGCTTTTAAAAAAATATATATATATATTGTGTGTGATCTGTCCATATTTTTCATCATCTTTCGTTGGAAAGGTCCAAGAAATCCTGCTGGGACTCTTAAAAGAGAGTACTAGTGCCTTTTCAAATTGTCAAGAAAGATGTAAGTAAGACATGAGTTATTCTAGAGAGCCTCTAAAAAGACGTTAAGCTAAGAAAATTCATAGAAAATGGAGCGTTTCTTTATTTGTATCTGGGAAGCACGAGCACAAGTACGGGTATAGGTACTGCACAATAATATGAGCAATTTTAAAAAAATTATAACATGACATTGTAGATACGACACATATATGACATTAGCACAACAAGGGTATGGCACCCCAAAAAAAGTGTCTATACTTCCTAGTTTGTATTCATTTAAGTTTTTGTTTTTATTTTATTTTTAGTTTTAGTTCTTCAGGAGTATGGCTATTTTGTTTCTTGCAAAACAATCTCCCAGGCATGATGAGATAAATGAGTAATTCTCATTCGCTCATTTTTGATAAATGAGAAATTCTCTTTCACTCATTTTTTACATCTATTGTTTTCAGTGGTGGTTCTAAGAATTTGTTTTTAAGATGGTCACAAAGAAACTTAAATTATACAAAATTTAATAAAGAGAAAATTTAAATATATCTACATCACAAAAAAAAAAAAAAAAAAAAAAAAAAAAAAAAACACACACACACACACAAATACATGAAATATTACAACTTTTTTGTACTGAAAAAGAGAACAAGAAGAAAAAATAAATAAATTAACAAAAGATATAGTGCAAATTGAAAATGCTGATATGAGAATAATAAAATGATTACAACAATTTCATAACAAATCTTATGCAATAAGTTGTTAGCCTGTTATTGGTGGGTAAAACATATCAATATTGAACCCGAGTTAGAATTAGTAACAGTTTACCACATAAAATTTATTGTAAAAATGTTATGGATATAACATTACTTTTATATTTATTAAACTCAAATTCTTATGATTTTCAAATAAAGGTGTTCAACATATTTATTAGGGTGGTTAAAATAGGTCAATTTAGTATATAATATATATATATTTTAAAGTATATATATACATTTTTTTTTTTTAAATTAGGGTGGTTACAGAACATATTAGTTTAAAATGATTATTTATATAATTTTTCTCTTGCATGTATAATTTTTTTTAAAAAATTTTATTTTACGAGTGTGGTCTCAGGACCACTCTCACATACAAGTAGAACCTCCAGTGACTGTTTTACACAATATGCTCAATTGATGCGCCGACTACATATTTTAAAAGGTGAAAAGCTTATGTCCACATTCTAAACATGAAAGTGTATGAGAAAAAATCAGATGTAAGAAAATAAAATCCTGGGTTCATGCCTTTGGTTCCAAATCCTGGTTTTGAATATGTACATACCACCGTAATTCTAAGCAGTAACATAAGGATGGGGTAATTCGGTTAATCAGGAACATGCTGGAGCCGCTCAATCGTTGACCTTCACTGGGCTTTGTTAGGTGTGTTAAGTTTGGAAGGCGTGCTTCATCGAGACCACGGAGTCAGCTAGATGAACTCTTCTCCTTGCCTTTGCTGTTTCAGGGTCTTGATCACAGTCTATGGATTATCTTGGGAGGTAATAAATTCAATAAGGATATGGAACCTAATCTCTCCCAAATAGTAGATTGGAAGAAGCTAATTTCAAATAGATTGGAAGGTAAACTTAATATACTTCCCTCTTAAAATTTGAGGATAAACTTAAATTATATAAGTACCATAGATAAAGTACATTAGAGTCCCTAATTCAATTCAAAATTTTGGTATTTTTAAATTCAATTTTTTTTTTAATTTAAAAAAAACACTATTTTTATCTTATATATTGATGCATGCATGTAACTTTTGAATTCAACTGTGAAACTTAATGTACTATAATTAAGGTACTGTATCTAAATTTTATCCAAAGTAAACAAACAATTTATTTGTTTGATCTGTAGTTCTTGATGATGCCGAAAATAGTATCACCAGTGAGTCACACGTTCCTCGTACGATCAAACGGCACCTGCACAACGAAAAAGAATAACCTAACAGGGAGTACCGGTGTGGTACCGGCCAAACACCCTCCGAAGGTCAAGTTAGAACTATTCTCACTGCTCTAGAGTGCTAGAGAGGGTAAATTATGCGTACCTCCATTTGTGAGGATGCTTGGGCTTTTATACTAGTAGAAGGTTGACCTCTTTACCTTGGAGTAGAAGTCCTTTCCTTATAGGAGTCCTTTTGAGCGTATTTTACGGGATCTTTTCCTTATGGGGATCCTTTGAATATTATCTAAAGTGGGAAGCAAGTAAACTTGTGCCCGGTCCGTCAGCATTTGAGCCGTCAACCACGGAGTCAGCTGATCCTCGGACCGTCAGCCTAAGTACCGTCTGCTACGTTCAAAGAAAAAGAATTAAACCGTCGGCTTTATGCCCGTGTGGTTTAAGCTCTCCTTTTATCCTCATCAGTTGCCCCCTACTCTACATGTTCGACGAGTAAGACCGTCAGCATGTGGAGTCGGAAGATGATTAGAGAAAAACCAAATATGAACGACTCCTCGATCTTCGGGCTATTAAATGCAAGGTCACGTGGCATTCAGTCGTTGGTCTCGTTTCTGGGCGCGGGCGTCGCCTCGTCTTCCGTGCGTTTTCTCTCTTGTATAAATACCACGCCCCTTGACTCATTTCATCATTTCAACCTCGCTGGTTTTTCAAGAGAGAATCCGTCACCCTTACTTCCAATTTTATCCGTCAGCTGTTATCAACACCGTCACTTTCAAGGTCGTTCCATCCATTCAAGATCTGCTTCACCTGTAAGTTCTTCTTTCCTTCTCTTCGCTTTTTTCTCCATTTTTTATTTTTGCCTGAAAAAACAAAGTCAGTCTAGGAACTTAGAGCATATCCGTCACTTGTAGGTAGTCAGATGTCGAGTGACGCGTCGAGTGATCAGTCGTCAGTCCGCGATGGAGCGGGCTACGACGAATTCTTTGGCTCAGGTCAAGAGTCCGACGGCTTTTCTGAATCGTCAGGAAAGGAAACGTCAGCCCAGTCCCTTAGTATTGATGTAGAAGGCCATATTGAGGAAGTTAGGGATAAAGTGTCAAGTGAGGTTGAGGTCGAAAGGAGAGACGAGGAAATTTGTGTTGACGGGAACGGGGGTGAAGGCGACGAGGAGTCGGATAGTGACGGGAGTAGGGACGAGGGTAACGAGGTTAGTAGTGACGGAAGTGAGGATGAAGGTGACGACGAGTCCTGTGATGGAACTTCAGGGAGTTCTGGAGGTAACCGTCCCTTCATCCTCCCGGAGGAGTGGGCCGTCAATAAATTCCTTCCAAAGATGAGCAACAGAGTTTTTAACGAGTTGCGTATCCGTTTCCAAATCCCAGACCACATTCCTATCCGTCTCCCTAGAAAAAATGAGAAGTGTTATACAGGGAGGACTGCTGATGTGGGGATGTACGATGCCATGTTTGCTGCTGGCCTTAGATTACCACTGACGGTTTTACACCGTCGGCTAGCGGATTTCTTGGGATTGTCCGTCAGCCAAATTGCTCCGAATGCCTGGAGGATTTTTATTGGTGCTGAGATCCTTTGGGGTCGCTTGAGCGGGGGGAACCGTCACCTTTCGCTAGACGAGTTCTTTTATTGCTACAGACCTCAGCATAAAGTATCTGCCAAGGGGACCTACCATTTTGCTCCACGTGAGAAGGGCTTAAGATTAGTGTTTGATATGCCAGACTCCAATAGAAATTGGAAGAATCGATTTTTCTTTGTCAAAGGGACGGACTGGGTGTGCCATCCAGGTGAGTGGGATACACTGCCCGGCGGTTATTTTGATAACACTTGGGCCTATATTAGGGAGTCAGGTTGCCCCTCTCGTCTTTCTCCTTACCGTCTCTTTTCATTTATTAGGGAGTTTTCTTAAGACCGTCTCCTCTTAACACCGTCTGCTCCCTTCTATTTCAGCTAGCGCTCGCTCGGAGATATCTGACGAACAAAGGGAATTTATCCGTCGGATACTTGGCATACCGCTTGAGCAACGGAAGTGTAGGGACTTGATCACCCTAGACACTCTCCATTTGTATTGTGGGGGTCCAGAGCCGACGGTTGAAGCTCGGAAGTTGGAAGAATTTTCTCGTAAACGTAAGTCGACGCCTTGCATGACCCGTCAGTTTATTTCATTCGTCGACTATTACTGATCCGTCAGTTTATTTGGTGTAGAAATGGAAGCTGCGAAGCAAAGGGTGAGGGCCGCCGCTGCCCGTAAGAAGGAGGAGGAGAAAGCTAAGGGAAAAGAAGGAGCGTCAACCCCTCATTCCTCTTTGAAGAGTTCAGTTAAGAGGAAGGCTGACGGAAAGGACGATCCTCCTTCTAAGAAGGTAGCCGTCAGTGCAGGGGATGTGCCTACCACGAAGTCGCCTCCCAAGTCCGGTCACGGTGCTGGGAAAGGAGTGATGACCTCTTCCGGTCCCGTCATTGAGGGACCCCGTTGCTTGCTGACCCACAAGGATTATGCTGTTGAGGGGGTAGAATTCTTCATAAAACAGACGGATCTGGATCCTTGTGATCAGCTAGGGACGGAAGACCTGGGGGCGTCAGCTCTTTTTGACATAGCACGGGTATGCTTTTACTTCGATTAATTTAATGTTGCCTTGCTTTATGGCTGACGGTTGTATTTCATTCAGGCCTTGGTTCATGTAAAGGCACTTTAGGATCGGTGCATAGCCAAAGAAGGCGTCGTTTCTCGGGTCAGGAGGCATAACGCCAATCTGATGGATCAGCAAGCGCAATATAAGCAGGCCGTCCGTCTCTTAAACACAGAGCTGAAGGATGTAAAGGAGAAGTTGGGAGAGGCTGAGGGTCAGCAAAAGAAGCTTGAGGAGGAGGTTTCATCCTTACGTGCACAAGTAGAGACGGCTGGGGCTGACGCGGTCCAAAAATTTAAGACAACCCAGTCATTTATTGATTCCTGCGCTGATTATTATGGCACAGGTTTCGACGATTGTCTGAAGCAGGTGGCGTCAGCTTATCCAGAGTTGGATCTATCCGGAATTACTATGGATGCTTCCGTGCCGATGACTCCTGCTCGTGAAACTGTTGCTGACAAAGGTGACGGACCCCTTAATTTGGACTCTTTGCTTAATGATGTCGGAGTTATTTTGGCCCAGCCAGCCGTCACTATCCCTGCCGAGTCTTCAGACGCGGCACAAATTGCCAAAGAAGGAGCTGACGGGGTCTCCAAGGACGTTCCTGCCGCTTAACCCTGGTCTTTCTATTGTAATTTTTGAACAATGTTTTTAAATGCCCTTTTGTTTATTGGGCTTTTTACTTGTAACTCTATCTGCCCCTTTTCATGGTACTTGGAATCCGTGGTTTTGAACATGTATATTGATTCTAATTTCTTATGGTCCCATTTATTTGATGAGATTGTTACTTTTTGATTTTTTAGCCCCCCCTTTTTGTCATTTCTACGGGCTTTTTGGTTTTGAGAACCACGTTTGTAAGTAGGGTCTTACTTTTTTGTTAGACCGTCATCTATTGGACCGTCTGCCTTGTAGGTCCGTTAGTTCTGGTCCTTATGATGATATTTTCATCTATTGGATCGTTGACTTTTTCTTTTTGTTAGACCGTCATCTATTGGACCGTCTGCCTTGTAGGTCCGTTAGTTCTGGTCCTTATGATGATATTTTCATCTATTGGATCGTTGACTTTTTCTTGGACCGTCACCCCCCCCTTTTTTTTAATTTTGGTTTTTCCGGACCGTCGGCCTTAGCCTTGGTGTCTCTGACATCTTTTTTGGCCCGTCAGTTTTTAGGTCCTGGTCCATATGATGATAGCTTCATCCATTAGACCGTCAGCTTTTTAGCCTTCATTAGTCCCTTAACCTCGATGTCTTTGACATCTTTGTTGGCCCGTCAGCTTTTTAAGCCTTGGTGTATTTAACACCTTCATTAATCCTTAGTTTTTAGGACCTCGTCTATTTGATGATTGTTTCATCTTTTGGACCGTCGGCGTTTTAGATTTCCCGGACCGTCGGCCTTAGCCTTGATGTCTTTGACATCTTTTTGGTCCGTATATTATGGACTTAGCGGTTTTGGCCGCGAACCTAGTAGACCGTAGAAGAAAGACACCTCAGTAATTTCTGAAAAACTCCTCTTATTGTCATGCATTCAAATGAAAGTAATTAAGACCAAATCCTGCCCCTTGGGCTAAAAAGAAGAATTGTTGCAAAAGATTAAAGTAAATGATAGTTTTGAGGAGTGAGACTAAAGTTTTGCTGGAATGTAAAATAAAATAAGAAAAAATTGAATTTCGTGCTGCCGCTCCTACTGGTAGTATTTTCGTAGGTGCTCGGTGTTCCACGGGTGCGGCAATTTCTTTCCTTCCAATGTCTCTAGATGGTATGTGCCTTTCCTTTGCCACGACGTGACTCTGTAGGGTCCTTCCCAATTGGGGCCGAGTTTCCCTTGGGTAGGGTCTTTAGCGGCGCCCATGACCTTTCTAAGAACAAGGTCTCCAACCTGGAAGTCCCTGTGTCGAACCCGGGAGTTGTAATGTTTAGCCATACGGTCCTGGTACCGAGCGAGCCTTTGTTCTGCTATTGCCCTGATTTCGTCTATTAGGTCCAGCTGTAGTCGCATAGCCTCATCATTTTTGTTTTCGTCGTGGTTGTGCACCCTGTAGCTTGTGAGCCCGACTTCTGCTGGAATGACCGCTTCACCTCCATACGTCAGTCGGAATGGTGTTTCTCCTGTGGGTGTCCTTGCTGTCGTCCTGTAAGCCCATAATATGCTTGGCAATTCATCGGGCCATATACCCTTTGCCCCCTCGAGCCGAGTCTTGATAATTTTGAGCAAGGATCGGTTTGTTACTTCGACTTGGCCATTAGCCTGAGGGTGGGCGGGGGAGGAATAGTGGTTCTTTATTCCTAGTTGTGAGCAGAAATCTCGAAAGGGGTCGTTGTCGAATTGCCGTCCGTTGTCCGAGACGAAGACCCTAGGAATGCCAAACCTACATATGATACATCTCCAAACAAAACTTCGTACGTTTTTCTCCGTGATTGTGGCCAATGCTTCAGCTTCCACCCATTTTGTGAAATAGTCGATGCCTACCACTAGGAACTTTAGCTGTCGTGCTGCTGTAGGAAAGGGTCCCATGATATCTAAGCCCCACTGTGCGAACGGCCATGGGGCCGTCATTGGGGTCAGCTCTTCGGTTGGTTGCCTAATAATGTTGCTGAACCTTTGGCACTTGTCGCAGGCCTTGACATAGGCTTCGGCGTCCTTCTGCATAGTGGGCCAATAGTACCCTGCTCGCACAAGCTTGTGTACCAATGATCTGGTCCCTGAGTGGTTTCCGCAGATTCCTTCATGCACCTCTCTCATGACGTAGTCTGCCTCTTCCACACCCAAGCATCTTAGATATGGTCGGGAGAAACCTCTTTTGTACAGGACATCTTTTATCAGGACGAACCTCGCTGCCTGGACCTTAAGTCTTCTTGCGGCTTCCTTTTCGTCTGGTAAGACCCCGTCCCTCAAGTATGAAACTAACGGCGTCGTCCAGCTTCTGTCGGAGCATATTTCCTGCATGTTGCTGAGGTCTATTAGCGGAGAAAGCTGTATGAAGGAGAGTACATTACCAGGGATGACCATTTGTTCTGCTGAGGCGGCTTTCGCTAGGCGATCGGCCCGCTCGTTTTCTTCTCTAGGGATTTGGACAACTTTAGCTTCTAGGTCAGCCACCCTCGCTTTCACTTCACCAAGGTACTTCTTCATCTTTTCGCCCTTGCACTCATAGTCTCCATTGATTTGGTTAGTGACGACCTGTGAATCGCAGTAGATGACTACCCTCGCGGCTCCTGCCGCTTTGGCGAGGTCGAGCCCTGCTATCAGAGCCTCATACTCTGATTCATTGTTGGTGGCAGGGAAGTCGAGACGGACCATACATTCGATGGTGTCCCCTTCGGGCGATAATAGCACAATGCCGGCCCCTGCGGCTTGCCTATTGGATGACCCGTCCGTATATATACTCCATTGAGGGGATTCTGCTGCCCCCTTGTCTTCATCATGAGTGAACTCAGCTATAAAGTCGGCGACGACCTGTCCCTTGATGGCAGTCCGAGGGCGGTACTGAATATCAAATTCGCTCAGTTCTATAGCCCATAATGCCAATCGTCCTGCGGCCTCGGGACTGCTCATTGCTCGCCTTAAAGGCTTATCAGTCAAAACGTTTACCGTATGGGCTTGGAAGTACGGTTTGAGCTTGCGGGCTGCCGTGATCAATGCCAGGGCAAGTTTTTCCATGGGCGGGTATCTTTCTTCGGCCCCATGAAGCGCTCGGCTTGCGTAGTACACGGGCTTTTGTACTTTCTCCTCTTCTCTGATCAGGGCCGCGCTAACTGCCGCGGGGGAGACGGCTAGATAGAGAAAAAGCTCCTCTCCTGGCTGCGACGGGCTTAATAATGGTGGGGAGGAAAGGTAAACCTTCAGTTCTTCGAACGCTTGCTGGCATTCGTCAGTCCACTCGAAGGATTTCTTCAATGTTCGGAAGAAGGGTAAACACTTGTCCGTAGCCCTTGACACGAACCTGTTTAGTGCCGCTATTTTTCCGTTGAGGCTTTGTACCTCCTTCACATTTCTTGGTGGTGCCATATCCAGGATGGCCTGGATCTTGTCCGGATTTGCTTCAATGCCCCTCTGAGACACCATGAATCCTAAGAATTTTCCTGCCGTTACTCCAAAGGCACACTTTCTTGGATTGAGCTTCATATTGTAGGAGCGAAGTGTGTCGAATGTTTCTTTGAGATCTCCTAGATGATCTTCCTCCCTTCGGCTTTTCACCAACATGTCGTCCACATAGACTTGGACATTCCTCCCAATCTGCTGCGCGAACATTTTGTTCATGAGTCTTTGGTACGTTGCGCCTGCGTTTTTTAGGCCGAAGGGCATCACCTTGTAACAGAAGAGGCCTTGGCTGGTTACGAACGACGTTTTCTCTTGGTCGGCTTCATGCATTCGGATTTGGTTGTACCCCGAGAAGGCGTCCATAAAGCTCAGCAGCTGGTGTCGAGCCGTGGAGTCTACCAGGATATCGACCCTCGGGAGGGGGTAGCTATCCTTGGGGCAGGCCTTATTGAGATCGGTGAAGTCCACGCACATCCGCCATTTCCCGCTCGCCTTCTTGACCATCACCACATTTGCTAACCAGTCGGGATAGTATACTTCTCTAATAAAACTTGCTTCCCGTAACTTTCTGACTTCTTCTGCTATGGCTCGGTCTCGCTCGGGGGCAAACACTCTCTTCTTCTGTCTGATAGGTGGAAAGGCGGGCGATACGTTCAACCTATGCACCATGACTGAAGGATCTATTCCCGGCATATCTTCATGATCCCATGCGAATACGTCCCGATTGCGTCTGAGGAAGGTTATGAGCTCCTGACGGATCGTGGTGTTAGCGAGCGTTCCAATTTTGGTCGTTCGACTAGGATCGGAGTTGTCAAGGGGTATCTCTTCCAACTTCTCGACCGGCTCTGTTACCGTCCGGCGCTCTTCTATGCTTAAAGCCTGAACCTGATCCTCCATTTCCATCATGGCTATGTAGCATTCGCGTGCGGCCATCTGACTCCCGCGCAGTTCGCCTACTCCGTAATCAGTCGGGAACTTGATCATTAGGTGATAGGTGGAAGTTACTGCCTTCCACGAGTTGAGCGTGGGTCGCCCGAGGATAGCGTTGTAGGCTGATGAGCAATCGACCACCAAGAATGTCACGTCCCTGGCTATTTGTTGAGGGTAATCGCCTACAATGACGGATAATGTGACTGCACCTAATGGGAATACCCGGCTCCCGCCGAAGCCAACAAGCGGGGCGTTGGTTGGGATCAACCGCTCTCTGTCGATCCTCATCTGCTGGAACGCTGTATCGTAGAGAATATCCGCTGAACTGCCATTGTCGACCAGCACCCGGTGCATGTTGTAGTCCCACACACGCAGGCTGACGACGAGCGCATCGTCATGTGGATGGTGAAGGCGTCGCGCGTCTTCCTCTGAGAATCCGATTATGGGACCTTCTCTCCGTGCTATCTTCGGCACGACTCCCGTCAGCTGAACATTTTGTACCATCCGAAGATAGGTCTTGCGGGCTTTCTTGGATGACCCGGCGGCAGCCGTTCCTCCTACGATCATCCTGATATCCCCGATCGGAGGCTTCGGTCGCTCATTGTCCCGTCGGGGGTGCTGGTCTTGTGCGGGGGGATCCGCTCTCTCCTTGCTAACGAATCTCTGCAGCTTTCCTTGTCTGATAAGGGCCTCGATCTGCTGCTTGAGGTCATAGCAATCAGCCGTGTCGTGGCCGTAGTCACGGTGGAAACGGCAATACTTATCCCTGGAACGTTTGTTGGGGTCGCTTTTCAGTTTTCCTGGGAACGTCAGAGCCTCTTCGTCCTTGATTTGCATAAGGACTTGATCCACCGGGGCTGTTAGCGGAGTGAAGCTCGTGAACCTTCCCCCCATTGGTCTAGGGCGTCTTTCTTCCCTCCGGTCTCCTGTTCTTGTCTTCTTGCGGCCTTGGTCCTGCCGATTGTCTTCCTGTCGTTCTCTTTTCCTGGGCTTCTCTTCCCGAGCTAATAGGGCATCTTCAGCGTTCATATACTTCGTGGCGCGGTAAAGCACTTCCGACATAGTCTTAGGGTCGTTTTTGTATAGGGAAAACAAAAACTTTCCCTTCTTCAAGCCATTCGTGAATGCCGCAACAAGGATCTTATCGTCGGCTTCGTCGACTGAAAGTGCCTCTTTGTTGAAGCGGGAGATGTAAGCCCTTAAAGTTTCATCTTCTCCCTGTTTCATGCTCATCAAGCACGCTGTAGACTTCTTGTATCGATGGCCTTCAATGAAGTGTGCGGTAAACTGAGCGCTGAGCTCTTTGAAGGTGCCGATGGAGTTTGGCGCCAGTCGGCTGAACCAAATTCTCGTTGCGCCCTTCAGTGTTGTAGGGAAGGCCCTACACATGATGGCGTCCGTTACTCCTTGAAGGTGCATTAGGGTCTTGAAGGTCTCCAGGTGGTCCAGCGGGTCCTTGACCCCGTCATAACTGTCTATCTGTGGCATGCGGAATTTGCTTGGTAAAGGGTAGGAGTTGACGGTGGCGGTGAACGGCGAGTCAGTCCGGTTGACAAGGTCGTCCAGGTCGCTTGACACTCGTCCCTTGAGAGCATTCATCATAACCTCCATTTGTTCCTTTATGGCCTGCATCTCCGCGATAACGAGTGGCGGAGCAATTTCTGCGAGGGAGGGGGTGCTCGTGTTCTGCCGTTCTGGTTTGCTCGGGGCGTTGCTG
Organism: Quercus alba; assembly: GCA_036321655.1. Lineage (NCBI taxonomy): Eukaryota > Viridiplantae > Streptophyta > Magnoliopsida > Fagales > Fagaceae > Quercus > Quercus alba. Next base: position 75,478,543 of record CM070299.1, on the reverse strand, counting down.
GCCTGGGGGCCTTCCTGATTTCTCCTGTCGGCGCTAGTTCCCTCTTGATCTGCTCCTTGGTTGTTGGGGGCTGCATTCTTCTGTCTCAGTTGCTCTTCTAGGTCGTGATTTTGTTTGGTGAGGCGCTCTACGGCAGCGGCGAGTGTCCTCACCTGTCTTTCAAGAGCAGTCGTAGGGGCTTCTTCTTCTTGAGCGTCGTTGGTAGTCGCCATTGAGCGAGTGAGTACCATGTAACTCTTTTGTCTAGGAAGCGAGAACGTGCTACGGCTTCCCCACAGACGGCGCCAACTGATGATGCCGAAAATAGTATCACCAGTGAGTCACACGTTCCTCGTACGATCAAACGGCACCTGCACAACGAAAAAGAATAACCTAACAGGGAGTACCGGTGTGGTACCGGCCAAACACCCTCCGAAGGTCAAGTTAGAACTATTCTCACTGCTCTAGAGTGCTAGAGAGGGTAAATTATGCGTACCTCCATTTGTGAGGATGCTTGGGCTTTTATACTAGTAGAAGGTTGACCTCTTTACCTTGGAGTAGAAGTCCTTTCCTTATAGGAGTCATTTTGAGCGTATTTTACGGGATCTTTTCCTTATGGGGATCCTTTGAATATTATCTAACGTGGGAAGCAAGTAAACTTGTGCCCGGTCCGTCAGCATTTGAGCCGTCAACCACGGAGTCAGCTGATCCTCGGACCGTCAGCCTAAGTATCGTCTGCTATGTTCAAAGAAAAAGAATTAAACCGTCGGCTTTATGCCCGTGTGGTTTAAGCTCTCCTTTTATCCTCATCAGTTCTCTTTTTGCAACTTGGCCATTATCAAAATAAATAAATAAATATTTCTACAACCTTGCCCCGCCAGGCTCTTACTATTTAAGGTGCAAAATATAATTATATTAAGGGTTTTATATTCATGAACCTTGTACATAACTAGGAATTGTCACATGTCACAAATGCATGATGCACGGATAAGGTCAGCAGCTAACATTCCTCCTCCATATGTCACGTTGAATCATATAAGAATTTTTTTTATGGATATGGTCAGCATGCTATTACTTATGTATTGATGAAGCCCAGTAAATAACGTTCACTTCTTTGCTGCTCTAGGGAAGTTATATTCAATATTCACACATCGAATCTCTAGAAGTTTATTTGGATGGAAGTATTTAAATGGAAAATTGTTAATTTTAATTTAATTAAGTTCGACTAGATAGCTCAACTGATAAAGTCTCTAATGATTGAATAAGAGATCTGGGATTCAATGGGCCTACACCAGAAATCAATTGATGTCTTGGTCTGATAAAGAGTTATCATCATGAGCAAACGTCATAAGTTGAAACTCTCCAAAAAAAAAAAAAAATTTTGAAAAATATCATACATCTTGATGGATTTAAAAAATAAACATAATTAGATGCATATTAATATTCATATCTAGTTTGAATACTACTAAGGATTGGGAGGTTTAAGTGATGGTTCAATAATACTATCATCTTTTATAGGGCCCTATATCTATAGTTCAAACTCCACCTCCCCTCTTATTATTTATCTAAAAAGAAAAAGAAATCTAACTAAGAGTCTTTTATGTATTTTTCTCAACTCTTAAAAAAAAAACCTTATGAATATATTATTTGGTAGATTACGAAATTTTTCATTCTTGATTGGTTTGATTTAAAAAATAAAATATTTTTTTTTACTTAACTTTATTTTTGTTATTGTGACACGATGAATTTATTTCATTTTAATTTACAAAATAAATTTATATTTGAAATAATAATAAGTTTTTGTAAGATCTAATTTCAAATCTTGATTAAACTTTCACATTAATATATTATATATGTTGTGGATTTGAGATGATTAGATGTAATATACAGTCAAAATTTATAATATCACAAGTGCTATTATTAATTAGAAAGAATTTTTAATACTCAAAAATATTATGCGCATGTTTGGTAGACTGTAATAGACACTATAATATAATAATTATTCTTATGGTTTAATTATTCTATAATTTGGTTATGAATAATAATTATTACTTATAAATATTTATTCTTTAAAATGAGGAATAACTATTTCTATAATTTGGTTGTAATAATTTTTAAAATTAATATAGGGTAAACTATGTATTTGTTGACGTGAGTAACTGTCAAAAAAAAAAAAGTTTTCGTAGATATGGTAATAAACCTTTTTTTTTTTTTTGTCATTAGCCACCTCAATAATTTTCATCCAGGAAATAACAGCAGAGACTAAATTAATACAATACTGAAAGGTTGGAAATCAAATTGACACAATTAAAAAGTTAGGGACCAAATTAAAATATGATGTAAAGGATAGAGACCAAATACGTAGTTTATTCATTAATATATTTTCAAATATACAAACTTTATATATACACATAACAATTATAAAAATAAAACTTTAGAGTTAATTTGAAAATAATATCGAATCATGGGGCTTAATTGGCACCTCTCCATATACAAAATTTTTTGGTGGTCTTTGAGGAAAAGAGTTTGAGTTACAAGATTAACAGTACATCATAAATGTCTCAAAAAAAAAATCCCATTTTTAGGAAAAAATAATATTACAGAAATGATTTGAGCTATTAATACTTTAATTTTAAAAGTTTTTTTTTCCCCTTCAATTAAATTTAAATTTTATTCTTTTATAACTTTAGAACCTTAAAAACATTATTGGCAAAATAGGAAACATCTTATTTCTATTTTTTTCAATGAAGTTTTACACATAGAAGATATATATATTGACAGTTTTTAGACCCCATAAAAACAAAATTGGATTAACCTAGGTAATTAACCAAGTTATTACTTAGTCCAAATTCCAAATCTAGGTTATCACAATCAAACAATCATATCATGCAAAGCAACGGAAAGATAAATAACACAATGATATGATCACCCAGGAAACCAAACTGGTAAAAAACCTAGGGAGGATTTAACTTAGTTATCCTCAAGGTAAACCTGAATCCACTATAAAAGAATTCAAGTTATACAATAGGATTTAGACCACTAATATCCTATTGCTACCCATCAGTAGAAACTTACTAACACGACTACGTGTAAGCTCCGAGACCACGAACTCCTTCTTTCTTGGATTCTTCAGCAAGTACAAACACACCCGCTTGTGTTTCTTTAAGTTCTTATGGTAGCAACTGAATGATCACCAAGTTTTTGAATGAATCTCCTTCTTGATAATCCCAAGCTTGTGTAAAGGAAAGCTCCTCACAGATCTCACAAGAGATTTACACAAATAACAATATGAGCAACACTAAAACGTGGCTAGGGTTTGCCTTATATACCTAGGGCAAAAATACAAAACCCTAAACGTTTTAAATGAACTAGGGCTGAGTTGAAATTCTGTAGAAAAACGCATTCTGTCCGAATTGCACTTTTAATTCTGCATCAACTTAAATCCAACTTTACATAAATGACACAACTTTGAGTAAGTCTAAACACAACTAATCAACTTGTTTTAATCATGGTTTGCCAACAATACACATTAGAGTTCTAAATACATAAGTTCCTAAGTCTTTAGAACCTAACAAACTCCCCCTTTGGCACTCAGTGACAAAATACAACTAAAAGTTCAAAGTTTACAAAGAAAAGCTCCTTACAAAAAAAATGCTCATAAAAACAAATCAAATCCTAACTACTATCCATCAGTTGCAAGTGTAGACAGTAGCTCAATTGAATCAACCTGTATATTTCCTGAAACACTAAACAAAATGCATAACTGCATGTGTGACAGAAAAACAAAAACATTAAATCAACAAATATGCAAACTAACTCTTCCCTTAAGTTAGATACGTCAAAAACAATGTTAACTCTCCCTAAACAGAACATTCTTGTATTTTCCACACATATTCCCACATATCATCTAAATCTCCTTCTTTTTGTCACGAATTGACAAAGATAACTCAAACAAAGAGTAACAAATGTCAAGAGAAAAGAGACAATCAAGGGAACATAAAACAATTCAACTCTATAGAAAATAGAGACAACTCCCCCTATGAACAACAAAGGGTAAAAACAAGCTTCTCCCCCTATAAAAATAGGAAAAACAAAACAGGTTTTGGGAAAAACAGTTTCAGGAAAAAATGAGGAGGTGGGGATAAATAAAAAGACACAAACCAAACAAAAAAAAAAAAAAAAAAAAAAAAAAAAAAAAAAAAAAAAAAAAAAAAAGAGGATTCACTTGAAGAAAAATATTTTCTCTTTCAATAGATGCAAACTTGACACTATGTGACCCATAAATAGTTACATGAGTAGAGAAAATATTTGCACATTGATTATCCATCATATCTCTTAAAAAAAATATTTTCTATAGTTCACACATAAAAATAGCATATACTAAAAAGTACATAACTTAAAAATTAATCAATCAATTTTTAAATCAAGTTGAGTACTCAATTTAGCAAAGTGTATGCATGTTATGTGTGAAAACAATGAGAGATATGACTGCAAAATTGCAAGATGGATACAGAAAACAATGCAATGCATGTTGATAGTTTTTAGACCCCATAAAAAACACAATTTGATTAACCTAGGTAATTAGGCAAGTTGTTACTTAGTCCAAATTCCAAATCTAGGCTATCACAATCAAACAATCTTATCATGCAAAGCAGCGGAAAGATAAATAACACAAAGATATGATCACCCAGGAAACCAAACTGGTATAAACCTAGGGTAGATTTAACCTAACTATCCTCAAGATAAACCTGGATCCACTATGAAAGAATCGAAATTGATCAACAAGACTCAAACCATTAACATCCTATTGCTACCCACTAGTAGAAACTTACTGACACGACCACGTGCAAGCTCCGAAACCACGGACTCCTTCTTTCTTGGATTCTCCAGTAAGTACAAGCACACCCACTTGTGTTTCTTTAGGTTCTTATGGCAGCAACTGAATGATCATCAAGCTCTTGAAGAAATCTCCTTCTTGATAATCCTAAGCTTATGTAAAGGAAAGCCCCTCTCAGATATCACAAGAGATTTACACAAACAGCAATATGAGCAATACTAAAATGTGGCTAGGGTTTGCCTTACATACCTGAGACAAAAATACAAAACCCTAAACGTTTTAAGACAAACTAGGGCTGAGTTGGAATTCTGCAGAAAACGCATCTGACCCGATTTTCGATTGATCAAGCCTAAGCTTCGATTGATCGAACTAGGCCGAGAAGCAATATTAACTTCTGCATCAACTTGTTCCAACTTTACATAAGTGAACCAACTTTGAGCAAGTCTAAATACGACTAAACATCTTGTTTTGATCATGGTTTGTCAACAATACACATTAGAGTTCTAAATACATAAAATCCTAAGTCTTTAAAACCTAACACATGTGAATCCTAAACATAAATGATGCATGAAAATTTTTTTTGTCAAATACTTAAAAATTGAAAAATTTTCAGTTTCGATCAATCAATCAACAGATTCGATCGACCGAAAATCTAGAAAAATCATATTTTTGAAAAACAATGCATTTTAATGCGGAAACTCCTCAAAACACATTGTTTTATAAATAAAATACACGAGTATGAGATGAAAAGTTTTTTCAAAAACACTTGAATTCAACCCAGATCTTCCAAAAACAAGATTTTCAATCAATTTGTCCTAAAATCTCAAACTTTAAACACATTTTGCATCAAAATCAAGGAACTTTAATCTTGGATGGCCAAAACAAAATCACACACAATATAATGTACCAAGTTAGCAATGAGTATCTTGTGTAGTGTGTGCAACTAGAAAAAACTTGAAAAACATGTGAGGTGATATGTAAATAGAAATCAATCACAAAGTCTAAAAAATTTATCACATAGAATTTGAAAGAAACTATCACCTAAAGAGTTACATCATATAACTCCTACATCTCCTAGAAAATAAGTTTGCAATCATGTAAGTTTCTTGATTTACCTCATAATATACACACCAATTTTATTTAATTAGAAACTTATTAAAATAACTGGGATAATGTACACACCAATTTTATTTGTATGATTTAACATTAAGTCCAATAATGTACACACCAATTTTAACATTTAAACCGAGGCTACAACTTATGTTCTTTTTGTGCATGTGCTACACTTTCTTGAACACAAAATCTTATGATATGCACTAAGGTGTTCATGATTGGCTAGTAAACAGTGATGAAATGGTTATTTATGCCTTTCTCAAAAAATTCAAGTCCGACAGTCAAAGACATGTGACTTCAATATCAAGACAAAGTGATCAAAAACTATAAACATCTCCACACAACATGCACTACAAAGCTCAAACTAGTAAAGTGCAATAAAAGGAGTTCATCCAAGCTAAACAAGGTACATAAACATGTTATGTAAAGATAATATGGCCAATTCTTAATTATAAATCCAAGATGTGAAATACAAAATACAAAAAACTTTTTGGTAAAAAAAATTATGACCGAAAACAAAAGCACACATTATGCTAAATGAACAATGCAAATGCAATGCATGACAGTACTTAACTAAGTTATAGAGAGTACACAAACAAGAAATATCAATTTCTTAATTAACCCTTGAGTACATGTATAAACTAGTACATACTCACACAAAATCAGAAAAAGCTTAGCACTTATATAACACATAGTACTCAAGTTTCTCCACAATGTCAAGCATGTTCTAAATCAAGAGAGAGATATCATAATTCATGTAATCTTCAGAAAAATAAAACAAGACACAAAAAAAAAATATTTTTGTCTTTTTGAAAATTTTCAATGTTTTTGGATTTTTTTAATAATAAAAAAAACAACCAAAAACAAAAACAAAACATGTCCACAAACAATTGAAAGAATTAAATCAGGGACAAGTAAACAACACTCACCTTAGAGAATCTTTTCTCACCCATATAGCATGAGTCTTCGGCTTTGTAGGTGAAAATCCATGTGAAGTAGAGTGTATTTGAGGGATTACACCAATCTTCTAAGAAAGACTAAAATCCTGCAAATTCCTTTCACAAGCCAACAAGCTTAAATTTTTCAAAAGACTAGGAAACAATTTATTCGGACTTACAACATGAGAAAATCATCACATATCCTAGACTGAAACACAAAATGCTTAAAATTCAGTTTATGACAATTAGGACGAGTGTGATCGGAGACACCACCAAAGTGACAAACAGGAACAAATTAAGGAACAACAATAATTTTTTTTACCAACAAATCTAGTCTCAGATTTTGGTTTTTGCCTCAACAAAGAACAATTTGGTCTAATATGACCAACAACACCACAGAGGTGACTGGTAGGCACAAAAACAGATTTATTATGCTTTCTAACAGTAGGTTTAGACTTAGGTTTAGAAACTTCAGCGTCTACATCAGAACTTTTACTTTTGTCTAACCTAGTGGAATAAACCTTTTCTTTATTATTCCTCTTAAAATGAGGGATATAAACTTTCTCAGTTTTAGGCTTAAGAGAAACAGAAACACTTCTGTTATCAATAGCAGGCTTGGTACTAGTCAAATTTTTAAATTTAGCTTTAGATTCAACTAACTCTTGTTCCAAGCTTTTCATCTTCTCATCTTGAGAGAAAATTTGATTTCTCAAAAATTCATTCTTTTTATTAGATTCATCTAATCTAACAACCAATTTCTCTTTTTCAAGATTAGCCAATTTTAACTCTTCCTTAAATTTCTATTTTAGCTTTAGATTCAACTAACTCTTGTTCCAAGCTTTTCATCTTCTCATCTTAGAGAAGAAATTTGATATCTTAAAAATTCATTCTTTTTATTAGATTCATCTGATCTAATAACCAATTCCTCTTTTTCAAGATTAGCCAATTTTAACTCTTCCTTAAATTTCTTAGCAATTTTCATAGATTTTAATAATTCCTTACGAAGAGTTTCACAGGCATCAATAAAAATCAACAGAAGCATGAGCAGAAACATGATCAGGAAGACACTTCAAATTAACCATGACAACAGGGGTCAAGGATCAGCATTTAGATCAAAAGATCTAAAACAAAAAAGCAACCCGCTTTGATACCACTTGACAGTTTTTAGACCCCTTAAAAATACAATTGGATTAACCTAAGTAATTAGCCAAGTTATTACTTAGTCCAAATTCCAAATCTAGGTTATCATAATCAAATAATCATATCATGCAAAGCAGTGGAAAGACAAATAACACAATGATATGATCACCCAGGAAACCAAACCAGTAAAAACTTGGGGAGGATTTAACCTAACTATCCTCAAGGTAAACCTGAATCCACTATGAAAGAATCGAAGTTTTACAATAGGACTTAGACCACTAACATCCTATTGCTACCCACCAGTAGAAACTTACTGACATGATCACGTGCAAGCTCCAAGACCACGGACTCCTTCTTTCTTGGATTCTCCAGCAAGTACAAGCACACCCGCTTGTGTTTCTTTAAGTTCTTATGGCAGCAACTGAATAATCACCAAGTTCTTGAATGAATCTCCTTCTTGATAATCCTAAACTTGTGTAAAGGAAAGCTCTTCACAGATCTCACAAGAGATTTACACAAACAGTAATATGAGCAACACTAAAACGTGGCTAGGCTTTGCCTTATATACCTAGGGCAAAAATACAAAACCCTAAACGTTTTAAATGAACTAGGGCTAAGTTGAAATTCTGCAGAAAAACGCATTCTGCCCAAATTTCGATTGATCAAGCCTAAGCTTCGATCGATCAAACTAGGCCAAATTGCACTTTTAATTTTGCATCAACTTAAATCCAACTTTACATAAATGACAACTTTGAGCAAGTCTAAACACGACTAATCAACTTGTTTTGATCATGGTTTGCCAACAATACATATTAGAGTTCTAAATACATAAGTTCCTAAGTCTTTAGAATCTAACATATATACAGTGCCGGCTCAAGGCCTAGGCAAGTTAGGCCTAGGCCTAAGGCCCCACCAAAAAACAAAATTTTGCTTGGAAAAAAGGCCCCATTTTTCATAATTAAAGGCCCAAATTTTTATAAAATTATATATATTTTTTAAAGGTTGTACATTTTTTTTATTAGTGATGTACAAATTTTACTATTGACTTACAAATTGCCATGTTATTAATCACAAAAAACGTGATATAAACATTCATTAGTTAAATTGATGAAGTTCATCAATGAGAGACAATATCACATTATATTTTGAACATTTTATAATATTTTTAATTAGCGCATTTTTCTTTTTCATTTCTATTAAGACTCTCAAAGTACAAGACCAATAGAATCTTAACTCAATTGAAACCTTAAAATATTTCAAAAAGATGTTGCAAATGTGTTAAATCATCAATTATAGATTAATCTCCCCTAATAGTTTGAGACTTTGATTTTTGTAAACTAATATCCTACAAAACCATACACCAAATAATATCAATCTCTCTCTCTCTCTCTTAAAATCAAAATATAAAATTAAAAATTAGATTACAATTTTATTTAACTATGCATCGTCTTATATCCAAAATAAAGTATCTTTTTCAATCACAATATATTTTTATTTATTTTTATTAATATTTATAATTCAACTATGATATTTAATTCTCTATATGAAATTAACATTAGTCTATTTAGTATTATTTATGTATTTAATGTATCAAATTAACCTTAATTTGATTAGTATTAAATAATTTTGTTTAATTAATATTTACATATTTAAGGCCCCGCATAAATTTTTCGCCTTAGGTCCCAAATTATGTTGGGCCGCTCCTGCATATATATATATATTGGAATTAAAAAATAAAAAATAAAGAAAAACAAAAACGGAAAGAAAGAATTGGAGATGGCTACACTAAACCAAGAAAAACCTTTACCAAAACTTCTAGTCATTTATACCTTTCCAATTGCCCATACTTGGGAGGCTATTTACTTCCAAGTACTAATTTCACCAGCTGTATATAGGAGTCCCAATTTTGAAACCATAGAGATTAGGAAGCCTTGGAGTGACCAAAAGATTGGTTTTGCAGTTGGTGGATCAACTTGCGACAATAAATTACACTGAAGGGACAAGGTAGAGGTTTGTAGTTGCTAGTAAGAACGAGGAGCTCGAGTACATAGTTTGCCTACATGTACAGGTCACATGAGCAACTTATGTACCTCAACAACTTTCAATAGTGGACTAATTGAGTTGGGTCTTTACCCCGAAGTGTTCCTACAGCTTTGGGTTTTCACTGTGTATGTGAGTTGTGCATATAATTTTTATTTTCATACTTGTTGATTCATGTTCAATATTGGAGTTAGCTGATTAAGTAACTACCTGAATCTAATCTCGAATCATTGACTAAAATTGGAAGCAAGCAATCTGTATTAGGAGTCTAAACGCATTTTTTAATTTAAAAAATGGAGGGAAAAAATTATACATCTTTGCTCTTGTATGTAAACAATGATGGCTGCCTAACCATCTTTGAAAGAACCTTGGAGAGTAATAATTGGAGATTAATGTTAGTATGCCTATGCATGTGTACACTTGATTCAACAATTATGGTGAATTTAACAGTTGGAGAAACAGGATTGCGACATTTAATAACCTTTAAAGCTCCCATCTCAAGGTTGAAGAGTATTATTTTTTCATTAAAAAAAAAAAAACACGAAGATCAATGTAATTATTTTGTTACTAAACAAGTTTATATGAAATTAGATTAAACCATTAAAATTTATACATTTTTTTTTACCCATCTGACTTGACCCAACCGGTCATATATATAATTTTATTTTATCACATTTATTTTAAATTTTTTAGTGTATTGTGAGAATTATTTATAATGAAATTGGAATATAATTAGATATTTATATGAATAGTGATAATTTTTTTTTTTAAATATAGTTTTAAAAGTTGATAGATTTTTTTTTTTTTTTTTTTTTTTTTTATGCAAGGCATAAAACATTTAAAACCAACCCTACGCACAAAAAAATTGAATATTTGAATTTGTAGGTCTTTTACTCGGGGTTGAATTGGCATGCAATTATTTATACATAATTATTTGCATGGAGTGAACGTAGACGGAAAGTGAGAACTTCCATTTTTTAAGTTCCCACTTGGAATTTTATTTATTTCCCCAAATTTGATTTTTAAATTCCCAATCATGTTCATGGCGTATAAATATTGAAAACACTCTTCCAAGACAAAATATCTTAACTACAATTTCTTTTTTTTTGCACGTGTTAAGTCTAACCGATCTGTTAAGAAATCTGTATAACACGAAGATAGAAAGAACATAGAGGAAGAGAAAGAGCCAAGAAAGAGAACGCAAAGGGAAGTCAAGCACTGTATTCAATGAACTGAAGGTTTACAAGACAAATTTATTCTCTACGAGAAGAGATGGTATCATGTGCATATATACAGCGAAACACTCACAGCACATGGGAGTTAATTACATGTATAATAACTAAAACCATCGATTTTAACTTGACGCTAACTACATTACCTACGGCAGTGTTGTGAGGCATTGTATAATTCATTTGCCGATTGATTAGTCCTCTAAGTTTCCACGTTAGTTTCACAAGGTCAAACCATTATACGCATTTTTTGGCTAGCTACTGCAAGCTAATAATCCTTCGTTTGTCGTATACAAAATTTGTCTCTAGTGTGGAGTAACCTTTCCCAGACAAAATCTACTCCTAGTAGAGGGGAGATAATTTTTGGCAGAGCTACGAAGAAAATTTTATTCAGGCTCAAGAGAAGGGTGGCAAAATTATTAATAATAGCCTCTCCTCCTTTCAACTCTTGACTGTTTAACCTTTTCAAAGCTAATTAAGTTAGCCCATATACCTGACTAAGTACTTGTACCTACAAACTACAACGATATATTTAATAATCAAATTATGCTTGCAACATCATCACTTTTGATGTGTTTCATTCTCATTTTCTTTCTAAATTTTCTGGAAACGTCTTTTTCTTCATGTGTTTTGCCTAACAAAGGCGTACAATACAGTTGAATAATGACATCCGTTTGCTTTTATGAATGATTTATAAGTTATAACAGATATTTTAAGATACTGCAATTAAAGACTGGTGCCAAAAAACCTCTTCATTGCAAGGAGTGTTCAACTCATTCAATATTTGCTTAGTGGAATCCATGTCTATTGAACTACAATGTTCATCTTAACAAATATATATATATATATATAGTGTATATAATTCATTCTTGAATCTTGAATGATAAATAACCAAATGCTATATTTTGATGATAGTCCATGATACGCAATAAGAGTTTCCACATAGTTGAGGAATATATACGACTCAATGTTAGAAAATATATCGTCTAGCGTGGCGCAACGAGGGCTTGATGGCAAGGATTACGATTCAGGAACCAAGGCTAGGTCATGCCCTTGGTCCAAATCTTCATCAAATTAATACGTCTCATAATAATGCCAAGGATAACAAGATTGCAGCTTAGTTGCTTGTATTGTGTAGGTACTGTAGCAGTCTTTAGCGGTTGAATATGTTATATATATCTTATATAACCAAGTGGGTTGTAATACAAGTTTGATTCCATTTTAGTAATATAAAAGTGATGTTGAATCCCAATTTTTATGTGGAAAGTTTTACTATCACTTTAGGTGGGATAGAGTGAAAGAAACGATAAAAAGCAAGTGGAATTAGGTTCAAGGAATTTTGCCCAAAATTAGGTTGAGCTAATTTCAGGCAAATTCCACTAGGGCTCTCAGGTTGCAATTTTATGTAATTTGCCCAAAGTTAGGTTAAGCGAGTTTCAGACAAAATTCTGTAGAATTACATTTATATTTGTGAATGTTGAGAATTGTTTCTAACTGTTTTTAGCAGTTACAACATTGTATTTTGGGCATATATATATATATATATATATAATTTAACTCTTAATAACAACTTACGAATTTTAGAAACGCGAGAAATTATTTGGGTACATAATCTTCAAAATTGCTATTTGTAAAACTCAATAAACTTGATTGTATTTTGTGGACAAATTTGCAGTAACTCTAGCTTTAGCAACTCTTGTGGGGGAAAATATATTTTGAAGGAAAGCATTTCCTTTGTACCTTCCAATCATCAAATTTTCTACTTAATCTCTAAATTACTTCAATGTTTCCATTGTTGATACGAAAATTTCCCAACAGAATATAGTTTCATTCATAACATACTAAGAAATAAAAATACACAACCAGCATTCACCTACTCATTCAACCCCGAAGTCATTCATAATCCTAGGAGTAGGGTTATTGGCCCAGAAAACAAGGAAAAAAAAATAAGGCAAAGGAAAAACAACAGCTACAACATCAACAAACGTAGGAAAGATTCGAACCCAAATCAAGTCATCATGGCATCATGCGAGTCAATCGAGGACTGCATGCATGTCTCATGCATCTGAGTCATCACTTTCTTCCCCACCCTTGCCCGGTTTTTTCTTTTCATTTTTTGGCTGTAGCTTGTTGCGTTTGGTTCCAGTTCCAGTTGCATCATTAGTTGACGCTTCCGGGCTTTCGTCAGGTGACGATGATGCAGCAACATTCTTGGTCTCTTTGTTAGATACTTCATTTGAACCATGGAGAATTGTAGTCACACTCTTCCCTTCCTTTTTTTTTTCAGCTGAAGTTGGAGGGGATTCGATTTCATTTTCACCATGGAGATTTGTAGGCACACTTTTCCCTTCCTTTTTTTTTTCAGCTGAAGCTGGAGGGGATTCGATTTCATTTTCACCACGGAGATTTGTAGTCACACTTTTCCCTTCCTTTTTTTTTTCAGCTGAAGTTGGAGGGGATTCGATTTCATTTTCACCATGGAGATTTGTAGTCACACTTTTCCCTTCCTTTTTTTTTTCAGCTGAAGTTGGAGGGGATTCGATTTCATTTTCACCATGGAGATTTGTAGTCACACTTTTCCCTTCCTTTTTTTTTTCAGCTGAAGTTGGAGAGGGTTCGATTTCATTTGCACCTTGGGGAATTGTAGTCGCACTGTACCCTTCCTGGTCTGTTTCATCTTGTGTTGGAGAGGACTCTTCAGGATCACCATCGTTAGACTTTGATGGTTTAGGATCTTGATCCGGTTTTTTAGCCATTAGACTTTTACTTCGCTTGAAGATAAAAATGATCACGTTGAACACCCCCCCTCCCCACCCCCCCTCTCTTTATAATCAACTGTTGTCACTGCTTACCCCTTTCTTTCATTTTTTTTTTTTTTTTTACCATTTTAATTTTTGATTATTTTATAAGAAAAATTAAACAAATACGTAGCAAGTTGTAATTTATAAAGCATAAAATAGAATACAAAAAATTTGACATATAATTTGTATTCACATAATACACCAACCATATGAATATTCTTGTACTCTTTTAAGTATTACAATTAACTATTCTTTCACAATTGTTAATATGCACTCTGTATATATAATGTTCATAATTTTATACACATAGTTGACATCTTTTTATTTTATTTATTAATTTTCACATTTAAAAGATGCACTAAGTCATATAGAGTTGTAGGCGGATGTATAATAAAGAGTTCCCAAGAATCAATGCTTTTTAAGAAAAAAAATGACAATTCTTTTTTTTTTTTTTTTTTTTGGGTGTGTCTATAAGCATTAATAATGTGAAACTAAAATTCAATTTCACTATTTTTTTCCCCCTTAAATAGACTAACAAGGAGTGGATTTTCTTTTTTTTAGTTTATTTTTCATTCAAGTGAAAATGTGTATCAAGATTCAAGAGTATTTTGATCATTGAACAACATGATGGTGAAATTAATATTTCTTTAAATACTGAATAATTTTGCAGACAATTTGTTGACAAATTTTAAAATTTATATATATTTTTAAGTATAATGTTGCTTAAAATGCGATATATACACATTATAACATTTTTCGAAAAGAATGAATGCCAACTCTTGGATATTATAATGCTTAGAAGTTTATATTACAAAAAATAAATAATTCTAAATAACTACACAGAGTTACGTAACACTACAATTTTTTTACTTCTCTGTTTTTAATGTTGCAGAGTAATTTCTTCTATATATATATATATATGTAAAGCGGGGGAGAAATAGAAATAGAATAAAAATTTTAAAAAAGAAATTAGTTTAAAGTTACATTTGATACCAAAAAAAAAAAAATAGACATTTATAAAATTGATTTTAAAAGGTTCGTCTTTAAAAAAATAAAAAAACTGACACTAATTACGTACATTTGATTATAGACACAGTTGTCTAAATATTTAGGACACAAACCTTTAAAATTAGTTTTAATCAAACAATTGAAATAAACATCAGCTAAAAGAACTTTATTGAGGTGTGGAGAAACATCCTCCATCTACACAGAAAAACTAATAACATATCTAGCAAAATTATGAGCTACATAATTACCTTGTCTACGAACATGACTAAAAGTAATTGAACAAAACGAATCTGAGATAAGCTTTGCCTCGGCAATAAGGTGACCATATGGGGAGAGAGAATCTTCATTGCTACGCAGAGCTTTGAAAATAATATTTGAATCACACTCTAAGATAATGGAAGAGAGGTTGAGTTCCTGAGCAAAATTTAGAGCACACACAGCAGCCATGGCTTCTAACTCAGCAACCAAATGGGGCTGGAGAACTTTTTCCACTAGAGGTGCCAATACCAAACCCTTAGAATCTCAAGCTACCACCCCTAGGTCTGCATCATCAAACTCCTGAAAAAATGAACCATCAAAGTTTAATTTGATTGCAGAGTTTGCTGGAGGAGACCATCGGATCACAGCTAGGTTAGAGGCTAAAAGAGAGGGCTGCATTACTGTGATAGCAGTGATGAAGTCTTGATGGAGTTATGTGGCCATTGGGAGCACTTTACTAATTGGGAAGGGTTTTCCTTCTACTCAAAGTCTATTATGTTGATACTAGGCATTCCAGATATCGCAAACACAATGAAATTATCGTTCTCCTCAATCACATATTGCACCAAATCTGAAAAAGTGGGGAAGTGTTTTTAATGTCGAAAACTCCAATGTAGGATCAGAGTCTTATACAGCCGAGACTAAGATCTTGGAATCCCATTCCTCCTTCAGATTTAGGTTGACAAAGCAATTCCCATTTAACCCAATGGATTTTTCAATGGTCACCTCTCTAACCTCACCAAAATTTTCTAATGAGACATTCAATATCAAAACAAAGCCCCAAAAACAATTTGAAACAGCTCATTGTATAAGTGGGAATTGCTTGAATCACAACCTTAATTAAAATCTTCCTTCCTACTTGAGATAGCAACTTCTCCTCCCTACCTTGTTGTTTACACCACACCCTCTCTTTATTGTACTCGAAGCTTGCTATTTTCCTCATTCATACTAATGATGGTAAACCTAAATCTTTTCATACTGTCTAATTTCTGGGATACCCAAGGCATTCTTGATGAACTATCTTTTTCCTTCTAATATAGACTTGCCAAAATAGCTGGTTGTGTTGCTTTTATCAATTTGTTGGCTAGAAAAACTACCATAGCTCTCCAAAATATCGAGAATTTTTTAACATTCTTGCTGAGTAACTCTACAAAATAAGAGGCGATAATCTGCAAAAAGAAGGTTAGTCAAGCGAGGGCCATTTTTGCATAAAGAGAAACCCCGTATATTACCCAGAGCAACCTCTTGGGAGATGATCCCATGTAAACCTTCTGTGCAAAGCAAAAAAATATATTGAGACAGAGGATTTCTTTGTCTGATCATACCCTTAGGTTCAGTATTGACCAGGATGGAATAAGCTAGAAGCAGTTTTGACACACACACACCATCATGAGTTTTATACAACTTTCTCTAAAACCCATTTTCCTCATAAATGCCTTCGAATAAGTCCATTCCACTCTATTATATACTTTGCTCATATTAAGTTTTACAGCTATGAAGTCTGCTTTGCCACAGTGTTTCTGCTTACTATGTAAAGTCTCAAAAGCGACTAAAATATTATCATAAATAAAGTTTACTTTTTGTAAAGACACTCTGATGCTCATTAATAATATTTCATAAGATCTTCTTTAACCTATTAGCTAAAACCTTCGACAATATTTTATATAGGACATTGCACCAACTAATAGGTCTAAATTCAGAAACTAACTTAGGACATTTAACCTTTGGGATCATAGTTATAAAAGTATGATTCAAGTTTTGTGGAAGACATGTAGAATTTAGAAAACCGAGAACAAATTAAGAAACATAATTACCCATAAACTGTTAGTAGGTTTGATAAAAAAAGGGGGGTATGCCATCGGGACTGAGGGCTTTTAAAGGGGTCATCTGTATGATTGCTTCTTTTACTTCCCATTCCATAAATTCTATAAAAAGTTGGATATTCATATCCTCACTGATAACCTTGTAGATCAACTTCATAGCCTCCTCTGATTAAACCGGATTAGCTAAGGTAAAAAGGTCCTGGCAGTAGGCAATTAGAGAGTTGGTCATCTCTTCAGAATTAGAGCACCACATCCCCTTAGAGCTTCAAATATTGGCAGTGTGATTCTTCTTGTTTCTTTGTGTAGCACGGCTATGGAAACATTTGGAGTTTTTATCTCCATGAGTCACCCATAATGCTTTCAACCTTTGGAACACATTTGAGTTTCTTTATTAATTAGATCATTAATTTCTAGTATAAGATCTCTAACCCAAAAGTTAACACCAAAGATCATGGCCTCCCTTTCAATTGCTTCCAACTATCTACGTTTCAATTCCAGCTCTCTCTTGACATTGCAAAAAATTTTCCTACTCCAATGCTATAGTTCTTTACCACATTTCTTTATTTTTCAGACAGGTCTTAAAGCAGGATCCAAGGAAAGCTAGATATGACCACACAACTTCTACAATTTCAAAGCACCTCTTGTCTGAAAGTCACATATCTTCAAAGCAGAAGGAATTTTAGGCACAAGGAGGATCTAACCCAACTGGCACAATCCATAGAGGGTGATGATCAGAGTTATTAGAGTGAAGGTGGTGAACTCTGGTCCCCCTAAATTGAAGAATCCACTCATTGTTTGCAAGACCCCGATCCAGCCTTTCCCATACCAAATGTCCATTAGCAAAATGCTTATGCCATGTAAATTGTGTGCCAAAAAAAACCTAAGTCGAAGAAACCACACTCATCAATAACATCGCGAAAGAGTTGCATTTGATTTTGTTTTCTATTAGCACCTCCCAACTTCTCTAAGTTACTAGTAGCACCACCCAACTTCTCTAAGTTACTAGTCAATTCATTGAAATCTCTTGTACACAACCATGGTATAGAAAAACGATTGTTAAGATTCTGAATCAAACTCCAAGTCTCATGCCTTAAATGAGTGACTGGCTTGCCATAAACTCTAGTAAATATCCATGTGTCATCCTTACCCTTATTAATAATCGCATCAATATGGATTAGCAATTAAAGTGAGTGTCATGTTTGTGTTAATGGGTTAGCAA
Organism: Quercus alba; assembly: GCA_036321655.1. Taxonomy (NCBI): domain Eukaryota; kingdom Viridiplantae; phylum Streptophyta; class Magnoliopsida; order Fagales; family Fagaceae; genus Quercus; species Quercus alba. Next base: position 75,460,158 of record CM070299.1, on the reverse strand, counting down.
TTAAAGCAAGTGTCATGTTTTCTTGATCCTATCTAAGAAAATTTTATGAAGTCTTGGATAACAATCTGACTAATTGGGGTCTCGCAACAATCGAGGAGATGATGTTAATCTGTGGAAAAATTAAGAACTACCTTTCTTAACATATTAGTTTGTTTATTAAAAAAAAAAAAAAAAAATCATCATGAAATGGATGCCATAAGTTAAAATTCTATCGTATCTATCAAAAATAATTATCTATTTGATTATTATAATGAAACATTTTGGTTTTTATCAATAGTTGTTCTAGGCTTCTTGCACTCTTTTATCTCATTCTCTTCATCTTGATCATGATTTGACAAATCATAAATTGAAGTGGAATCATATTGTTGTCTCTAATTTCACAATTCTTTTCACAACATCATTTTGTGGTAGTCACGGACTATCAGGGGTGGGGGCACGTTTTCAACAAAACCTAATAAATGCCTATTTGCCACGTGTCCTTCCCTTTTATATTTTATAATAAGAATGCAAAAGTGCAATTTATTCCTTGTGTGTTCAGTTTTGATGTGCATAGTGCACTGTTTGAACTTATGAGGGTTTAACACCCCCCCCCCCCCCCAAACTACAAATTTGATTTTTTTTTTTTTTTTTTCCCTCATCATCTCATTCTTTTTCTCTTGCTGGTTTTATGGTTTACTTTTGGATTTTGGAGGTTGATAATTTGTGCTAACATTGAGTTATCTTTTAATTTTTTTTTAGAAGAGAATTTAGGTTGCAATAAAGATATTAAAATTTTTAAGATTTGAATAGAAAATCCTATAGAATTGATAATGGATCAATTTTATTCTATGAAAGATCAACAATGAACATAACTTTTATAGGAAATGCTAAATCTTTTTTTTTTTTTTTTGGTTCATGTTTATAGCAAATTAGTCATTTTTGTACGCTAATCTGAATTTAGAAATATTCTTAAAATTCATTGATTATTTTGTATAAAAAAATGTTGTCCGCAATATTTTAACAACAAATCTTAATTGGCAGGTTGTTATTGGCAATTAGTGGATTAAAAAAATAATTTCAGTTGTGTGTTCAAATGATAATGAGTAACAATTTATCATTTATGATTTGTTATTAAAATGTTGTGAACATATCACTTCTCTTTTGCTTATAATATATATATGAGTTATGACTAACTTATATAATCGGCCCTCCAAATAAAATTTTTTTGACTACACCACTACGGGCTATTCCAGCCCCATGTCGCCACTTTTAGGTGCTTCCATTAAAGGAGGAGATTAGACCACCTAATATTTTCTTATAATTAATTGAAAATACATGATTATTTACATGCTGATTAATGAATTTTGTGTAGAATGCAAAATAAAAAGTAATTTCCTTGAAACAAAAAAAAAAAAAAAGGTAATTCAATTTCAATGATTATCATAATATTCCTATAAAGAAATGATTATCATAATATATCAATTGGATACTAAAAATAAATGAATTGGATACTAAAAATAAATGAATTTGCAGTTCAACCAATATAGGAGTTGGCAAATTATAGATGATACGACTTTGCATAATATTTGTGTATAATTATTTCAGCTATTATGATACAGCTACAAGACGTACTAGGAAGTTGACCATTAGGGTAGTCGTTGGGCTTTATGATCTGGAGATTCTGGACATTGGGTGAAAATTAATAAAAATAATACGGAGTCACATGCATTGCAGACTAAATTTCTGTATGCTGGTTTGTGGTAATTGGAGCCAATGCATCGAGATCATTGACCTTAATTTTCATATTGTACGATGTGATGCTAGCTGTACGTTTAACATCAAATTTTGGATGCATTAGGGATTGCAAGCGTTTAAACAATGAAATATATAATTGGAGAATGTTAACCACCACCGCTTGGTGCAGATTAAGTGCAGAAAAGACAAAAAAAAAAAAAAAAAAAATTGTGAGAAAAAGTCCAAAAAAATTCTGAATAGTACTATAAAATTGAAAAAATGACATAAATTGCAAAAAAAACAAAAAACAAAAAAAAAAAAAAAAAACAAAAATTATGTTAGAAAAAAGTAAAAAAAAAAAAAAAAAATGTGGTTAACATGGCACCGCACGGTGCCTGTTAACACAATCCTATATAATTACCACTCGTCCTTCATGCGTGTAGTGCTTTAGAATTCAGGGGGTGAAATTGTAATTACACTCAGTAACATATTAATGTATATATTTTTACATATTCCCAGATAAAATATGGGAATTTTAACTCTCACACACCCTTTTAAATATGGTAAGTATTTTTTTTTTTTTTTGGAGAAACAAACACACACACACAAGAGAGAGAAAAAGGGGTTCTAACACAAAGGCACACCACAATTCCACTCAAAAGCCATGGTAACTTTTAAGGGAGGGTGGGTAGGTTATACTACACACAACACGCTCTCTGAAGCAATGTGGGACAATTATCAATTCTTTTTTTTTTTTTTTTAGGGAACAAACACACACACACACACACAAAGGAGAGAGAAAAGGGTTCTAACACAAAGACATACCACAACTCCACTCAAAAGTCATGGTAAATAATTGATATCTCACAATTGTTAATGTACATTTCATATACCGTAATTTCATAATTTTACCGGGGAGTTTTTTTAAAGCCTTATTCCCTTTCTCCGTGTGTGTGTTAAAAGTATTTAGTATTCTCAAAAAAAAAAAAAAAATAGTGGGTTAATCCCACATTGGAAAATGAGTGTGAGTTAAAGAGGTTTAAAGCATGTGCTATATATTCAAAAGTTAGGCCCTTTTGGATATACACCATTGTAAGTTTCTTTAAAACCTTCTCCCCTTTCCCCGTGTGTGTGTGTTAAAAAAAAAATTACCGAGGATGTCCTTTTTTCTATATTATTAATATTTATATTTAAAACGTGAAATGAATAATGTGTAGTTGTAAATGGACAATGTATCAATGTCTTTTAAATGGAAATTTTTCACTAGTTTTTGCCTTAAATTAATTAACTAACAACATGGATCGGATTTTTTTTTTTTTTAAGGCTTATTTTTCATTCAAGTAAATATTTATCAAGATTCAAGAATATTTTGATCAATTATAAATCAAATACGATGGTTAAATCTACTAAATAATTTTGTAGACATTTAGCTTAATATATATATATATAAAATTATAATGTTGCTTGAAGTGCGACATATACAAATATATTTGAAAAGCATGAATGCCAACTATAGGAAATTCTAATGCTTGGAAGTTTAAATTATCAAAAATATATAACTCTTAATAGTTGAAATTCTAAATAACTAAGTAGGGCAATGTGACACTACAATTAGTTTTTAGAAGTATTATTTCCATGACATTTTCATAACACTTTATCAAAAAATTCTAGATAGTAGGTTGTTAATGGTTTTAATCTGAACTCACCACTTAAATTACTTTGTTGTCCACCAGTAATACTCAGTAACAATCTATCACCAAATATTTATTGTAAAAATATTGTAGATATAGCATTTCTCATTATTTTTATTTCCTTCTTTCAAATATTGCACATATTTTTTATTTGATTTGATTTATTTTTTTAAAAAGCTAGCGAGAACAAAAGAAAAAAGAAACTAGGAAAGAAATAAAAATTTAAAAAAATGAAAAAGTTTAAAAGTTACATTTGATACCAAAACAATTAAAATAGACACTTATAAAACAGATTTTAAAAGGTTTATGTCTTAAAGAAGAAGAAAAAAAAAATGATAATAATTACATTCGATTACAGACACCGTTGTCTAAATATTTAAGACACAAACCATTAAAATCAGTTTTGATCAAAGATTGAAATAGGCATTACAAAGTAGTTCTTTGGCTCTTAAGATCAGAATAGACCTTATCCTCACATGTAAATAACTTACTGATATTTAAAAAAATAAAATAAAAGAAAAATTTCAAGCGCAAAATCTCAAGTTTGAAAATCAAACAATTGAAGATGCTTCACAAATATAAGTTTGTATTTATTGAAGGATGAATTCTCTAGATTTTATTCTTTTACAAAAAAAATGATCCTCTAATTCTATTTTCTTGAAACTCTCTTCAATCCACAATTTGTATAGACGTAGTCTTAATTCGAATATCAAATCTTCTCTACTATTTGATTAGAAGGTGGATCAAGCGGTCTTCACTATGAATCTCTAACTTCAAGATTGTTAGAGATTTATTATTCTTCAAGTTCTTTGAGTATTCTTCAAAGTTTTAGAGACTTGATCCATAGAGCTTTAATGATTTGGGGGGCTTTTAAAGTTTATAGAGGCTTTTGAACATGATTTCAATGGAACTTCGAATTTTGGAAGAAAAATTCGAATGAAATTATTTTTTAATGCTCTACAAGTGTTCTTGAAATAGAATTTCTCTAGAGTTTTGACGTATAGAAAAATTGGTGTAGGGGTCCCCTTTATTTATAATGGTTTCTTAGGATGACCCCTAATTTAAATTGATCTCCTAAAAGATAAGTAATGATTATTGAACGGCCCAAAATCAAAGAGTTCTGCTAGGAATTGTTTGTAGATAATTATTTTTACTTTTATTTGTTTTAATAAAGATAATTATCATCAAATTTTATTAGAAAATTTATCTCTATCTTATGGGCCTAAGTGACATGTGTTAAAACTTAATTTGTCAATGTGATGTCGTCTTGGATGACATGTCACCATTTGATTTATTTAATTTAGTGACACATTAATTTGGAATTGAGAAATGTTATGTTTAGAATATTTTCACAACTCTTTTACAAAAAATGTTCAGTGATAGGTTATTACTAGTGGGTAAAAAAGTAATTTCAGTGGTGGTTTCAAATTAAAACTAATAACAACTTACCACTTAATATTTGTTGTGAAAATATTGTGAATATAACACTTCTCTTTGAAATTTGTCACTAAATTTTGATGTGACATTTTCTAATTAGCTGAACAAATTTTTGCCTATTATAAAAAGAAAATAACTCATTGAAATAAATGACTCAATTTTTATAGCAATTACTAGATAAATAAACTAAGTGAGGTGTCTTCTCTTTTTTATTTGAATATAATAATTTAGTAGGATCCAGAAAATATTTTGTCTTCTTTTTTTTTAATATCCAGCAAATCTTCCTTATTTTGTGGTTTTATGTAAAACGGCCAAACGGGTATTTATCACTAGTCACAGTGCACAGACTCTTATCATGTCTACTCCCTGAACGGCTAATTAAGTAATTTTCTTATTTTATTTTGCAATTCATAATGGTTCGATGAATAATACGAAAATAAAATAATTCTAGTTAAGAAGAAAATATAAGTAGTTAATGAGATATAATTAGTGCTTTGTCTCTATGTGGGAGTTTGAATACAAGGTTTGTCTAGTGTGTTGGTGTGAACTGTGAAAGCATCTTTGGGTGAATTGGGGACTTCAGTTTTTTTTTTTTTTTGGTGAGATTATTTTAATTGTGGATATAATTTTTTATCATCAACAGTGACTCTTGAGATGTAAGGTGCGAGAGATCATTGAAGTGTAAGAGCATTCACAATGGGAAATGCTATCCTATTCTATTTTACCATCTCAAAAAGCTACTTTATCAATTATACCATACCATTTTACAATGTACCCAACATCCCAAAACTCTATTCTTTTACCATTTTATTAAAATATTATTTTTTAATCTTGGTGAGGTTTCAACGATGGAGAGAGAGAGATGAGAGACCATGTGAATGAGAAAGAAAATCCTGATATTTAGGAATAAAATATTAATATAATCTTTTAGCATTGTGCTATAGTACCATCGTAAATGTATGATGGTACTGTAACACAATGCCAAAAAAATTTACAATTTTACAAGTTTAGCAACCAGCTGTTGAGTACTTTTGAGGTTTGATGCTAAATATTGCTAACATAGGACATTTACAATTCACATTGTGAATGCTCTAACAAGTGCTAAAAAAATAGTGCTTAGGACATGGTTACATCACTTGTGATTGTCCAAATCGCAGGTAAATCAACTTGGTTTAATTATGACTGAATGAGCAACTAAATGATGATAAAGTTAGCCAGAGAATCATTTTTCATTTGTTACGACTGGAGTGGCTAAATTAGAAGAAGAGAAAAGGAAGCAAATGACAGATGTTGACTTTAGCGCTCAACCAATTTTCAACAAGTACCTTGATGAGAATTCAGAATGGCTCATGGATGAAGCATTCTCCTTCCTCGGAAGAAGAAGAAAAAAAAATCCAATTAGATTTCAATTAGTTCTCAATTTTGTGTCACGTGTCCTTTTTAATTTTTAATTTTTGTATTAAATAAATTATTAAGTGTAAAAATCGAAGAGTCCGAATCCAATTAGATTTCAGTTAAAGTCCAATTTTACGTCATGTGTGCATTTAATTTTTTTATTTTATTTTTATTTTTATGGCAAATGAATTAGTGGGTGCAAAAACCAAAGAGTCTAAATTCAGTTAAATTAAAAAAATATATTTATATACACACACACATATAAAATATGAAAAACCATTAAAATATTTTAGAAATGTATGATTTAAAAAATGTATAAGCTAATATCATATATGATTTGAACATCTTCTACAAAAATGTATAATTTCAACCATGTAATTGTGATTATTTTTAATAGTACCCTTGCATATGTACAGGGTTAGACACAAGTTTCTTTAAAGATTAAACACAAATTACAGGCTATACCAACCATCCAAACATAAATTCCAATGGAACATGGAAATTTTAACTCCCGCACACCCTTTTAACCCTTTTAATTATGGTAAGTAATTGTTCTCTCACATTTTTTGACGTATATCCTGTACACATAATGTTCATAATCATGTGTGATATCTATATTTTTATTTATTGACGTCCACATTTAAAATATGAAATAGGTGATATGTATGAATAACGTATAATAAGAAGTGTGCGGGAAAGATTGACTCTAAACATGTTTATCGCCTTTTTCAACCACACTAGGAAGCTCGTGTGGGAATCAATGACTTGTCAAATACAAAAAAGGAAAATTCTTGCATTTCCTATGTTTGCAAGAATGTGAAATTTAAATTTAATTTCACTATTTTTCCCCCTAAATTAACTAACAAAATGGAGTGGTTTATATATATTCATTCAACTTAAAATTTCATCAAGATTCAAAAGTATTTTAGGGCCATTCCCATGGGATTCCTTCTTGTAATAATCTGGTGTGTGTGGGATAGAGAGACTGCATACATCTGAGGAAATAGTCAAATACTCGAAGACATTTGGACACCCTCATTTGTCCAAAAACAAAAGTATTTTGGTCATTTAAAAATCAAAGATAGGGCTCAAATTAATACTTCTTTAATTATTAAGTAAGTTTATATACAATTAGTTAAAACATAATTATATTTTTTAAATATAATATTGCTCAAAATGCGATACATGCCAATTCTAAATATATTCGAAAATCATGAATGCCAACTCTTGGAAATTTAAAATATCAAAAATATATAATTCTTAAATTTGAATTCTCTATAACTAAATAGTTTTAAATTATCAAACTGATCTTTTCAGTGTGGCTATAATTCTTATCATAAAGAGTGGATATTGGTTGCTATTACACGTGGATGTAGACAGTGGTTGATTGAAGTTTTGAGTTCATAAGGTAAAATTTATAAGTGACATACCTAAATCTTTGTATACTCGCAAACAATGGCAGTTTTAGGAATATTTTTGAGAGTAGCCATTAAGAAACTTAAGGGCTTGTTTAGTAAGAGGAATTAATATATATATATATATATATATATAAATTTTGAAAACTAGAAAATAGTGGATCCCATACTTAAATCTATTGTTTGGCTCATGTTTCCTAAATACAATTTCATAAAATTGTTTCCTATTATCTTTTAGAAGCATAGCTAATCACATTCATTACTACATCATTTTATAAGTTTTTTATAGTAAAATTTGTTATAACTTTAGCATTTTCCCCAAAAAAAAAATCATATTAAAAAGTAAAAAGAATAAATTTTTTTAATTAAAAAATTATGATATAAAACACTAGTTAAATATTATTTAAATAATAACAAAAATTCCTTATTTGAAGATATCACCTTATACCTACACATCTGCTGAGCCGGGCTTGGTGGCACCCAATTTTTAGGCACTTCCATTAAAGGTGGTGTTTAAGCTACCTAAATTTTTTCTTATGTATATTAAAAGGATTTTGTTAATATGTGCCCTTAGGGCATACAATATTTTTCACTTTTGGAAAAAAATTTCTTGAAAATTGAAAAAGTATTAACAGTTTTTTCAATTTTCGAGAAAATGTTTCCAAAATAGATGGCTAAGGACATACATTAACCGGATCCTAATTGAAATTAGATCATTTTCTGCATGATGACTAATGAATTTTGTGTAGAATACAGCCAAAAAGGTAATTTCTTGGACCAAAAAATGAAAGCTAATTCCTATAAAAAAAATATTACAAATAAGAAAGAGAAGAGAGAAGGCATTCAATTCAATGATTATCATAATTATATTCCTATAAAAAAAATGAATATCATAATATTACAATGTCTAGTACAATTTGGATACTAAAAATAAATGAATTTGGGATTTAGTCAATATAGCATTTGGAAAATTATATATTTCTGTTTGATTATTTCAGCTCATTGATAACGCTACAAGCAAACTGCAGACGTACTACGAGTCGACCCACCAATCTAGGGCTGTCCATATGAACCGGAGATTCTTGACAGGATGAAAAGACTAAAGTAATTGGAATGGAATCCATGCATTACGATCGTTGACCCAATATATATATATATATATATATATGTATGTATGTATATATTGTACAATGTGATCTAAGGTGTACGTCTAACATCAAATTTTTAGGGATTGGAACTATTAAAGGAATGAAATATAATAATCTCTCCTCGTATGGTAATGGTACATAGGCTTAACAAATTTTCAATGATTGAACATAATTTATTTTCTCAACCTTTCAAAAATACCAAGGTTTAAATAAATAAATAGTTTCCTAGTCACACAATTAATAAATGCCAGATATACTTTATTTTTCATATCACTTCATAGGTATACTGTGAAATTGAAAGAAATATATTTATAAACAAACATAAATTGGATTTTGACAATGGGGATTGAATGAGATTACGAAATAATAATGTTATTATTATTTTTTTTAGTTATAAATAACTTTATTTCTTTTTAGTTTTGGTAACAACCATGTGTGGGCTTTATTCTCGTTTTCCTGGGAAAAGACTTTATTGTCTTATTAAGTAAAAATATTTGCAGAGGCGAAATTGGCAGAAGCTGAACCAGTTGCCCCTCTGGCTCTGACTCCTTCTAAAGAGTAAAGTCTTTAAATAGCTTACCTTTGCCCCATAAACCGCAAGGTCCACAACTTAACTTCTGGTCTTTGTCCCCTCTTACATGAAAAGACAAAGAGCCAATTTCCGTGTCCTGCTTTAAACAAACCATTTAACCAGCCTCTGACATAGAAAATTTTTTTAAATAAAAAATACATCCCATTTTAATAAGTAAGATCCTACTTTTATTTTATTTTTTTATTTTTAAATAAAGAAAAAGAACATGGCCAACAATCCACTGCGCTGGCTGAACTGAAACTCAAGCTAACAAAAAGTTGGTCTCATTTCAATCAGCGCACGTGTAAGTTTTATTTTCTTATTTTTAGGTATAGACTTTCTTGTCTTATTAGTTATTACGTATATTATTTCTTTTTAGTTTTGGTAACATCCCACGTGTCGGGTTTGCTGAAACTCAAACTTAACAAGAAGTTGATCTTATTCTGATCAGTCCGTGTGTGAGATTTAGGCTGTGTTTGGTTGCCGTAAAACATTTTCCGGAAAATACATATTTTCCGGAAATGCTAATTTCTGGAAAAGGAAAATATTTTTGTGTGTTTGGTTGTATTTCAAAAAATTTTCCGGAAAATATTTTCTAGTGTTTGGAAAAGAAGAAAGGAAAACACAAATCCAGACTCAAGCCACAACCCAGAAAACACAAATCCAGATCGCGCGATCGCGATCTCGCCGGCGGATCGCCATCTCGCCGGCGCGATCTCGCGAAGGCGAGATCGCGCGAAGGTTAGATCGCGATCAACGTCGCGATCTCGCGACGGCGCGATCTCGCGTTCGCGAGATCGCGATCGACGCTTCGCGAGATCGCGCCGTCGATCGCGATCTCGATCCGGCGCGATCTCGCGAAGGCGAGATCGCGATCAACGGCGCGATCTCGCGAACGACGCTTCGCGAGATCGCGATCAACGGCGCGATCTCGCGAACGACGCTTCGCGAGATCGCGCCGTCGATCGCGATCTCGATCCGGCGCGATCTCGCGAAGCGTCGATCGCCGTCGTCAGACTGTCTTATCGTCTCGCGGACTGGAGCTCGGACTGGAGATCGGCGCGGACTGGTCTTCTCCCTCGCGCGCGCGCGCTCTCTCTCTCTCTCTTTTTCTGGAAATCCATTGAAGTGAAAATAGAGACGGTAATTGATTTCCATGGTCAAAGGCCTTTTTTTTCAATCAACGGAGTTCAATTTCCGGAAAATAGAATTTTCCGGACCAACCAAACACACCTATTTTCCGGAAAATCATTTCCGGAATCACTTTGAAGTCGATTCAAACGCAGCCTTATTGTCTTTTAGAGCATTGACATCATGCTAAAATATTTAGTTTTTAGCAATTTAAAAAATTATTTTATCAATTTTACCACATTACTTAAACAATAGACTCTACAACTCATTTCTTATTTTAGCACATCACCTAATAAAATAATATAAATATCCAATAAAATAATATAAACATATATTAAAATAATTTAAAACACACCCACAAAAATCCATAGCAACAAACCAAGTTACCAAACAACCCACTACCACAATAGCAACCAAAATCACAGCAACCGCCACAGCCCATAGATACAAACTCACCAGCCCAAAACAAATCCATACCAAACAACCACCACAACTCTTATTATTATTATTTTTTTTTTAAATTAAAGAAAAAACCACAACTAAAACCCACTGTATCAACCAAAACCCAACCACAACCAAAAAACACAATCAATATAGCATGATTTGATATATATATATATATATATAGAGAGAGAGAGAGAGAGAGAGAGAGAGAGAGAGACAGCCTTGAGAACTATGAAGTTAAGTGAGAGTGAGACAGAAAGAAGAGAGAGAAGTTGGATTTTTTAATTGAAGGGAGAGAGAGAATGTTAATAAATTATTGTGTTTTAGTTTTAATAACTCGCTACAGTTAATTGTTATGTATACTAGTTCATTGTAGTTGAGTTGTAAAAAAAAATAGATTTAGAATCTTCGATAAAGCATGGTTTTTTGGTTCTTTAGTGCTAAAATAGTTTTTTTTTTTTTTTTAAATACAGCTGTTGGGCTAAGATAGCTTGACCCCGGTTAATTAATTCAATTACTCAAGTTGATTAATTAGGTTCAATTGCATGCAAATCGTGAAGGCACCAATAAATCAATAAAAATACTAAATGCAGTAGAAAGTAAATATAACACGGTGATTTGTTGACAAATAGGGAAAACCTCGCAAGGAAAAAACCCCACTAGGTAATTTTTTAAGTAAAACTCTATTAGATGTATATTTCAAGAGCTTGACAATCCTACTTCAGCTAAAACTCTATAAACAAAATTTTAACAAATATAAACCCGTCAAGGTTGAAACCTTTCATACTCATTCAAAATTTCACAAAGAAAACACACACAACAAATTGAAGATTTGTGGAAGGTACGGGACTTCATGAGACCACTTGGTAACGTTGTATTCATGGAATTGCTCAGAGTAAATGCAGAGGTAAGGACATGTTGCCATCTTTCATGCCCTCACTCTCTATGATTACTACTTTATAGTATTGTTATTGTTGTGACTTGTATGTATATATAGCTAAAGACTTTGACTTTTTATTGACTTCTCTACAGGTTTCCATATCTTTATTGTTAGAGATATATTAGCTCATTAGTATAAGTCCAAGCCTAATTCTACTTTGTGTACAAGTCAAGTCTCCTACTTGTACTAAAAGTCTATTAGTCTATTATATATACACATGTTATGGTTCATCATTACACAAGTTTTGTACTACACTCTTATATAATAAAGATGTTACTCTTAAGGGTTTCCTCCATGGACGTAAGCCGTAAGGCTGAACCATGTAAACATTGTGTTCTTGTGTTCTTATTTTATGCTTGTCTCTTCCGCATATATTCAAGCATATTCAACATGGAATATATCACAGCTAATATTTAACATGGTATCAGAGCCACCTTCCTGTGTCCATAGTTTTCTATCCTTATGGTGTGTTTAAGAACAATCTTTGTCTTCCTTGGTATTTCTTCATCGCGTTCATCTTCTTTGGCTTCCCTCTACTGCCATCAAAACTCTCCGATATAGTCATGCCACAGTTAGAAGTCACATCAACATTGCAAGACCATTGTCTTCCTCAAGCCACCGTCACAGAGCCAAACTTCATTCAAGGGATCTTCTCAACCTTATCAAATCTCAAGGTTTCATCAAGTTTCCATCTTGAGTTTGAGAGGGGTTGTTAGACATATTATCCCATTAGCATAAGCCCAAGCCGAATTTTACTTTGTGTGCAAGCTAAGTCTTTTACTTGTACTAGAAGTTTATTAGTCTAGGGTTTAGTCTACTATATATACACATGTTATGGTTCATTGTAACACAGGTTTTGTACTACACTCTTATATGTTAGGACATATGTGTTTCACATGTTAGGAACATATGTCACTAGTTTGTGTAATTGGCTAATCCTTTGACAAAATGCATTTTACTTGTATTTGGATAGATCTAGAATGTGTTTAATATTTCAAGAAACCTTGTTTCAAGATCAAGTGTTAAAGCCATGCAAGTCTGTCCAAGATTCAAGCTAAGAAAGTGCCTATCATTCAAGCTCGACAGCTAGCATCTATCAAGCTTTAAGAGTTGTTCCAGCCCCGTGGCTCAACAGCAGCTTAACAGATAGTTATTTGTTGAGGTTTTAGAAAAACAGATTTTTCTGTTCTCTTTTCTTCCAATCCATGATTATATGTTTGAGTTTTCTTTTCTCACAATCCTAGACATATAAAAGGATTATTTTAAGGGCCGTCAAAGATGACACAAGTTGCACAAGTGTTGAGCAAAGTTTGTTCATGCAAATTGTGACCGAAGACAGAATTTGCCCTAATTCATCTCTCTTGTGAAGAAGCTGCTATGTTTGTGCACCGTAGGGTTTTGTAACCAAGCATCTTCTTGATCTTCATCGTCTGGATGAATTGAAGAACTTTGCAGCCAACAACCTTCTCTAGTTAGTGATTGAAGTCGCGACTGGGATTCGCGCAATTGGTTAGTCACGTACTAGGAGCCGTGCATTATAAGGAGAGATTGTCACTACAGAACAAGTCCAATTAGGTATTAGAGTAAGGGTTCAACTATAGGTTGGGATTCCTTTACTTGTAACCATTTGTTTTGATAATAGTGAATTCTTAGGAGTGGTGACCTTAAAATCACCTGGTGGGGTTTTTGTCGTGTAGGTTTTCCCCATTCAAAAACAAATCACTGTGACAATTTATTTTCCGCTGCACTTAGTATAATTAGTGATTTGTTTGTGCTACCCCGTACTTTGCATGTTAAGTTGATTAATGAATAAACTTAGCTAATTAATCAATTAATTAATTACAAGGGGTGAATACGTTTTTGGCCTATCAAGTGATATCAGAGCAGGCACACTCTGATTAGGGTTAATCTTTGCTATGTGATCCATTGACCTCTGTTTGTCATGGATAGAGGACAATCTCTTATTATACCACCTTTATTTGATGGTACTAACTATGCATACTGGAAAGTACACATAAGAGCTTTCTTGCAGTCTCAAGATGAGAAAATGTGGCAAGCTGTGGAGATAGGCTGGACCAAGCCAAAGGAAGTGTCAGCCGATTGGGTTGAAGCTAAGATCAAGGTGGCAAATTTCAACAACAGAGCATTGAATGCCTTATTCAGTGCAGTCACTAATGAGGAGTTCAAGAAGATATCCTCCACTGAAACTACTAAAGAAGCATGGACCATTCTCTAGACGACCTATGAGGGAACAAAGGCTGTCAAGGATTGCGTTGACTTTACTGACCTAAACCAAGCGTGTCCAAAAAATCCATTTCCGATGCCGAAGATTGATCAGCTGGTAAATGCCACCTATGGGCACCCAAGGATGAGCTTTCTAGACGTTTTTCAGCGTTATCATCAGATTTCCCTAGCTGCCAAGGACCAGGAGAAAACAGCATTTATAAACCCTGATACTAACTATCACTATATCGTGATGCCGTTCGGGTTAAAGAACGGTGGGGCGACGTATTAACATATGATGACGAGAATGTTTAGGGACAAAATTGGGTGTACAGTCGAGGTGTACATTGATGACATGGTGGTGAAAAGTAAATAGGAAATACAGCACATTGATGATCTCAAAGGGATGTTTGAAGTACTTCAACAGCATAGGCTGCGTCTTAATGCTGATAAGTGTGCTTTCGGGATGGGGGTTGGCATGTTTCTAGGGTACTTGATCACTAATCGAGGAATAGAAGTCAATCCCAATCAGATTGAAGCAATGAAATGTCTTAAGCCACCGAGCAATCCAAAGGAATTCCAAGTACTGATTGGCATGTTGGCTACCCTTAATCAGTTCATTTCCAAGTTCTCCGACCGTTGCCGACCATTTTACCAGCTTTTAAAAAAGTGGAAGGGATTCCAATGGAGTAAGGAGTGTGAGAGAGCATTTTAGGAGCTAAAAGAATATTTGGTGCGGGCACCAATGTTTACAGCCCTAGATCCCGAGGAAGATTTATTCATGTATCATTCAGTATCCGAGCACACCGTAAGTGTTGTGCTTTTGAGAGACCAAGGAGTACAATAACCAGTATACTACATTAGTAAAACCATAGTTGATGCCGAGACGAGATATTTGCCCTTGGAGAAGTTGGTGCTAGCGCTAGTGCATGATACGCGAAAGTTACCCTATTACTTTCAAGCTCACACCGTTTACGTGTTGATCGAGTATCCTCTGCAATCGTTATTGAAAAGATCTGATTTCATAGGAAGAATAGCTAAGTAGGGAACTCGGTTGGGTTCTTTTGATATTAGGTATAAGCCAAGGAGCTTGGTGAAAGGTCAAGTCCAAGCTGATTTTGTTGCAGAGTTTTCCTCGAGAGGGGGGAAGGAGATGGTTTGCCCTGTAGAGATAATCCCGTGAAAGGTATTCGTGGATGGTGCATCCAGTGCAATAGGAGCCGGGGCTAGGATCGTAGTCATCACCTCAGAAGGAATAAAATTGGAACGTTCCTTTAGGTTAGGCTTAAGGTCTCCAACAATGAAGCCGAGTATGAGGCCTTGCTGGCCGGGTTGAGAGTTGTATTAGATTTGGGTACTAAGGAGGTAGAGGTCTATTCAAATTCTCGGTTGGTGGTCAATCAGGTACAAGGAAGCTTTGAGGCCAAGGATCCTTGGATGATGGAATACTCACCGTTGGTGAAGCAAACAATGGATCACTTTCCGAGCGTTAAAGTGGTTTAGGTGGCAAGGGGGTAGAATCGGCACGCTAACTCTTTGATCACATTGGCGTCATCATCAACGGAGGAAATTCCTCGATTAATAAAGTGGAGCTGGTAGCAGAACCAAGTATCAGTCCAAGAGTAGAAGTCTCACTGGTGGCAATGGTTGAGCTGTGTTGGATGGATCTGATCATCAACTTCTTAGCCGAGGATTATGTGCCAGGAAATGAGAAGGAAACAGAAAAAGTATGTTGGACAGCTGCTCGGTATTGGTAGTCTGCCGATCGTAAGCTATATCGAAGATCTTTTGACGGGCCTTACCTGTAGTGCTTGCACATTGAGGAACTCCTAGCCAAGCTACATGACAGGTTATGCGGTAGTTACGTGGGGGGACGTTCGTTAGCTCACCAGGCAATGACCCAAGGATTTTGGTGGCCGTGAATGCAAAAGGGTGCTAACGAGTATGCATGAAAATGTGAGCAATGTTAGAGGCATGCCTATATGATCCACCAACCGGCAGGGAACTTGAATCCCATTAATAGCCTCTGGCCCTTTGCACAGTGGGGGCTAGATATTGTTGGTTCATTTCCCCGGGCGACAAGAAACAGGAGGTTTTTTCTAGTAGCCGTGGATTACTTCACCAAATGGGCAGAGGTAGAGGCATTGGCGAACTTCCGGAACATGGATGTTAAGAAGTTTGTATGAAGAAATATAATGATGAGATTTAGGGTACCGGAGTCCCTAGTGTCAGATAATGGGCTACAATTTGATAGCAAAGTGTTCCATGAGATTTGTGGCAGCCTTGGCATCAGAAATCGGTATTCCAGCCTGGCATATCCACAGAGCAATGGCCAAAGGCCACCAACAAGGCCATTGTGAATGGGTTGAAGAGGAGGTTAGAAGGTGCTAAGGGCAGGTGGTAGAGGAGTTACCCAGTGTTCTATGAGCAGAAGCAATCATATCGGCAGAAGTGAACTTGTGCAGTGCCCGGGTTTCAGGATTTAGCCCTGTCGAAAATTCAGAGTTGATGCTGAAACAGTTGAACCTGTTGGAAGAACGCCGGGAATCAGCGACTATACGGCTGGCAGAATATCAGCAAAAACTTACCCAGAGATACAACAGGGATGTGAGGAAAAGGGAGTTTGGAGTGAGAGATCTGGTACTTTAAAAGGTAGGGGGGAATACACGAGACGCCAACATAAGGAAGTTAGCACTAACTTGGGAGGGACCATATAGGGTTACGGCCATTGCGGGCTCAGGGGCGTAATATTTGGAGGATTTGGATGAAAGACCTCTTCCCCGGCCATGGAATGCCCACAATCTGAAGAAATTCTACCATTAATTATCAGTACATGGGGTACGTATTGAATGTAATGTTATATGTGCGTATTGTTAATTAATACAAAAGTGATGTTTATCCATACAGGTGTATTTGAACTTATAATTCCATCATTGCTAACTCCTTTGCCTAGGTCAATATGCGTGAAAAGGGTTAAGGCAAACTATTCTAAGGACAGAAACTCGTCCTCGGTTCGATTTGCATCACCGAGCAGGTGAAAACCTAATTTCACATTTTATCTAAGGGCAAAAACCTGTCCCTGGGTCGATTTTCATCACTGGGCAGGTGAAAACCTTATGTCAAGTTATTCCAATGACAGAAACCTGTTCTCGGTTCGATTTTCATCATTGAGCAGGTGGAAACCTTGTACTAAATTATTCCAAGGATAGAAATCTGTCCCCGGTTCAATTTTTTATCACCGGACAGGTGGAAACCTAATTTCACATTTTATATAAGGACAAAAACTTGCTTCTTGGTTCGACCTTCATCACTGGACAAGTGGAAACTTAATCTTAATTTTTATCTGATAGGAACCCGTTCTTGGGACAATCTTCAACATCGAACAAGTGGAAAACCTTACATTGAGTTATTCCGAGAATAGAAACAAGCTTCCCAGCTCTGTTCTAGTCACCGAGCACACAAAGATACGTTGAATTATTTAAAAGGAATGAAACCAATCACTCGGGTTTATTCCAAATCATAGGTAAGATGATCACCCTACAGTAAATTTTTCTAGATAAGCTTAGACATGTCAAATTTAGTTCTTATCACCGATGAGCCAATTCTTTCTAGATATAGATGACCTCCTCCATACTAGTCTCGATCATCATACGTGCAAAGGTATGACTTACACACACACACACACACACACACACACACACACACACACACACACACACACACACACACACACAAAAGAGAGAGAGAAAGAAAATGAAAGATCATTACAGAAAGAATAACTTCGTAGCAAACATCCGTAAAACATGATTAAAGTAAGCGAATAAAAATTAAACCAATGTTTTGTCACCACAACCTGGTGACTATAGGTAAATAAAACTTAGGAAAATAAAAGTTAAATCATTGTTTCGTCACCATAACTCGGTGACTTAGGGCAAACCAGACAAATAAAGAAGAGAGCCAACCACGGATTTTTTTTTTTTTTTTTTTTTTAAATTTTTTTTAAGATGTATATAAACAAAGACTAGTTAAAAATGTAAGTATCAAATGGAAGGATCATTGTGTGGGAGATGGGCTGCTTTGTTGGCTTGCTGACTGGGGACGTCCTCGATTGGTGGCTGTTGCACTTGCACGTCTTCGATAGTGTTGAGGTTGCTGGTAACCTCTAGATCAACATGAGTGTCAATTGCTCTCACCAGCTCCCTCATACTTGGGGTATCCTCTTCATCAGCAGCATTAGCTTAACTTTGCACAGGGGGAGGGGGAGCCAGTATGGGATTTTCTCTGGATTCCTCAGTGGGGAATCTTCGGGCACTCCTATAGCTTGAAGGGCTGCCAGCCATCCCTCCCCGAACCCATAAAACCTGGCTTGGTAGACAATGGGCTCCACAGAGTTCTCAGTGTCCACGAAGCCCTCATTGTACCACTTATCCTCACAGGCCTCAAGAGCTACCTTTAGGTCAGCAATTACCGCTTACCCAGATGAATTCCCTTATTGAGTTTCTGTTGGAATTAGGAAGGCGTGATATTAGCTGTACTCGCATATCCCTAGTCTTTAGGTAGTAATAGGTCTTAATGTTTTCGCACAGACTATACATGAAGTTAAAATCATAGTGGTTTAATTGCAGACCAAATATTTGGTTTAACCTACTAACACAACTCACCACTTGGTAAAAATTGGGGAGGAGTTAGTCGGGACACAGGCCATAAAATCCAAGGGTACCTATAATAAAAGGGTCCACGGGGAACCTAACCCCACCCTTAAGAATAGCCATTAAAGGGAAAAATATTGTGTTTAAACCAGTACGCCTATAGAGGTCGATATCACCCTTGTGACAGTAGGTGATATCAACATCTCCGGGAACATTATAGGTTGCCCTAAAGCTAGCTAATGATGCTTCAGAAGAAAGAAGGTAAGAATAGCCCATTCCTAAACTTTAAGATCAAGGGGAGATTGAAAGAAAATGAAAGAGTAAAGAGGAAAGATAAAGAAAACTTATTGGGGACTCTAAGAAGTGATGATCTGTGCTGGAGGTTTTATGCACAGGAAAACTACGCTCAAGAAGTGTGCTCGGCAGAGAGGGAACTAAAGAAGAGAGGATGCAAAAAGTGGCATGGGAAATCAGGAGGAGCTATTTATAAGGATAAAAGCATTTAATGGAGGAAGAGGTAGGAAAACCCCTCTGATCCCTATTGGTAACTCTCACACGCGTAGGCACGGTTCACGAACCGTCAGACAGTTTACGAACCGTCAGGCCATAATTACTGACGGATGTGATAGCCTTGCGCAACACTTCTTTTAAAGTAGCATTAATGGCCATTTTTCTTGTTAAATAGTTGACGATCGAGCTTCCCGGGGGGACAACAATATTCAGATAATCCTTGATTTTCTCTCGATGGCCGGTCACGAATCAAGGGGGGGTTATTGTACAGGGGTTGGTCCCGGGGTCATTGGGCCTTGGAACTTGGTCTTGTAGAACTGTATGAGAAAGGGCCCCAGGCTCGTTGGGCCTTGGGCCCTAAACTAGAGATACAACACCTGACCCCCTCCCTATTGGACTCAAGACCTCGATCAAGGCACCCACTTGAGACTCATCGTGAGCCCAATAAACATAACGGGACCATTTAACCCTAAACGTCAAAAGCGAACCACTCTTAATCAAACTTATCTTGGTCAGATGTGTGGTTGCTCAGCAGAATGATGACTCAGCTTCCCGGTATTGCCTTAAGAAATATCTCTATCGAACAGGCTTTTTGGAGGTGGGAATCAGTTCCAATGCCACTACCACCTTACCCACCTAAACACCCACCTAAAGTCAATGGAATAGGACATTCATTTGCACTAATAGAGAGGAGTAATCATAACACCTCCACTTATCTAAGCTATAAATCGAGGGTTTAAGGGAGAAAACGGGGTTGGCAATTCTAGAGAGAACATTGAGAGAAAAGAGCAGTCACTCTGAGAGAGAAAGTGACTCTATGAGGTAGAGAGAAGGGTTTGAGTAAATAGGAGTGTATTCAGGTTGCCGAGCATAGGACCACCCACAGTAGGAAACCCAAAAGCCCATAAAACAAATAGATTGTGAGCCCAAGTAAAAGTTAAGCCCAATAGCCATACATTAGGTACACACAATATCGCACCAGAAGACTTTTATAATCTTGCTCTACTCTCTTCATTTTGTTAATGGCTGTTTTAGCCACTCTTGCATATTCCTTTGTCTTCTCAAGGAAGGAATTGTAGGTTTCTTGCAATCCCACTGTTCTTTCATCTTCCTCATCATTAGATTCCTCTACTATTCCCATCGACTCCACTTTAGTGTGCTCCCCAAGCTCTTCCACTAGCAATCTCAAATCATCTCAAGATTGTACGGAAGCAATGGCCATGAATGCAGAGTAGTTTCCCTCTCTGTCACAGCTTTCTTCTGAGTCTGAATTAGAGGAGTCTGTGTCACTGAGAGTAGTGGCATACACTTTACCCTTCCCTCTTAAATAGTTGGGACACTCCTTCTTGAAATGTCCATGACCATTGCATTCATAGAATGTGATTCCTTGAGAAGATTGAGAATCCTTCCCATCTTTCTTCTTGAAATCCTTTTTCTCCTTCTAGGAATTTGGGAATTTTCTCTTCTTAGCAAACTTTCCATTCTTTTTGAACTTCAAGAACTTTCAAAAGTTCTTAGCAAGATATGCCACATCTTTTTCGACCTCATCCTCATTCGATGAGTCTTGAGCTTCCACTCTTTCACTGATTGTCTTTAGAGTAAGAGATTTGCTCTTCCTTTGTGATGGTAGAGAGAGATCATATGTTTGAAGTGGGCCAATCAGTTCTTGAACTTTAATCTCATCAAGGTCCTTACTCTTTTTAATGGCAGTAACCTTCGCACAGAAGCTTTCTGGTAATGATCATAGAATTTTTTTTACAACCTTGGAGTCCTTCATCTTCTCCCCCAAGTTAAACTTCCCAATTACCACCTCATTCAGCTTCCCGTAAAATGAGTCGAATGACTCGTCTTCGCTCATTTTCAACTCTTTGAAATGAGTTGTAAGCATTTGGAGCTTGGTATCCTTCACCTTTTTGGTTCCCTCAAAAGTTGTTTCCAAAATTTGCCATGCCTCCTTGGCAAGTGTAATGTAAGAAATTCTATGAAACTCATCTGGAGAAACACCACAAAAAATAGCATTTAGGGTCTTGCTATTAGCATTAGCTACTGCAAGGGCTGCCTTGTCCCATGTGGATTTGGCAGCCTCCGACCTAGTCCATCCTATATCTACAGCATCCTAAACACTCTCATTAATGGAGCATAGGAATGCCCTCATACGGACTTTCCAAAATGCATAGTTGCTTCCAAGAAAATATGGAGGAGCATTTAGAGATTGAGATTGATCCATCTCAAATGGGGTCAAGGATCACACTCAGATAATTAAACCACAACAAGTGCACCCACTCTGATACCAATAGAAAGTTTAAATATTGTGTAAAACACCTATGAACTATTAGACCCCGAAATACAAAACTAACAACACAAGCTTATAATCAAACAATATATGTGCGGAACATGAAATATAAACTATAACCAAATAGGTAACACACTCTAAACCATAATTAATCACAATCACAACAGTAATTAAAAGGTAAAGAGAAAGGGAAGAAAGATGCAAACACAAAGATAACACGGCATTGTGTTATCGAAGTGGAAACCGAAGTACTCGGCGAAAAACCTCTCTGCCACCCTTTAAGCGGTCAATAATCCACTAGAGAATGAAGTTAGGATACATGAATAGCAAAAAACCCTCCAAGTCTAATCTACCCAGTGCACCTAAGCCCTCCAAGCTTCTTGCTCCAATAGGGTTACGCCGAACCTTGTCTTATCTAGTTTACAGGATCTTGCAATAGCCCATTGCATCAACCAAAATGAATTGGTCCCTTCTGAACTGCTTCCCAAGCACCAAAATACCTCCTTACTGATATGGATATGGTGAGATAAGGATTTGGCTAATGTACCTCTCAAGGATATGTTAATGGAGAGGGTGAGAGTAGAGGAATTTGAAGAATCAAAAGATGACGATTGTGGATGAGTTAATCTTGTTTTTCTCTAAGTTTTCTCTCTCAAAATTCTCTCAGGAAGCTCTCTACATTTCTTGGGTATAAGGGTATTTATAGTAGGGTGTATGAGGAATGCGAAGAGTCCATTACAATCAAACAGGGCATTCTAGTGACTCGACCTCACAACTGGAACGAGACGCGAGCTAATTGCCTGGCCAGATTGGAAGTCTTGTCCTGTAATGCTACAGCTGGCATGACCCTTCAGCTCCTCTTGCATGCTTCACACGTATGCCATTTTGGCGACTTGCCAGTCATGAGATCCAGTCGCGAGACTCCCCTGAATTGCACACTTCTGGGGATTTCTTTACACTCTCTCACACACTACCCTTACATAATTTCCACTTAAATACAAAGTATCTAATTGCTAAATTACAAACAAATTTGGTACGGAATAAGGTCAACACATGATTGAATAAATTCAACCTTATAAGGACAAAAATAGTATAGGCTCAACCATAGGAACCATTCCTCATTCAAACAGAACAATTGTTTGGAGTGAGTGTCTCATGAGAAGTGAGACAAGGGTTGGAAGACTGAGAATCGGAGACGCATATAGATAAGGAGGTAAGAGCATTAACCATATGCTTCAACAACTTACCACTTTCAATCAAATTCGATTTAGCTTGTAAAGAATAACTTCTAAGAAGCCCAAGTTTCTCTTTTCTTTTAATTCTTTTTAGGGTTTGAAACTTAGAGCAATGAGGTCTTAGATGACCAAAAGCACCATAATGGTGACAAGTAATGTGTTTAGGTCCACTAGGCTTTTTAGGGAGGGATCTAGCAACATAGTTTTGTTCTCTCTTCAACATGGAACATTGAGGTCTAATATGACTGATCACACCGCAATGGTGGCAAGTAGGAATAAACTTAGATCCACTCAAATCCCTAGGATGAGACCTAAATGAAGGCTTAGGCTTAAGAGCCTTTCTCTCCACTTTTTGGTTTCTTTAGAGGTAGAACTCACAATAGGCACAAAATTGTGCAACACAACATGATTGTAACAAAGATTTTCTTCCTTTTTAGTAATAGGTTTAGCAATCAAACACTTGGCAGGCATTTTAAGAGATTCATTATCACATTTAAGATCATAAACAAGTTTGTTAGACAAAACAAGTTTAGCATCCAAGTACACATTTGAACATTCAAACTCTTTCATCTATTCATAAGAATTTTCAGCAAATTTCTTATATTTCTCAACCACTTTGTTGGATTCAATGAGCTTAGCAATCAAATCGTCCTTTTCAGTAGTGACCTTGCTCAAATTCTCATGAAACATCTTAAACTTTTTCTTCAAGAGTTTGACATTTGGAATTTTAACAACATCCAAAGATTCAGGTAACATATCATCACAAGCATGAGGATAAATACTTATATAGGCATTTTCACAAATACATTGCATGTTACAATCAACAACATCCAAAACGTCCATAAAAGCATATAAAACACTATCCATGACAATAGATACAAAGGGTCAAAGATAACACTTAGGTAAGTAAATCAAAATAAGTGTGCCCACTTTAATACCAATTGAAAGCTCAATTAGTGTGAAACACTTATACTTGTTTAGACCCCTAATTTTAAATTACGGCTTAATTGCTTTACTCTAAATTTTCTAAGTGCGAAACAAGAGTAAATGAAGCACAATAAACCAGAACTACTCTAGTGCATAAACATGAACAATAAACAATATATGTAAAGCACAAATAGTAAGGGAAGAGAGATGAAAACACAAGATAACACCAAGATGTGTTATCGAAGAGGAAATTGAAAAACTCGATGAAAAACCTCTCCGTAACCCTCCAAGTCAAAATCAATCCATTAGTGAATAAGTTGGAGTACACGAATATCAAAAAGACTTTCCAAGTCTAATCTAACCAATGTACTTAAGCCCTCCATGTCCTGCTACCAACAGACTTCTCGAAGTCTTGTGTTCATTATTGATTTGGATCCCGCAACACCGTCCGATTGCATCTGCCAAACCTAACCAGCTTCTTTTGGCAAATCCCCAAAGCTTCCCAAGTTCCAAAACACACTCTACACTCTGAATAGGTGTAGGTTGTGTTTGGGTACAAATATCTTCTCAAGGTATAACATTGGGAAAGGGAAGGAGAAGAGACTACAATGATTTCTCACTAAAGGATTAGTAGCACTTTCTCTCTCAAAGGTGGGTGTGTTGTAGAAACCTCTTTAGGGTTTTCTCTGAATAGCCTCCTTTACTTTTCTGGGTAATGGAGGTATATATAGTATGGGTAAAGGGTAAGAAAGTTATACTTAAAATCCTCCAGGCGAGAGTTTCGCGGGTACCTCATGAGATGGCATTTCTCGCGAAGTACTCGCAAAATATAGCCTGACACTTGAACCTTCAGCTTCTAGCATGTGCTTCTCACGTGACCTTTTCGCGGGTTGCTTTACTCACGAGCTTCTTGCGAGCTAGTCGCAAACAGCACTAATCTTCATTGCATGTTTGATTCTTCACCAACTTAATATTAAATCCAATACAATAAAATCTCACAAAATACAAGGAAATAATTTATTGCAACTGCAACACTTTTTGTCATGGAATAAAGCCAACATAAAATATAGTTGTAAATCACAACTTTACAATTTTCAACTACTGGCCAAGAATCCCCTGAACTTTTATATTGGCTAAAGACATCCCCAGCCATTCATTGTCTCGCTAGAGCCGAAGTTTGTGTCCCACCACTAATCTCGCTGTCCAACTCCTATGCAAATCAGTTAGGCCAGAGTAGAAAACTCACCCAACACAAAATGCAAAATCAAATCAATATTAACACAAAACACACCCATTTACATAATCAAATCACACCCATTTGCATAATCAAATCAACATTAACTAAATAGCAGAAACCCAATAAAAAGTGAAAAAATAAAAAATAAAAGGAAAGAAAACCAAAGCAGAGCTTATAACTAAAGTAAACATAGGTCTAACACAGTACTTGAAATTTCAAACAAAATACAAAACCAAACACTAATCTCATTATATACCTCAACTACATAACTATCTCCTTTAGAGCTTACAACCCATTAAACCTAAGTCTTGCCATCCAAAAAAAAAAAAACACTCAATTGAAAATGCTAAAATCACACACATCCACCTTAGAACCCAAACTTGGTTCGGGGCTAGTGCCTTCGCTTAGCTTTGTGCCTAAACCTTTTTAAAAAAATGACACTGTATTAGATTAGGTGTAGAATTTGTGTTTGACAAATCTAGAAATAGAGGAATTTGATTAGGGACTTGATGATGTTGCAGATCCTAACTTCGACTCTGGTCAGCAAGATCGGTGGCAAGACACAAACTCCAGCTCCGATGAGACCACTAATGGGTGACTGGTTCAATCGTCTCTCTCTCTCTCTCTCTCTCTCTCTCTCTCTCTAAACCTGACCCAAAAGTTTCTCTCTCCTCTACCATCGGGTTCATGGATTAGATTTGGCATTTTGAAGTCCACGTAAGTCTCACGTGACTGCTTTGTTAGTATTCTAACAAGAGACTAGCTAATGTATTGATTTGGCTACTATGTATAGTTTATGGAGTAAATTGGCCATATAAAAGTTTAGGGGTGTCAAAGCATTTTTCCCATAAAAGTTGTATGTATGAACAATTTTTTTATATCTATTTTCAACCATTATTTTGAACTAAAATTATTGCTTTTAATTTATTTTTAACTAATTGTAGCAATGAACAGAGTGAAGATTTGTTTTTTTTTTTTTTTTTAGAAACAAATAAAGATATATAACATTTGTTAACTATCTGATGCATATGTCACAAGGGTTAGCAACTAGTTGCTATAACAAATGAGGGCTTTTAACCCCTAGTTATTCTCGCAAGGGAGAATGCCATATGGAATTGCAGTAAACTGTTACAACTTTAAAAAGAAAGGTTTATATTCTTTTTTTTAAAAAAAAAATATTGTGTGTGATCTGTCCATATTTTTCATCATCTTTCATTGGAAAGGTCCAAGAAATCCTGCTGGGACTCTTAAAAGAGAGTACTAGTGCCTTTTCAAATTGTCAAGAAAGATGTAAGTAAGACATGAGTTATTCTAGAGAGCCTCTAAAAGATGTTAGGCTAAGAAAATTCATAGAAAATGGAGCGTTTCTTTATTTGTATCTGGGAAGCACGAGCACAAGTGCGAGTATAGGTACTGCACAATAATATGAGCAATTTTTGAAAAATTATAACATGACATTGTAGATAAAACACAAATATGACATCAGCACAACACGGGCATGGCACCCCAAATAAAGTGTCTATACTTCCTAGTTTGTATTCATTTAAGTTTTTGTTTTTATTTTATTTTCAGTTTTAGTTCTTAAGGAGTATGGCTATTTTGTTTCTTGCAAAACAATCTCCCAGGCATGACGAGATAAATGAGTAATTCTCATTCGCTCATTTTTGATAAATGAGAAATTCTCTTTAACTCATTTTTTACGTCTATTGTTTTCAGTGGTGATTCTAAGAATTTTTTTTAAGATGGTCACAAAGAAACTTAAATTATACAAAATTTAATAAAGAGACAATTTAAATATATCAACATCACAAAAAAAAAAAAAAAAACACGCAAATACATGAAATGTTACAACTTTTTTGTACTAAAAAAGAGAACAAGAAGAAAAAAAAATAGATTAATAAAAGATACAGTGCAAATTGAAAATGCTAATATGAGAATAATAAAATGACTACAACAATTTCATAACAAATCTTATGCAATAAGTTATTAGCCTGTTATTAGTAGGTAAAACATATCAATATTGAACCCGAGTTAGAATTAGTAACAGTTTACCACATAAGATTTATTGTGAAAATGTTATGGATATAACATTACTTTTATATTTATTAAACTCAAATTCTTATGATTTTCAAGTAAAGGTGTTCAACATATTTATTAGGGTAGTTAAAATAGGTCAATTTAGTATATAATATATATATTTTAAAGTGTATATATATATATATATATATTTAAAATCAGGGTGGTTATAGAACATATTAGTTTAAAATGATTATTTATATAATTTTTCTCTTGCATGTATATATATATATTTTTTTAATTTTATTTTACGAGTGTGGTCTCAGGAACACTCTCACATACAAGTAGAACCTCCAGTGACTGTTTTACACAATATTCTCAATTGATGCGCTGACTACATATTTTAAAAGGTGAAAAGCTTATGTCCACATTCTAAACATGAAAGTGTATGTGAGAAAAAATCAGATGTAAGAAAATAAAAGCCTGGGTTCATGCCCTTGGTTCCAAATCCTGGTTTTGAATATGTACATACCACCGTAATTCTAAGCAGTAAAATAAGGATGGGGTCATGCTATCATTGCTGGACTACTGAAACTAAGGGCACCAGCTAAGTATTTGGATCTTTAGTGTAATTCGGTTTATCAGGAACATGTGGAGCCGCACAATCGTTGACCTTCACTGGGCTTTGTTAGGTGTGTTAAGTTTGGAAAGCGTGCTTCATCGAGACCACGGAGTCAGCTAGATGAACTCTTCTCCTTGCCTTTGCTGTTTCAGGGTTTTGATCACAGTCTATGGATTATCTTGGGAGGTAATAAATTCAATAAGGATATGGAACCTAATCTCCCCCAAATAGTAGATTGGAAGAAGATAATTTCAAATAGATTGGAAGGTAAACTTAATATACTTCCCTCTTAAAATTTAAGGATAAACTTAAATTATATAAGTACCATAGGTAAAGTACATTAGAGTCCCTAATTCAATTCAAAATTTTGGTATTTTTAAATTCAATTATTCTTTAAAAAAAAAAAAACACTATTTTTATCTTATATATTGATCCATGCATGTAGCTTTTGAATTCAATTGACAAACTTAATGTGCTATAATTAAGGTACTGTATCTAAATTTTATCCAAAGTAAAAAAACAATTGTTTTGTTAGATCTGTAGTTCTCTTTCTGCAACTTGGCCATTATCAAAATAAATAAATAAATATTTCTACAACCTTGCCCAGCCTGGCTCTTACTTATTTAAGGTGCAAAATATAATTATATTAAGGGTTTTATATTCATGAACCTTGTGCATAACTAGGAATTGTCACATGTCACAAATGCATGATGCACGGATAAGGTCAGCAGCTAACATTCCTCCTCCATATGTCACGTTGAATCATATAAGCATTTTTTATATGGATATGGTCAGCATGCTATTACTTTTGTATTGATGAAGCCCAGTAAATAACGTTCACTTCTTTGCTGCTCTAGGGAAGTTATATTCAATATTCACATATCGAATCTCTAGAAGTTTATTTGGATGGAATTATTTAAATGGAAAATTGTTAATTTTAATTTAATTAAGTTCGACTAGATAGCTCAACTGATAAAGTCTCTGATGATTGAATAAGAGATCTGGGGTTCAATGGGCCTACACCAAAAATCGATTGATGTCTTGGTCTGATAAAGAGTTATCATCAGGAGCAAACGTCATAAGTTGAAACTCTCTAAAAAAATATATATATATATTGAAAAATATCATACATCTTGATGGATTTAAAAAATAAACATAATTAGATGCACATTAATATTCATATCTAGTTTGAATACTACTAAGGATTGGGAGGTTTAAGTGATGGTTCAATAGTACTATCATCTTTTATAGTGCCCTATATCTATAGTTCAAACTCCACCTCCCCTCTTATTATTTATCTAAAAAGAAAAAGAAATCTAACTAAGAGTCTTTTATGTATTTTTCTCAACTCTTAAAAAAAAAAACCTTATGAATATATTATTTGGTAGATTATGAAAATTTTCATTCTTGATTGGTTTGATTTACAAAATAAAATATTTTTTTACTTAACTTTATTTTTGTTATTGTGACACGATGAATTTATTTCATGTTAATTTACAAAGTAAATTTATATTTGAAATAATAATAAGTTTTTGTAAGATCTAATTTGAAATCTTGATTAAACTTTCACATTAATATATTATATATGTTGTGGATTTGAGATGATTAGATGTAATATACAGTCAAAATTTTATAATATCACAAGTGCTATTATTAATTAGAAAGAATTCCTAATACTCAAAAATATTATGGGCATGTTTGGTAGACTGTAATAGACACTATAATATAATAATTATTCTTATGATTTAATTATTCTATAATTTGGTTACGAATAATAATTATTACTTATAAATATTTATTCTTTAAAATGAGGAATAACTATTTCTATAATTTGGTTGTAATAATTTTTAAAATTAATATAGGGTAAACTATGTATTTGTTGACGTGAGTAACTGTCAAAAAAAAAAAAAGTTTTTGTAGATATGGTAATAATTTTTTTTTTTTTTTTTTGTCATTAGCCACGTCAATAATTTTCATCCAGGAAATAACAGTAGAGACTAAATTAATACAATACTGAAAGGTTGGAAATCAAATTGACACAATTAAAAAATTAGGGACCAAATTGAAATATGATGTAAAGGATAGAGACCAAATACGTAGTTTACTCATTAATATATTTTCAAATATACAAACTTTATATATACACATAACAATTATAAAAATAAAACTTTAGAGTTAATTTGAAAATAATATTGAATCATGGGGCTTAATTGGCACTTCTCCATGTAAAAAATTTTTTGGTGGTCTTTGGGGAAAAGAGTTTGAGTTACAAGATTAATAGTATATCATAAATCTCTCAAAAAAAAATCCCATTTTTAGGAAAAAATAATATTACAGAAATGATTTGAGCTATTAATACTTTAATTTTAAAAGTTTTTTTTTTCCCCTTCAATTAAATTTAAATTTTATTCTTTTATAACTTTAGAACCTTAAAAACATTATTGGCAAAATAGGAAACATTTTATTTCTATTTTTTTCAATGAAGTTTTACACAGAAGATATATATATTGACAGTTTTTAGACCCCTTAAAAATACAATTGGATTAACCTAGGTAATTAACCAAGTTATTACTTAGTCCAAATTTCAAATCTAGGTTATCACAATCAAACAATCATATCATACAAAGTAGCGGAAAGATAAATAACACAATGATATGATCACCTAGGAAACCAAACTGGTAAAAACTTAGGGAGGATTTAACTTAGCTATCCTCAAGGTAAACCTGAATCTACTATAAAAGAATCGAAGTTTTACAATAGGACTTAGATTACTAATATCATATTGCTACCCACCAGTAGAAACTTACTGACACGACCACGTGCAAGCTCCGAGACCACGGACTCCTTCTTTCTTGGATTCTCCAGCAAGTATAAGCACACCCACTTGTGTTTCTTTAAGTTCTTATGGTAGCAACTGAATGATCACCAAGTTCTTGAATGAATCTCCTTCTTGATAATCCTAAGCTTGTGTAAAGGAAAGTTCCTCACAGATCTTATAAGAGATTTACACAAATAACAATATGAGCAACACTAAAACGTGGTTAGGGTTTGCCTTATATACCTAGCGCAAAAATACAAAACCCTAAATGTTTTAAATGAACTAGGGCTGAGTTGGAATTCTGTAGAAAAACGTATTCTGTCCGAATTGCACTTTTAATTCTGCATCAACTTAAATCCAACTTTACATAAATGACACAACTTTGAGCAAGTCTAAACACGACTAATCAACTTGTTTTAATCATGGTTTGCCAACAATACATATTAGAGTTCTAAATACATAAGTTCCTAAGTCTTTAGAACCTAACAAACTCCCCCTTTGGCAATCCGTGACAAAATACAACTAAAAGCTCAGAGTTTACAAAGAAAAGCCCCTTACAAAAAAAAAAAAAAAAAATGCTCATAAAAACAAATCCAATCCTAACTACTATCCATCAGTTGCAAGTGTAGACAGCAGCTCAATTGAATTAACCTGTATATTTCCTGAAACACTAAACAAAATACATAACCACATGTGTGACAGAAAAACAAAAACATTAAATCAACAAATATGCAAACTAACTCTCCCCTTAAGTTAGATACATAAAAAACAATGTTAACTCTCCCTAAACAGAACATTCTTGTATTTTCCACATATATTCCCACATATCATCTAAATCTCCTTCTTTTTGTCACGAATAGACAATCAAGGGAACATAAAACAATTCAACTCTATAGAAAATAGAGACAACTCCCCCTATGAACAACAAAGGGTAAAAACAAGCTTCTCCCCCTATAAAAATAGGAAAAACAAAATAGTTTTTGGGAAAAATAGTTTCAGGGAAAAATGAGGAGGTGGGGATAAATAAAAAGACACAAACCAAACTCAAAAAAAAATGAGGATTCACTTGAAGAAAAATATTTTCTCTTTCAATAGATACAAACTTGACACTATGTGACCCATAAATAGTTATATGAGTAGAGAAAATATTTGCACATTGATTATCCATCATATCTCTTAAAAAAATATTTTCAACAGTTCACACATAAAAATAGCATATACTAAAAAGTACATAACTCAAAAATTAATCAATCAATTTTTAAATCAAGTTGAGTACTCAATTTAGCAAAGTGTATGCATGTTATGTGTGAAAACAATGAGAGATATGACTGCAAAATTGCAAGATGGATACGGAAAACAATGCAATGCATGTTGATAGTTTTTAGACCCCATAAAAACCACAATTGGATTAACCTAGGTAATTAGCCAAGTTGTTACTTAGTCCAAATTCCAAATCTAGGCTATCACAATCAAACAATCATATCATGCAAAGCAGCGGAAAGATAAATAACACAAAAATATGATCACCTAGGAAACCAAACTGGTATAAACCTAGGGTAGATTTAACCTAACTATCTTCAAGGTAAACCTGAATCCACTATGAAAGAATCGAAGTTGATCATCAGGTCTCAGACCACTAATATCCTATTACTACTCACCAGTAGAAACTTACTGACACGACCACGTGCAAGCTCCGAAATCACGGATTCCTTCTTTCTTGGATTCTCTAGTAAGTACAAACACACCCACTTGTGTTTCTTCAAGTTCTTATGGCAGCAACTGAATGATCATCAAGCTCTTGAAGAAATCTCCTTCTTGATAATCCTAAGCTTATGTAAAGGAAAGCTCATCTCAGATCTCACAAAAGATTTACACAAATAGCAATATGAGCAACACTAAAATGTGGCTAGGGTTTGCCTTACATACTTGAGGCAAAAATACAAAACCCTAAACGTTTTAAAACAAACTAGGGTTGAGTTGGAATTTTGCAGAAAACGCATCTGACCCGATTTTCAATTGATCGAGCCTAAGCTTCGATCGATCGAACCAGGCCGAGAAGCAATATTAACTTCTGCATCAACTTGTTCCAACTTTGAGCAAGTCTAAACACGACTAAACATCTTGTTTTGATTATGGGTTGCCAACAATACACATTAGAGTCCTAAATACATAAAATTCGAAGTCTTTAAAACCTAACACATGTGAATCTTAAACATAAATGATGCATGAAAAAAATTTGGTCAAATACTTAAAAATTGAAAAATTTTCAGTTTTGATTAGTCAAGCAACAGATTCGATCAATCGAAAATCTGGAAAAATCAGATTTTTGAAAAACAAAGAATTTTAATGCGGAAACTCCTTAAAGCACATTGTTTTATAAATAAAATGCACGAGTATGAGATGAAAAGTTTTTTCAAAGACACTTGAATTCAACCCAGATCTTCCAAAAACAAGATTTTCAATCAATTTGTCCTCAAATCTCAAACTTTAAACACATTCATCAAAATCAAGGAATTTTAATCTTGGATGGCCAAAACAAGATCACACATAATATAATGTACTAAGTTTAGCAATGAGTAACTTGTGTAGTGCGTGTAACTAGAAAAAAACTTGAAAAACTTGTGAGGTGATATGTAAATAAAAAATCAATCACAAAGTCTAAAAAATTTATCATTTAGAATTTGAAAGAAACTATCACCTAAAGAGTTACATCATATAACTCCTACATCTCTTAGAAAACAAGCTTGCAATCATATAAGTTTCTTGATTTGCCTCATAGTATACACACCAATTTTATTTAATTAGAAACTTATTAAAATAGCCGGATAATGTACACACCAATTTTATTTGTATGATTTAACATTAAGTCCAATAATTTACACACCAATTTTAACATTTAAACCGAGGCTACACCTTATGTTCTTTTTGTGCATATGCTACACTTTCTCGAGTATAAAATCTTACGATATGCACTAAGGTGTTCATGATTGGCTAGTAAATAGTAATGAAATGGTTATTTATGCATTTCTCAAAAGATTCAAGTCCGACAGTCAAAGACATGTAACTTTAAGATCAAGACAAAGTAATCAAAACCTATAAACATCTCCACACAACATGCACTACAAAGCTCAAACTAGTAAAGTGAA
The DNA here is from genome assembly GCA_036321655.1 of Quercus alba. Taxonomy (NCBI): domain Eukaryota; kingdom Viridiplantae; phylum Streptophyta; class Magnoliopsida; order Fagales; family Fagaceae; genus Quercus; species Quercus alba. The sequence goes on along the minus strand of CM070299.1, from coordinate 75,426,597 downwards.
ATAAAAGAAACTCATCCAAGCTAAACAAGGTACATAAACATGTTATGTAAAGATAATATGGCCAATCCTTAATTATAAATCCAAGATGTGAAATACAAAACACAAAAAACTTTTTGGTAAAAAAAATTATGACCGAAAACAAAAGCACACATTATGCTAAATGAAAAATGAACAATGCAAATGCAATGCATGACAGTACTTAACTAAGCTATAGAGAGTACACAAACACGAAATATCAATTTCTTAATTAACCCTTGAGTACATGTATAAACTAGTACATACTCACACAAAATTAGAAAAAGCTTAGCACTTATATAACACATAGTACTCAAGTTTCTCCACAATGTCAAGCATGTTCTAAATCAAGAGAGAAATATCATAATTCATGTAATCCTCAAGAAAAATAAAACAAGACACAAAAAAAATATTTTTGGATTTTTTTTAAATAATAAAAAAAACCGCAAAAACAAAAACAAAACATGTCCACAAACAATTGAAAGAATTAAATCAGGGACAAGTAAACAACACTCACCTTGGAGAATCTTTTCTCACCCATATAGCATGAGTCTTTGGCTTTGTAGGTGAAAATCCATGTGAAGTAGAGTGTATTTGAGGGATTACACCAATCTTCTGAGAAAGACTAAAATCCTGCAAATTCCTTTCACAAGCCAACAAGCTTAAATTTTTCAAAAGACTATGAAACAATTTATATGGACTTACGGCATGAGAAAATCATCACATATTCTAGACTGAAACACAAAATGCTTAAAATTCAGTTTATGACAATTAGGACAAGTGTGACCGGAGACACCAAAAAAGTGACAAACAGGAACAAATTTAGGAACATCAGTATTCCTACCAACAAATCTAGTCTCAGATTTTGGTTTTTGCCTCAACAAAGAACAATTTGGTCTAATATGACCAACAACACCACAGAGGTGACAGGTAGGCACAAAAACAGATCTAACAGTAGGTTTAGACTTAGGTTTAGAAACTTTAGCATCTACATCAGAACTTTTACTTTTGTCTAATCTAGCAGAATAAACCTTTTCTTTATTATTCCTCTTAAAATGAGGGATATAAACTTTCTCAGTTTTAGGCTTAAGAGAAACAGAAACACTTCTATTATCAACAGCAGGCTTGGTACTAGTCAAATTTTCAATTTTAGTTTTAGATTCAACTAACTCTTGTTCCAAGCTTTTAATCTTCTCATCTTGAGAGGAAATTTGATTTCTCAAAAATTCATTCTTTTTATTAGATTCATCTAATCTAACAACCAATTTCTCTTTTTCAAGATTAGCCAATTTTAACTCTTCCTTAAATTTCTATTTTAGCTTTAGATTCAACTAACTCTTGTTCCAAGCTTTTCATCTTCTCATCTTGAAAGGAAATTTCATTTCTCAAAAATTCATTCTTTTTATTAGATTCATCTAATCTAACAACCAATTTCTCTTTTTCAAGATTAGCCAATTTTAACTCTTCCTTAAATTTCTATTTTAGCTTTAGATTCAACTAACTCTTGTTCCAAGCTTTTCATCTTCTCATCTTGAAAGAAAATTTGATTTCTCAAAAATTCATTCTTTTTATTAGATTCATCTAATTTAACAACCAATTTCTCTTTTTCAAGATTAGCCAATTTTAACTCTTCCTTAAATTTCTATTTTAGCTTTAGATTCAACTAACTCTTGTTCCAAGCTTTTCATCTTCTCATCTTGAGAGGAAATTTGATTTCTTAGAAATTCATTCTTTTTACTAGATTCATCTAATATAACAACCAATTCCTCTTTTTCAAGATTAGCCAATTTTAACTCTTCCTTAAATTTCTTAGCAATTTTCATAGATTTCAATAATTCCTTACGAAGAGTTTCACAGGCATCAATAAAATCAACAGAAGCATGAGCAGAAACATGATCAGGAAGACACTTCAAATTAACCATGACAGCAGGGGTCAAGGATCAGCTTTTAGATCAAAAGATCTAAAATAAAAGAGCAACCCGCTCTGATACCACTTGACAGTTTTTAGACCCCTTAAAAACACAATTGGATTAACCTAGGTAATTAGCCAAGTTATTACTTAGTCCAAATTCCAAATCTAGGTTATCATAATCAAATAATCATATCATGCATAGCAGTGGAAAGACAAATAACACAATGATATGATCACCTAGGAAACCAAACCGGTAAAAACCTTGGAAGGATTTAACCTAACTATTTTCAAGGTAAACCTGAATCCACTATGAAAGAATCGAAGTTTTACAATAGGACTTAGACCACTAACATCCTATTGCTACCCACCAGTAGAAACTTACTGACATGATCACGTGCAAGCTCTAAGACCACGGACTCCTTCTTTCTTGGATTCTCTAGTAAGTACAAGCACACCCGCTTGTGTTTTTTTAAGTTCTTATGGTAGCAACTGAATAATCACCAAGTTCTTGAATGAATCTCCTTCTTGATAATCCTAAACTTGTGTAAAGGAAAGCTCCTCACAGATCTTACAAGAGATTTACACAAACAGCAATATGAGTAACACTAAAATGTGGCTAGACTTTGCCTTATATACCTAGAGCAAAAATACAAAACCCTAAATGTTTTAAATGAACTAGGGCTGAGTTGAAATTCTGCAGAAAAATGCATTTTGCCCGAATTTCGATTGATCAAGCCTAAGTTTCGATTGATCAAACCAGGCCGAATTGCACTTTTAATTTTGCATCAACTTAAATCCAACTTTACATAAATGTCAACTTTGAGCAAGTCTAAACACGACTAATCAACTTGTTTTGATCATGGTTTGCCAACAATACATATTAGAGTTCTAAATACATAAGTCCTAAGTCTTTAGAACCTAACATATATATATATATATACATATATATGTATATATATATTGGAATTCAAAAAATAAAAAATAAAGAAAAACAAAAACGGAAAGAAAGAATTGGAGATGGCTACACTAAACCAAGAAAAACCTTTACGAAGACTTCCAGTCATTTATACCTTTCCAATTGCCCATACTTGGGAGGCTATTTACTTCCAAGTACTAATTTCACCAGCTGTATATAGGAGTCCCAATTTTGAAACCATAGAGATTAGGAAGCCTTGGAGTGACCAAAAGATTGGTTTTGCAGTTGGTGGATCAACTTGCGACAATAAATACACTGAAGGGACAAGGTAGAGGTTTGTAGTTGCTAGTAAGAACGAGGAGCTCGAGTACATAGTTTGCCTACATGTACAGGTCACATGAGCAACTTATGTACCTCAACAACTTTCAATTGTGGACTAATTGAGTTGGGTCTTTACCCCGAAGTGTTCCTACAGCTTTGGGTTTTCACTGTGTATGTGAGTTGTGCATATAATTTTTATTTTTATACTTGTTGATTCATGTTCAATATTGGAGTTAGCTGATTAAGTAACTACCTGAATCTAATCTCGAATCATTGACTAAAATTGGAAGCAAGCAATCTGTATTAGGAGTCTAAACGCATTTTTTAATTTAAAAAATGGAGGGAAAAAATTATACATCTTTGCTCTTGTATGTAAACAATGATGGCTGCCTAACCATCTTTGACAGAACCTTGGAGAGTAATAATTGGAGATTAATGTTAGTATGCATGTGTACACTTGATTCAACAATTATGGTGAATTTAACAGTTGGAGAAACAGGCTTGCGACATTTAATAACCTTTAAAGCTCCCATCCCAAGGTTGAAGAGTATTATTTTTTCATTAAAAAAAAAAACACGAAGATCAATGTAATTATTTTGTTACTAAACAAGTTTATATGAAATTAGATTAAACCATTAAAATTTATACATTTTTTTTACCCATCTGACTTGACCCAACCGGTCATATATATAATTTTATTTTATCACACTTATTTTAAATCTTTTAGTGTATTGCGAGAATTATTTATAATGAAATTGGAATATAATTAGATATTTATATGAATTGTGATAATTTTTTTTTTTTAAATATAGTTTTAAAAGTTGATAGAGTTTTTATTTTTATTTTTATTTTTTTATGCAAGGCATAAAGCATTTAAAACCAACCCTACGCACAAAAAAATTGAATATTTGAATTTGTAGGTCTTTTACTCGGGGTTGAATTGGCATGCAATTATTTATACATAATTATTTGCATGGAGTGAACGTAGACGGAAAGTGAGAACTTCCATTTTTTAAGTTCCCACTTGGAATTTTATTTATTTCCCCAAATTTGATTTTTAAATTCCCAATCATGTTCATGGCGTATAAATATTGAAAACACTCTTCCAAGACAAAATATCTTAACTACAATTTCTTTTTTTTTTTGCACGTGTTAAGTCTAACCGATCTGTTAAGAAATCTGTATAACACGAAGATAGAAAGAACATAGAGGAAGAGAAAGAGCCAAGAAAGAGAACGCAAAGGGAAGTCAAGCACTGTATTCAATGAACTGAAGGTTTACAAGACAAATTTATTCTCTACGAGAAGAGATGGTATCATGTGCATATATACAGCGAAACACTCACAGCACATGGGAGTTAATTACATGTATAATAACTAAAACCATCGATTTTAACTGGACGCTAACTACATTACCTATGGCAGTGTTGTGAGGCATTGTATAATTCATTTGCCGATTGATTAGTCCTCTAAGTTTCCACGTTAGTTTCACAAGGTCAAACCATTATACGCATTTTTTGGCTAGCTACTGCAAGCTAATAATCCTTCGTTTGTCGTATACAAAATTTGTCTCTAGTGTGGAGTAACCTTTCCCAGACAAAATCTACTCCTAGTATAGGGGAGATAATTTTTGGCAGATCTACGAAGAAAATTTTATTCAGGCTCAAGAGAAGGGTGGCAAAATTATTAATAATAGCCTCTCCTCCTTTCAACTCTGACTGTTTAACCTTTTCAATGCTAATTAAGTTAGCCGATTTACCTGACTAAGTACTTGTACCTACAAACTACAACGATATATTTAATAATCAAATTATGCTTGCAACATCATCACTTTTGATGTGTTTCATTCTCATTTTCTTTCTAAATTTTCTGGAAACGTCTTTTTCTTCATGTGTTTTGCCTAACAAAGGCGTACAACTCATTCAATATTTGCTTAGTGGAATCCATGTCTATTGAACTACAATGTTCATCTTAACAAATATATATATATATATATATATAGTGTATATAATTCATTCTTGAATCTTGAATGATAAATAACCAAATGCTGTATTTTGATGATAGTCCATAATACACAATAAGAGTTTCCACATAGTTGATGGCAAGGATTACTATTCAGGAACCAAGGCTAGGTCATGCCCTTGGTCCAAATCTTCATCAAATTAATACGTCTCATAATAATGCCAAGGATAACAAGATTGCAGCTTAGTTGCTTGTATTGTGTAGGTACTGTAGCAGTTTTTAGCGGTTGAATATGTTATATATATCTTATATAACCAAGTGGGTTGTAATACAAGTTTGATTCCATTTTAGTAATATAAAAGTGATGTTGAATCCCAATTTTTATGTGGAAAGTTTTACTATCACTTTAGGTGGGATAGAGTGATAGAAACGATAAAAAGCAAGTGGAAAATTAGGTTCAAGGAATTTTGCCCAAAATTAGGTTGAGCTAATTTCAGGCAAATTCCACTAGGGCTCTCAGGTTGCAATTTTATGTAATTTGCCCAAAATTAGGTTAAGCGAGTTTCAGACAAAATTCTGTAGAATTACATTTATATTTGTGAATGTTGAGAATTGTTTCTAACTGTTTTTAGCAGTGACAACATTGTGTTTTGGGCATATATATATAATTTAACTCTTAATAACAACTTACGAATTTTAGAAACGCAAGAAATCATTTGGGTACATAATCTTCAAAATTGTTATTTATAAAACTCAATAAACTTGATTGTATTTTGTGGACAAATTTGCAGTAACTCTAGCTTTAGCAACTCTTGTGGGGGAAAATATATTTTTAAGGAAAGCATTTCCTTTGTACCTTCCAATCATCAAATTTTCTACTTAATCTCTACATTACTTCAATGTTTCCATTGTTGATACGAAAATTTCCCAATAGAATATAGTTTCATTCATAACATACTAAGAAATAAAAATACACAACCAGCATTCACCTACTCATTCAACCCCGAAGTCATTCATAATCCTAGGAGTAGGGTTATTGGCCCAGAAAACAAGGAAAAAAAAATAAGGCAAAGGAAAAACAACAGCTACAACATCAACAAACGTAGGAAAGATTCGAACCCAAATCAAGTCATCATGGCATCATGCGAGTCAATCGAGGACTGCATGCATGTCTCATGCATCTGAGTAATCACTTTCTTCCCCACCCTTGCCCGGTTTTTTCTTTTCATTTTTTGGCTGTAGCTTGTTGCGTTTGGTTCCAGTTCCAGTTGCATCATTAGTTGACGCTTCCGGGCTTTCGTCAGGTGATGATGCAGCAACATTCTTGGTCTCTTTGTTAGATACTTCATTTGAACCATGGAGAATTGTAGTCACACTCTTCCCTTCCTTTTTTTTTTTCAGCTGAAGTTGGAGGGGATTCGATTTCATTTTCACCATGGAGATTTGTAGTCACACTTTTCCCTTCCTTTTTTTTTTCAGCTGAAATTGGAGGGGATTCGATTTTATTTTCACCATGGAGATTTGTAGTCACACTTTTCCCTTCCTTTTTTTTTTCAGCTGAAGTTGGAGGGGATTCGATTTCATTTTCACCATGGAGATTTGTAGTCACACTTTTCCCTTCCTTTTTTTTTTCAGCTGAAGTTGGAGAGGGTTCGATTTCATTTGCACCTGGGGGAATTGTAGTCGCACTGTACCCTTCCTGGTCTGTTTCATCTTGTGTTGGAGAGGACTCTTCAGGATCACCATCGTTAGACTTTGATGGTTTAGGATCTTGATCCGGTTTTTTAGCCATTAGACTTTTACTTCGCTTGAAGATAAAAATGATCACGTTGAACACCCCCCCCCCCCCCCTCTCTTTATAATCAACTGTTGTCACTGCTTACCCCTTTCTTTCATTTTTTTTTTTTTTACCATTTTAATTTTTGATTATTTTATAAGAAAAATCAAACAATTACGTAGCAAGTTATAATTTACAAAGCATAAAATAGAAATACAAAAAATTTGACGTATAATTTGTATTCACATAATACACCAACCATATGAATATTCTTGTACTCTTTTAAGTATTACAATTAACTATTCTCTCACAATTGTTAATATGCACTCTGTATATATAATGTTCATAATTTTATACACATAGTTGACATCTTTTTATTTTATTTATTAATTTTCACATTTAAAACATGCACTAAGTCATATAGAGTTGTAGGCGGATGTATAATAAAGAGTTCCCAAGAATCAATGCTTTTTAAGAAAAAAAATGACAATTCTTGTTTTTTTTTTTTTTTTTTTTTTTTTTTTTTTTTTTTTTTTTTTTTTTTTGGGGGTGTGTTTATAAGCATTAATAATGTGAAACTAAAATTCAATTTTCACTATTTTTTCCCCCCTTAAATAGACTAACAAGGAGTGGATTTTTTTTTTTTTTAGTTTATTTTTCATTCAAGTGAAAATGTGTATCAAGATTCAAGAGTATTTTGATCATTGAAGAACATGACGGTGAAATTAATAGTTCTTTAAATACTGAATAATTTTGCAGACAATTTGTTGACAAATTTTAAAATTTATATATATTTTTAAGTATAATGTTTCTTAAAATGCGATATATACACATTATAACATTTTTCGAAAAGAATGAATGCCAACTCTTGGATATTATAATGCTTAGAAGTTTATATTACAAAAAATAAATAATTCTAAATAACTACACGGAGTTACGTAACACTACAATTTTTTTACTTCTCTGTTTTTAATGTTGCAGAGTAATTTCTTCTATATATATATATATATATATGTAAAGCCAGGGAGAAATAGAAATAGAATAAAAATTTTAAAAAAGAAATTATTTTAAAGTTACATTTGATACCAAAAAAATAAAATAGACATCTATAAAAATTGATTTTAAAAGGTTCGTCTTTAAAAAAATAAAAAATAAAAAAATAAAAAAACTGACACTAATTACGTACATTTGATTATAGACATAGTTGTCTAAATATTTAGGACACAAACCTTTAAAATTAGTTTTAATCAAACAATTGAAATAAACATCAGCTAAAAGAACTTTATTGAGGTGTGGAGAAACATTCTCCATCTACACAGAAAAACTAATAACATATCTAGCAAAATTATGAGCTACATAATTACCTTGTCTACGAACATGATTAAAAGTAATTGAACAAAACGAATCTGAGATAAGCTTTGCCTCGGCAACAAGGTGACCATATGGGGAGAGAGAATCTTCATTGCTACGCAGAGCTTTGAAAATAATCTCTGAATCACACTCTAAGATAATGGAAGAGAGGTTGAGTTCCTGAGCAAAATTTAGAGCACACACGTACAGCAGCCATGGCTTCTAACTCAGCAACCAAATGGGGCTGGAGAACTTTTTCCACCAGAGGTGCCAATACCAAACCCTTAGAATCTCGAGCTACCACCCCTAGGTCTGCATCATCAAACTCTTGAAAAACTAAACCATCAAAGTTTAATTTGATTGCAGAGTTCGCTGGAGGAGACCATCGAATCACAGCTAGGTTAGAGGCTAAAAGAGAGGGCTGCATTACTGTGATAGCAGTGATGAAGTCTTGATGGAGTTGTGTGGCCATCGGGAGCACTTTACTAATTGGGAAGGGTTTTCCTTCTACTCAAAGTCTATTATGTTGATACTAGGTATTCCAGATATACATCGCAAACACAATGAAATTATCGTTCTCCTCAATCACATATTGCACCAAATCTGAAAAAGTGGGGAAGTGTTTTTAATGTCGAAAACTCCAATGTAGGATCAGAGTCTTATATAGCCGAGACTAAGATCTTGGAATCCCATTCCTCCTTCGGATTTAGGTTGACAAAGCAATTCCCATTTAACCCAATGGATTTTTCAATGGTCACCTCTCTAACCTCACCAAAATTTTCTAATGAGACATTCAATATCAAAACAAAGCCCCAAGACAGTTTGAAACAGCTCATTGTATAAGTGGGAATTGCTTGAACCACAACCTTAATTAAAATCTTCCTTCCTACTTGAGATAGCAACTTCTCCTCCCTACCTTGTTGTTTACACCACACCCTCTCTTTATTGTACTCGAAGCTTGCTATTTTCCTCCTTCATACTAATGATGGTAAACCTAAATCTTTTCATACTGTCTAATTTCTGGGATACCCAAGGCATTCTTGATGAACTATCTTTTTCCTTCTAATATAGACTTGCTAAAAAAGGCTGTTGTTTTGCTTTTGTCAATTTGCTGGCTAGAAAAACTACCATAGCACTCCAAAATATTGAGAATTTTTTAACATTCTTGCTGAGTAACTCTACAAAATAAGAGGCAATAATCTACAAAAAGAAGGTTAGTCAAGCGAGGGCCATTTTTGCATAAAGAGAAACCTCGTATATTACCCAGAGCAACCTCTTGGGACATGAGCCCATGTAAACCTTCTGTGCAAAGCAAAAAAATATATCGAGATAGAGGATTTCTTTGTCTAATATCACGGGAGGGATGGATCATACCCTTCGGTTCAGTATTGACCAGGATGGAATAAGCTAGAAGCAGTTTTGACACACACACACCATCATGAGTTTTGTACAACTTTCTCTGAAACCCATTTTCCTCATAAATGCCTTCGAATAAGTCCATTCCACTCTATTATATACTTTGCTCATATTAAGTTTTACAGCTATGAAGTCTGCTTTGCCACAGTGTTTCTACATACTATGTAAAGTCTCAAAAGCGACTAAAATATTATCATAAATAAAGTTTACTTTTTGTAAAGACACTCTGATGCTCATTAATAATATTTGGTAAGATCTTCTTTAACCTATTAGCTAAAACCTTCGACAATATTTTATATAGGACATTGCACCAACTAATAGGTTTAAATTCAGAAACTAACTTAGGACATTCAACCTTTGGGATCATAGTTATAAAAGTATGATTTAAGTTTTGTGGAAGACATGTAGAATTTAGAAAACTGAGAACAAGGGGGGTATGCCATCGGGACCAAGGGCTTTTAAGGGGGTCATCTGTATGATTGCTGCTTTTACTTCCCATTCCATAAATTCTGTAAAAAGTTGGATATTCATATCCTCACTGATAACCTTGTGGATCAACTTCATAGCCTCCTCTGATTGAACCAGATTAGCTGAGGTAAAAAGGTCCTAGCAGTAGGCAATTAGAGAGTTGGTCATCTCTTCAGAATTAGAGCACCACATCCCCTTAGAGCTTCAAATATTGGCAATGTGATTCTTCTTGTTTCTTTGTGTAGCATGGCTATGGCAACATTTGGAGTTTTTATCTCCATGAGTCACCCATAATGCTTTCAACCTTTGGAACACATTTGAGTTTCTTTATTAATTAGATCATTAATTTCTAGTATAAGATCTCTAACCCAAAAGTTAACACCAAAGATCATGGCTTCCCTTTCAACTGCTTCCAACTATCTCCGTTTCAATTCCAGCTCTCTCTTGACATTGCAAAAAATTTTCCTACTCCAATGCTATAGTTCTTTACCACATTTCTTTATTTTTCAGACAGCTCTTAAAGCAGGATCTAAGGAAAGCTAGATATGACCACACAACTTCTACAATTTCAAAGCACCTCTTGTCTGAAAGTCACATCTCTTCAAAGTAGAAGGGATTTTAGGCACAATCCATAGAAGGCGATGATCAAAGTTATTAGAGTGAAGGTGGTGAACTCTGGTCCCCCTAAATTGAAGAATCCACTCATTGTTTGCAAGACCCCGATCCAGCCTTTCCCATACCAAATGTCCATTAGCAAAATGCTTATGCCACGTAAATTGTGTGCCAAAAAAACCTAAGTCTAAGAAACCACACTCATCAATAACATCGTGAAAGAGTTGCATTTAATTTTGTTTTCTATTAACACCTCCCAAGTTCTCTAAGTTACTAGTAGCACCACCCAACTTCTCTAAGTTACTAGTCAATTCATTGAAATCCCTTGTACACAACCATGGTATAGAAAAACGATTGTTAAGATTCTGAATCAAACTCCAAGTCTCATGCCTTAAATGAGTGACTGGCTTGCCATAAACTCTAGTAAATATCCATGTGTCATCCTTACCCTTATTAATAATCGCATCAATATGGATTAGCAATTAAAGTGAGTGTCATGTTTGTGTTAATGGGTTAGCAATTAAAGCAAGTGTCATGTTTTCTTGATCCTATCTAAGAAAATTTTATGAAGTCTCGGATAACAATCTGACTAATTGGGGTCTTGCAACAATCAAGGAGATGATGTTAATCTGTGGAAAAATTAAGAACTACCTTTCTTAACATATTAGTTTGTTTATTAAAAATAAAAAAATCATCATGAAATGGACGCCATAAGTTAAAATTCTATCGTATCTATCAAAAATAATTATCTATTTGATTATTATAATGAAACATTTTGGTTTCTATCAATAGTTGTTCTAGGCTTCTTGCACTCTTTTATCTCATTCTCTTCATCTTGATCATGACTTGACAAATCATAAATTGGGGGTGGGGGCACGTTTTCAACAAAACCTAATAAATGCCATAAGTAGAATCATATTGTTGTCTCTAATTTCACAATTCTTTCCACAACATCATTTTGTGGTAGTCATGAACAATCAGGGGTGGGGGCACGTTTTCAACAAAACCTAATAAATGCCTATTTGCCACGTGTCCTTCCCTTTTATATTTTATAATAAGAATGCAAAAGTGCAATTTATTCCTTGTGTGTTCAATTTTGATGTGCATTGTGCATAGTGCACTGTTTGAACTTATGAGGGTTTTACCCCCCCGCCCCCCCCCCCCCCCCCCAAAACTATAAATTTGATTTTTTTTTTTCTCATCATCTCATTCTTTTTCTCTTGCTGGTTTTATGGTTTACTTTTGGATTTTGGAGCTTGATAATTTAAGCTAACATTGAATTATCTTTTATTTTTTTATTTTTTAGAAGAGAATTTAGGTTAGAATAAAGATATTAAAATTTTTAAGATTTGAATAGAAAATCCTATAGAATTGATAATGGATCAATTTTATTCTATGAAAGATCAACAATGAACATAACTTTTATAGGAAATGCTAAATCTTTTTTTTTTGTTTTTTTGGTTCATGTTTATAGCAAATTAGTCATTTTTGTACGCTAATTTGAGTTTAGATATATTCTTAAAATTCATTGATTATTTTGTATAAAAAAATGTTATGTCCGCAATATTTTAACAACAAATCTAAATTGGCAGGTTGTTATTGGCAATTAGTGGATTAAAAAAATAATTTCAATTGTGTGTTCAAATTATAATGAGTAACAATTTACCATTTATGATTTGTTATTAAAATGTTGTGAACATATCACTTGTCTTTTGCTTATAATATATATATGAGTTATGACTAACTTATATAATCGGCCCTCCAAATAAATTTTTTTTGACTACACCCCTATGGGCTATTCCAGCCCCATGTCACCACTTTTAGGTGCTTCCATTAAAGGTGAAGATTAGACCACCTAATATTTTCTTATAATTAATTGAAAATACATGATTATTTACATGCTGATTAATGAATTTTGTGTAGAATGCAAAATAAAAAGTAATTTCCTTGGAAAAAAAAAAAAAAAGGTAATTCAATTTCAATGATTATCATAATATTCCTATAAAGAAATGATTATCATAATATATCAATGTCTAATTTAATTGAATACTAAAAATAAATGAATTTGCGGTTCAACCAATATAGGAGTTGGCAAATTATAGATGATACGACTTTGCATAATATTTGTGTATAATTATTTCAGCTATTATGATACAGCTACAAGACGTACTAGGAAGTTGACCATTAGGGTAGTCGTTGTGCTTTATGATCTCGAGATTCTGGACATTGGGTGAAAATTAATAAAAATAATACGGAGTCACATGCATTGCAGACTAAATTTCTGTATGCTGGTTTGTGGTAATTGGAGCCCATGCATCGAGATCGTTGACCTTAATTTTCATATTGTACGATGTGATGCTAGCTGAACGTTTAACATCAAATTTTGGATGCATTAGGGATTGGAAGCGTTCAAACAATGAAATATATAATTGGAGAATGTTAACCAGCACCGCTGGTGCGGGTTAAGGGCAGAAAAGACCAAAAAATATATATATATATATATTGTGAGAAAAAGTCCAAAAAAATTCTGATTAGTACTATAAAATTGAAAAAATGACATAAATTGCAAAAAAAAAAAAAAAACAAAAATTATGTTAGAAAAAAGTTTAAAAAAAAAAAAAAAACTGTGGTTAACAGGGCACCGCGCGGTGCATGTTGACACAAACCTATATAATTACCACCCGTCCTTCATGCGTGTAGTGCTTTAGAATTCAGGGGGTGAAATTGTAATTGCAATCAGTAACATATTAATGTATATATTTTTACATATTCCCATATAAAATATGAGAATTTTAACTCTCACACACCCTTTTAAATATGGTAAGTTTTTTTTTTTTTTTTTTTTTTGGAGAAACAAACACACACACACACACAAGGGAGAGGAAAAGGGGTTCTAACACAAAAGCACACCACAATTCCACTCAAAACCCATGATAACTTTTAAGGGCGGGTGGGTAGATTATACTACACACAACACACTCTCTGAAGCAATGTGGGACAATTACCCATTCTTATTTTATTGTTAATTTTTTTTTTTTTTTGAGAAACAAACACACACATATACAAGGGAGAGAGAAAAGGGTTCTAACACAAGGATATACCACAACTCCACTCAAAAGTCATGGTAAATAATTGATATCTCACAATTGTTAACGTACATTTCATATACCGTAATTTCATAATTTTAACGGGGAGTTTTTTTAAAACCTTATTCCCTTTCTTCGTGTGTGTGTTAAAAGTATTTAGTATTCTCAAAAAAAAAAAAAAAAAAAAAATAGTGGGTTAATCCCACTTTGGAAAATGAGTGTGAGTTAAAGGGGTTTAAAATCTGTGCTGTATATTCAAAAGTTAGGCCCTTTTGGATATACACCACTGTAAGTTTCTTTAAAACCTTCTCCCATTTTCCCATGTGTGTGTGTTAAAAATATTTAGTATTCTTTAAAAAAAAAAAATACCGAGGATGTCCTTTTTTCTATATTATTAATATTGATATTTAAAACGTGAAATGAATAATGTGTAGTTGTAAATGGACAATGTATCAATGTCTTTTAAATGGCAATTTTTCACTAGTTTTTGCCTTAAATTAATTAACTAACAACATGGATAGGATTTTTATTTTTTTTTATTTTTTTTAAGGTTTATTTGTCATTCAAGTAAATATTTATCAAGATTCAAGAATATTTTGATCAATTATAAATCGAATACGATGGTTAAATCTACTAAATAATTTTATATACAATTAGCTTAATATATATTTTTTAGAGTAGCCATTAAGAAACTTAAGGGCTTGTTTAGTAAGAGGAATTAATATATATATATATATATATATTTTGAAAACCAAAAAATAGTGGGTCCCATTCTTAAATCTATTGTTTGGCTCATGTTTTCTAAATACAATTTCATAAAATTGTTTCATATTATCTTTTAGAAGCATCACTAATCACATTTGTTACTACATCATTTTATAAGTTTTTTATAGTAAAATTTGTTATAGCTTTAGCATTTTCCAAAAAAAAAAAAATCATATTAAAAAGTAAAAAGAATAAAATTTTTTAATTAAAAAATTATGATATAAAACACTAGTTAAATATTATTTAAATAATAACAAAAATGCCTTATTTGAAGATATCACCTTATACCTACACATCTGCTGAGCCGGGCTTGGTGGCACCCAATTTTTAGGCACTTCCATTAAAGGTGGTGTTTAAGCTACCTAAATTTTTTCTTATGTATATTAAAAGGATTTTGTTAATGTGTGTCCTTAGGACATACAATATTTTTCACTTTTGGAAAAAAATTTCTTGGAAATTGAAAAAGTATTAACAGTTTTTTCAATTTTCGAGAAAATGTTTCCAAAAACAGATGGCTAAGGACATACATTAACCGGACCCTAATTGAAATTAGATCATTTTCTGCATGATGACTAATGAATTTTGTGTAGAATACAGCCAAAAAGGTAATTTCTTGGACCAAAAAATGAAAGCTAATTCCTATAAAAAATATTAAAAATAAGAAAGAGAAGAGAGAAGGCATTCAATTTCAATGATTATCATAATTATATTCCTATAAAAAATGAATATCATAATATTACAATGTCTAGTACAATTTGGATACTAAAAATAAATGAATTTGGGATTTAGTCAATATAGCATTTGGAAAATGATATAT
Organism: Quercus alba; assembly: GCA_036321655.1. Classification (NCBI taxonomy): domain Eukaryota; kingdom Viridiplantae; phylum Streptophyta; class Magnoliopsida; order Fagales; family Fagaceae; genus Quercus; species Quercus alba. The sequence continues at coordinate 75,411,181 of CM070299.1, read as the reverse complement.
TTCTGTTTGATTATTTCAGCTCATTGATAAAGCTACAAGCAGACTGCAGATGTACTACGAGTCGACCCACCAATCTAGGGCTGTCCATATGAACCGGAGATTCTCGACAGGATGAAAAGACTAAAGTAATTGGAATGGAATCCATGCATTACGATCGTTGACCCAATATATATATATATATATATATATATGTATGTATATATTGTACAATGTGATCTAAGGTGTACGTCTAACATCAAATTTTTAGGGATTGGAACTGTTAAAGGAATGAAATATAATAATCTCTCCTCGTATGGTAATGGTACACAGGCCTAACAAATTTTCAATGATTGAACATAATTTATTTTCTCAACCTTTCAAAAATACCAAGGTTTAAATAAATAAATAGTTTGCTAGTCACACAATTAATAAATGCCAGATATACTTTATTTTTCATATCACTTCATAGGTATACTGTGAAATTGAAAGAAATATATTTATAAACAAACATAAATTGGATTTTGACAATGGGGATTGAATAAGATTACGAAATAATAATGTTATTATTATTTTTTTTAGTTATAAATAACTTTATTTCTTTTTAGTTTTGGGAAAAGACTTTATTGTCTTATTAAGTAAAAATATTTGCAGAGGCGAAATTGGCAGAAGCTGAACTAGTTGCCCCCTCTGGCTCTGACTCCTTCTAAAGAGTAAAGTCTTTAAATAGCTTACCTTTGCCCCATAAACCGCAAGGTCCACAACTTAACTTCTGGTCTTTGTCCCCTCTTACATGAAAAAACAAAGAACCAATTTCCGTGTCCTGCTTTAAACAAACCATTTAACCAGCCTCTGACATAGAAAAAATTTTTAAATAAAAAATACATCCCATTTTAATAAGTAAGATCCTACTTTTATTTTATTTTTTTTTATTTTTAAACAAAGAAAAAGAACATGGCCATTTTAACAATCCACTGTGTTGGCTGAACTGAAACTCAAGCTAACAAAAAGTTGGTCTCATTTCGATCAGCGCACGTGTAAGTTTTATTTTCTTATTTTTAGGTATAGACTTTCTTGTCTTATTAGTTATTACGTATATTATTTCTTTTTAGTTTTGGTAGCATCCCACGTGTCGGGTTTGCTGAAACTCAAACTTAACAAGAAGTTGATCTTATTCTGATCAGTCCGTGTGTGAGATTTATTGTCTTTTAGAGCATTGACATCATGCTAAAATATTTAGTTTTTAGCAATTTAAAAAATTATTTTATCAATTTTACCACATCACTTAAACAGTAGACTCTACAACTCATTTCTTATTTTAGCACATCACCTAATAAAATAATATATACATCCAATAAAATAATATAAACATATATTAAAATAATTTAAAACACACCCACAAAAATCCATAGCAAAAGACCAAGTTACCAAACAACCCACTGCCACAATAGCAACCAAAATCACAGCAACCGCCACAGCCCATAGATACAAACTCACCATCCCAAAACAAATCCATACCAAACAACCACCGCAACTCTTATTTAAAAAAAAAAGATTAAAAAAAAAAACCACAACTAAAACCCACTGTATCAACCAAAACCCAACCACAACCAAAAAACACAATCAATATAGCATGATTTGATATATATATATATATATATATAGAGAGAGAGAGAGAGAGAGAGAGAGAGAGAGAGAGAGAGAGAGAGCCTTGAGAACCATGAAGTTAAGTGAGAGTGAGACAGAAAGAAGAGAGAGAAGTTGGATTTTTTAATTGAAGGGAGAGAGAGAATGTTAATAAATTATTGTGTTTTATTTTTAATAACTCGCTACAGTTAATTGTTATGTATACTAGTTCATTGTAGTTGAGTTGCAAAAAAATAGATTTAGAATCTCTGATAAAGCATGTTTTTTTGGTTCTTTAGTGCTAAAATAGTTTTTTTTTTTTTTTTAATACAGCTGCTGGGCTAAGATAGCTTGACCCCGGTTAATTAATTCAATTACTTAAGTTGATTAATTAGGTTCAATTGCATGCAAATCGTGAAGGCACCAACAAATCACTAAAAATACTAAATGCAGTAGAAAGTAAATATAACACGGTGATTTGTTGACAAATAGAGAAAACCTCACAAGGAAAAAACCCCACTAGGTGATTTTTTAAGTAAAACTCTATTAGATGTATATTCCAAGAGCTTGACAATCCTACTTCAGCTAAAACTCTATAACAAAAATTTTAACAAATATAAACCCGTCAAGGTCGAAACCCTTCATACTCATTCAAAATTTCACAAAGAAAACACACAAAGCAAATTGAAGATTTGTGGAAGGTATGGGACTTCATGAGACCACTTGGTAACGTTGTATTCATGGAATTGCTCAGAGTAAATGCAGAGGTAAGGACATGTTGCCATCTTTCATGCCCTAACTCTCTATGATTACTACTTTATAGTATTGTTATTGTTGTGACTTGTATGTATATATAACTAAGGACTTTGACTTTTTATTGACTTCTCTACAGGTTACCATATCTTTATTGTTAGAGATATATTAGCTCATTAGCATAAGCCCAAGCCTAATTCTACTTTGTGTGCAAGTCAAGTCTCCTACTTATACTAGAAGTCTATTAGTCTACTATATATACACATGTTATTGTTTATCATTAAACAAGTTTTGTACTACACTCTTATATAATAAAGATGTTACCCTTAAGGGTTTCCTCCATGGACGTAAGCCGTAAGGCTGAACCATGTAAGCATTGTGTTCTTGTGTTCTTATTTTATGCTTGTCTCTTCCACATATATTCAAGCATATTCAACATGGAATATATCATAGCTAATATTTAACATGGTATCAGAGCCACCTTCCTGTGGCCATAGTTTTCTATCCTTACGGTGTATTTAAGAACAATCTTTGTCTTCCTTGGTATTTCTTCATCGCGTTCATCTTCTTTGGCTTCCCTCTACTGCCATCAAAACTCTTCGACATAGTCATGCCACAGTTAGAAATCACAACAACATTGCAAGACCATTATCTTCCTCAAACCACCGTCACAGAGCCAAACTTCATTCAAGGGATCTTCTCAACCTTATCAAATCTCAAGGTTTCATCAAGTTTTCATCTTGAGTTTGAGAGGGGGTGTTAGAGATATATTATCCCATTAGCATAAGCCCAAGTCAAATTTTACTTTGTGTGCAAGCCAAGTCTTCTACTTGTACTAGAAGTTTATTAGTCTAGGGTTTAGTCTACTATATATACACATGTTATGGTTCATTGTAACACAGGTTTTGTACTACGCTCTTATATGTTAGGACATATGTGTTTCACATGTTAGGAACATATGTCACTAGTTTGTGTAATCGGCTAATCCTTTGACAAAATGTACTTTACTTGTATTTGGATAGATCTAGAATGTGTTTAATACTTCAAGAAACGTTGTTTCAAGATCAAGTGTTAAAACCATGCAAGTCTGTCCAAGATTCAAGCTAAGAAAGTGCCTATCATTCAAGCTCGATAGCTAGCATCTATTAAGCTTTAAGAGCTGTTCCAGCCCCGTGGCTCAATAGCAGCTCGACAGATAGTTATCTATCGAGGTTTTAAAAAAACAGATTTTTCTGTTCTATTTTCTTCCAATCCATGATTATATGTTTGGGTTTTCTTTTCTCACAATCCTAGACATATAGAAGGATTATTTTAAGGGCCATCAAAGGTGACACAAGTTGCACAAGTGTTGAGCAAAATTTGTTCAAGCAAATTGTGACCGAAGACAGAATTTGCCCTAATTCATCTCTCTTGTGAAGAAGCTGCTGTGTTTGTGCACCGTAGGGTTTTGTAACCAAGTATCTTCTTGATCTTCATTATCTGGATGAACTGAAGAACTTTTCAGCCAACAACCTTCTCTAGTTGGTGATTGAAGTCGCGACTGGGATCTATGCAATTGGTTAGTCACATACTAGGAGCCGTGCATTACAAGGAGAGATTGTCACTACAGAACAAGTCCAATTAGGTATTAGAGGAAGGGTTCAACTATAAGTTGGTAAAAGATACTGGGATTCCTTTACTTGTAACCATTTATTTTGATAATAGTGGATTCTCAGGAGTGGTGACCTTAAAATCACCCAGTGGGGTTTTTGCCGTGTAGGTTTTCCCCATTCGAAAACAAATCACTGTGCCAATTTATTTTCCGCTGCACTTAGTATAATTAGTAATTTGTTTGTGCTACCACGCACTTTGCATGTTAAGTTGATTAATTAATAAACTTGACTAATTAATCAATTAATTAATCACAAGGGGTGAATATATTTTTGGCCTATCAAGTGGTATCAGAGCAGACACACTCTGATTAGGGTTAATCTTTGCTATGTGATCCATTGACCTCTATTTTTCATGGATAGAGGACAATCTCTTATTATACCACCTTTATTTGATGGTACTAGCTATGCATACTGGAAAGTACACATAAGAGCTTTCTTGCAGTCTCTAGATGAGAAAGTATGGCAAGCTGTGGAGATAGGCCGAACCAAGCCAAAGGAAGCGTTAGCCGACTGGGTTGAAGCTAAGATCGAGGTGGCAAATTTCAACAGTAGAGCACTGAATGCCTTATTCAGTGCGGTCACTAATGAGGAGTTCAAGAAGATATCCTCCACTGAAACTGCTAAGGAAGCATGGACCATTCTCCAGACAACCTATGAGGGAACAAAGGCTGTCAAGGACTGCGTTGACTTTACCAACCTAAACCAAGCGTGTCCAAAAAATCCATTTCCAATGCCGAAGATTGATCAACTGGTAAATGCCACCTATGGGCACCCAAGGATGAGCTTTCTAGATGCTTTTCAGCGTTATCATCAGATTTCCCTAGCTGCCAAGGACCAGGAGAAAACAACATTTATAACCCTTGATACTAACTATCACTATACCGTGATGCCGCTCGGATTAAAGAACGGCGCGGCCACATATCAACATATGATGATGAGAATGTTTAGGGACAAAATTGGGTGTACAGTCGAGGTGTACATTGATGACATGGTGGTGAAAAGTAAATAGGAAATACAGCACATTGATGATCTCAAAGGGATGTTTGAAGTACTTCAACAACACAGGCTGCGTCTCAATGCCGATAAGTGTGCTTTCGGGATGGGGGTTGGCATGTTTCTAGGGTACTTGATCACTAACCGAGGAATAGAAGTCAATCCCGATCAGATTGAAGCAATGAAATGCCTTAAGCCACCGAGCAATCCAAAGGAATTCCAAGTACTGATCGGCATGTTGGCTGCCCTTAATTGGTTTATTTCCAAGTTCTCCGACCGCTGCTGACCATTTTACAGGCTTTTAAAAAAGTGGAAGGGATTCCAATGGAGTAAGGAGTGTGGGAGAGCGTTTCAGGAGCTAAAAGAATATTTGGTGCGGGCACCAATGTTTACAGCCCCAGATCCCGAGGAAGATTTATTCATGTATCACTCAGTATCCGAGCACACCGTAAGTGTCATGCTTCTGAGAGACCAAGGACTACAATAACTAGTATACTACACTAGCAAAACCCTAGTTGATGCAGAGACGAGATATTTGCCCTTGGAGAAGTTGGTGCTAGCGCTAGTGCATGCTACGCGGAAGTTACCCTATTACTTTCAAGCTCACACCATTTACGTGTTGACCGAGTATCCTCTGTAATCATTATTGAAAAGATCTGATTTCATAGGAAGAATAGCTAAGTAGGGAACTCGGTTGGGTTCTTTTGATATTAGGTATAAGCCAAGGAGCTTGGTGAAAGGTCAAGTCTAAGCTGATTTTGTTGCAGAGTTTTCCCCTCAAGGGGGGAAGGAGATGGTTTGCCCTGTAGAGATAATCCCGTGAAAGGTATTCGTGGATGGTGCATCCAGTGCAATAGGAGCCGGGGCTAGGATCGTAGTCATCACCTCAGAAGGAATAAAATTGGAACATTCCTTTAGGTTAGGCTTAAGGTCTCCAACAACGAAGCCGAGTATGAGGCCTTGCTGGCCGGGTTGAGAGTTGTATTAGATCTGGGTGCTAAGGAGGTAGAGGTCTATTCAAATTCTCGGTTGGTGGTCAATCAGGTACAAGGAAGCTTTGAGGCCAAGGATCCCCAAATGATGGAGTACTCACCATTGGTGAAGCAAACAATGGATCACTTTTCGAGCGTCAAAGTGGTTTAGGTGGCAAGAGGGTAGAATCGGCACGCTAACTCTTTGATCACATTGGCGTCATCATCAACCGAGGAAATTCCTCAATTAATAAAAGTGGAGTTGGTAGCAGAACCAAGTATCAGTCCAAAAGTAGGAGTCTCACTGGTGGCAACGGTTGAGCTATGTTGGATGGATCTGATCATCAACTTCTTAGCCGAGGATTATGTGCCAGCAGATGAGAAGGAAGCAGAAAAAGTATGCCGGACAATTGCTCGGTATTGGTTGTCTGTCGATCATAAGCTATATCGAAGATCTTTTGACGGGCCTTACCTGTAGTGCTTGCACCCCAGCAAGATTGAGGAACTCCTAGCCGAGCTACATGACGGGTTGTGCGGTAATTACGTGGGGGGACATTCGTTAGCTCACCAGGTAATGACCCAAGGATTTTGGTGGCCGCGAATGCAAAAGGGTGCTAACGAGTATGCATGAAAATGTGAGCAATGTCAGAGGCACGCCCATATGATCCTCCAACCGGCAGGGAACTTGAATCCCATTAATAGCCTCTGGCCCTTTGCACAGTGGGGGCTAAATATTGTTGGTTCATTCCCCCGGGCGACAAGAAACAGGAGGTTTTTTCTAGTACCCGTGGATTACTTCACCAAATGGGCAGAGGTAGAGGCGTTGGCGAACATCCAGGACATGGATGTTAAGAAGTTTGTATGAAGAAATATAGTGATGAGATTCGGGGTACCGGAGTCCTTAGTGTCAGATAACGAGTTACAGTTTGATAGCAAAGCTTTCCGTGATATTTGTGGCAGCCTTGGCATCAAAAATTGGTATTCCAGCCTGGCGTATCCACAGAGCAACAGCCAAAGGCCACCAACAAGGCCATTGTGAACGGGTTGAAGAGGAGGTTGGAAGGTGCTAAGGGCAGGTGGGCAGAGGAGTTACCCAGTGTTCTATGGGCATACTGAACTACCCCAAGAAGGTCTAAGGGAGAAACCCCGTTTTCCCTAACATATGGAGTAGAAGCAGTCATATCGGCAAAAGTGAACTTGTGCAGTGCCCGGGTTTCAGGATTCAGCCCTGTCGAGAATTTAGAGTTGATGTTGAAACAGTTGAACCTATTGGAAGAATGCTGGGAATCAGCGACTATACGGCTGGCAGAATATCAGCAAAAACTTACCCGGAGATACAACAGGGATGTGAGGAAAAGGGAGTTAGGAGCGAGAGATCTGGTACTTTAGAAGGTAGTGGGGAATACACGAGACGCCAACATAGGGAAGTTAGCACTAACTTGGGAGGGACCATATAGGGTTACCGCCATTACGGGCTCAGGGGAGTAATATTTGGAGGATTTGGACGAAAGACCTCTTCCCCGGCCATGGAATGCCCACAATCTGAATAAATTCTACCATTAATTATCAATACATGGGGTACGTATTAAATGTAATGTTATATGTGTGTATTGTTAATTAATACAAAAGTGATGTTTATCCATACAGGTGTATTTGAACTTATAATTCCATCATTGCTAACTCCTTTGCCCAGGTCAATATGCGTGAAAAGGGTTAAGGCAAACTATTCTAAGGACAGAAACTTGTCCTCGGTTCGATTTGCATCACCGAGCAGGTGAAAACCTAATTTCACATTTTATCTAAGGGCAAAAACCTGTCCCTGGGTCGATTTTCATCACCGGGCAGGTGAAAACCTTATGTCAAGTTATTCCAAGGACAGAAACCTGTCCTCGGTTCGATTTTCATCATCGAGCAGGTGGAAACCTTGTACTAAATTATTCCAAGGATAGAAATCTGTCCCCAGTTCAATTTTTAATCACCGAACAGGTGGAAACCTAATTTCACATTTTATTTAAGGACAAAAACCTACTTCTTGGTTCGACCTTCATCACTGGACAAGTGGAAACTTAATCTTAATTTTTATCTAATAGGAACCCGTTCCTGGGACAATCTTCAACACCGAACAAGTGGAAAACCTTACATTGAGTTATTCCGAGAATAGAAACAAGCTTCCCAGCTCTGTTCTAGTCACCGAGCACACAAAGACACGTTAAATTATTTAAAAGGAATGAAACCAATCACTTGGGTTTATTCCAAATCATAGATAAGATGATCACCCTACAGTAAATTTTCCTAGAAAAGCTTAGACATGTCAAATTTAATTCTTATCACTGAGGAGCCAATTCTTTCTAGATATAGATGACCTCCTCCATACTAGTCTCGATCATCATACATGTAAAGGTATGACTTACACAAAAAAAAAAAAAAAAAAAAAAAAAAAGAGAGAGAGAGAAAGAAAATGAAAGATCATTACAGAAAGAATAACTTCGTAGCAAACATCCATAAAACATGATTAAAGTAAGCGAATAAAAATTAAACCAATGTTTTGTCACCACAACCCGGTGACTATAGGTAAATAAAACTTAGGAAAATAAAAGTTAAATCATTGTTTCGTCACCATAACTCGGTGACTTAGGGCAAACCAGACAAATAGAGAAGAGAGCCAACCACGGATTTTTTTTTTTTTTTTTTTAAAGATATATATAAATAAAGACTAGTTAAAAATGTAAGTATCAAACGGAAGGATCATTGTGCGGGAGATGGGCTGCTTTGTCGGCTTGCTGACTAGGGACGTCCTCGATTGGTGGCTGCTAGACTTACATGTCTTTGACAGTGTTAAGGTTGCTGGTAGCCTCTAGATCAACATGAGTGTCAATTGCTCTCACCAGCTCCCTCATACTTGGGGTATCCTCTTCATCAGCAGCATTAGCTTGACTTTGCACAGGGGGAGGGGGAGCCAGTATAGGATTTTCTCTGGATTCCTCAGTGGGGAATCTTTGGGCACTCCTATAGCTTGAAGGGCTACCAGCCATCCCTCCCCGAACCCATGAAACCTAGCTTGGTAGACAATAGGCTCCACGGAGTTCTCAGTGTCCACGAAGCCCTCATTGTACCACTTATCCTCACAAGCCTCAAGAGCTGCCTTTAGGTCAGCAATTACCGCTTACCTAGATGAATTCCCTCATTGAGTTTCTGTTGGAATCAGGAAGGCATGATATTAGCTGTACCCGCATATCCCTAGTCTTTAGGTAGTAATAGGTCTTAATGTTTCCGCACAGACTATACATGAAGTTAATATCATGGTGGTTTAATTGCAGACCAAATATTTGGTTTAACCTACTAACATAACTCATCACTTGGTAAAAATTGGGCAGGAGTTAGTCGGGACACAGGCCACAAAATCCAAGGGTACCTATAATAAAAGGGTCCACGGGGAACCTAACCCCACCCTCAAGAATAGCCATTAAAGGGAAAAATATTGTGTTTAAACCAGTACGCCTATGGAGGTCGATATCACCCTTGTGACAGTAGGTGATATCAACATCTCCGGGAACATTTAGGCTGCCCTAAAGCTAGCTAAGGATGCTTCAGAAGAAAGGAGGTAAGAATAGCCTATTCCTAAACTCTAAGATCAAGGGGAGATTGAAAGAAAATGAAAGAGTAAAGAGGAAAGATAAAGAAAACTTACTGGGGACTCTAAGAAGTGATGATCTGTGCTAAAGGTTTTATGCACAGGAAAACTATGCTCAAGAAGTGTGCTCGGCAGAGAGGGAACTGAAGAAGAGAGGATGCAAAAAGTGGTATGGGAAATCAGGAGAAGCTATTTATAAGGATAAAAGCATTTAATGGAGGAAGAGGTGGGAAAACCCCTCTGACCGCTATTGGTAACTCCCACACGCGTAGGCATGGTTCACGAATCGTCAGACGATTTGCGAATCGTCAGGCCATAATTACTGACGGACGTGATAGCCTAGCACAACACTTCTTTTAAAGTAGCATTAATGGCCATTTTGCTTGTTAAACAATTGATGATCAAGCTTCCCGGAGGGACAACAATATTCAGATAATCCTTGATTTGCTCTCGGTGGCCGGTCACGAATCAAGGGGGGTTATTGTATAGGGGTTGGTCCCGGGGTCATTCAGGCTGCCGAGCATAGGACCACCCACAATAGGAAACCCAAAAGCCCAGAAAACAAATAGATTGTGAGCCCAAGTAAAAGTTAAGCCCAATAGCCATCATTAGGTACACACAATATCGCACTAGAAAACTTTTATAATCTTGCTCTACTCTCTTCATTTTGTTAATGGCTGTTTTAGCCACTCTTGCATATTCCTCTGTCTTCTCAAGGAAGGAATTGTAGGTTTCTTGCAATCCCACTGTTCTTTCATCTTCCTCATCATCAGATTCCTCTACTATTCCCATCGACTCCACTTTAGTGTGCTCCCCAAGCTCTTCCACTAGCAATCTCAAATCATCTGAAGATTGTACAGGAGCAATGGCCATGAATGCAGAGTAGTTTCCCTCTCCATCACAGTTTTCTTCTGAGTCTGAATTAGAGGAGTTTGTGTCACTGAGAGTAGTGGCATACACTTTACCCTTCCCTCTTAAATAGTTGGGACACTCCTTCTTGAAATGTCCATGACCATTGCATTCATAGAATGTGATTCCTTGAGAAGATTGAGAATCCTTCCCATCTTTCTTCTTGAAATCCTTTTTCTCCTTCCAGGAATTTGGGAATTTTCTCTTCTCAACAAACTTTCCATTCCTTTTTGAACTTCAAGAACTTTCGAAAGTTCTTAGCAAGATATGCCACATCTTTTTCGACCTCATCCTCATCCGATGAGTCTTGAGCTTCCACTCTTTCATTGATTGTCTTTAGAGCAAGAGATTTGCTCTTCCTTTGTGATGGTAGAGAGAGCTCATATGTTTGAAGTGAGCCAATCAGTTCTGGAACTTTAATCTCATCAAGGTCCTTACTCTCTTTAATGGCAGTAACCTTCGCACAGAAGCTTTCTAGTAATGATCGTAGAATTTTTCTTACAACATTGGAGTCCTCCGTCTTCTCCCTCAAGTTAAACTTCCCAATTACCACCTCATTTAGCTTCCCGTAAAATGAGTCGAATGACTCGTCTTCGCTCATTTTCAACTCTTTGAAATGAGTTGTAAGCATTTGGAGCTTGGTGTCCTTTACCTTTTTGGTTCCCTCATAAGTTGTTTCTAGAATTTGCCATGCCTTCTTGGCAATTGTAACGTCAGAAATCCTGTGAAACTCATCTGGAGAAACACCACAAAAAATAGCATTTAGGGTCTTGCTATTAGCATTAGCTACCGCAAGGGCTGCCTTGTCCCATGTGGATTTGGCAGCTTCCGACCTAGTCCATCCTATATCTACAGCATCCCAAACACTCTCATTAATGGAGCATAGGAATGCCCTCATATGGACTTTCCAAAATGCATAGTTGCTTCCATGAAAATATGGAGGAGCATTTAGAGATTGAGATTAATCCATCTCAAATGGGGTCAAGGATCGCACTCAGATAATTAAACCACAACAAGTGCACCCACTCTGATAACAATAGAAAGTTCAAATATTGTGTAAAACACCTATGAACTATTAGACCTCGAAATACAAAACTAACAACACAAGCTTATAATCAAACAATATATGTGCGGAACATGAAATATAAACTATAACCAAATAGGTAACACACTCTAAACCATAATTAATCACAATCACAATAGTAATTAAAAGGTAAAGAGAAAGGGAAGAAAGATGCAAATGCAAAGATAACACGGCATTGTGTTATCGAAGAGGAAACCGAAGTACTCGGCGAAAAACCTCTCTGTCGCCCTCTAAGCGATCAATAATCTACTAGAGAATGAAGTTGGGATACATGAATAGCAAAAGACCCTCCAAATCTAATCTACCCAGTGCACCTAAGCCCTCCAAGCTTCTTGCTCCAATAGGGTTACGTTGAACTTTGTCTTATCTAGCTTACAGGATCTTGCAATAGCCCATTACATCAACCAAAATGAATTGGTCCATTCTGAACTGCTTCCCAAGCACCAAAATACCTCTTTACTGATATGGGTATGGTGAGATAAGGATTTGGCTAATGTACCTCTCAAGGATATGTTAATGGAGAAGGTGAGAGTAGAGGAATTTGAAGAATCAAAAGATAAAGATTGTGGATGAGTTAATCTTGTTTTTCTCTAAGGTTTCTCTCTCAAAATTCTCTCAGGAGGCTCTCTACATTTCTTGGGTATAAAGGTATTTATAGTAGGGTGTATAAGAAATACGAAAAGTCAGTTACAATCAAACAGGGCATTCTAGTTGCTCGACCTCGCAACTGGAATGAGTCGCGAGCTAACTGCCTGGCCAGACTGGAAGTCTTGTCCTGTAATGCTACAGCTGGCATGACCCTTCAGCTCCTCTTGCATGCTTCATACGTGTGCCATTCTGGCGACTTGCCAATCACAAGATCCAGTCGCGAGACTCCCCTGAATTGCACACTTCTGGGGATTTCTTCACACTCTCTCACACACTATCCTTACATAATTCTCACTTAAATACAAAGTATCTAATTGCTAAATTACAAGCAAATTTGGTACGGAATAAAGTCAACACATGATTGAATAAATTCAACCTTATAAGGACAAAAAGAGCATAGGCTCAACCATAGGAACCATTCCTTATTCAAACAGAACGATTGTTTGGAGTGAGTGTCTCATGAGAAGTGAGACAAGGGTTAGAAGAATGAGAATCGGAGACGCATATAGATAAAGAGGTAAGAGCATTAACCATATGCTTCAACAACTTACCACTTTCAATCAAATTCGATTTAGCAAAGAATAACTTCCAAGAAGCTCAAGTTTCTCTTTTCTTTTAATTCTTTTTAGGGTTTGAAACTTAGAGCAATGAGGTTTTAGATGACCAAAAGCACCATAATGGTGACAAATAATGTGTTTAGGTCCACTAGGCTTTTTAGGGAGGGATCTAGCAACATAGTTTTGTTCTCTCTTCAACATGGAACATTGAGGTCTAATATGACTGATCACACTGCAATGGTGGCAAATAGGAATAAACTTAGATCCACTCAAATCCCTAGGATGAGACCTAAATGAAGGCTTAGGCTTAAGAGCCTTTCTCTCCACTTTTTGGTTTCTTTAGAGGTAGAACTCACAATAGGCACAAAATTGTGCAACACAACATGATTGTAACAAAGATTTTCTTCCTTTTTAGTGATAGGTTTAGCAATCAAACACTTGGCATGCATTTTAAGAGATTCATTTTCACATTTAAGATCATAAACAAGTTTGTTAGACAAAACAAGTTTAGCATCCAAGTACACATTCAAACATTCAAACTCTTTCATCTATTCATAAGAATTTTTAGCAAATTTCTTATATTTCTCAACCACTTTGTTGGATTCAATGAGCTTAGCAATCAAATCATCTTTTTCAGTAGTGATCTTGCTCAAATTCTCATGAAACATCTTAAACTTTTTCTTCAAGAGTTTGACATTTGGAATTTTAACAACACCCAAAGATTCATGTAACATATCATCACAAGCATGAGGATAAATACTCATACAGGCATTTTCACAAATACATTGCATGTTACAATCAACAACATCCAAAACGTCCATAAAAGCATACAAAGCACTATCCATGACAATAAATACAAAGGGTCAAAGATAACGCTTAGGTAATTAAATCAAAATAAGTATGCCCACTCTGATACCAATTGAAAGCTCAATTAGTGTGAAACACTTATACTTGTTTAGACCCCTAATTTTAAATTATGGCTTAATTGCATTACTCTAACTTTTTTAAGTGCGAAACAAGAGTAAATGAAGCACAATAAACCAGAACTACTCTAGTGCATAGACATGAACAATAAACAATATATGTAAAGCATAAAGAGTAAGGGAAGAGAGATGAAAACACAAGATAACACCAAGATGTGTTATCGAAGAGGAAACTGAAAATCGATGAAAAACCACTCCACAACCCTCCAAGTCAAAATCAATCCATTAGTGAATAAGTTGGAGTACATGAATATCAAAAAGACTTTCCAAGTCTAATCTAACCAATGTACTTAAGCCCTCCAAGTCCTGCTATCAACAGACTTCTCGAAGTCTTGTGTTCATTATTGATTTGGATCCCACAATACCGTCCGATTGCATCCGCCAAACCTAACCGGCTACTTTTGGCAAATCTCCAAAGCTTCCCAAGTTCCAAAACACACTCTACACCCTGAATAGGTGTAGGTTGTTTTTGGGTACAAATATCTTCTCAAGGTATAACATTAGGAAAGGGAAGGAGAAGAGACTACAATGATTTCTCACTAAAGGATTAGTAGCTCTTTCTCTCTCAAAGGTGGGTGTGTTGTAGAAACCTCTTTAGGGTTTCTCTGAATAGCCTCCTTTACTTTTCTGAGTAATGGAGGTATATATAGTATGGGTAAAGGGTAAGAAAGTTATACTTAAAATCCTCCAGGCGAGAGTTTCGCAGGTACTTCATTAGATGGCATTTCTCGTGAAGTACTCGCAAAATATAGCCTGGCATTTGAATCTTCAGCTTCCAGCATGTGCTTCTCACGTGACCTTTTCGCGGGTTGCTTCACTCACAAGCTTCTTGCGAGCTAGTCGCAAAACGGCACTAATCTTCATTGCATGTTTGATTCTTCACCAACTTAATATTAAATCCAATACAATAAAATCTCACAAAATACAAGGAAATAATTTATTGCAACTGTAACACTTTTTGTCATGAAATAAAGTCAACATAAAATATAGTTGTAAATCACAACTTTACAATTTTCAACTACTGGCCAAGAAACCCCTTGAACTTTTATATTGGCTAAAGACATCCCCAACCATTCATTGTCTCACTAGAGCCGAAGTTTTTGTCCCACCGCTAATCTCGCTGTCCAACTCCTATGCAAGTTAGTTAGGCCAGAGTAGAAAACTCACCCAACACAAAATGCAAAATCAAATCAATATTAGCACAAAACACACCCATTTACATAATCAAATCACACCCATTTTCATGATCAAATCAACATTAACTAAATAGCAGAAACCCAATAAAAAGTGAAAAAATAAAAATAATAGGAAAGAAAACCAAAGCAGAGCTTATAACTAAAGTAAACATAGGTCTAAGCCAGTACTTGAAATTTCAAACAAAATACAAAACCAAACACTAATCTCATTATATACCTCAACTACATAACTATCTCCTTTAGAGCTTACAACCCATTAAACCTAAGTCTTGCCACCACCCAAAAAAAAAAAAAAAAAAACACTCAATTGAAAATGCTAAAATCACACACATCCACCTTAGAACCCAAACTTGGTTCGGGGCTAGTGCCTTCGCTTAGCTTTGTGCCTAAACTTTTTTTAAAAAATGACACTGTATTAGATTAGGCGTAGAAATTGTGTTTGACAAATCTAGAAATAGAGGAATTTGATTAGGGACTTGATGATGTTGCAGATCCTAACTCCGACTTTGGTCAGCAAGATCGGTGGCAAGACACATACTCCAGCTCTGATGAGACCACTAATGGGTGACTGGTTCAATCATCTCTCTCTCTCTCTCTCTCTCTCTCTCTAAACCTAACCCAAAAGTTTCTCTCTCCTCTACCATCGGGTTCGTGGATTAGATTTGGCATTTTGAAGTCCACGTAAGTCTTACGTGACTGCTTTGTTAGTATTCTAACAAGAGACTAGCTAATGTATTGATTTGGCTACTATGTATAGTTTATGGAGTAAATTGGCCATATAAAAGTTCAGGGGTGTCAAAGCGTTTTTCCCATAAAAGTTGTATGTATGATCAATTTTTTTATATCTATTTTCAACCATTATTTTGAACTAAAATTATTGATTTTGATTTATTTTTTAACTAATTGTAGCAATGAACAAAGTGAAGATTTTTTTTTTTTTTTTTTTTTTTGAGAAACAAATAAAGATATATAACATTTGTTAACTATCTGATGCATATGTCACAAGGGTTAACAACTAGTTCCTATAACAAATGAGGGCTTTTAACCCCTAATTATTCTCGCAAGGGAGAATGCCATATGGAATTGCAGTAAACTGTTACAACTTTAAAAAGAAAGGTTTATATGCTTTAAATATATATATATATATATATATATATTGTGTGTGATCTGTCCATATTTTTCATCATCTTTCATTGGAAAGGTCCAAGAAATCCTGCTGGGACTCTTAAAAGAGAGTACTAGTGCCTTTTCAAATTGTCAAGAAAGATGTAAGTAAGACATGAGTTATTCTAGAGAGCCTCTAAAAGATGTTAGGCTAAGAAAATTCATAGAAAATGGAGCGTTTCTTTATTTGTATCTGGGAAGCACGAGCACAAGTATGGGTATAGGTATTGCACAATAATATGAGCAATTTTTGAAAAATTATAATGTGACATTGGAGATACGACACAAATATGACATCAGCACAACACGAGTATGGCATCCCAAATAAAGTGTCTATACTTTCTAGTTTGTATTCATTTAAGTTTTTGATTTTATTTTATTTTCAGTTTTAGTTCTTTAGGAGTATGGCTATTTTGTTTCTTGCAAAACAATCTCCCAGGCATGATGAGATAAATGAGTAATTCTCATTCGCTCATTTTTGATAAATGAGAAATTCTCTTTCACTCATTTTTTACGTCTATTGTTTTCAGTGGTGATTCTAAGAATTTTTTTTAAGATGGTCACAAAGAAACTTAAATTATACAAAATTTAATAAAGAGACAATTTAAATATATCAACATCACACACACAAAAAAAAAAAAAAAAAAACACGCAAATACATGAAATGTTACAACTTTTTTGTACTAAAAAAGAGAACAAGAAGAAAAAAAAAAAAAAGATTAATAAAAGATACAGTGCAAATTGAAAATGCTAATATGAGAATAATAAAATGACTACAACAATTTCATAACAAATCTTATGCAATAAGTTGTTAGCCTGTTATTAGTGGGTAAAACATATTAATATTGAACCCAAGTTAGAATTAGTAACAGTTTACCACATAAGATTTATTGTGAAAATGTTATGGATATAACATTACTTTTATATTTATTAAACTCAAATTCTTATGATTTTCAAGTAAAGGTGTTCAACATATTTATTAGGGTAGTTAAAATAGGTCAATTTAGTATATAATATATATATTTTAAAGTGTATATATATATATATATATTTTTAAATCAGGGTGGTTACAGAACATATTAGTTTAAAATGATTATTTATATAATTTTTCTCTTGTATGTATAATTTTCTTTTTTAATTTTATTTTACGAGTGTGG
Source organism: Quercus alba (assembly GCA_036321655.1). Taxonomy (NCBI): domain Eukaryota; kingdom Viridiplantae; phylum Streptophyta; class Magnoliopsida; order Fagales; family Fagaceae; genus Quercus; species Quercus alba. Next base: position 75,393,881 of record CM070299.1, on the reverse strand, counting down.
TCTCAGGACCACTCTCACATACAAGTAGAACCTCCAGTGACTGTTTTACACAATATTCTCAATTGACGCGCTGACTACATATTTTAAAAGGTGAAAAGCTTATGTCCACATTCTAAACATGAAAGTGTATGAGAAAAAATCAGATGTAAGAAAATAAAAGCCTGGGTTCATGCCTTGTTTCCAAATCCTGGTTTTGAATATGTACATACCACCGTAATTCTAAGCAGTAAAATAAGGATGGGGTCATGCTATCATTGCTGGACTACTTAAACTAAGGGCACCAGCTAAGTATTTGGATCTTTAGTGTAACTCGGTTTATCAGGAACATGCTGGAGCCGCTCAATCGTTGACCTTCACTGGGCTTTGTTAGGTGTGTTAAGTTTGGAAAGCGTACGTGCTTCATCGAGACCACGGAGTGATCAGCTAGATGAACTCTTCTCCTTGCCTTTGATGTTTCAGGGTCTTGATCACAGTCTATGGATTATCTTGGGAGGTAATAAATTCAATAAGGATATGGAACCTAATCTCTACCAAATAGTAGATTGGAAGAAGATAATTTCAAATAGATTGGAAGGTAAACTTAATATACTTCCCTCTTAAAATTTAAGGATAAACTTAAATTATATAAGTACCATAGATAAAGTACATTAGAGTCCCTAATTCAATTCAAAATTTTGGTATTTTTAAATTCAATTATTCTTAAAAAAAAAAAAAAACACTATTTTTATCTTATATATTGATCCATGCATGTAGCTTTTGAATTCAATTGAGAAACTTAATGTGCTATAATAAAGGTACTGTATCTAAATTTTATCTAAAGTAAAAAAACAATTGTTTTGTTAGATCTGTAGTTCTCTTTCTGCAACTTGGCCATTATCAAAATAAATAAATAAATATTTCTACAACCTTGCCCAGCCTGGCTCTTACTTATTTAAGGTGCAAAATATAATTATACTAGTCGCTAACCCGTGCAATGCACGGGATAGTTAAACAAAATTTATACACATTCACTTTTATTAGTACAATTATTTGAAAATAATTCTAACTAATACCTAAATGTAAGAGACACATTGACTTACTATTTAAAGTAGCCTTTTGAAGAATTTACACATATTGTGCAACTGAGCCTTAATTTCTCATCAACAATAAAAACATGGAAATTCAAAACATAGAAAGAAAATAAAAATTACAACAATTAATTCCATTATCTTTCATGCTATACTTTGTAATTGTACGGAATTAAGTCAACTCAATTTAAGTAGTTGTAATAAAATTGGCTTCTACTATTCTCTATTCTATAGAGATATGAACATATTGAATTTCTCAAACAATTACCAGTATTGCAATAAAATGATTTATTATTGAAAATAAGAAACAAAGAAAATCTATCTATAGCTTAAGAAACACAATATACTAAAATTAAAGAGATAAAATTTTCAGAGGACAAAATATTATAGATAATGTTAGAAACAGATTATATACTTAAAATGGTTAGTAATTTATAGCACTTACCCCCCACTATTAGTATACAGACACCAAGTGCAGTGCCAATGAAATCGTTTTTTGTATTGTTGTTCCAAATTGCAACACTTATCTCTCTAAGGCCTTCAATTAACGAAAACACGAACTTCTCTTGGAATACCGGAGTATTATGACCATCTATACACACACAAAACAAAATCAGCATAACTCACTATAACTCTATAAAAGCCTAAAAAAATATAAAGAGAAATTAAAGGGGTTGAATTTGATATTTATGTTTGGAGAGAGAGAGTTTGCAGAAACTGTGACTTTATATTTCTTAACTTGAAAGAGGGGTAAGGTTGCTAGGGTTTTGAAGTGTTATAATGTTTTTATTTTTATTTTTTAAATATTGTACTGACGTGGAAAAATATGGTGCCAGCAGAGGTTTCGGTTATATATATATATATAGATTAAGGGTTTTATATTCATGAACCTTGTACATAACTAGGAATTGTCACATGTCACAAATGCATGATGCACGGATAAGGTCAGCAGCTAACGTTCCTCCTCCATATGTCACGTTGAATCATATAAGCATTTTTTATATGGATATGGTCAGCATGCTATTACTTATGTATTGATGAAGCCCAGTAAATAACGTTCACTTCTTTGCTGCTCTAGGGAAGTTATATTCAATATTCACACATCGAATCTCTAGAAGTTTATTTGGGTGGAAGTATTTAAATGGAAAATTGTTAATTTTAATTTAATTAAGTTCAACTAGATAGCTCTGTAGGAAATTTAACCAAAAATCGTAGGGAAGTTAACCAAAAATCCCAACTTGTGAGAAACAAAATAAATAGAGAAAACACACGCCAAAGAAAAGAATCACACGCACAAGACGATATATACGTAGTTCGGCAATTTGCCTACGTCCACGGAGTTGCAGGGATTTCACTATTATCAGGAAAGATACAATAGTGCACAAGAACACTCTCAAGAAACCCAAATCCTAATTACACCCTAACACTCTCTCACAGAAAAAATAAGAATAGAAGTTGGGTGCCTCTCTTTTCTCTATTTCTCTCATGCGGCTGCTCACTAGGTTAATTGGAATTTTTCTCTATAATCTCTCACAGCTGCAGTTAAAATATAATATAATATAATATAATATATATATATATATATATTAAAGTCGGCTGAATAAGATTTCCTATTACAAATAGGATTTGGTCAATAGTGACCGACTTAGGTGGACGTGGGCTTGTGGCAATTCAAGCCACACACGGCCCACTTCAACAAATCTCCACCTTGGCTTGAATTGATCAAGCTACACGAGCAAACTCCTCCATCAGCTCCACCTTAGCCCTTAAGGGCTCACAAGCTGCAAACATTAGCCACAATCCTCCATACACAATCCCTCATCCCTGCAACTCATCCTCCTGTCCTCAAGCTAGAAGACCAATTGAAACTGCGCACAACTTCAACTTCTCAATAGTGACACCCTTAGTCAACATGGCTGCCGGGTTCTTAGATCCACAAATCTTCTTAAGTATTACCAGCTTATCTTCAACAAGATAACGAATAAAGTGGTATTTTGTCTGTATGTGCTTCGACTTTGAATGAAAAGCCGAATTTTTGGCAAGAAAGATTGCACTCTGACTGTTACTGTGTAGAATGCCCATCTTCTGCTTCTTACCCAATTCATCTAAGAAACCATGTAGCCAAATCATCTCCTTTCCAGCTTCAGTTGCTGCAACATACTCAGCTTCTGTAGTAGACAAAGTAACAATCTTCTGTAGATTTGAAGCCCATGATATAGCTATACCACCCAGAGTGAAAACAAACCCTGTAGTACTCTTTCTACTGTCAATATCACCAGCAAAATCAGCATCTACATAACCCTGCAGTTTCAAACTTGCACTTGTGAAGCAAAGACATGTATCTGATGAACCCTTCAGATATCTCAGAATTCACTTAACTGCCTCCCAATGCTGCTTTTCAGGCCTACTCATGAATCTGCTCACAACTCCTACTGCATGTGCAATGTCTGACCTTGTACACACCATAGCATACATCAAGCTGCCAATAGCTGAGGCATAGGGCACCTTGTTCATATGGTTCCTTTCTTCTTCTGTCTTCAGTGATTGTTCTTTGCTTAGTTTGAAATTACTACCCAAGGGTGTGCTCACTAGTTTAGCTTCATTCATGTTGAACCTGCTGAGAACTTTCTTCACATACTCTGACTGTGAAAACTTCAATGTACCATTAGTCTTGTCTCTAATGATTCTCATACCAAGGATTTGCTTTGTAGCTCCCAAATCCTTCATTGCAAACTGTTTGGACAATTGCTTCTTTAGATTATTAATCTCCTCAATGCTAGACCCTGCAATAAGCATATCATCTACATACAACAGTAATATGATGTAAGAATTGTCAAAAGACTAAACATAGCAACAGTGATCAGCTTCACATCTCTTGAACCCATTCTATGCATAAAACTATCAAATTTCTTGTACCACTGTCTAGGAGCTTGTTTTAGGCCATACAAGCTCTTTCTCAGCTTGCAGACTAAATTCTCTTGTCCTTGAGCAATGAACCTTTCTGACTGAATCATGTAAAGGTCTTCCTCCAAGTCACCATGAAGGAATGCTGTCTTCACATCTAACTGCTTAAGATGTAAGTTTTCTGCAGCCACCATTCCCAGTACTAGTCTGATTGTTGACATCTTCACAACTGGAGAAAATATCTCTGTGTAGTCAATGCCTTCCTTCTGCTGGAACCCTTTAACAACTAATCTGGTTTTGTAACGTTTGCTACCATCATGCTCATTCTTTATTCTGTATACCCACTTGTTGTACAAAGCCTTCTTTCCTACTGGCAATTCAGTTAGTTCCCATGTTTGATTCCCCAACAAGGAATCCATCTCATCCTTCATGGTTAACTCCCACTTGCTTGAATTTTCATCTTGCAAGGCTTCATCATAACACTCTAGCTCACCACCATCAGTCAACAGGAGATAATTTAAAGTGGGTGAATAACGCTGTGGAGGTCTAATGTTCCTGGAAGATCTGCGGACTTCAGCTACAAGTGTACTCAGATCTACCTGTGAATTTACATTCTCCTTATCTTCTTCACCCCTTTTCTGGACAGTACCTTCAGTCAATTCATCTAAGTTGACAAATTCAGATTTCTTTTGATCTATCTCTATAACATCTGACACTACAGTTGACCTGTCCTTGTACATAACCTGTTCATTAAATATCACATTTCTACTTTTGATGATTTTCTTGTTTTGTTCATCCCAAAACCTATAGCCAAATTTCTCATCACCATAGCTAATGAAAAAACATATTTTAGACTTTGCATCAAGTTTACTACGAGCATCAGAATCAATATGAACATAGGAAACACAACCAAAAACTTTTAAGTGTGAAAACTTTACCTCTTTACCGCTCCAAACCTCCTCAAGAAATCTGAACTCCATGGGAATTGAAGGTCCTCAGTTTATCAGGTAAGCTGCAGTGCTAACAGCATCAGCCCAAAAAGTTTTTGATAGTCTAGCATGCAACCTCATACTCCTAGTACGCTTATTGAGAGTTCTGTTCATGCGCTTAGCCACACCATTCTGCTGTGGTGTCCCAGGAATGGTCTTCTCCATCCTAATTCCCTGTGTAGCACAATACTCACTGAACCCTCCATCTATGTACTCTCCTCCATTATCTGACCTCAAACATTTTACTTTCAAATCTGTTTCTGTCTCAACCATCTTAAAGATTTCAAATACATCTGATTTATTTTTCAGAAAATAAACCCATACCTTTATGCTTGAGTCATCAATGAAAGTGATGTAGTACCTTGAACCTCCAAGGGATGTAGTATCAGTACTTGCATCAGCAACTGCAATTGTGTCTCTTGGACTTGAGGTCATGTACAGAGTACCAGTTTACTTTCCACGAGCCAATACCCTAGCTCCCTTTGTAACTTTCCAAGTACCACCAACAAATAGTATTGCATGCCCTTCATCGTCAAGTTGTCCAACAGAAATCAGATTCCTCCTTAGGTCAGGAATATGTCGAACCTTCTCCAGTAACCAAACAGACCTATTGGGCAATAATATCCGAACATCTCCCATACCCACAACATCCAAGGCTGAACCATCAGCCAAATAGACCTTACCAAAATCACTTGCAACATAATTCTGTATGATTTTTGGGTGTGGAGTGATATGAAATGAAACTCCTGAATCCAAAACTCAATCATCAAGTGGACTGTAATGCATCCTGTACCTCTTCTGTTACAGCATTAGCAGAATCATCTTCATTCTTCTTCTTAGGACTTTTGCATTAATTCCTAAAGTGACCTATTTTCCCACAATTCCAGCATTGTACTTATTGGCCTGATCTAGATTTACTTCTATTTCGATTAGAATTTCTGGATTTTGATCTGCCCCGATTTGAATTTCTGTTATTACCTCTGCCTCTTGTCTTAAGGTTTAGGGCAGAACCAGATCCTGAGGATTCACCTGTATCTCTTCTGCGAATCTCCTCAGCCATAATTAAATTTCGTATATCATTGTACTTGAGTTTTTCCTTTCCTGTAGAATTGCTTACTGCCATCCTCATTGCCTCCCAACTGTTTGGCAAAGAAGCCAAGACGATCAAAGCACAAATCTCATCATCAAAATCAATTTCTACAGACGACAATTGATTTGTGATAGTATTAAATTCATTCAGATATTGTGCTACTGATGCATTCTCTGCCATCTTTAGATTGAACAGTTTCTTCATCAAATGCACCTTATTGTTTGTTGACGGCTTTTCATACATACCAGACAAAGCCTTCATCAGATCTGCTGTGGTCTTCTCCTTTACAACATTGTGTGCAACAGACCTAGACAGAGTTAACCTAATAACTCCCAATACCTGTCTGTCAAGAAGAGCCCATTCCTCAGCCTTCATAGCCTCAGGTTTTTCCCCTAGAAGCGGTAGATGCAACTTCCTCCCATAAAGGTAATCCTTGATTTGCATCCTCCAAAATCCAAAGTCTGTGCCATCGAACTTTTCTATTCCAGACGCCTTTCCTGCTTCCTCTGCCATTGCTCCCACTCAAACCTAACCCTAGGCTCTGATACCAGTTGTAGGGAATTTAACCAAAAATCCCAACCTGTGAGAAACAAAATAAATAGAGAAAACACACGCCAAAGAAAAGAATCACACGCACAAGAAAATATTTACGTGGTTCGGCAATTTGCCTACATCCACGGAGTTGCAGGGATTTCACTATTATCAGGAAAGATACAACAGTGCACAAGAACACTCTCAAGAAACCCAAATCCCAATTACACACTAGTACTCTCTCACAGAAAAAATAAGAATAGAAGTTGGCTGCCTCTCTTTTCTCTATTTCTCTCATGTGGCTGCTCACTAGGTTAATTGGAATTTTTCTCTATAATCTCTCACGGCTGCACTTAAAATATAATATATATATATATATATTAAAGTCGGCTGAATAAGATTTCCTATTACAAATAGGATTTGGTCAATAGTGACCGACTTAGGTGGACGTGGGCTTGTGGCAATTCAAGCCACACACGGCCCACTTCAACAAGCTCAACTGATAAAATCTCTGATGATTGAATAAGAGATATGGGGATCAATGGGCCTACACCAGAAATCGATTGATGTCTTGGTCTGATAAAGAGTTATCATCAGGAGCAAACGTCATAAGTTGAAACTCTCTCAAAAAAAAAAAAAATATTGAAAAATATCATACATCTTGATGGATTTAAAAAATAAACATAATTAGATGCATATTAATATTCATAGCTAGTTTGAATACTACTAAGGATTGGGAGGTTTAAGTGATGGTTCAATAGTACTATCATCTTTTATAGTGCCCAATATCTATAGTTCAAACTCCACCTCCCCTCTTATTATTTATCTAAAAAGAAAAAGAAATCTAACTAAGAGTCTTTTATGTATTTTTCTCAACTCTTAAAAAAAAAAAAAACCTTATGAATATATTATTTGGTAGATTATGAAAATTTTCATTCTTGATTGGTTTGATTTACAAAATAAAATATTTTTTTAGTTAACTTTATTTTTGTTATTGTGACACGATGAATTTATTTCATGTTAATTTACAAAATAAATTTATATTTGAAATAATAATAAGTTTTTGTAAGATCTAATTTGAAATCTTGATTAAACTTTCACATTAATATATTATATACGTTGTGGATTTGAGATGATTAGATGTAATATACAGTCAAAATTTATAATATCACAAGTATTATTATTAATTAGAAAGAATTCTTAATACTCAAAAATATTATGAGCATGTTTGGTTGACTGTAATAGACACTATAATATAATAATTATTCTTATGGTTTAATTATTCTATAATTTGGTTACAAATAATTATTATTACTTATAAATATTTATTCTTTAAAATGAGGAATAACTATTTCTATAATTTGGCTGTAATAATTTTTAAAATTAATATAGGGTAAACTATGTATTTGTTGACGTGAGTAACTGTCAAAAAAAAAAGTTTTCGTAGATATGGTAATAAACTTTTTTTTTGGTCATTAGCCACGTCAATAATTTTCATCCAGGAAATAATAGCAGAGACTAAATTAATACAATACTAAAAGGTTGGAAATCAAAATGACACAATTAAAAAGTTAGGGACCAAATTGAAATATGATGTAAAGGATAGAGACCAAATACGTAGTTTACTCATTAATATATTTTCAAATATACAAACTTTATATATACACATAACAATTATAAAAATAAAACTTTAGAGTTAATTTGAAAATAATATCGAATCATGGGGCTTAATTGGCACCTCTCCATATACAAAATTTTTTGGTGGTCTTTGGGGAAAAGAGTTTGAGTTACAAGATTAACAGTATATCATAAATGTCTCAAAAAAAAAAAAAATCCCATTTTTAGGAAAAAGTAATATTACAGAAATGATTTGAGCTATTAATACTTTAATTTTAAAAGTTTTTTTTTCCCTTCAATTAAATTTAAATTTTATTCTTTTATAACTTTAGAACCTTAAAAACATTATTGGCAAAATAGGAAACATCTTATTTCTATTTTTTTCAATGAAGTTTTACACATAGAAGATATATATATTGACAGTTTTTAGACCCCTTAAAAACATAATTGGATTAATCTAGGTAATTAACCAAGTTATTACTTAGTCCAAATTCCAAATCTAGGTTATCACAATCAAACAATCATATCATGCAAAGCAGCGGAAAGATAAATAATACAATGATATGATCACCCAGGAAACCAAACTGGTAAAAACCTAGGGAGGATTTAACTTAGCTATCCTTAAGGTAAACCTGAATCCACTATAAAAGAACCGAAGTTTCACAATAGGACTTAGACCACTAATATCCTATTGCTACCCACCAGTAGAAACTTACTGACACGACCACGTGCAAGCTCCAAGACCACGGACTCCTTCTGTCACGCCCCGAACCTAAAAAGAGCTAGACACGTGATAACAGCCACACACTTATAAAGTTTACACTCTACAAGTATGTAAGGCCCTCTTAAACAAATAAATAACTATCCTTAAGAAAATTTCATCAATAAATTTAAAATATCCTCAATAAAGAAATTCTCAAAAGATCTCCAAATAATAATCTTCCAACATCAAATAAAAATAAACTAAATCCTTTAAGTCTGAAGGATTACAGAAATGGTAATCTTAAAACATAAAAGTTCAAAACTTATTCCATTGATTTCCTAAACTTCACTCATGCGCACATCCCAGCGGAAGCCCAAACATATGCTACTCTTCCTGATCAAAATCTGAAAGGAGAAAGAGGAGGGGGTGGGGGGGGGGGGGGGTGAGTTGACAGCTCAATAAGAAACCAAAATCCAATTAAGTTCTATCCAACTATAGATCTATGAAGTAATAAGATGTAATATGAATCTTCAAAAGTTATACTATGCTATGGGTTTTCAAAAATAACTAAAGAAATTTCATAGTCTTAAAATAATAAGTTGCAAATAGATCACATACTTTAATCTTACAAATATATCATAGATGGTTTAGGAAGTAGTCAATTTTTCATATATCAAAAGCTATAACTTACAATAGGTTCAAAAAAATACATAAGTAGTTTTAAAGACTAAAATTAGTTCAAATACTCAAACGTAATTCATATTCTTAACAATCTTATGACCATGGTCACGCTATATCCCCGTGACTGGGCATCAAAGTACCAATGAATAACCCCCATTGGGTTGGGTATCAGAATACCAATGAATAACCCCCGTTGGCTGGGTATAAGAGTACCAATGAATAACCCCCATTGGTTTGGGTATCAGAATACCAATGAATAACCCCCATTAGCTGGGTATTAGAGTACCAATGAATAACCCCCATTGGTTTGGGTATCAGAATACCAATGAATGACCCCCATTGGTTGGATATCAGAATACCAATGAATAACCCCCATTAGCTGGGTATTAGAGTACCAATGAATAACCCCCATTGGTTTGGGTATCAGAATACCAAGAAATAACCCCCATTGGTTGGGTATCAAAATCAATTCATAGTCAATTTGTCCATAATCATATATAATCATATTTTCAGTATTCAAATATTTTTGTGATATTTCTATATTCTGTACGTTAAATCAATATAGTTAAAGGAACAATTAAATAAATAAATCATATACTCAATGCTCCTATTTATTTGTGAAATTTCTCTATTCTTTACTTGAAATTAGTAATACAATAGAAATAAATAGTAACAACTGTAAACAATTTTCAGTAGTTAAAATACGCAAAATAAAACCCATTAGGATAAGGTTACTTACCTTGAAAAGCTATTTCAAAAGAAACTTTTCCTTAATAGTTTCTCTAAAATCTTTAGATATTGCCTAGAACAATTTTCAAATATTCTTACTCAATAATCAGATTGTAAGGTTGAATTTATTCAACCATCTAATTGGCTTTATTCCGTGCCAAATTTGCTTGTAATTCAGCATTTAGTAACCCTATATTTAGGTGGATTTGATGTAAGGGTAGTGAGTGAGATAGAGTGAAGATTGCTCAAGAGTGTGCAAGAAAACAGAGACTCGCGGCTGGGACTCGCGGGTGACTCGCGGCTGCAAGCCGCCAGAAGCAGCACACGTGCCAAGCATGCTGGAAGATGAACAGTCATTCCAGCTGGAGCACTACAGGACAAAACAGGACAACTGGCCATACGGTTATCTCGCGACTGGATCTCGCGACTTGGCCAAGCCGCGAGGTCAAGCCGCGAGCCACCTCTGTTTTGTAAAACCTGACGTTTCACATTCCTCTCCCACTCCAGTATAAATACCCCTTTTACCCACGATTGTGAGAGAGCTTCCAGAGAGAATTTTGAGAGAGAAACCCTAAAGAAAAACAAGATTGATTCACCCACAATCTATACCTTAGAGTCTCTTCAAATTCCTCAACTCTCTTCCTCTCCATTGTCAAATCCTTGAGAGGCATTATACCAAACCTGATTCTCACCATTATCATTACTGTGAGAGAGCTATTTGGATTTCTGGGAAGTAGTTAGGAAGGAACCAATCTTCATTGGTTGATACTACGGTCTAGTAGCAGAATCCGGGAAGCTAGAAAAGAAAAAGGTTCGGCGCAACCTCGTTGGAGCAAGAAGCTTGGAGGGCTTAGGTGCACTGGGTAGATTAGGCTTGGAGGGTCTATTGCTGTCCATGTATCCCAACTGTATTTTCTAGTGGATTGTTTACCGCTTGGAGAGCGGCGGAAAGGTTTTACGCCGAGGGTTTCGGTTTCCTCTTCGATAACACATCGCGTGTTGTCTTTGTGTTTGCATCTTCCTTCCTCTTTATCTTTGCCTTTTTATTATCTGCTGTGAATTTTATTTTGTTTTGGCTTAGATAGTTTTTAACCAATTTCATATTATAGCATATGTTAAGTTTCCACACACTAGTTGTTTGACATATTGCTTGAATTGGTTAAGTTGTAATTTGGGGGTCTAAACGTTCAAAGGTGTTTATACACGTTTTTGAACTTTCAATTGGTATCAGAGCGGGTACATTGTTATTGGTTTCATTACCATTGTGTGATCCTTGACTCCCTTTTGAGATGGATAAGTCTCAATCCCTAAATGCACCTCCATATTTTGATGGTAGTAATTATACTTTTTGGAAGGTTCGCATGAGCGCTTTTCTGTGTTCTATTGATGAATCTGTTTGGGATGCTGATGAGATTGGTTGGACCAGACCTGAGGCAGCCAAATCCACATGGGATAAGGCAGCACTTGCTGCATCTAATGCTAACAGTAAAGCACTCAATGCTGTTTTCTGTGGTGTGTCTCCAGATGAATTTCACAGGATTTCTCATATTACCGTTGCCAAAGAAGCATGGGAGATTTTGGAAACCACCTATGAAGGCACGAAGAAAGTGAAAGACACTAAGTTGCAAATGCTGACCACTCGGTTTGAGGAGCTCAAAATGAGTGAGGATGAGTCTTTTGACTCTTTCTATGGAAAGCTAAATGAGGTGGTTGTCAGTAAATTCAACTTGGGGGAGAAAACGGAGGATTCAAAAATTGAAAGGAAGATCCTTCGATCATTGCCGGAAAGTTTTCGTGCTAAAGTGACAGCGATTGAAGAGAGCAAGGACCTTGATGACATCAAAGTACAGAAGCTGGTTGGTTCTCTGCAGACTTATGAGATGTCGCTGCCCAATCAACGGAAGAGTAAATCTCTTGCTCTAAAGACCATTAATGAGAAGATGGAAGATCAAGACTCATCGGGAGAAGATGTGGTTGACAAAGATGTTGCATACCTTGTCAAAAATTTCAGAAAGTTCTTGAAATTCAAAAATAATGGCAAATTTGATGATAAAAGAAAATTCCAAAGTTCTAGAAGGGAGAAAAGGGAATTCAAAAAGAAAGATGGAAAAGAATCCCAACCCACACAAGGTGTCACTTGCTTCGAATGTAACGGGCATGGACACTTTAAGAAGGAATGTCCAAATTATTTGAAATCGAAAGGCAAAGTGTATGCCACGACATTGAGTGACTCGAATTCATCTGACTCAGAATCAGAAGAAAGCTGTGATGGAAAGGGGAACTATTCAGCTTTTATGACTATTGCTCATGTTGAGTTTTCAGATGAGTTGAATCTGCTTGTACGAGACCTTGGAGAACATAGTGATGATGAATCACTAGGAATTATTGAAGAATCAGATGCTGAAGAAGATGAAAGCACAGCAAATCTTCAAGAGAATTATAACTCACTCTTGGAGAAGTCGGGTGAGTACACAAGGGTGGCCAAGGCTGCTGTGAGAAAAATGAAGAAGGCTGAAGAGGACTACAAAAGTCTCCTAATCCGATATAGGGAGGCCAAATGTGAGATAGAAACACTGAATGGTGAGTTGTCCGAAACTTACACAAAAGTGAGATTTCTTGAGAATGAGGTTGTGCAAGCAAATGCTAAAGTAGAGAGGGTCACCACCAAGAAGCTAGATGATGTTATCTCATCTCAAAAGAGCTTTTCAGACAAATCCGGATTGGGATATATCGGAGGAGGTAGTTCATCTGGAAATGTCACTAAAGAAGTGAAGTTTGTAAAGGCCAAAGATCTAGTTGTAGCTGACCTTACTGATGAGAAGCTCAAGGTGGAGGAGAAGAAGGATGTGGTGAACCAACGGATGTTGAATCCCCGTAATCAATCTGTGGGCAGGTCTGAATCTCGTGCCAAGTCACGCCCACGACCACAAAGAGGTCCTAGAGCAACTTATGTGTGTCATTATTGCGGACTTCAAGGGCATACTTGACCAAATTGCTAAAAGCTGAGAGCAAAGAACAGTGCAGCTCCTCAAAGGTTAGGAGGACCTAGAAATGATAGAAGAAATTAGGCAGGTGATCAATCTAGAGATCAGAATGGTGATCCCGGAATGATGAACGTGATGAAGATGATTGGTGCATTCACCAACTGCTTGAAAAGCTTCTCACGAAGGTTTGAAAGCCCTAACTCCCGTACCCAATCCTATAAGGAAATCACCCTAAACGCAAGTGACGTGTGGGTGAAAAAGGATACTCATGCATAAGCACTACAACATGTCCATGCATTAATACTTCCTATGCTTTGTGACAATGTTTGTTTATTTTGCTTGCTGTTTTTGCTGTTGGTTGTTTGCTTGTCTACTTGTGCATATTTTTAATTTTGTCTTATCAATCTTTTTGTTTCTTGTGTCAAAAATCTAAAAATCACATAAAAATTAGAAAATCAAAAAGCTTGATTGACTTTGTTGAGTTTTTGTCTCAAAACTTGTTTTGCCTTGTACCTTTATGCTAATGGCTTTGTGCATTTTTGAGCATTGCTTGTTTCTTTGCACTCATATCTCTGTGGGAAAAATCTTGAAATCTATGTGATTGTTGTAAATAGATCTTCAAACTTGTTATGAATGATTAGTGAATGGTTATGTTGATCTTGAGACATGCATAGACTTGTGTCTATATATCTTCCCACTCTTTATTTTTGTTTTGCTAAAAAGAGCTCACCAAATGTAAATTTCCAAATGAAAAGAGATATTGAGCTGCAAAAGTCTGTCGCACATTCTAGTATTCGACTAAGAAAAAGGGTAAGCGACTTTATATTAAAGAAAATGTTTATTCAAAAAGCCAAAGGCTTGTTCATTAAAGTGAAATGTCAAATATCACACTCACAATGAGAGGTGATTGCCTCAAACGATCAAAAAGATCAAATGTTATGATTAAAAGTAGAGTCAAATGTAAAGTTCCAAATTATGTTATCAAGTTTTGTGGGAGGTCATATATACATACTTCTATAATTGAGATGGGTCACATGATCTAGTGCTAATTGTGTATGTCTTGGTTGAATCGATCATTGAAGCTTCACATTAGACTAAGGACTATCTCATTGTTGATATCCACACACAACACAGAAGTTTATATTCAATAAATGCCATATTCATTTGTGTGATTGTACTTGATGAAATGTGTTTTCACATACTTAATCTTTGTTAATCAAGCACAAAAAGATTTTTGAGTGTTTTAGGTGTTTTTGGAAAGTATTTTGTTTGAAAAATCTGAAAATTTCAAAAATCCAGTTTTGCCCTGTTTTGGTGGCTAAGTCGCGGGTATGTCAAGTCGCAGGCCTCAGTCGCGTCTTCGCGGGTCATTTTTGGCGACTTATTCGCGAGTGGAAGGTCCAGTCGCGAGGGTTACTCAGAGATTTTCGCAGCTCATCTCGCGACTCACTCGCGGGTAGACCCTCCAGTCGCGAAAAACACTTAGAAAAATTTTTCAAATTTTTGTCCTTGAGTGTTTTGGCGGCTTGAACTGGCGACTGTGTGGCGACTTAATCAAGTCGCGAAAAACGCGTGTTTGGCGGAAATAGGAGCAGTTTTTAAATCTTTTTCTGTTTTCCCTCGAACATTTGTGATTGTTCATCTTCTCTCTAAACTATCTCCCTCCCAAACACTCCGTGCTCCCATTTCCAATCTCCATTGTTGCATATTTTCTGCTCAAATTCTTCAAGTCACAGGTATGGGTTTTCAGTTTTGAACTCATTTCTACTTGTTTTTGTGTTTTTCCCCTTGATTTTTCGCATATGTTTATGATCTAGAAATGGGTTTGTGCTTCGGATATTGCTCTTTGTTTATGCTTAGCTTGCGGATGCTGTTGCTAGAGTTTGATTTGATCTTAGTGTTTCTTTTATTTTATCTGAACTTGAGCTGTTGAGCTGTTTCAAAATGTTCCGTTTGAGGTTGTGAGTTTTACTGTGCTGAATGTGCATGCTCTATTGTGTAAATCTATTGGGAGCATATGTTAGCTTTACAATGCTGTTTATGAGCCATATCATTTTCCATTATCTGTCTCATTGTCATATATCTGCCTTTAGGATAGTTTCTATATCTGATGATTTTATATGTGTTTCCTATCTTAGGCTTGTTTATCCATGTGATTGATCTAAGTAGCTTATTGTTTAAGTGTTCAAAGTTCATTTGTGTGGCTAAAATCTCTTTGTTAATTACATGGTACTGACTAGTTCTGCACATATATTGCTCTATGCTGTTGTGGCCTCTTCTGATTGTTCACAGATGGTTCCCTCACCTACAAAAAAGAAAACTCCTGCAAAGAAGGCTGACAAAAGATTGAAAATGGATTCTAAATTGTTTAGGTCAGTTCATCACTTTGAGAGATACAAGGATATCTTCTTGAAAGCAGGAATTATTCAAGAAAGATTTGTAGATTTGGAGGACTTAAGACAATCCTTCTTCCCCAGCTGTTTTGAAGGAAGAGGATGGGAAAAGCTTCTGAGTGATTTCCCTGTAGTGTGTGAACCCCTGATTAGGGAATTTTATTCAAATGCTGTGATAAAGGAGAATGAGTTAAGTTGCTGGGTTAGAGGTAAAGAATTCATTTTGGATGCACATGTCATAGATGATGTGCTAGGGCTTGAAGGATTAGAAGATGAGGAATTTATCAATTACAAGGATAGGAGTGTTTCTATTGAAATAGTTCAACAAAGGATAGGTGGGCAAAGAGAAGGGAAATGTTTGAATACCACTGCCTTTCCAGTGGACATGAGGTGTCTAACAATAATCATGATGTTTAACCTCTATCCCATAAAGAAGTTGACTACAATCAACTGTGCTAGAGCAATTTTTCTGATGGATCTCAAAGAAAAGAATTTCATTGACATAAGTTCCCACATATATGACACCATTGTGGATGAGACAAGAACAACCTCTAGGCCAAAATTGATCTTTCCCAGTTTGCTAATGAGGATTTTTAGAAGGAAGGGTGTTCCAATCCCTCAAGACATCAGTCCCATGTCCACACCCTCTGCAATTAACAAGCTTACCTGCAAAAGGATAAATGTTAGGCTTCCAGGAGAAGAAGATGAAGGTGATGAAGGAGAGGGTGTCCCAATGGAGACTGAAGTAGAGGCAGCAGGGCATGCATCAACCTCAACACCCAGGAGGAGTGGCAAAAGGTCTAGAGCATCAACTTCTTCAGATACACCTCCAGATGCTTTCCAAATCATTCTGGAACGACTTGATGGGATCAGAGAAGTCCAGACTGAGCACTCTGAGAGGATGAGAGCCATGCAGGACCAGATTGATGTTTTGTCTACAAAACTTGACAGCTTCACCACTCAGCATGAACAGTGACCCTTTGGCCATTCCGGTCAAAAAGGGGGAGATGACATTGATGATGAGAAGCAGAAAAGCAACTCTTAAGGGGGAGTAATGTGTTGAGGGGGAGTTGTCAAAATCAGAGACTTTGTTTATATATGCTTATGTTTTGGGTATTTAATGTTTTTATGGGTTTGATACACTGTGTTTTTGGTGTATAGTTTGTTTCTAACTCTTAACCTATATTCTCTTGGTTTAAACTTTAATATATTTTGATGATGTTTTTCAGGAAGTTTTGTTTTTGTACCCATGTGCTTTTGAAAGCTTTTAGGGTTAATGTTTTTATGCATAGTTTGTAGGCTTTATGGTTTGTACCTTGCTTATTGCAGCCTTTATGCTATGTTGAAATCAGTACTTTAATCTAAATGTCTTGCATTTTGATTTATGTACTGTCACTCTTGTGCCCTTGTAGGATTATTCCTAGATGCATATACCCTGTGTACTATGCATTGGTTGAGTGTTGAGCATACAAGTATCTTGCCTTGTGCTTGTTAACTTGTATGTCCTTGTGCTCATTCCAAGTGTGAATGAGCACTGTGATCACTACCTTGTGGTGTTCACTTGGTTGATCAAGCCATGATTTGTTTCTTTACTCCATCTTTGCTTGATCACATATTGCCTGTTTCATATGCATTTATAATTTTCTGCTTACAATGATCATGGTGTATTGTTGTGTTTCAGGAGTATTATGTCCATATGATTCAAGTGCTTCACAGCTTCTAGAGTTAGGTGTGAGTGAGTTTTGTTCAACTGTTCCCAACTCACATGTTAAGTCTAGAGTCTGTTTTAGGATTTTGTCACGGAATAGCCAAAGGGGGAGATTGTAAGGTTGAATTTATTCAACCATCTAATTGGCTTTATTCCGTGCCAAATTTGCTTGTAATTCAGCATTTAGTAACCCTATATTTAGGTGGGTTTGATGTAAGGGTAGTGAGTGAGATAGAGTGAAGATTGCTCAAGAGTGTGCAAGAAAATAGAGACTCACGACTGGGACTCGCGGGTGACTCGCGGCTGCAAGCCGCCAGAAGCAGCACACGTGCCAAGCATGCTGGAAGATGAACAGTCATGCTAGCTGGAGCACTACAGGACAAAACAGGACAACTGGCCATATGGTTATCTCGCGACTGGATCTCGCGACTTGGTCAAGTCGCGAGCCACCCCTGTTTTGTAAAACCTGACGTTTCACATTCCTCTCCCACTCCAATATAAATACCCCTTTTACCCATGATTGTGAGAGAGCTTCCAGAGAGAATTTTGAGAGAGAAACCCTAAAGAAAAACAAGATTGATTCACCCACAATCTATACTTTAGAGTCTCTTCAAATTCCTCAACTCTCTTCCTCTCCATTGTCAAATCCTTGAGAGGCATTATACCAAACCTGATTCTCACCATTATCACTACTGTGAGAGAGCTATTTGGATTTCTGGGAAGCAGTTAGGAAGGAACTAATCTTTATTGGTTGATGCTACGGTCTAGTAGCGGAATCCGGGAAGCTAAAAAAGAAAAAGGTTCGGCGCAACCTCATTGGAGCAAGAAGTTTGGAGGGCTTAGGTGCACTGGATAGATTAGGCTTGGAGGGTCTATTGCTGTCCATGTATCCCAACTGTATTTTCTAGTGGATTGTTTACCGCTTGGAGGGCGGCGGAGAGGTTTTACGCCGAGGGTTTCGGTTTCCTCTTTGATAACACATCGCGTGTTGTCTTTGTGTTTGCATCTTCCTTCCTCTTTATCTTTGTCTTTTTATTATCTGCTGTGGATTTTATTTTGTTTTGGCTTAGATAGTTTTTAACCAATTTTATATTATAGCATATGTTAAGTTTCCGCACACTAGTTGTTTGACATATTGCTTGAATTGGTTAAGTTGTAATTTGGGGGTCTAAACGTTCAAAGGTGTTTATACACGTTTTTGAACTTTCACAGATAATTTAAGAAAGAATTATAATGGTACCCAACCAGATAGAGAGACTACTAAAAATATCAAATAATTATCCATTGTTATCTCACACCAAAATTCCTCCTATTCATAATATTTTTCTTTATATATATATATATATATTCCTTCTGCCACAACTAAAGCCCCAAAGATAAGACTATAACTCCTTTTACTATGTAGGCACGTGGACCATCTTCAATGTCATGTTTTCCGTTGTTTGTTTCTCTTCCTTCTTTTTTTTTTTTTTAATTACTGGTCAGACCTCATTGACTTTTCTATTCACTTCTACCAAGATCAATAAACAAACAATAATAATAAGTAGAAGAAAGAAAGAAGTTGAGCTCTGCTTTGTTAATGTTTTCTCATTGATTTGTTTTTTGTTACACATGTGACTCTACGTCAAATCTCCAAGTATGCCTAGACTACTAGGCTTTTGATTTTCCCCCAATTCCACTTCGATTCTGCGATATACCTTAAGAAGTCCTCATCAAGTACTATTTATCAAAGAAAACCGTGGAGAAACCTAACCATTTAGCCCAAAAGTTTATAGCCTCTATCTTCGTAAAACGCAATAAAACTCAAAAAAGATTAAATCTCATCACCTAGAAAAAATCTGGAGTACATCGTCCAGTTTACACAAAATAAAACTAAACTTCGTTTGTATTATTCAAACTCTTGAATATTTAAATAGTTTCACAATTGACCACAATACTCACATATAAAAAAAAAAAAAAAAAAAAAAAAAAAAAAAAAAAAAAAAAATACCTCTAATTCTAAATAAAACTTAGATTTGACAAGAAAGAAATTCTTAAGCTCTTACATCTATTGTGCAGTCAAATCTTCTCTACTTCAGTATTTTGGGTAGTCTCCTCTCTTAAACATCTGTCAGTATACGCTGACTTAAAATTAGACTATATAAACTAGGGTTTCAACCTTATTTTCTAAAAACCCTTTAGTAATATTAATTATAAAAGTTGACCCCATAACAAATTTACTTAAATACCCCTCCTTTTATTTTATTTATTTATTTATTTTTCCGGGTATTACACCTTCTTTCTTGGATTCTCCAGCAAGTACAAGCACACCCGCTTGTGTTTCTTTAAGTTCTTATGGTAGCAACTGAATGATCACCAAGTTCTTGAATGAATCTCCTTCTTGATAATCCTAAGCTTGTGTAAAGAAAAGCTCCTCACAGATCTCACAAGAGATTTACATAAATAACAATATGAGCAACACTAAAACATGGCTAGGGTTTGCCATATATACCTAGGGCAAAAATACAAAACCCTAAATGTTTTAAATGAACTAGGGCTGAGTTGGAATTCTGCAGAAAAATGCATTTTGTCCAAATTGCACTTTAATTCTGCATCAACTTAAATCCAACTTTACATAAATAACACAACTTTGAGCAAGTCTAAACACGACTAATCAACTTGTTTTAATCATGGTTTGCCAACAATACACATTAGAGTTCTAAATACATAAGTTCCTAAGTTTTTAGAACCTAACAAACTCCCCCTTTGGCAATCCGTGACACAATACAACTAAAAGCTCAGAGTTTACAAAGAAAAGCCCCTTACAAGAAAAAAAAAATGCTCATAAAAACAAATCCAATGATAACTACTATCCATCAGTTACAAGTGTAGACAGCAACTCAATTGAATCAACCTGTATATTTCCTGAAACACTAAACAAAATGCATAACCGCATATGTGACAAAAAAACAAAAACATTAAATCAACAAATATGCAAACTAACTCTCCCCTTAAGTTAGATACATCAAAAACAATGTTAACTCTCCCTAAACAGAACATTCTTGTATCTTCCTTACATATTCCCACATATCATCTAAATCTCCTTCCTTTTGTCACGAATTGACAAAGATAACTAAAACAAAGAGTAACAAATGTCAAGAGAAAATAGACAATCAAGGGAACATAAAACAATTCAACTCTATAGAAAATAGAGATAACTCCCCCTATGAACAACAAAGGGTAAAAACAAGCTTCTCCCCCTATAAAAATAGGAAAAACAAAACAGGTTTTGGGAAAAACAGTTTTAGGGAAAAATGAGGAGGTGGGGATAAATAAAAAGACACAAACCTTATTCCCTATTGTAAATAATTGATATCTCACAATTGTTAACGTACATTTCATATACCATAATTTCATAATTTTACCGGGGAGTTTTTTTAAAACCTTATTCCCTTTCTTCGTGTGTGTGTGTTAAAAGTATTTAGTATTCTCAAAAAAAAAAAAAAATAGTGGATTAATCCCACTTTGGAAAATAAGTGTGAGTTAAAGAGGTTTAAAGTCTGTATTGTATATTCAAAAGTTATGCCATTTTGGATATACACCACTGTAAATTTCTTTAAAACCTTCTCCCCTTTCCCGTGTGTGTGTGTTAAAAATATTTAGTATTCTTTAAAAAAAAAATTACCGAGGATGTCCTTTTTTCTATATTATTAATATTTATATTTAAAATGTGAAATGAATAATGTGTTGTTGTAAATGGACAATGTATCAATGTCTTTTAAATGGCAATTTTTCACTAGTTTTTGCCTTAAATTAATTAACTAACAACATGGATCAGATTTTTTTTTTTTTTTTTTAAGGTTTATTTTTCATTCAAGTAAATACTTATCAAGTTTTAAGAATATTTTGATCAATTAGAAATCAAATACGATGGTTAAATCTACTAAATAATTTTATATACAATTAGCATAATATATATATATATATATATAAATAAAAGTATAATGTTGCTTGAAGTGCGACATATACAAATATATTTGAAAAGCATGAATGCCAACTATAGGAAATTCTAATGCTTGGAAGTTTAAATTATCAAAAATATATAACTCTAAATAACTAAGTAGGGCAACGTGACACTACAATTAGTTTTTAGAAGTGTTATTTCCATGACATTTTCATAACACTTTATCAACAAATTCTAGATAATAGGTTGTTAATGGTTTTAATCTGAACTCACCACTTATATTACTTTGTTGTCCACCAGTAATACTCAGTAACAATCTATCACCAAAGATTTATTATGAAAATATTGTAGATATAGCATTTCTCATTATTTTTATTTCCCTTTTTCAAATATTGCACATATTTTTTATTTGATTTTATTTATTTTTTTAAAAAGCTAGCGAGAACAAAAGAAAAAAGAAACTAGGAAAGAAATAAAAATTTAAAAAAATGAAAAAGTCTAAAAGTTACATTTGATACCAAAAAAAATTAAAATAGACACTTATAAAACAGATTTTAAAAGGTTTATGTCTTAAAGAAGAAGAAAAAAAAAATGATAATAATTACATTCGATTACAGACACCGTTGTCTAAATATTTAAGACAAACCATTAAAATCAGTTTTGATCAAAAATTGAAATAGGCATTACGAAGTAGTTCTTTAGCTCTTAAGAAATCAGAATAGACCTTATCCTCACATGTAAATAACTTACTGATATTTTTAAAAAAAATAAAAGAAAAAGTTCAAGCACAAAATCTCAAGTTTGAAAATCAAACAATTGAAGATGCTTCACAAATATAAGTTTGTATTTATTGAATGATGAATTCTCTAGATTTTATTCTTTTACAAAAAAATGATCCTCTAATTCTATTTTCTTGAAAATTTCTTCAATCCACAATTTGTATAGACATAGTCTTAATTCGAATATCAAATCTTCTCTACTATTTGATTAGAAGGTGGATCAAGCGGTCTTCACTATGAATCTCTAACTTCAAGATTGTTAGAGATTTATTATTCTTCAAGTTCTTTGAGTGTTCTTCAAAGTTTTAGAGACTTGATCCATAGAGTTTTAATGATTTGGGGGGTTTTTAAAGTTTATAGAGGCTTTTGAACATGATTTCAATGGAACTTCGAATTTTGGAAGAAAAATTCGAATGAATTTTTTTTTTTAATGCTCTACGAGTGTTCTTGAAATAGAATTTCTCTAGATTTTTGACATCTAGAAAAATTGGTGTAGGGGTCCCCTTTATTTATAATGGTTTCTTAGGATGACCCCTAATTTAAATTGATCTCCTAAAAGATAAGTAATGATAATTGAACGGCCCAAAATCAAAGAGTTCCGCTAGGAATTGTTTGTAGATAATTATTTTTATTTTTATTTTTTTTAATAAAGATAATTATCATCAAATTTTATTAGAAAATTTATCTCTATCTTATGGGCCTAAGTGACATGTGTTAAAATTTAATTTGTCAATATGATGTCGTCTTGGATGACATGTCACCATTTGATTTATTTAATTTAGTGACACATTAATTTGGAATTGAGAAATGTTATGTTTATAATATTTTCACAACTTTTTTACAAAAAATCTTAAATGATAGGTTGTTACTAGTGGGTAAAAAAGTAATTTCAGTGGTAGTTTCAAATTAAAACTAATAATAACTTACCACTTAATATTTGTTGTGGAAATATTATGAAAATAACATTTCTCTTTGGAATTTGTCACTAAATTTTGATGTGAAATTTTCTAATTAGCTGAACAAATTTTTGCCTATTATAAAAAGAAAATAACTCATTGAAATAAATGACTCAATTTTTATAGCGTTTACTAGACAAATAAACTAAGTGAGGTGTCTTCTCTTTTTTATTTGAATATAATAATTTAGTAGGATCCAGAAAATATTTTGTCTTTTTTTTTTTTTTAATATCCAGCAAATCTTCCTTATTTTGTGGTTTCATGTAAAACGGCCAAACGGGTATTTACCACTAGTCACGCGCAGTCACAGTGCACAGACTCTTATCATGTCTACTCCCTGAACGGCTAATTAAGTAATTTTCTTTTTTATTTTGCAATTCATAATGGTTCGATGAATAATACAAAAATAAAATAATTCTAGTTAAGAAGAAAATATAAGTAGCTAATGAGATAAGTGCACCCACTTTGATAACAATAGAAAGTTCAAATATTGTGTAAAACACCTATGAACTATTAGACCCCGAAATACAAAACTAACAACACAAGCTTATAATCAAACAATATATGTGCAGAACATGAAATATAAACTATAACCAAATAGGTAACACACTTTAAACCATAATTAATCACAATCACAACAGTAATTAAAAGGTAAAGAGAAATCGAAGAAAGATGTAAACACAAAGATAACACGGCATTGTGTTATCGAAGAGGAAACCGAAGTACTCGGCGAAAAACCTCTCTGTCACCCTCCAAGCGGTCAATATTCCACTAGAGAATGAAGTTGGGATACATAAATAGCAAAAGACCCTCCAAGCCTAATCTACCCAGTGCACCTAAGCCCTCCAAGCTTCTTGCTCCAATAGGGTTACGCCGAACCTTGTCTTATCTAGCTTACAGGATCTTGCAATAGCCCATTGCATCAACCAAAATGAATTGGTCCCTTCTGAACTGCTTCCCAAGCACCAAAATACCTCCTTACTGATATGGGTATGGTGAGATAAGGATTTGGCTAATGTACCTCTCAAGAATATGTTAATGGAGAGGGTGAGAATAGAGGAATTTGAAGAATCAAAAGGTGAAGATTATGGATGAGTTAATCTTATTTTTCTCTAAGGTTTATCTTTCAAAATTCTCTCAGGAAGCTCTCTATATTTCTTGGGTATAAGGGTATTTATAGTAGGGTGTATGAGGAATGCGAAGAGTCAGTTACAATCAAACAGGGCATTCTAATGACTCGACCTCGCAACTGGAACAAGTCGCAAGCTAATTGTCTGGCCAGACGGGAAGTCTTGTCCTGTAATGCTACAGCTGTCATGACCCTTCAGCTCCTCTTGCATGCTTCACACGTGTGCCATTCTGGGGACTTGCCAATCACGAGATCCAGTCGCGAGACTCCCCTGAATTGCACACTTCTGGGGGTTTCTTTACACTCTCTCACACACTACCCTTACATAATTCTCACTTAAATACAAAGTATCTAATTGCTAAATTGTAAGCAAATTTGGCACGAAATAAAGTCAACACATGATTGAATAAATTCAACCTTATAAGGACAAAAAGAGCATAGGCTCAACTATAGAAACCATTTATCATTCAAACGGAATGATTGTTTGGAGTGAGTGTCTCATGAGAAGTGAGATAAGGGTTGGAAGAATGAGAATCGGAGATGCATATAGATAAGGAGGTAAGAGCATTAACCATATGCTTCAACAACTTACCACTTTCAATCAAATTCGATTTAGCTTGCAAAGAATAACTTCCAAGAAGCTCAAGTTTCTTTTTTTTTTTTTTATTCTTTTTAGGGTTTGAAACTTAGAACAATGAGATCTTAGATGACCAAAAGCACCATAATGGTGACAAATAATGTGTTTAGCTCCACTAGGCTTTTTAGGGAGGGATTTAGCAACATAGTTTTGTTCTCTCTTCAACATGGAACATTGAGGTCCAATATGACTGATCACACCACAATGGTGGCAAGTAGGAATAAACTTAGATCCACTCAAATCCCTAGGATGAGACCTAAATGAAGGCTTAGGCTTAAGAGCCTTTCTCTCCACTTTTTGGTTTCTTTAGAGGTAGAACTCACAATAGGCACAAAATTGTGCAACACAACATGATTGTAACAAAGATTTTCTTCCTTTTTAGTAATAGGTTTAGCAATCAAACACTTGGCATGTATTTTAAGAGATTCATTTTCACATTTAAGATCATAAACAAGTTTTGTAAGGTTGAATTTAATCAACCATTTTGTTGGCTTTATTTTGTGCCAAATTTGCTTGTATTTCAACATTTAGTAACCCTGTATTTAGGTGAGTTTTGTTGTAAGGGTAGTGAGTGAGATAGAGTGTTGAATGCATAAGAGTGTCCAAGAAAACAGAGTCTCGTAGTTGGATCTTGCGAGTGACTCGCGGCTGCAAGCCGCCAGATGCAACACACGTGCCAAGTATGCCAGAAGGTGAACAGTCATGCTAGTTGGAGCACTACAGGACAAAATAGGACAACTGGCCATACGGTTATCTCGCGACTCAGTTAAGTCGCAAGGCCAAGCCGCGAGCCACCCCTGTTTTGAAAAACTTAACATTTCACATTCTCTTCTCACCCCAGTATAAATACCCCTTATACCCACAAATGAAAGAGAGCTTCCAAAGAGAATTTTGAGAGAGAAACCCTAGAGTAAAACAAGATTGATTCATCTACAATCTTTACATAAGAGTCTCTTCAAATTCCTTAAACCCTAAAGTCAAACCCTTGAGAGACATTTTACCAAAACCTTGTTCTCACCATATTCATTACTGTGAGAGGGCTATTTGGTGTTCTGGGAAGCAGTTAGGAAGGAACCAATCTACATTGGTTGATGCTATGGTCAAGTAGCGGAATCCGGGAAGCTAGAAAAGAAAAAGATTCGGCGCAACCTCGTTGGAGCAAGAAGCTTGGAGGGCTTAGGTACATCGGGTAGATTAGGCTTGGAGAGTCTATTGCTGTTCATGTATCCCAACTACATTTTCTAGTGGATTATTGACCGCTTGGAGGGTGGCGGAGAGGTTTTACACCGAGGGCTTTGGTTTCCTCTTCGATAACACATCGTGTGTTGTCCTTGTGTTTACATCTCTCTTCCCTTTATCTTTGCCTTTTATTTTTTGCTGTGGATGTGATTTTAATTGGCATAGATTGTTTTCCAATTCTGTATTAAGCTTTTGTTCATGTTCTGCACATTAATTGTTTGATATAAAGCTTGAATTGGTAATTTGTAAATTGGGGATCTAAATGTTCAAGGGTGTTTTTACACTATTTGAACTTTCAATTGGTATCAGAGCGGGTACACTTGTTGTGGTTTAAATACCTAAGTGTGATTCTTGACCCCTTGTGTTTATTTGACATGGATTGTGCTTTGTATGCCTCTTTGCATGATTTGGTTGGTGATGAATGTAACATGTCACGTGTTTGTGAAAATGCCTCTATGAGTGTTAATCCTCATAAGTGTGATAACATGTTATTTGAATCTATGGGTATTGTTGACAAACTCTTGAAGAAAAATGCTAAGAAGTTTCCAAAGAATCTGAACAAGTTATTTTGTGAAAATGATGATTTGATTGCTAAGCTCAATGAATCCAACAAATTGGTTGAGAAATATAAAAAGCTTGCTGAAATTTCTCTTGAAAAGCTAAGAGAGTTTGAATGTTTGAATATGGACTTGGATGCTAAATTTGTTTTGTCTAACAAACTTGTTGATGATCTTAAATGTGAAAATGAATCTCTTAAGATGCATGCCAAGTATTTGATTGCTGAACCTATTGTTAAAAATGATGAAAATATTTGTTGCAATCATGTTGTGGTACCTGATTTTGTGCCTAGTGTGTGTTCTACCTTAAAGGACAAATCGGTGTACATTCCTCCACATAAGAGAAATCAAAAGGTGGAGAGAAAGGTTGTTAAGTCAAAGCCTTCGTTTAGGTCTCAACCTAAGATTTTAAATGGATCTAAGTTTGTTCCAACTTGCCACCATTGCGGTGTGATTGGTCATATAAAACCTCATTGTCGTAAGTTGAAGAGGGAACAAAACCATATTGCTAGATCCCTTCCCAAAAAGCCTAGTGAACCTAAACACATTGTTTGTCACCATTGTAGTGCATTTGGTCATCTAAGACCTCAATGCTTTAAGTTTCATGCTTTTAAAAGAATTAAAAAAAAAAAAAAAAAAAAAAAAAACTTGAGCTTTTTGGAAGTTGTGCTAAAAAGAGTAAACCGGTTTTAAGTGAAAATAGCATGTTATTAAAGAAAATGTTTAATGCTCTTAACTCCTTGACTATGTGCATCTTCGGTTCTCATTCTTCCAACCCTCGTCTCACTTCTCTTGAGACACTCATTCCAAACAATCGTTCCGTTTGGATGAGGAAGGGTTCCTATAGTTGAGGTTGTGCTGTTTTGGTCCTTGATTTAATTCTTTCGATGTTTGTAGGACCCTTCATGCATTAAATGTCATATCTTCATGCATTTTGTGCATCTTGCATTTATTTGTATGCATTATTTTGTTTTTAATCTTACTTTTATATTTCAGTTTTGTGTGAGTAAAAAAAAAAAAAAAAATCCATAACCACATAAAAAGTGAAAAATTCAAAAAGTTTGATCGTATATATTTGAACACATATCACATATGAATTTGGCCTTGTACCTTTGTACAAATGGCTTTATGCATTTACGAGCTTAGCTTGTTCTTTATGCACTTATTTCTTTGTGGGAAAAATCTTGACAACTTTGTGTGATTGTTGTAAATCGATCTTCAAGCTTGTCATGAATGATTAGTCAATAGTCATATTGGTTTTGATACATGCATAGACTTGTGCTTATATCTCTTCCCACTCTTTTATTTTTATTGCTTAAAGAGCTCAATAAATGTAAATCTCAAAATGAAAAGAGATAATGAGCTGCAAAAGCCGTTGTATATACTAGAATTTGACTAGGAAAAAGGGAAAACGACTTGTATTGAAAATGTTTGATGCCCAAAAGCCAAAGGCTTGTTCATCAAATTGAAATATCAAAAATTTCAAGCATCAATCTCAAAAATGAGATGTATTGCTCAAAATGAGTTGTATTGATTCAAAAATGATCAAATGATATGAATTGTAAGAAGCCAAATGAAAAGCTTCAATCTTATGTAATCATTTTATTGTGAGAGGTCATATATGTTCATTTCTATAATTAAGATAGACCACTTGACTAGTTGTGTATGACTTGATTGAATTGATCATTGAAGCTTCACTCTAGACTAAGGACTATTCTATATTTGATACACACACAACACACATGCCTAATGTTCAATAAATGTCTTATTCATTTGTTAGATTATACTTCTCTAAAAGTGATGTGTGTGTGCTCAATCATATATGGTTCAATCCAAAAAGATTTTTGATCATTTTATATGTTTTTGGAAGTGATTTTTATCACTCTTTGTGTTCATGTTTAGTGTTTACTTTGTTTTTCATTATTTAAACATGTTTTGTATTGAAAAACAGGTGTTAGAGTTTTTCGCAGCTCAGCTGGCGACTCGCCAGTCACGAAACCCCAGTCGTGAGTTCATCCAGAAGCTTTTAGTGACTCACTCATGACTCGTGAAAATTTTTGCGACTGAACCTCGTGACTCGCCCAGTCGCGGAACGCCCAGAAATAGCTTTTTAAAGGGCTTTTTGTGGGAAACTTGTTTTAAACCTCTCCCATCCTCTCTAAAACCCCTTTTTCAATATTTTTACATCAAAACCCAACCAATTTGAATGGTTTTTCATTCCATTAACATTTCTAAGGTAATTATAAATTCTTTTCATTAATTTTGATCATTGGATTATGTTTTGGAGAGTTTTGTGCTCTTGGTTGAGATTTTTATCATAGGAGTTGGGAAAACATAATTTTTGTCAAATCTCTTCATGGGTTTGGTTTCTTTTGCTGATTTGCATTGGATATTGGCCCCTTGTGGCAGAAAGAACATGTATTAAGGGTGGATTTCATGATGTTCATGCATTGTTTCACATTATTGTTCATAGTGTGCATGCTAGTTGTTTGATAAAATGCCTCTTAGACATTTTCTCGCTTGTTTGGACTCTGATGAGTACCAAAATTTGGGGTTTCTCATGTTTCCTCATTAGGAACATGTTCGGTTCATTGGTTGTGTATTTAACACAACTTGCCCCACATGTGCATTTTTCATGCATTGCACTTAACCATCTCTTGCACAAACCTTTGCTACCCTTGTCATGCATTGGTCTTGACCTTGTTTCTTCATCCTAGCATGTCATGTCTACCTTATGCTCTGTAGCATTTTTCATTGTCTTAGGTTTGAGCTTCATTTTCTCATTCTTCTCGCACCCCTCATGCATCATTAGCATTGTTCGTACCTTCATCTCTTACCCTCGTTTCTTCTTGACCCTTTGTCTATTCCTGACAAAAAGGGGGAGAGTATACTCTAGAGAGTATACCGGAGTGTTTTGTCATTTCTATATGACTCTTGTGCATATCCTTAAGGGGAGAAATTCTATTTCTCATGCACATTTGTAGAGGGAGAGATATTCCATAGGAGAGATGCATATACCAAGGGGGAGAAGACATTGAGATAATATGAAAACTTTGTTTTGTTTGTTTCTCTTTATGTTTGTTTTCTTGTATTGCATCATGTTTGTGTTTTGGACATGCATATATCCCTATGCTATTATGCTCCATTGAATGCATGTTCGGATGATCATTTGCTTTGCTATGTGATCATTGTAGTCATTTCTATATGACTGTTTTGGTGTTTGATCAAGTTGCTCACATGTTTCTGTAAGGTTGAATTTATTCAACCATCTAATTGGCTTTATTCCATGCCAAATTTGCTTGTATTTCAGCATTTAGTAACCCTATATTTAGGTGGGTTTGTTGTAAGGGTAGTGAGTCAGATAGAGTGAAGTTTGCTTAAGAGTGTGCAAGAAAACAGAGACTCGTGGCTTGGTCTCGCTGGTGACTCGCGGCTGCAAGCCGCCAAACGCAGCACACGTGCCAAGCATGTCAGAAAGTGAACAGTCATGCTAGCTGGAGCACTACAGGACAAAACAGGACAACTGGCCATACGGTTATCTCGCGACTGGATCTTGCGACTTAGTCAAGTCGCGAGGTCAAGCCGCGAGCCACCCCTGTTTTGTAAAACCTAACGTTTCACATTCCTCTCCCACTCCAGTATAAATACCCCTTTTACCCACAAATGTAAGAGAGCTTCCAAAGAGAATTTTGAGAGAAAAACCCTAAAGAAAAACAAGATTGATTCACCAACAATCTATACATTAGAGTCTCTTCAAATTCCTCAACTCTCTTCCTCTCCATTGTCAAATCCTTGAGAGGCTTTCTACAAAACCTTGTTCTCACCATATTCATCACTGTGAGAGGGCTGTTTGGATTTCTGGGAAGTAGTTAGGAAGGAATCAATCTTCTTTGGTTAATGCTATGGTCTAGTAGCGGAATCCGGGAAGCTAGAAAAGAAAAAGGTTCGGCACAACCTCGTTGGAGCAAGAAGCTTGGAGGGCTTAGGTGCACTGGGTAGATTAGGCTTGGAAGGTTTATTACTGTCCATGTATCCCAACTATATTTTCTAGTGGATTGTTTACCGCTTGGAAGGCGGCGGAGAGGTTTTACGCCGAAGGCTTCGGTTTCCTCTTCGATAACACATCGCGTGTTGTCTTTGTGTTTGCATCTTCCTTCCCTTTTATCTTTGCCTTTTATTAACTGCTGTGGGTTGTGTTTTTAATTTGGCTTAGATAGTTTTTCCAATTCCATATTATAACTTATGTTAAGTTTCCGCACACTAGTTGTTTGACATAATGCTTGAATTGGTTAAGTTGTAATTTGGGGGTCTAAACGTTCAAGGGTATTTATACACATATTTGAACTTTCAATTGGTATCAGAGTGGGTACACTTGTTATGGTTTATTACCTAAGTGTGATCCTAGACCCCTGTGTTGTGGTAGCTGTTTTGGAAAATACCATGCTGAATTGTAGCTTAAGTGTTTGTGTAAATGACTCTATACATATGTCTGAAGGGCGTTTTACTAATGATCTTGTAGAGTTGTTAAAAACTAAGAAACATGCTAGGATATTTGTTCACATGCTGGAATATTTTGAAAATCAGAATCATGTCTTACACAGTAGCATATCTGAATCTAAATCATTGATCAAGAAATATAAAAGAAAGAATAGAATGTTGTGTGAGATGATTGAGAGTCTGAAAATGAATAGTCAATCTAAAAGAAGCATGAAAACTGATAATGAGTTTTTGTTTGAAGGTCAAGAATGTTTGTCTCATGTTAGCTTATTTGTGCATACCTCATTAAAGGTGTTTAATGCATGTTTGTGGTATCTTGACAGTGGGTGTTCTCGCCATATGACAGGGGATAAGTCACTGTTTAAGACACTCAAAGAAAAGGTTGGTGACTATGTGACCTTTGGTGATGGAAGTCATGCTCAAGTCCTAGGCAAAGGAACCATTGAGATACCTGGATTACCGCTGTTGAAAAATGTGTTATACATAAAAGGGCTGAAGGCAAATCTGCTGAGCATCACTCAAATTTATGATGATGATTTCCTGGTACAATTCTCTAAGAAGGGATGCTTGATCATCAATGAAGATGGGATTCAGGTTTTTAAGGGAAATCAGACTACAGATAACTGTTATGGAATAGTTCCCACGGCACCCATATCGTGTAGAAGTGCTCGTGTGGATATGTTGGAGCTGTGGCATCACAGATTTGGGCATGCCAACTTCAAACAAGTAGCAAAAGTGTCCAAACTTGAAGTAGTTGAGGGACTTCCTAAGTTTGGAAAGGTGAAGAAGACCGTTTGTGGTGCATGCCAAATGGGGAAGCAAACAAAGGCAAGTCATCACAAGGTAAATGTGATTGCTACTTCTCGGTATTTGGAGTTACTTCATGTTGATCTAATGGGGCTTACTAGAACTGAAAGCCTAGGGGGAAAGAGATACATTATGGTCATTGTGGATGATTACTCAAGATACACTTGGGTTGAATTCCTTAGAGAAAAATCAGAAGCATGTGAGAGGTTGGAGATTCTGTGCAAGAAACTACAAAACGAAAAAGGGGTCCCTATTGCCAAAATTAGAAGTGATCATGGGAGGGAATTTGAGAATGCAAGATTCGAGTCCTTCTGTGAAAAGAATGGAATCCAAAGAGAATTTTCAGCCCCCAAAACTCCACAACAAAATGGAGTGGTAGAGAGAAAAAATCGAGTGATTCAGGAAATGGCAAGAGTCATGTTGCTTAACAAACAAATACCTCAAAAATTTTGGGGAGAAGCTGTCAACACCTCGTGTCACATTGGCAATAGAATATTTTTCTGAGTAGGTACAAAGAAGACCGCCTATGAGATTTGGAATGGAAAGAAGCCTAGAGTGAAGTATTTTCGGGTGTTTGGAAGTAAATGCTATATCCTAAATGATCGGGAGAATCTTGGGAAGTTTGATGCGAGAAGTGATGAGGGTATTTTTCTTGGGTACTCTACTACGAGTCGAGAGTATAGAGTTTTTAACAAGAGAACTAAGACAGTGATGGAGTCCATAAATGTCAAGATTGATGATGCCTTATCTAAGGTGGAGATGATTGATGATGGAGAAAGGCCGAGCACCAAAGAGCCCGATGTTGAGGTCGAAGCTCTTGATATAGAAGGTGAAGAACCTACACCAGAAGAAGAATCGACTCCCTTCAACCCAAGAATGGAAACGAGATCGATGTCTAGAACATCAAGTCCTCTTACTCCTCCGGAAGTTCATCCTCCTATCTCTCGAAGTGATGAAGTCTCCACATCAAAGAAGTCATCTTCAAGAGTAATTAAGAACCATCCGGAAAGCAACATCATAGGGTCTCTAGATGAAGGTCTTCGTCTCAGAAAAGGAAACATCTTGTTAGGCAATCATGTAACATATCACTGCTATCTTGCGCAGTTTGAACCAAAAAGGGTTGAAGAGGCCCTTCAAGATGAGAATTGGATTAATTCAATGCATGAAGAGCTGAATCAGTTTGTGAGGAATGATGTGTGGGAACTTGCTCCAAGGCCTGAAAACATTCATGTTATAGGCACAAAATGGATTTTCAAAAACAAAACTGATGAAGATGGAGAGATAATTTGAAACAAATCTCGGTTAGTAGCTCAAGGATACACACAAGTAGAAGGAGTAGACTTTGATGAATCCTTCGCTCCTGTGGCAAGACTCGAATCCATTCGAATCCTCATGTCCATTGCATGCACTTTGAATTTCAAACTCTATCAAATGGATGTAAAGTGTGCATTTCTGAATGGATATCTAAATGAAGAAGTGTTTGTTGAGCAACCAAAAGGATTTGAGGATCCTCACTTTCCAGATCATGAATTGAGATTGAAGAAAGTCCTTTATGGCTTAAAACAAGCGCCTAGAGCCTGGTACGATCGGCTTACACATTACCTTCTAGATAGAGGATTCAAAAGGGGGTATGCCGACCGAACTCTGTTTGTCAAAAATGATGAAGATTATCTCCTTGTGGCACAAGTTTATGTTGATGACATAGTGTTTGGGGCAACCATTGAAGATCGTTCTATTGAATTTTCTGAGGAGATGAAGAAGGAATTTGAGATGAGTATGGTGGGGGAACTCACATTTTTCTTGGGTCTTCAAGTCAAACAACAGAAGGAGGGTATATTTGTATCACAAGAGAAGTATGCTAGAAACATTGTCAAGAAGTTTGGACTAGACTCCAAAAAACATGCCTCCACTCCCATGAGCTCATCCACTAAACTGAATGTTGATTCTTCTGGAGTAGAAGTAAGTCCTACCTTATATAGGAGCATCATTGGGAGTTTACTCTATCTTACAGCCAGTAGACCGGACATTGCATTCAGTGTTGGCGTTTGTGCCAGATACCAAGCTAATCCGAAGGAATCTCACCTGACTGCTGCTAAGCGAATCATTCGATATGTGAATGGTACTTCAAACTATGGTCTGTGGTATTCAAAAGACTCAAATGCTTGTCTTGCTGGGTATTTAGGTGCTGACTGGGCTGGCAGTGTAGACGATCGGAAAAGTACTTCAGGCGGCTGTTTCTACCTTGGTAACAATCTTGTCTCATGGATAAGTAAGAAACAAAATTTCGTGTCTCTATCTACTGTTGAAGCAGAATACATCACCGCTGGAAGTTGCTGCACTCAGCTTCTTTGGATGAAGAAATTACTTCATGACTATGGAATTCCTTAAGAGACGATGTGTATCTTCTGTGACAACACCAGTGCCATCAATCTTTCCAAGAATTCTGTTCAGCATTCAAAATCAAAACACATAGAGATAGGTTACCATTTCATTCGGGATCTGGTAGAGGAAAGAGTTGTGTGTCTTGAGTTCATACACACCGACAATCAAAAGGCGGACATCTTCACCAAGCCTCTCGATGGTCCACGGTTTGAATCACTCTGTAAGACCATTGATGTTGGTACAATTCCTTGACTCTTGTGTGATGTGTGCTTCACATATTTATAATATGATAAGCTTGTTTGTGTTGGGGCACACACTACTTTGTTAGCTCTTTGTGCAGCATGATTATTGTTTGTTTGTTTATTTGTGAATACTGTTGCTCCTTCTTATGTTTGTTCAATCTTTTTCTTCTTTTATGTCAAAAATCCAAAAATCACATAAAAATTAGAAAATCAAAAAGTTTGATTGACATTGTTGAGCTTTTGTCTCAAAACTTGTTCTGCCTTGTACCTTTGTGCTAATGACTTTGTGCATTTTCGAGCATTGCTTGTCTCTTTACACTCATATCACTATGGGAGAAATCTTGAAATCTA
Organism: Quercus alba; assembly: GCA_036321655.1. Taxonomy (NCBI): domain Eukaryota; kingdom Viridiplantae; phylum Streptophyta; class Magnoliopsida; order Fagales; family Fagaceae; genus Quercus; species Quercus alba. The sequence continues at coordinate 75,358,966 of CM070299.1, read as the reverse complement.
TGTGATTGTTGTAATAGATCTTCAATCTTGTCATGAATGATTAGTGAATGGTTATGTTGATCTTGAGACTTGCATAGACTTGTGTCTATTTATCTTCCCACTCTTTATTTTTGTTTTTGCTAAGAAGAGCTCACCAAATGAAAAGAGATTTTGAACTGCAAAAGCCTGTCGCACATTCTAGTATTCGACTAGGAAAAAGGGTAAGCGACCTTATATTAAAGAGAATGTTTATTCAAAAAGCCAAAGGCTTGTTCATTAAAGTGAAATATCAAATATCGCTCTCACAATGAGAGGTGATTGTCTCAAAAGATCAAAATGATCAAATGTTATGATTGAAAGTGGAGTCAAATGTAAAGCTCCAAGATATGTTATCAAGTTTTGTGGGAGGTCATATATACATATCTAATACTATATATAATAGCAGAAGCCTTTAACGAAATGTTGACACGTTAGAAAAAATGACCCCTTAAAATTCTGCCACGTATAAATTAAAAAGCGATAAATTATGTTGGTCGGCAATTCTATAACACCGTTTAAAAGCCTCCCATTATAAATAAAAAAAATTAACCGGTTAAAATTAGATGTACATCAGGGTAGAAATAGAGAGAGGCGATGAAACAGAGAGAGGCGGACACGGAGAAAGAAGCAGAGAAAGAGAGAGGCAATGAAATCAAAAAGTTTCAAAAAACGATTTTGCAATCCCAAAACCTAGGCAGAACGAAAAAACAGAGAAGGCACGTCGTGGGGACTGGGGAGAAAGAAAAATCTGCCACCATCAGAGAAATAGGCCGTGTACCCATAGAGAGAGGGAGTTCACTAGGCCGTATGCCCGCCAAAGTCCGTTCTCCCACCACCATCAGACTCCTGTAACCCCACAGGTAAAGTTTTTTTTTTTATTTTTTTTAATTGTTAATTTATGGATTAATTATTATTTAGATTTGGTTATTTTGGTCGAATTGATGTTGACTTAGGTGTTTGGATTAAATTTGATTTTGATTAAGGTATCTGGGTAAGAATGCTTTAGTTTGGGGTATTTGAGTTAAATTAGGGATTGGGTTTTTATTTTTATTTTTTACTCTCTTCTTTTCTTAAGTCTAAACGTGGGAATTGGAGTCTGTTTTTTGGGTGGGAGTGTTTCTTTTTAATCTAAACGATGGAGTGTAGAATCGTGGCAGTGTGGGAGTGTTGTTGTTGTTGTTGTTGTTTTTTTTTTTTTTTTTTTTTTTTTGTTTTTTTTAAATTCTAAACGTGGTAGTATTTTGATATAATTATATCTATGTTCGTATGGCAAGAGAAAGATACAGTCACAAAGAGAGAAAGTTCGTATGGCGCCAAGAGAGAAATATCTAAGTTCCACCATTACTGTCAGTTTTTCTACCGCCATCCGTTCTGTTCCCTCGCTGGACTCAAAACACCGAAACCACAAGCACACACTGGAATTGAGATTGAGGAACAGAAATCTAAGTGCCATTAACTCCGTCGATCAGGCCATTTACCTGCCATCATCAGATCACCGAAACTGCCACCGGTAATTTTTCCCCCTTTCTGAGATCTGGGTATGATATATGACTTAGTTTTTGGGTATTTTGGTTGGATAGGTATAGATTTAGATGTTTGCTTTGATGTTTTGGGATTTTCTGTTATGGTTTGTAGATTTCAAATTTTGATGATGTTTGTTTTTTTTAATGGATATGTTTATTTAACTTAGGGAAAGGATGATTTTCTCTATGTGGTGATGGGACATCTGAGAATGAATGGGGGCATATGAGGGAAGCTTGATACTGTAGATGTGGTTGAGGTCATATGCATAGTTTTCTTATTTCAACAAATCATGTATTCAAGTTGTATTATGTTAGACGTTAATATATATATATATATATATTTTGATGGAGTTAGACGTTAATAATTGAGAAATCATATAATCTGATGGTTATACATTATCATTTTTCTGATGTTTATAACCATTCACTAAGTTGAACAAAGTAATGGTTAACAATACAAGATTTTAAAAGTAATGTACAAATGTTAGTCAATCTATATGTTCAATTAAAAGGGAAAGGAAAAGAAATATACCAATACGGATGATTATGATTTATGACCATGTGCATATGATTATGCTATAGAAAACCCATAAAGAAAAAGGAATAATCCAAACTTGAATGGTGACCACATGAAGATGAGAGACATACTTTTTTAATGGTGGCCGATTATTTCAACAATTACATGTTGGTGCATACACATGTATGAATGAAAATTTGCTTATGTGGGTGAGGTGTAACCAATGTATATTGAAGACTGAATTATATAATGGATTGAAGGATTTGATTATCAAAGGTGATACAACCTCAACATCAACACTAAGGGAGAGTGATTGCAGGTATTCTAAACTAATTATTGTTGCTTTTTTTTTTTTTTTTGGGCTTTATATTTTTTGTGTAAAAATATAATCAAGCTAAAATATTACTTTATTATGATAGTGGTGGGTTTTAACAATAAGTGAAAATTGTAATTCCATACTAATAGAATTTCTTTATAATTCATGAACCTCACATTCTGTACACTGAGCACAGTGCAGTTTTTGGCCCTTTTTGGGAAGGTTAATTTTTAGACATTGAAAGGTGATGAATTGTATTCTTTGGCACATTGATTGATGGACTTTTACACTTTTCAAACATCTGAAGAATCTTTCTATTACATATTATACACAATGATTTATTATAACTATTGCAAAAACAGAGAGTACAGAGATAAAGGGGAAGGCATATATATGTGGATTCTATGAGAAGAAAAACAAAACTCAAGAAAATCATCTACCTATAAGCAAGCCATCAGGGACCCATAAACTTTAGGACATGAACATAAGATTGAGATCACAAGGAATGAAACCAAACAGCAGTAGGCAAAAAACTGTCACTCATTGGATCATGGCAGCTTGATATTATCAATGTTTCTATTCTACCTATAGAAAGGGACCCATCAGAACAAAATTGTCTTGATATCTCTTTGATGCTATTAGTTTTGGTAGCATTTGCATGAATGAAACTAGGTCATGGACATTATTTGCATCCTCAACATCCCACACCTGGAAAAAAGACCACTTAAAATTCTGCCATGTTTACAATTAAAATGCCAAAAGTCACTTGCTAAAACACTGCATGATCTAAAAACTGAAACCCAAAACACTACATCAATTGGGCATAATAGATCAAAAAGTTTAAAAACATGACTTTGCAGACCCAAAACCTAGACTTTTGGTAAACAAAGAAGGCACGAAGTGGGGACTAGGGAGAGAGAAAAATCTGAGACCGCCAACTGCTTCAAGCTGTAAGAAAATCCAACCTCTGCCATCACCAGACCCTCTACCTTCTCATTTGGCTGATTAACCAAACCGCTTCACTATTTACCATGTCGAAACCTTTAACAGTAAGGTTTTTTTGTTTTGTTTTAGAATTATATTGTTTAAATATGTTTTAGGCTTGGCTATTTCAATCGAATTGATTTTGGTTTAGGCTTAGGTTTGGGTATGTGATTTTTTGAATGCGAAATTCTTTAAAGAAATATCACGTTTAAGGTTTCAAATATGCTCTTGATTTTTTATTTGTTCTTCACAATGTTGTTTTGTTAATCATCTTATAGGTTCCAAACACAACTCTGTTGGAGATAGTTCTATTTACATTGTTTAAATTTGAGACAAAATTAAGAGATTAGAGTCCCTAAGGTTTATAGAGAAATCTGAGGGTCACCCCTACAAAAGCCGCCACCTGTTATCATTAAACCAATCCATCACTGTCAGATTTCTAAAACCTCTACCAGTAATTTAAATAAATAAATAGATAGTTGTGTTTTATATAGGTTTTGATTGGCTTAGTTTTGATTAGGTATTTGGGTTAATATTAGGCTTTGAATCAGGATTTTTTTATTTTTTTATTTTTTTTGTGGAAGAACATAAATTCATGCCATTCTTTTATGTGTTTTTGATTTAAATAATAGATAATTCCCTCTTCTTTATGTTTTGGTTTCCTATGTTCTTTTTTGTGGATGTCAACTTATTTAAGGTTTTTCTTTTTCTCTCTTAATTAAGCTTTTCTTGCATTTGTGATATAAATGAAAAAGATGTCACAAATCGTATTGTTTGAGGCAAGTAATTTCATTACAATGAGTGTCAAAAATTAACAGCAAGTTTTTTGAATTCCCCCTTTTATATTATTTTCAGCTTAATTTTTTTGTTTCCTGCGTTGCACAATGAACCAGATTAACAGTTTTTTTAAGACCCGCCCAATCTCATTATATCTCTAGGTCAAGGTTTTTTGTCCTTTTTATCTTCTTTTCTCCTTATTCTTTAAATGGTTTTCTTTTTCTCTACATGAATATTAGATGGGAATAGAATCTCTAGAAAATCACCCCATTCTCTCTCTCTCAAATTTTGCCTTTTGTTATATGCACACTAAGTGTTTAATAAAATAGCTTCATTTTTTCCCACTTTTAACTTCAACGGACTTTAATATAACTATATGAAAGGTTTGTTGTCTGTGAAGTTGAGGTGGATCTATGAAAAGGGTTTTGGGTAAAATGGAAGGTTTGTTGCAGTCCTGTCAGTTTAAATTATTTTGGTTGTTTGAGTTGCACACCTCTAATTAGTGGCATTTATCTATAAGAAATTGTAAACTTATATTGATCTATCAAAAATAAAATTTGGATTTCTTTCAAGTTGCTTTATTCAGTTTTTTTATTTTATTTTTTTTTTTATTTTTTATTTTTAATGTAACAAAAAAAAGTGTTTTGATAGGAGCTTTGCTAATTTGTTTATATCATGTCTCTGACTGCAAGTAATCTTATCCTAAAATTTTAGTTTTTTTGTGGTTTGTTTTCTTTGCGTGAGTGTCTTCGTTTGCTTGAGCAACTTCATACTCTGTGAGATCTAAATAATATTTTATGTTGTCTTTTGACACTAAAGCTACTAAATCTTACATTACTAGCAATGAAGATAAGTTAATTAATTAACAATTTAACATCTTGATAACTCTGTTTCAGTTGACCAAAGTGAAAAGTTGAATCCATACTACTAACAACTCTTTTGTCCTAATTTTGAAGGAAAAATAGTCTCTACTTTCAACTTATGATGAAGTTTGAAAGTTTTTCAGTTTCTCCTACAAAGCAATTTGGACATGTAGTGGTAAATACAAATCTTTCCGTCCAGCTCTTGGCTTTATGTAATTGATATTTTCAAGGAAAGAATTATCTTTTGGGTAACATTCAGAACACTCTTTTCATATGGCTGGGACATGTGAACATTTTAAATTGATTTAAAAATATCATGTTTGATATATTTGAAGGTTATTACATAATAAGTAGGGCTAATTATCATGACTTTCACATTGAAGTACATCTGAATCTACTCTTTTCAACAGACGTAGGAATATTATGTTCGTCATATTTGCTAATTTCAAGATAAGAACATGCTATAACCCATTAAATTCATTTACTTTGAGAGTTATATCTAGGAAAACCTTTGAATTATCTATGATTGGGGAATTTCGTAGTGTGTATGTGTTTTTGTTTGATTTTTTTAATATAAAAATTTATTTGACACATTCCCGTTGAGACAACCTTTAAATTCTCCATTACTAGCGAGATTGGTAGATTGTGAATAAATGTGTTTTTTAAAAAAAAAAAAAAAAAAAAACTAAGTAATGCATTCTCTTAGAGGTTATTATTGTGGATGTTTATATGTAGAAGAGCATAAACTCTGAACCTTACTGAATAGTGATAGAAATGTTACGAACTACTAAATTATGAGTATTTGAACATGCACCCAATCAGATATCAATGGATCAAATAGCATGCTAACTAATATCCATCTTATTTTATCTAAAGTTTGTAACTTCATAGTTTTTCTATATTTTGCCTGTTCCTTTGTCTTGGTATTTTTAATGTTTATATGTTTTCATTCTAGATAAAAGTCTGTGTTACAAAAATATATAACAAAACACACAACTTTTATTGCTTAGGATGTCTTCATCTTGATTTGATATTGATCATTAAATAGCATTATGATGTTTGAGCAATATGCATATATTTAGACACTTTTTGATGCACCATTTAATTAAATTGTCGATCATTGCAGGAAATAAAAAATGTTGTTGTGGGAAAATCAAAGAATGACGACTCCATTGAAAATCAGCAAATAGAAGTAGCATATACGTTTGCCAAATGCTTCATAAACGTCACAAGGCTACTAAATAGAATGCATCCAATAGGGAAAAGAATTGAATAGGGAACAATAGCAACTTATTGCTAAACTTCTATGATATAACATTTATGTTAAGATGATTTGTACGGCTATATAAGAATTTTTATGATATAACGTTTATATAATTAGAGTTTATCTGTGGTTGATTTCACACTCAATTAAATTGTAATTTCCTACTAAAATTTTATTGTATTTTATAGAAAGCATTCATATAATTAACAAACTTTACATGTTTTAACATGACTAATACATAAAGTACTCCTGTGCAATTGGGTTTATTTATGTGAATCTGAATGAATTGGGTTTATTTATGTAAATCTGAATGCATGTCAATTGCAAATACAACTGCATTTTTTTTTTTTTAATTTATAGAAATTTATTGTTGATGATAAATGGTGATTTTAAAGAGTTGGGAGTTTGGTCATGCCAAACCAAAAAATCAAAAAGATACTGTTAACATTTTTTTGGGTTGAATAAAAAGTACAGAAAAGTTACCCAAAAAAAAAGAAACTACAATAAAAGTTACTTTGTGGAATACCCCGCGCATTGCGCGGGTTAAAGGCTAGTTTCTATAATTGAGATAGATCACATGATCTAGTGCTAATTGTGTATGCCTTGGTTGAATTGATCATTGAAACTTCACATTAAACTAAGGACTATCTCATTGTTGATATCCACACACAACACACAAGTTTATGTTCAATAAATGCCATATTCATTTGTGTGATTGTACTTGATGAAATGTGTTTTCACATGCTCAATCTTTGTTAATTCAAGCACAAAAAGATTTTTGAGTGTTTTAGGTGTTTTTGGAAAGTATTTTGTTTAAAAAATCTGAAAATTTCAAAAATCCAGTTTTGCCCTGTTTTGGCGACTCAGTCGGGGGTATGTCAAGTCGCGAGCCTCAATCGCTTCTTCGCGGGTCATTTTTGGTGACTTGTTCGCGAGTGAAAGGTCCAGTCGCGAGGGTTACTCATAGATTTTCGCGGCTCAGCTCGCGACTCACTCACGGGTAGACCTTCCAGTCGTGAAAAACGCTTAGAAATTTTTTTTTCAAACTTGTGTCTTTGAGTGTTTTGGCGGCTTGAACTAGCGACTTTGTGGCGACTCACTTCAGTTGCGAAAAACGCGTGTTTTGGCAAAAATAGGGGCAGTTTTTAAATTTTTTTGTTTTCCCTCGATCTTTTTGTGACTGTTCATTGTCTCTCTCAACTGCTCTTACCCATTCACACTGTGCCTCCATTTTCGATCTCCATTTTTGCCTCTTTTCAGCTCAAAATCCTCAAGTAACAGGTATGGGTTTTCTGTCTTAAACTCTATTCTACTTGTTTTTGTGTTTTTCCCTCTGGATTATTCGCATTTGTTTATGATTTCGAGATGGGTTTTTAGCTCGGCTATTACTCTTTGTCCATGCTTAGCTTATGGAAGCTTTTGTTTCAGTTTTGAGCTATATTAAATTGTTGGTTTTGTTATTCATCACGTGCTTAGCTAGGGTTTGCTATTTGTTGGTTTCTCATCTTGCCTGATCCGCTATTGATGTGTTGATTCAAAATGATCCTATGTTAACTGTGTGTTTTTCTAAGCTGATTGTGTGGTTTTATTCTGACCCTCTCTACTGTGTAGCTACATTTGGGCCATTTTTGTCCCTCATTGCTATTTTCTGGTCATTTTCATCTAGCTATTAGGGTTTCTTCATTATCCCTAAATTACCACTAACCCACTGCTAATAAAGTCTGTTGGATTGTGTTCTGTCATTTCCTCTATTCATGATTCAGACTAGACATGTCACCATTCAAGAAAGCAGCTGTGAAAGGAGGTAGTTCCAAAGGGAAGGAACCCGTCATTGATGTTGATGATTACCCACCTCAAACAAAAGCGACTCGTTCTTCATCAAAGAGATTTGATCCCAACAAGTTTAGATCCTATGCAGCCTATCAGTCTCATGAAAATTATTTTCAAAATGCTATACCATTACTAGAAAGAACTGTGGATCAATCATCACTTCATGACACTGACATTCCGAAATGGTTTGCTCACAAGGACTGGAATTACCTTCTCTCTGATCTGGATGACGCGTATGAAGATTTGGTAAAGGAATTTTATGCCAATGCGATTGTGGAAGAAGATGAACTTAAGTGCTGGGTTAGGAAAAAGAGCTTTTCAGTCTCTCCTGCATATCTGGCAGAAATCATTCACATCAACAGACCAATATTCCGACACTCATCAGTTTATGATGATCTTTGTCCTGATGGGGAGCTTCTCAAAGAAAGTCTCGGACAAGACTTGGAGTTCTCACCCAATGGAAAATCCATCAGTGTTTCCTCTCTTCCTCCAAAACTGAGAGTGCTTACAATTGTGATGTTTCACAATTTGTACCCTTTATCAAGCACTGGGTATATGAACCTCGGACGTGCTTTGTTTCTTCATGATCTAATCTTTGATGTAGAAATTGACATCTGTGCTCATATCTTTCATGTTCTGCGCAAAACGGTTCTACGAACTGAGTCTCGAACATGCATTCCTTTCTGCTGTCTCATTTTAAGGATCTTGAAACTCAAGGGAATTTATCCAACGGCAGATGAATCTCCTCTCTCGAAATCGAGTCCAATCAACATGCATAAATTCAATGCAAGCATTGGACATAGTCAGAAGAGAGCCAAACCAGAAACTTCTGCATCTCACAGTGGCTCTCATTTCAGCACTCTCTCCCTTGATGAAAAACTTGATCACATTGTATCCTCTGTACACAAGTTGAATACAAAGATGTCCGGACTCACATCTACTCTACACCATCACAGCACTCGATGGGATATGAAGTTTACCTCACTTCAAACTCAATTGGATCAAATTCAGAGAAAGCTGGAAGAGGATGTATAGCCTATTCCATGCCAAAAAGGGGGAGTGATAGGCCTAATAAGAGGGGGAGGATATTACCTAAGGGGTAGTGTCTTTGCATTCTACTTCAGTTTTAAGTTGATATATTGTATTTTGTAAACTGATATATTGTGTTTGTACCCATGTGCTTTTGTAAGCTTTTAGGGTTACTGTTTTTATGCAAAATTATGTAGGCTTTATGGTTTGTACCTTGCTTAAAGCAGCCTTTTATGCTATGTTGAAATCAGTACTTCTATCTAAATGTCTTGCATTTTGATTTATGTACTGTCACTCTTGTGCCCTTGTAGGATTGTTCCTAGATGCATATACCTTGTGTATTATGCATTGGTTGAGTGTTGAGCATACAAGTATCTTGCCTTGTGCTTGTTAGCTTGTATGTCCCTGTGTTCATTCCAAGTATGAATGAGCATTGTGGTCACTACCTTGTAGTGATTACTTGGTTGATCAAGCCATGGTTTGTTTCTTAACTCCATCTTTGCTTGATCTCATATTGCCTATTTCATATGCATTTCACGATTTTCTGCTTACAATGATCATGGTGTATTGTTGTGTTTCAGGAGTATTATGTTCATATGATTCAAGTGCTTCACAGCTTCTAGAGTTAGGTGTAAGTGAGTTTTGCTTAACTGTTCCCAACTCACATGTTAAGTCTAGAGTCTGTTTTAGGGTTTTGTCACGGAATAGCCAAAGGGGGAGATTATAAGGTTGAATTTATTCAACCATCTAATTGGCTTTATTCCGTGCCAAATTTGCTTGTATTTCAGTATTTAGTAACCCTGTATTTAGGTGGGTTTGTTGTAAGGGTAGTGAGTGAGATAGAGTGAAGTTTGCTCAAGAGTGTGCAAGAAAACAGAGACTCGCGGCTTAGCCTCGCGGGTGACTCGCGGCTGTAAGCCGCCAAACGCAGCACACGTGCCAAGCATGCCAGAAGGTGAACAGTCATGCTAGCTGGAGCACTACAGGACAAAACAGGACAACTGGCCATACAGTTATCTCGCGACTAGATCTCGCAACTTAGTCAAGTCGAGAGGTCAAGCCGCGAGCCACCCTTATTTTGTAAAACCTAACGTTTCACATTCCTCTCCCACTTCAGTATAAATACCCCTTTTACCCACAAATGTAAGAGAGATTCCAGAGAGAATTTTGAGAGAAAAACTCTAAAGAAAAACAAGATTGATTCACCAACAATCTATACATTAGAGTCTCTTCAAATTCCACAACTCTCTTCCTCTCCATTGTCAAATCCTTGAGAGGCTTTTTACCAAACCTTGTTCTCACCATATTCATCACTGTGAGAGGGCTGTTTGGATTTCTGGGAAGCAGTTAGGAAGGAATCAATCTTCATTGGTTGATGCTACGGTCTAGTAGCGGAATCCGAGAAGTTAGAAAAGAAAAAGGTTCGGCGCAACCTCGTTGGAGCAAGAAGCTTGGAGGGCTTAGGTGCACTGGGTAGATTAGGCTTGGAGGGTCTATTGCTGACCATGTATCCCAACTATATTTTCTAGTGGATTGTTTATCACTTGGAGGGCGGCGGAGAGGTTTTACGCCGAGGGCTTCGGTTTCCTCTTCGATAACACATCACGTGTTGTCTTTGTGTTTGCATCTTCCTTCCCTTTTATCTTTGCCTTTTATTAACTGCTGTGGGTTGTGTTTTTAATTTGGCTTAAATAGTTTTTCCAATTCCATATTATAGCTTATGTTAAGTTTCCGCACACTAGTTGTTTGACATAATGCTTGAATTGGTTAAGTTGTAATTTGGGGGTCTAAACGTTCAAGGGTGTTTATACACATATTTGAACTTTCAGTTTCACATCATGTTTACTTGATCGCAATTTACTTGTTACATTATACTTGTCCTTTTATTACTTGCTTTACCTTGAGGGTCTAGTGTGTTTTGTGCAAGTATTTCAGGATACAAATATATATGTTCCAAGTGCATCGCAACTTCTCATTACTTTGAAGGGGAGAAACTTTATGCACTTTTAGTTTATATTGTTTAAGTTTATATTCAGTATTTTGTGGTTTGTACCCATGTTGCTTTTGTAAGCTTTTAGGGTTTGTTTTCATTATCTGTAGGCTTTATGGTTTGTACCATGCTTTATGCAGCCTTTATGCTTTGATTACTTGTTTAATCAAGCCATGATTTGGTTCTTAACTTCATCTTTCCTTGATCACTTTATGCCTGTTTCATATGCATTTCATACTTTTCTACATACAATGATCATGGTATATTATTGTGTTTTAGGATTTTCATGTTCATATGATCCAAGTACTTCACAGCTTCTAGAATTAGGTGTGAGTGAGTTTTTTTCAACTGTTCCCAACTCACATGATAAGTCTAAAGTCTGTTTTAGGGTTTTGTCACGGAATAGCCAAAGGGGCAGATTGTAAGGTTGAATTTAATCAACCATTTTGTTGGCTTTATTTTGTGCCAAATTTGCTTGTATTTCAGTATTTAGTAACCCTGTATTTAGGTGAGTTTTGTTGTAAGGGTAGTGAGTGAGATAGAGTGTTGAATGCTCAAGAATGTGCAAGAAAACAGAGTCTTGCGGCTGGATCTCACGGGTGACTCGTGGCTGCAAGCCGCCAGATGCAGCACATGTGCCAAGCATGCCAGAAGGTGAACAGTCATGCTAGCTAGAGTACTACAGGACAAAATAGGACAACTGGCCATACGGTTATCTCGCGACTGGATCTTGTGACTCAGTCAAGTCGCGAGGCCAAACCGTGAGCCACCCCTGTTTTGAAAAACCTGACGTTTCACATTCTCTTCTCACCCCAGTACAAATACCCTTTGTACCCACAAATGAAAGAGAGCTTCTAGAGAGAATTTTGAGAGAGAAACCCTAGAGTAAAACAAGATTGATTCATCTACAATCTTTACATAAGAGTCTCTTCAAATTCCTCAACTCTCTTCCTCTCCATTGTCAAACCCTTGAGAGGCATTTTACCAAAACCTTGTTCTCACCATATTCATTACTGTGAGATGGCTGTTTGGTGTTCTGGGAATTAGTTAGGAAGGAACCAATCTACATTGGTTGATGCTATGGTCAAGTAGCGGAATCCGGGAAGCTAGAAAAGAAAAAGGTTCGGCGCAACCTTGTTGGAGCAAGAAGCTTGGAGGGCTTAGGTACATTGAGTAGATTAAGCTTGGAGGGTCTATTGCTGTTCATGTATCCCAACTACATTTTCTAGTGGATTATTGACCGCTTGGAGGGCGGCAGAGAGGTTTTATGCTGAGGGCTTCGGTTTTCTCTTCGATAACACATCGTGTGTTGTCCTTGTGTTTGCATCTCTCTTCCCTTTATCTTTGCCTTTTATTTTCTGCTGTGGATGTGATTTTAATTGGCATATATTGTTTTCCAATTCTGTATTAAGCTTTTGTTCATGTTCCGCACATTAATTTTTTGATATAAAACTTGAATTGGTAATTTGTAAATTGGGGGTCTAAACGTTCAAGGGTGTTTTTACACTGTTTGAACTTTCAAGTTTGTTAAACAAAACAAGTTTAGTATCCAAGTACACATTCAAACATTCAAACTCTTTCATCTATTCATAAGAATTTTCAGCAAATTTCTTATATTTCTCAACCACTTTGTTGGATTCAATGAGCTTAGCAATCAAATCGTCCTTTTCAGTAGTGACCTTGCTCAAATTCTCATGAAACATCTTAAACTTTTTCTTCAAGAGTTTGACATTTGGAATTTTAACAATACCCGAAGATTCATGTAACATATCATCATAAGCATGAGGATAAATACTCATACAGGCATTTTCACAAATACATTGCATGTTACAATCAACAACATCCAAAACGTCCATAAAAACATACAAAGCACTATCCATGACAATAAATACAAAGGGTCAAAGATAACACTTAGGTAATTAAATCAAAATAAGTGTGCCCACTCTGATACCAATCGAAAGCTCAATTAGTATGAAACACTTATACTTGTTTAGACCCCTAATTTTAAATTACGGCTTAATTGCTTTACTCTAACTTTTCTAAGTACGAAACAAGAGTAAATGAAGCACAATAAACCAGAACTACTCTAGTGCATAAACATGAACAATAAACAATATATGTAAAGCACAAAGAGTAAGGGAAGAGAGATGAAAATACAAGATAACACCAAGATGTGTTATCGAAAAGGAAACTGAAAAACTCGATCAAAAACCTCTCCGCAACTCTCCAAGTCAAAATCAATCCATTAGTGAATAAGTTGGAGTACACGAATATCAAAAAGACTTTCCAAGTCTAATCTAACCAATGTACTTAAGCCCTCCAAGTCCTGCTACCAACAGACTTCTTGAAGTCTTGTGTTCATTATTGATTTGGATCCCGCAATACCATCCGATTGCATCCGCCAAACCTCACCGGCTTCTTTTGGCAAATCCCCAAAGCTTCCCAAGTTCCAAAACACACTCTACACTCTAAATAGGTGTAGGTTGTGTTTGGGTACAAATATCTTCTCAAGGTATAACAATGGGAAAGGGAAAGAGAAGAGACTACAATGATTTCTCACTAAAGGATTAGTAGCTCTTTCTCTCTCAAAGGCGGGTGTGTTATAGAAACCTCTTTAGGGTTTTCTCTGAATAGCCTCCTTTACTTTTCTGGGTAATGGAGGTATATATAGTATGGGTAAAGGGTAAGAAAGTTACACTTAAAGTCCTCCAGGCGAGAGTTTCGTGGGTACCTCATGAGATGGCATTTCTTGCGAAGTACTCACAAAATACAGCCTGGCACTTGAATCTTCAGCTTCCAGCATGTGCTTCTCATGTGACCTTTTCGCGGGTTGCTTTACTCACAAGCTTCTTGCGAGCTAGTCGCAAAACGACACTAATCTTCATTGCATGTTTGATTCTTCACCAACTTAATATTAAACCCAATACAATAAAATCTCACAAAATACAAGAAAATAATTTATTGCAACTGCAACACTTTTTGTCATGGAATAAAACTAACATAAAATATAGTTGTAAATCACAACTTTACAATTTTCAACTACTGGCCAAGAAACCCCCTGAACTTTTATATTGGCTAAAGACATCCCCAGCCATTCATTGTCTCACTAGAGCTGAAGTTTGTGTCCCACTGCTAATCTCGTTGTCCAACTCCTATGCAAGTCAGTTAGGCCAGAGTAGAAAACTTACCCAACACAAAATGCAAAATCAAATCAATATTAACACAAAACACACCCATTTACATAATCAAATCACACCCATTTGCATAATCAAATCAACATTAACTAAATAGCGAAAACCCAATAAAAAGTGAAAAAATAAAAAAATAAAAGGAAAGAAAACCAAAGCAGATCTTATAACTAAAGTAAACATAGGTCTAACCCAGTACTTGAAATTTCAAACAAAATACAAAACCAAACACTAATCTCATTATATACCTCAACTACATAACTATCTCCTTTAGATCTTACAACCCATTAAACCTAAGTCTTGCCACCAAAAAAAAAAAAAAAAAAACACTCAATTGAAAATGCTAAAATCACACACATCCACCTTAGAACCCAAACTTGGTTTGGGCTAGTGCCTACGCTTAGCTTTGTGCCTAAACTTTTTTTTAAAAATGACACTGTATTAGATTAGGTGTAGAAATTGTGTTTGACAAATCTAGAAATAGAGGAATTTGATTAGGGACTTGATGATGTTGCAGATCCTAACTTTGACTCTGGTCAGCAAGATAGGTGGCAAGACACAAACTCCAGCTCCTATGAGACCACTAATGGGTGACTGGTTCAATCGTCTCTCTCTCTCTCTCTCTCTCTCTCTCTCTCTCTCTCTCTCTCTCTCTCTCTCTCTCTCTCTCTCTCTCTCTCTAAACCAGTTGACCCAAAAGTTTCTCTCCCCTCTACCATCGGGTTCGTGGATTAGATTTGGCATTTTGAAGTCCATGTAAGACTCACGTGACTGCTTTGTTAGTATTCTAACAAGAGACTAGCTAATGTATTGATTTGGCTACTATGTATAGTTTATGGAGTAAATTGGCCATATAAAAGTTTAGGGGTGTCAAAGCGTTTTTCCCATAAAAGTTGTATGTATGATCAATTTTTTTATATCTATTTTCAACCATTATTTTAAACTAAAATTATTGATTTTAATTTATTTTTTAACTAATTGTAGCAATGAACAAAGTGAAGATTTTTTTTTTTTTTTTTTTTTTGAGAAACAAATAAAGATATATAACATTTGTTAACTATCTGATGCATATGTCACAAGGGTTAACAACTAGTTGCTATAACAAATGAGGGCTTTTAACCCCTAATTATTCTTGCAAGGGAGAATGCCGTATGGAATTGCAGTAAACTGTTACAAATTTAAAAAGAAAGGTTTATATGCTTTTAAAAATATATATATATTGTGTGTGATCTGTCCATATTTTTCATCATCTTTCATTGGAAAGGTCCAAGAAATCCTGCTAGGACTCTTAAAAGAGAGTACTAGTGCCTTTTCAAATTGTCAAGAAAGATGTAAGTAAGACATGAGTTATTCTAGAGAGCCTCTAAAAGATGTTAGGCTAAGAAAATTCATAGAAAATGGAGCGTTTCTTTATTTGTATCTAGGAAGCACGAGGACAAGTACGGGTATAGGTACTGCACAATAATATGAGCAATTTTTGAAAAATTATAACATGACATTGTAGATACGACACAAATATGACATCAACACAACACGGGTATGGCACCCCAAATAAAGTGTCTATACTTCCTAGTTTGTAATCATTTAAGTTTTTGTTTTTATTTTATTTTCAGTTTTAGTTCTTCAAGAGTATGGCTATTTTGTTTCTTGCAAAACAATCTCCCAGGCATGATGAGATAAATGAGTAATTCTTATTCGCTCATTTTTTATAGATGAGAAATTCTCTTTCACTCATTTTTTACGTCTATTGTTTTCAGTGGTGATTCTAAGAATTTTTTTTAAGATGGTCACAAAGAAACTTAAATTATACAAAATTTAATAAAGAGACAATTTAAATATATCAACATCACAAAAAAAAAAAAAAAAAACACGCAAATACATGAAATGTTACAACTTTTTTGTACTAAAAAAGAGAACAAGAAGAAAAAAAAAATAGATTAATAAAAGATACAGTGCAAATTGAAAATGCTAATATGAGAATAATAAAATGACTACAACAATTTCATAACAAATCTTATGCAATAAGTTGTTAGCTTGTTATTGGTAGGTAAAACATATCAATATTGAACCCGAGTTAGAATTAGTAACAGTTTACCACATAAAATTTATTGTGAAAATGTTATGGATATAACATTACTTTTATATTTATTAAACTCAAATTCTTATGATTTTCAAGTAAAGGTGTTCAACATATTTATTAGGGTAGTTAAAATAGGTCAATTTAGTATATAATATATATATTTTAAAGTATATATATATATATATATATTTAAAATCAGGGTGGTTATAGAACATATTGGTTTAAAATGATTATTTATATAATTTTTCTCTTGCATGTATAATTTTTTTTTTTTAATTTTATTTTACGAGTGTGGTCTCAGGACCACTCTCACATACAAGTAGAACCTCCAGTGACTGTTTTACACAATATTCTCAATTGATGCGCTGACTACATATTTTAAAAGGTGAAAAGCTTATGTCCACATTCTAAATATGAAAGTGTATGTGAGAAAAAATCAGATGTAAGAAAATAAAAGCCTGGGTTCATGCCCTTGGTTCCAAATCCTGGTTTTGAATATGTACATACCACCGTAATTCTAAGCAGTAAAATAAGGATGGGGTCATGCTATCATTGCTGGACTACTGAAACTAAGGGCACCAGCTAAGTATTTGGATCTTTAGTGTAATTCGGTTTATCAGGAACATGCTGGAGCAGCTCAATCGTTGACCTTCACTGGGCTTTGTTAGGTGTGTTAAGTTTGGAAGGCGTGCTTCATCGAGACCACGGAGTCAGCTAGATGAACTCTTCTCCTTGCCTTTGCTGTTTCAGGGTCTTGATCATAGTCTATGGATTATCTTGGGAGGTAATAAATTCAATAAGGATATGGAACCTAATCTCTCCCAAATAGTAGATTGGAAGAAGCTAATTTCAAATAGATTGGAAGGTAAACTTAATATACTTCCCACTTAAAATTTAAAGATAAACTTAAATTATATAAGTACCATGGACAAAATGGGCTTCTTCCCTTTTGGGGCAAATTAATTAGCCTTTTGCCCTTCTTCCCAAACTAAATAGGGATATACTCCTCTTTTGAAAATCTAGTTTTTTAAAATCGATTTAAGCTCTATAGTGACGTTTTCAAGGATCTATAGTGACGTTTATAAAGACCTATAGTGACATTTTGTAACTTGATATCCATGAAATCGAGTTATAGGCAATTTTATTGCCTATAACTCGATTTCATGGATATCAAGTTACAAAACGTCACTATAGGTTTTTAAAATATCAATATAAGTCCTTAAAAACGTCACTATAGGGCTCCAGAATTTTTTTTTTTTAAACTCGATTTTGAGAAACTCGATTTTCAAAAGAGGGGCATTTTCCTATTTAGTTTGGGAAGAAGGGTAAAAGGCTAATTAATTTTCCCAAAAAGGGCAGAAGCCCATTTTGTCCTAAGTACCATAGATAAAGTACATTAGAGTCCCTAATTCAATTCAAAATTTGGTATTTTTAAATTCAATTATTCTTTAAAAAAAAAACACTATTTTTATCTTATATATTGATCCATGCATGTAGCTTTTGAATTCAATTGAGAAACTTAATGTACTATAATTAAGGTACTGTATCTAAATTTTATCCAAAGTAAAAAAACAATTGTTTTGTTAGATCTGTAGTTCTCTTTCTGCAACTTGGCCATTATCAAAATAAATAAATAAATATTTCTACAACCTTGCCCAGCCTGGCTCTTACTTATTTAAGGTGCAAAATATAATTATATTAAGGGTTTTATATTCATGAACCTTGTACATAACTAGGAATTGTCACATGTCACAAATGCATGATGCACGGATAAGGTCAGCAGCTAACGTTCCTCCTCCATATGTCACGTTGAATCATATAAGCTTTTTTTTATATGGATATGGTCAGCATGCTATTACTTATGTATTGATGAAGCCCAGTAAATAACGTTCACTTCTTTGCTGCTCTAGGGAAGTTATATTCAATATTCACACATCCAATCTCTAGAAGTTTATTTGGATGGAAGTATTTAAATGGAAAATTGTTAATTTTAATTTAATTAAGTTTGACTAGATAACTCAACTGATAAAGTTTCTATGATTGAATAAGAGATCTGGGGTTCAATGGGCCTACACCAGAAATCGATTGATGTCTTGGTTTAATAAAGAGTTATCATCAGGAGCAAACGTCATAAGTTGAAACTCTCTCTCAAAAATATATATATATATATATATTGAAAAATATCATACATCTTGATGGATTTAAAAAATAATCATAATTAGATGCATATTAATATTCATATCTAGTTTGAATACTACTAAGGATTGGGAGGTTTAAGTGATGGTTCAATAGTACTATCATCTTTTATAGTGCCCTATATCTATAGTTCAAACTCCACCTCCCCTCTCATTATTTATCTAAAAAGAAAAAGAAATCTAACTAAGAGTCTTTTATGTATTTTTCTCAACTCTTAAAAAAAAAAAAAAACCTTATGAATATATTATTTGGTAGATTATGAAGATTTTCATTCTTGATTGGTTTGATTTACAAAATAAAATATTTTTTTACTTAACTTTATTTTTGTTATTGTGACACGATGAATTTATTTCATGTTAATTTACAAAATAAATTTATATTTGAAATAATAATAAGTTTTTGTACGATCTAATTTGAAATCTTGATTAAACTTTCAAATTAATATATTATATATCTTGTGGATTTGAGATGATTAGATGTAATATACAGTCAAAATTTATAATATCACAAGTGCTATTATTAATTAGAAAGAATTCTTAATAGTCAAAAATATTATGGGCATGTTTAATTGATAGAATGTAATAGATACTATAATATAATAATTATTCTTATGGTTTAATTATTCTATAATTTGGTTACAAATAATAATTATTACTTATAAATATTTATTCTTTAAAATGAGGAATAACTATTTTTATAATTTGGTTGTAATAATTTTTAAAATTAATATAGGGTAAACTATGTATTTGTTGACGTGAGTAACTGTCAAAAAAAAAAAAAAAATTAGTTTTCGTAGAAATGGTAATAAACTTTTTTTTTTTTTTTTTTTTTTTATCATTAGCCACATCAATAATTTTCATTCAGGAAATAGTAACAAAGACTAAATTAGTACAATACTGAAAGGTTAGAAATCAAATTGACACAATTAAAAAGTTAGGGACCAAATTGAAATATGATATTAAAGATAGAGACCAAATACATAGTTTACTCATTAATATATTTTCAAATATACAAACTTTATATATACACATAACAATTATAAAAATAAAACTTTAGAGTTAATTTGAAAATAATATCGAATCATGGGGCTTAATTGACACCTCTCCATATAAAAAAAATTTTGGTGGTCTTTGGGGAAAAGAGTTTGAGTTACAAGATTAACAGTATATCATAAATGTCTCAAAAAAAAAATCCCATTTTTATGAAAAAATAATATTACAGAAATGATTTGAGCTATTAATACTTTAATTTTAAAAGTTTTTTTTTCCCTTCAATTAAATTTAAATTTTATTCTTTTATAACTTTAGAACCTAAAAAACATTATTGGCAAAATAGGAAACATCTTATTTCTATTTTTTTGAATGAAGTTTTACATATAGAAGATATATCTATTGACAGTTTTTAGACTCTTTAAAAACACAATTGAATTAACCTAGGTAATTAGCCAAGTTATTACTTAGTCCAAATTCCAAATCTAGGTTATCACAATCAAATAATCATATCATGCAAAGCAGCGGAAAGATAAATAACACAATGATATGATCACCCAGGAAACCAAACCGATAAAAACCTAGGGAGGATTTAACTTAGCTATCCTCAAAGTAAACTTGAATCCATTATAAAAGAATCGAAGTTTTACAATACGACTTAGACCACTAATATCCTATTACTACCTACCAGTAGAAACTTGCTAACACAACCACGTGCAAGCTCCGAGACCACGGACTCCTTCTTTCTTGTATTCTCCAGCAAGTACAAGCACACCCATTTGTGTTTCTTTAGGTTCTTATGGTAGCAACTGAATGATCACCAAGTTCTTTAATGAATCTCCTTCTTGATAATCCTAAACTTGTGTAAAGGAAAGCTCCTCACCTCATAGATCTCACAAGAGATTTACACAAACAGCAATATGAGCAACACTAAAACGTGGCTAGGGTTTGCCTTATATACCTAGGGCAAAATACAAAATCCTAAACATTTTAAATGAACTAGGGCTAAGTTGGAATTCTGCAAAAAAACGCATTCTGTCCGAATTGCACTTTTAATTTTGCATTAACTTAAATCCAACTTTACATAAATGACACAACTTTGAGTAAGCCTAAACACGACTAATCAACTTGTTTTGATCATGGTTTGCCAACAATACACATTAGAGTTCTAAATACATAAGTTCCTAAGTCTTTAGAATCTAACAAACTCCTCCTTTGGCAATCCGTGACAAAATACAACTAAAAGCTCAAAGTTTACAAAGAAAAGCCCTTACAAAAAAAAATGCTCACAAAAACAAATCCAATCCTAACTACTATCCATCAGTTGCAAGTGTAGACAGCAGCTCGATTGAATCAACCTGTATATTTCCTGAAATACTAAACAAAATGCATAACCGCATGTGCGACAGAAAAACAAAAACATTAAATCAACAAATATACAAATTAACTCTCCCCTTAATTTAGATACATCAAAAACAATGTTAACTCCCCTTAAGTAGAACATTCTTGTACTTTCCACACATATTCCCACATATCATCTAAATCTCCTCCTTTTTGTCACGAATTGACAAAGATAACTCAAACAAAGAGTAACAAATGTCAAGAGAAAATAGACAATCAAGGGAATACAAAACAATTCAACTCTATAGAAAATAGAGACAACTCGCCCTACGAAGAGTAACAACTCCCCCTATGAACAACAAAGGGTAAAAACAAGCTTCTCCCCCTATAAAATAGGGGGGAAAAAAAAAACAGGTTTGGGAAAAACAGTTTCAGGGAAAAATGAGGAGGTGGGGATAAATAAAAAGACACAAACCAAACTCAAAAAAAAAAATGAGGATTCACTTGAAGAAAAATATTCTCTCTTTCAATATATGCAAACTTGACACTATGTGACCCATAAACAGTTACATGAGTAGAGAAAATATTTGCACATTGATTATCCATCATATCTCTTAAGAAAATTATTTTCTACAGTTCACACATAAAATAGCATATACTAAAAAGTACATAACTCAAAAATTAATCAATCAATTTTTAAATCAAGTTGAGTACTCAATTTAGCAAAGTGTATGCATGTTATGTGTGAAAACAATGAGAGATACGACTGCAAAAGTGCAAGATGGATACAGAAAACAATGCAATGCATGTTGATAGTTTTTAGACCCCTTAAAAAACATAATTGAATTAACCTAGGTAATTATCCAAGTTGTTACTTAGTCCAAATTCCAAATCTAGGTTATCACAATCAAACAATCATATCATGCAAAACAGCAGAAAGAAAAATAACACAAAGATATGATCACCCAAGAAACCAAACTGGTAAAAATCTAGGGAAGATTTAACCTAACTATCCTCAAGGTAAACCTGAATCCACTATGAAATAATCAAAGTTAATCAACAGGACTTAGACCACTAACATCCTATTGCTACCCACCAGTAGAAACTTTCTGACACAACCACGTGCAAACTCCGAAACCACGGACTCCTTCTTTCTTGGATTCTTCAGCAAGTACAAGCACACCTGCTTGTATTTCTTTAAGTTCTTATGGTAGCAACTGAATGATCATCAAGCTCTTGAAGAAATCTCCTTCTTGATAATCCTAAGTTTGTGTAAAGGAAAGCTCTTCTCAGATCTCACAAGAGATTCACACAAACAGCAATATGAGCAACACTAAAACTTAGCTAGGGTTTGTCTTACATATCTGAGGCAAAAATACAAAACCCTAAACATTTTAAAACAAACTGGAGTTGAGTTGGAATTCTGCAGAAAACGCATCTGATCCGATTTTCGATTGATCGAGCTTAAGCTTCGATCGATCGAACCAGGCCGAGAAGCAATATTAACTTCTGCATCAACTTTTTCCAACTTTATATAAATGAACCAACTTTGAGCAAGTCTAAACACGGCTAAACATCTTGTTTCGATCATGGTTTGCCAACAATACACATTAGAATTCTAAATATATAAAATCCTAAGTCTTTAGAAGCTAACACATGTGAATCCTAAACATAAATGATGCATGAAAAAAAATTTGGTCAAATACTTAAAAAATTAAAATTTTTCAGTTTCAATCAGTCAAGCAACAGATTCAATCGATCGAAAATTTGGAAAAATCAGATTTTTGAAAAACAAAGCATTTTAATGCGGAAAATCCTCAAAGCACATTGTTTTATAAATAAAATGCATGAGTATGAGATAAATTTTTTTTTTCAAAAACACTTGAATTCAACCCAGATCTTCCAAAAACAAGAGTTTCAATCAATTTGTCCTAAAATCTCAAACTTTAAACACATTTTGTATCAAAATCAAGGAACTTTAATCTTGGATGGCCACAACAAGATCACACACAATATAATGTACTAAGTTTAGCAAAGAGTAACTTGTGTAGTATGCACAACTAGAAAAAGCTTGAAAAACATGTGAGGTGATATGTAAATAGAAATTAATCACAAAGTCTACAAAATTTATCACATAGAATTTGAAAGAAACTATCACCTAAAGAGTTACAATATATAACTCCCACATCTCTTAGAAAACAAGCTTACAATCATGTATGTTTATTGATTTGCCTCATAATATACACACCAATTTTATTTGATCAGAAACTTATTAAAATAGCCGGAATAATGTACACACCAATTTTATTTGTTTGATTTAACATTAAGTCCAATAATGTACACACCAATTTTAACATTAAATTAAGGCTACACCTTATGTTCTTTTTGTGCATGTGCTACACTTTCTCAAGTACAAAATCTTACGATATGCACTAAGGTGTTCATAATTAGCTAGTAAACAGTGGTGAAATGGTTATTTATGCCTTTCTCAAAAAGTTTCAAGTTCGACAGTCAAAGACATGTGACTTCAAGATCAAGACAAAGTGATCAAAAACTATAAACATCTCTACACAGTATGCACTACAAAGCTCAAACTAGTAAAGTGCAATAAAAGAAGCTCATTCAAGCTAAACAAGGTACATAAACATGTTATGTAAAGATAATATGGCCAATCCTTGATTATAAATCCAAGATGTGAAATACAAAACACAAAAAACTTTTTGGTAAAAAAAATTATGACCGAAAACAAAAGCACACATTATGCTAAATGAATAATGCAAATGCAATGCATAACAGTGCTTAACTAAGCTATAGAGGGTACACAAATAAGAAATATCAATTTCTTAATTAACCCTTGAGTACATGTACAAACTAGTACATATTCACACAAAATCAGAAAAAGCTTAGCACTTATATAACACATACTACTCAAGTTTCTCCACAATGTCAAGTATGTTCTAAATCAAGAGAGAGATATCATAATTCATGTAATCCTCAAGAAAAATCAAACAAGACACAAAAAAAAATATTTTTGTCTTTTTGAAAATTTTCAATGTTTTTGGATTTTTTTTAATAATAAAAAAAAACCTAAAAAACAAAAACAACCAAAAACAAAAACAAAACATGTCCACAAACAATTGAAAGTATTAAATCAGGGACAAGTAAACAACACTCACCTTAGAGAATCTTTTCTCACCCATATAGCATGAGTCTTCGGCTTTGTAGGTGAAAATCCATCTGAAGTAGAGTGTATTTGAGGGATGACACCAATCTTTTGAGAAAGACTAAAATCTTGCAAATTCCTTTCACAAGCCAACAAGCTTAAATTTTTCAAAAGACTATGAAACAATTTATATGGACTTACAGCAGGAGAAATATCATCACATATCCTAGACTGAAACACAAAATGCTTAAAATTCAGTTTATAACAATTAGGACGAGTGTGATCGGAGACACCACAAAAGTGACAAACAGGAACAAATTTAGGAACATCAGTATTCCTACCAACAAATCTAGTCTCAGATTTTGGTTTTTGCCTCAACAAAGAATAATTTGGTCTAATATGAGCAACAACACCACAGAGGTGACAAGTAGGCACAAAAACAGATTTATTATGCTCTCTAACAGTAGGTTTAGACTTAGGTTTAGAAACTTCAACGTCTACATCAGAACTTTTACTTTTGTCTAACCTAGCAGAATAAGCCTTTTCTTTATTATTTCTCTTAAAAGGAGGGATATAAAATTTCTCAGTTTTAGGCTTAAGAGAAACAAAAACACTTCTGTTATCAACAGTAGGCTTGGTACTAGTCAAATTTTCAATTTTAGCTTTAGATTCAACTAACTCTTGTTCCAAGCTTTTCAACTTCTCATCTTGAGAGGAAATTTGATTTCTCAAAAATTCATTCTTTTTATTAGATTTATCTAATCTAACAACTAATTCCTCTTTTTCAAGATTAGCCAATTTTAACTCTTCCTTAAAATTCTTAGCAATTTTCATAGATTTCAATAATTCCTTACGAAGAGTTTCACAGGCATCAATAAAATTAATAGAAGTATGAGCAGAAACATGATAAAAAAGACACTTCAAATTATCCATGACAACAGGGGTCAAGGATCAACTCATAGATCAAAAGATCTAAAACAAAAGAGCAACTCACTCTGTTACCACTTGACAGTTTTTAGACCTCTGAAAAACACAATTGGATTAACTTAGGTAATTAGCCAAATTATTACTTAGTCCAAATTTCAAATCTAGGTTATCACAATCAAACAATCATATCATGCAAAGTAGTGGAAAGACAAATAACACAATGATATGATCACCCAGGAAACCAAACCAGTAAAAACCTGGGGAGGATTTAACCTAATTATCCTCAAGGTAAACCTGAATCCACTATGAAAGAATCGAAGTTTTACAATAGGACTTAGACCACTAACATCCTATTGCTACCCATCAGTAGAAACTTACTGACACGACCACGTGCAAGTTCGGAGACCACAGACTCCTTCTTTCTTGGATTCTCCAGCAAGTACAAGCACACCCACTTGTGTTTCTTTAAGTTCTTATGGCAGCAATTGAATGATCACCAAGTTCTTGAATGAATCTCCTTCTTGATAATCCTAAACTTGTGTAAAGGAAAGCTCCTCATAGATCTCACAAGAGATTTACACAAACAGCAATATGAGCAACACTAAAACGTGGCTAGGCTTTGCCTTATATACCTAAGGCAAAAATACAAAACCTTAAACGTTTTAAATGAACTAGGGTTGAGTTGAAATTCTGCAGAAAAACACATTCTGCCCGAATTTCAATTGATCGAGCCTAAACTTCAATCGATCAAACTAGGCCGAATTGTACTTTTAATTTTGCATCAACTTAATTCCAACTTTACATAAATGACACAACTTTGAGCAAGTCTAAACACGACTAATCAACTTGTTTTGATCATAGTTTGCTAACAATACACATTAGAGTTCTAAATACATAAGTTCCTAAGTCTTTAGAACCTAACATATATATATATATATATATATTGGAATTAAAAACTAAATAAAGAAAAACAAAAACGGAAAGAAAGAATTGGAGATGGCTACACTAAACCAAGAAAAACCTTTACCAAGACTTCTAGTCATTTATACCTTTCCAATTGCCCATACTTGGGAGGCTATTTACTTCCAAGTACTAATTTCACCAGCTGTATATAGGAGTCCCAATTTTGAAACCATAGAGATTAGGAAGCCTTGGAGTGACCAAAAGATTGGTTTTGTAGTTGGTGGATCAACTTGCGACGATAAATAACACTGAAGGGACAAGGTAGAGGTTTGTAGTTGCTAGTAAGAACGAGGAGCTCAAGTACATAGTTTGCCTACATGTACAGGTCATATGAGCAACTTATGTACCTCAACAACTTTCAATAGTGGACTAATTGAGTTGGGTTTTTACCCCAAAGTGTTCCTACAACTTTGGGTTTTCACTGTGTATGTGAGTTGTCCATATAATTTTTATTTTTATACTTGTTGATTCATGTTCAATATTGGAGTTAGCTGATTAAGTAACTACCTGAATCTAATCTCGAATCATTGACTAAAATTGGAAGCAAGCTGTAAGGTTGAATTTAATCAACCATTTTATTGGCTTTATTCCGTGCCAAATTTACTTGTATTTCAGCATTTAGTAACCCTGTATTTAGGTGGGTTTGTTGTAAGGGTAGTGAGTGAGATAGAGTGTTGATTGCTCAAGAGTGTGCAAGAAAACAGAGACTCGCAGCTTGTTCTCGCGAGTGGCTCGCGCCTTCAAGTCGCCAGAAGTAGCACACGTGCCATGCGTGCCAGAAGGTGAACAGTCATGCTAGTTGGAGCATTACAGGACAAAACAGGACAACTAGCCATACGGTTATCTCGTAACTGGATCTCGCGACTCAATTAAGTCATGAGGTCAAGCTGCGAGCTACCCTTGTTTTGTAAAACCTGACGTTTCACATTCCTCTCTCACTCCAGTATAAATACCCCTTATACCCACAAATGAAAGAGAGCTTCCAGAGAGAATTTTGAGAGAGAAACCCTAAAGAAAAACAAGATTGATTCACCTACAATCTATACATTAGAGTCTTTTCAAATTCCTTAACTCTCTTCCTCTCCATTGTCAAATCCTTGAGAGGCATTTTATCAAAACCTTGTTCTCACCATATTCATCACTATGAAAGGGCTATTTGGATTTCTAGGAAGCAGTTAGGAAGGAACCAATCTACATTGGTTGATGCTACGGTCTAGTAGCGGAATCCGAGAAGCTAGAAAAGAAAAAGGTTCGGCGCAACCTCATTAGAGCAAGAAGCTTGGAAGGCTTAGGTGCACTGGGTAGATTAGGCTTGGAGGGTCTATTGCTATCCATGTATCCCAACTACATTTTCTAGTGGATTGTTTACCGCTTAGAGGGCGGCGGAGAGGTTTTTCGCCGAGGGCTTCAGTTTCCTTTTCGATAACACATCGCGTGTTGTCCTTGTGTTTGCATCTTCTTTCCCTTTTATCTTTGCCTTTTACTATTTGCTGTGGGTTGTGATTTTAATTTGGCTTAGATAGTTTATCCAATTCTATATTATAGGTTGTGTTCATTTTCCGCACACTAGTTGTTTGATATAAAGCTTGAATTGGTTAGTTTGTAAATTGGGGGTCTAAACGTTCAAGGGTGTTTATACACATATTTGAACTTTCAATTGATATTAGAGCGGGTACACTTGTTGTGGTTTTATTACCTAAGTGTGATCCTAGACCCTTGTGTTGTGGTAGTTGTTATGGAAAATGCCATGCTGAATTGTAGTCTAAGTGTTTGTGAAAATGACTCTATGCATATGTCTGAAGGGTGTTTTACCAATGAACTTGTAGAGTTGTTAAAAACTAAGAAACATGCTAGGATATTTGTTCACATGCTAGAATATTTTGAAAATCAGAATCATGTCTTATATAGTAGCATATCTGAATCTAAATCATTGACTAAGAAATATAAAAGAAAGAATAGAATGTTGTGTGAGATGATTGAGAGTCTGAAAATGAAAGGTCAATCTGAAAGAAGCATGAAAACTGATAATGAGTTTTTGTTTAAAAGTCAAGAATGTTTGTCTCATGTGAGCTTATTTGTGCATACCTCATTAAAGATGTTTAATGCATGTTTGTGGTATCTTGACAGTGGTTGTTCTCGCCATATGACAGGGGATAAGTCACTGTTTAAGACACTAAAAGAAAAGGTTGGTGACTATGTGACCTTTGGTGATGGAAGTCATGCTCAAGTCCTAGGCAAAGGGACTATCGAGATACCTGGATTACTGCTGTTGAAAGATATGTTATACATAAAAGGGCTGAAGGCAAATCTGCTGAGCATCACTCACATTTGTGATGATGATTTCCTGGTACAATTCTCTAAGAAGGGATGCTTGATCATCAATGAAGAAGGGATTCAGGTCTTGGAGGGAAATCGGACTACAGATAACTGTTATGGAGTAGTTCCCACGGCACCCATTTCGTGTAGAAGTGCTCGTGTGGATATGTTGGAACTTTGGCATCACATATTTGGGCATGCTAATTTCAAACAAGTAGCTAAAGTGTCCAAACTTGAAGCAGTTGAGAGACTTCCTAAGTTTGGAAAGGTGAAAAAGACCGTTTGTGGTGCATGCCAAATGGGAAAGCAAACAAAGGCAAGTCATCACAAGGTTAATGTGATTGCTACTTCTCGGTGTTTGGAGTTACTTCATTTTGATCTAATGGGACCTACCAGAACTGAAAGTCTAGGAGGAAAGAGATACATTATGGTCATTGTGGATGATTACTCAAGATACAATTGGGTTGAATTCCTTAGAGAAAAATCAGAAGCATGTGAGAGGTTGGAGACTCTGTGCAAGAAACTACAAAACGAGAGAGGGGTCCCTATTGCCAAAATTAGAAGTGATCATGAGAGGGAATTTGAGAATGCAAGATTCGAGTCTTTCTGTGAAAAGAATGGAATCAAAAGAGAATTTTTAGCCCCCAAAACTCCACAACAAAATGGAGTGGTAGAGAGCAAAAATCGGGTGATTCAGGAAATGACAAGAGTCATGTTGCTTAATAAGCAAATACCTCAAAAGTTTTGGGGAGAAGCTGTCAACACCTCGTGTCACATTGGCAATAGAATATTTTTCCGAGTAGGAACAAAGAAGACCGCCTATGAGATTTGGAATGGAAAGAAGCCTAGAGTGAAGTATTTCTAGGTGTTTGGAAGCAAATGTTATATTCTAAATGATCGGGTGAATCTTGGGAAGTTTGATGCGAGAAGTGATGAGGGTATTTTTCTTGGGTACTCTACTACGAGTCGGGCGTATAGAGTTTTTAACAAGAGAACTAAGACAGTGATGGAGTCCATCAATGTCAAGATTGATGATGCCTTATCTAAGGTGGAGATGATTGATGATGGAGAAGGGCCGAGCACCAAAGAAGCCGATGTTGAGGTCGAAGCTCTTGATATAGAAGATGAAGAACCTACACCAGAAGAAGAATCGACTCCCATCAACCCAAGAATGGAAACGAGATCGATGTCTAGAACATCAAGTCCTCTTACTCCTCTGGAAGTCCATCCTCCTATCTCTCGAAGTGATGAAGTCTCCACATCAAAGAAGCCATCTTCAAGAGTAATTAAGAACCATCCAGAAAGCAACATCATAGGATCTCTAGATGAAGGTCTTCACCTTAGAAAAGGAAACACCCTGTTAGCCAATCATGTAACATATCACTGCTATCCTGCTCAATTTGAACCAAAAGGGGTAGAAGAGGCCCTTCAAGATGAGAATTGAGTTGAGTCAATGCATGAAGAGCTGAATCAGTTTGTGAGGAATGATGTGTGGGAACTTGCTCCAAGGCCTAAAAATGTTCATGTCATAGGCACAAAATGGATTTTCAAAAACAAAACTAATGAAGATGGAGAGATAATTCGAAACAAATCTCAGTTAGTAGCTCAAGGATACACTCAAGTAGAAGGAGTAGACTTTGATGAATCCTTCGCTTCTGTGGCAAGACTCGAATCCATTCAAATTCTCATGTCCATTGCTTGCACTATGAACTTCAAACTCTATCAAATGGATGTAAACTGTGCATTTCTGAATGGATATCTAAATGAAGAAGTGTTTGTTGAGCAACCAAAAGGATTTGAGGATCCTCACTTTCCTGATCATGTGTTGAGATTGAAAAAATACCTTTATGGATTAAAACAAGCACCTAGAGCTTGGTATGATCGGCTTACACATTACCACTTAGATAGAGGATTCAAAAGGGGATATGCTGACCGAACGTTGTTTGTAAAAAATGATGAAGATTATCTCCTTGTGGCACAAGTTTATGTTGATGACATAGTGTTTGGGGCTACCATTGAATATCGTGCTATTGAATTTTCTGAAGAGATGAAGAAGGAATTTGAGATGAGTATGGTGGGGAAACTCACATTTTTCTTGGGTCTTCAAGTCAAACAACAGAAGGAGGGCATATTTGTTTCACAAGAGAAGTATGCTAGAAACATTGTCAAGAAGTTTGGATTAGACTCCAAAAAACATGCTTCCACTCCCATGAGCTCATCTACTAAACTGAATGTTGATTTTTCTGGAGTAGAAGTAAGTCCTACCTTATATAGGAGTATCATTGGGAGTTTACTCTATCTTACAGCTAGTAGACCGGACATTGCATTCAGTGTTGGTGTTTGTGCCAGATATCAAGCTAATCCAAAGGAATCTCACCTGACTGCAGTTAAGCGAATCATTCAATATGTTAATGGAACTTCAAACTATGGTCTATGGTATTCAAAAAACTCAAATGCTTGTCTTGCCGGGTATTCAGATGCTGACTGGGCTGGTAGTGTAGACGATCGAAAGAGTACTTCAGGAGGCTGCTTCTACCTTGGTAACAATCTTGTCTTGTGGATGAGCAAGAAACAAAATTCCTTGTCTCTATCTACTCCTGAAGCAGAATACATCGCCACTGGAAGTTGCTGCATTCAGCTTCTTTGGATGAAGAAATTATTTCATGATTATGGAATTCCTCAAGAGACAATGTGTGTCTTCTGTGACAATACCAGGGCCATCAATCTTTCCAAGAATCCTGTCCAACATTCAAAATCTAAACACATAGAGATACGTTACCATTTCATTCGAGATCTAGTAGAGGAAAAAGTTGTGTGTCTTGAGTTCATACACATCGACAATCAAAAGGCGGACATCTTCACCAAGCCTCTCGATGGTCCACAGTTTGAATCACTCCGTAAGACCATTGGTGTTGGTACAATTCCTTGACTCTCTTGTGTGATGTGTGCTTCTCTTATTTATGATATGATAAGTTTGCTTGTGTTGGGGCACACACTACTCTGTTGGCTTTTTATGCAGCATGATTTTGTTTGTCTATTTGTGCACTCTTTTGGTTTCCTTTTGTTTTTGATCAATCTTTTTCTTCTTGTGTCAAAAATCCAAAAATTACATAAAAATCAGAAAATCAAAAAGTTTGATTGACATTGTTGAGTTTTTGTCTCAAAACTTGTTTTGCCTTGTAACTTTATGCTAATGGTTTTGTGCATTTTCCAGCATTGCTTGTTTCATTGCACTCATATCACTGTGGGAGAAATCTTGAAATCTATGTGATTGTTGTAAATAGATCTCCAAACTTGTCATGAATGATTAATGAATGATTATGTTGATCTTGAGACATGCATAGATTTGTGTCTATATATCTTCCCACTCTTTATTTTTGTTTTTGCTAAAAAGAGCTCACCAAATGTAAATCTTCAAATGAAAAGAGATATTAAGCTACAAAAGCCTGTCGCACATTCTAGTATTTGACTAGGAAAAAGGGTAAACGACCTAAAATTAAAGTGAATGTTTATTCAAAAAGCCAAAGGCTAGTTCATTAAAGTGAAATATCAAATATCACTCTCACAATGAGAGGTGATTGTCTCAAAAAGGATAAAAAAGATCATATGTTATGATTAAAAGTGGAGTCAAATGTAAAGCTCCAAGATATGTTATCAAGTTTTGTGGGAGGTCATATATACATATTTCTATAATTGAGATGGATCACATGATCTAGTGCTAATTGTGTATGCCTTGGTTGAATTGATCATTGAAACTTCACATTAGACTAAAGACTATCTCATTGTTGATATTCACACACAACATACAAGTTTATGTTCAATAAATGCCATATTCATTTGTGTGATTGTACTTGATGAAATAAGTTTTCACATGCTCAATCTTTATTAATTCAAGCACAAAAAGATTTTTGAGTGTTTTAGGTGTTTTTGGAAAGTATTTTGTTAGAAAAATCTGAAAATTTCAAAAATCCATTTTTGCCCTGTTTTGGCGACTTAGTCGCGGGTAAGTCAAGTCGCGAGCCTCAGTCGTGAGTTCGCGGGTCAATTTTGGCAACTTGTTTGCGAGTTGAAGGTCTAGTCGCGAGAGTTACCCAGAGATTTTCGCGGCACAGCTTGCGACTCTCTCGCGGGTAGACCTACCAGTCGCAAAAAACACTTAGAAATTTTTTTCAAAATTCTGTCTTTGAGTGTTTTGGCGGCTTGACCTGGCGACTTGGTGGCGACTCATTTCAGTCGCGAAAAACGCGTGTTTGGCAAAAATAGGGGCAGTTTTTAAATCTTTTTCAGTTTTCCCTTAAACTTTTGTGACTGTTCATCTTCTTTCTCAACTGTCTCCTTCCTAAACACTCCGTCTACCCATTTTCAAACTTCATTGGTGTTTCATTTCAGCTCAAAATCTTCAAGTAATAGGTATGAGTTTTCTTTCTTGAACTCTATTTTACTTGATTTTGTGTTTTTCCCTCTAGATTTTTAGCATTTGTTTATGTTTTTGAGATGGGTGTTTGGTTCGGCAGTTACTCTTTGTCCATGCTTAGCCTGTGGAAGCTATTGATTCAGTTTGAGCTTTATTAAGTTGTTGGTTTTGTTCTTCATCATGTGCTCAGCTAGGGTTTGTTATTTGTTGGTTTCTCATCTTGTCTGATCCGTTGTTGATGTGTTGATTCAAAATGTTCCTGTGTTGGCTGTGTGTTTTACTATGCTGATTGTGTGGTTTTAATCTGACCCACTCTACTGTGTAGCTACATTTGGGCCATTTTTGTCACTCATTGCTATTTTTTGGTCATTTTCATCTAGCTATTAGGGTTTCTTCATTATCCCTAAATTGCTACTAACCCACTGCTAATAATGTCTGTTGGATTGTGTTCTATCATTTCCTCTATTCATGATTCAGACTAGACATGTCACCATTCAAGAAAGCAGCTGTGAAAGGAGGTAGTTCCAAAGGGAAGGAACACCTTCAAACAAAAGAGACTCGTTCTTCATCAAAGAGATTCGATCCCAACAAGTTCAGATCCTATGCAGCCTATCAGTCTCATGAGAATTATTTCCGAAATGCTACACCATTACTAGAAAGAACTGTGGATCAATCATCACTTCATGACACTGACATTCCGAAATGGTTTGCTCACAAGGATTGGAATTACCTTCTCTCTGATCTAGATGACGTGTATGAAGATTTGGTAAAAGAACTTTATGCAAACGCGATTGTGGAAGAAGATGAACTTAAGTGCTGGGTTAGGAAAAAGAGCTTTTCAGTCTCTCCTGCATATTTGGCAGAGATCCTTCACATCAACAAACCAATGTTTCGACACTCACCGGTTTATGATGATCTTTGTCCTGATGAGGAGCTTCTCAAGGAAAGTCTTGGACAAGACTTGGAGTTCTCACCTAATGGAAACTCCATCAATGTTTCCTCTCTTCCTCCAAAACTGAGAGTGCTTACAATTGTGATGTTTCACAATTTGTACCCTTTATCAAGCACTGGATATATGAACCTTGGATGTGCTTTGTTTCTTCATGATCTAATCTCTGATGTAGAAATTGACATCTGTGCTCATATCTTTCATGTTCTGCGCAAAACGGTTCTACGAAGTGAGTCCCGAACGTGCATTCCTTTCTGCTATCTCATTTCAAGGATCTTGAAGCTCAAGGGAATTTATCCAACGGCAGATGAATCTCCTCTCTCAAAACCGAGTCCAATCAACATGCGTACATTTAACGCAAGCATTGGACATAGTAGGAAGGGAGCCAAACCGGAAACTTCCGCATCTCACAGTGGCTCTCATTTCAGCACTCTCTCCCTTGATGAAAAACTTGATCACATTGTATCCTCTGTACACAAGTTGAATACAAAGATGTCTGGACTTACATCTACTCTACACCATCACAGCACTCGATGGGATATGAAGTTTACCTCACTTCAAACTCAATTGGATCAAATTCAAAGAAGGCTAAAAGAGAATGTATAACCTATTCCATGACAAAAAGGGGGAGTGATAGGCCTGATCAGAGGGGGAGGATATTACCTAAAGGGGAGTGTTTCTGCATTCTTCTTCAGTTTAAGTTGTTATATTGTGTTTTGTACCTGTTTTGTACCCATGTTGCTTATGTAAGCTTTTAGGGTTATGTTTTTATGCATATTGTATAGGGTTTATGGTTTGTACCTTGCTTATTGCAGCCTTTTATGCTTTGTTTAAATCAATACTTCTATCTAAATGTCTTGCATTTTGTTTTAAGTACTGTCACTCTTGTGCCCTTGTAGGATTGTTCCTAGATGCATATACTTAGTGTATTATGCATTGGTTGAGTGTTGGGCATACAAGCATCTTGCTTTGTTCTTGTTAACTCGTATGTTCAAGTGTTCATTCCAAGTGTGAATGAGCACTGTGATCACTACCTTGTGGTGATCACTTGGTTGATCAAGCCATGATTTGAATCTTCACTTCATCTTTGCTTGATCACCTTAAGCTTGTTTCATATGCATTTCATGCTTTTCTGCATACAATGATCATGGTGTATTGTTGTGTTCCAGGAGTTTCATGTTCTTATGATTCAAGTGCTTCACAGCTTCTAAAGTTAGGTGTGAGTGAGTTTTGTTCAACTGTTCCCAACTCATATGTTAACTCTAGAGTCTGTTTTAGGGTTTTGTCATGGAATAGCCAAAGGGGGAGATTATAAGATTGAATTTAATCAACCATTTTATTGGCTTTATTTCGTGCCAAATTTGCTTGTATTTCAGCATTTAGTAACCCTGTATTTAGGTGGGTTTGTTGTAAGGGTAGTGAGTGAGATAGAGTGTTGATTGCACAAGAGTGTGCAAGAAAACAGAGACTCGCGGCTTGTTCTCGCAGGTGGCTCGCGCCTTCAAGCCGCCAGAAGCAGCACACGTACCAAGCGTGCCAGAAGGTGAATAGTCATGTTAACTGGAGCACTACAGGACAAAACAGGACAACTGGTCATACGGTTATCTCGTGATTGGATCTCGCGACTCAGTCAAGTTGCGAGGTCAAGCCGCGAGCCACCCCTGTTTTGTAAAACCTGACGTTTCACATTCCTCTCTCACTCCAGTATAAATACCCCTTATACCCACAAATGAAAGAGAGTTTCCAGAGAGAATTTTGAGAGAGAAACCCTAAAGAAAAACAAGATTGATTCACCTACAATCTATACATTAGAGTCTCTTCAAATTCCTCAACTCTCTTCCTCTCCATTGTTAAATCCTTGAAAGGCATTTTACCAAAACCTTGTTCTCACCATATTCATCACTGTGAGAGGGCTGTTTGGTTTTCTGGGAAGCAGTTAGGAAGGAACCAATCTACATTGGTTGATGCTACGGTCTAGTAGCGAAATCTGGGAAGTTAGAAGAGAAAAAGGTTCGGCACAACCTCATTGGAACAAGAAGCTTGGAGGGCTTAGGTGTACTGGGTAGATTAGGCTTGGAGGGTCTATTGTTGTCCATGTATCCCAACTACATTTTCTAGTGGATTGTTTACTACTTGGATGGCGACAAAGAGGTTTTTCGCCGAGAGCTTCGGTTTCCTCTTCGATAACACATCGCGTGTTGTCCTTGTGTTTGCATCTTCCTTCCCTTTTATCTTTGCCTTTTACTATCTGCTGTGGGTTGTGATTTTAATTTGGCTTAGATAGTTTATCCAATTATATATTATAGCTTGTGTTCATTTTCCGCACACTAGTTGTTTGATATAAAACTTGAATTGGTTAATTTGTAAATTGGGGGTCTAAACGTTCAAGGGTGTTTATACACATATTTAAACTTTCACAAGCAATCTGTATTAGGAGTCTAAACGCATTTTTTAATTTAAAAAATGGAGGGAAAAAATTATACATCTTTGCTCTTGTATGTAAACAATGATGGTTGCCGAACCATATTTGACAGAACCTTGGAGATTAATGTTAGAATGCATATGCATGTGTACACTTGATTCAACAATTATGGTGAATTTAACAGTTGGAGAAACAGGCTTGCGACATTTAATAACCTTTAAAGCTCCCATCTCAAGGTTGAAGAGTATCATTTTTTCATTAAAAAAAAAAAAAACACGAAGATCAATGTAATTATTTTGTTACTAAACAAGTTTATATGAAATTAGATTAAACCATTAAAATTTATACATTTTTTTTTACCCATCTGACTTGACCCAACCAGTCATATATATAATTTTATATGAATTGTGATAATTTCTTTTTTTTAAAGATAGTTTTAAAAGTTGATAGATTTTTATTTTTATTTTTTATTATTTTTTTTTATACAAGGCATAAAACATTTAAAACCAACCCTACGCAAAAAAAAAAAATTGAATATTTGAATTTGTAGGTCTTTTACTCGGGGTTGAATTGGCATGCAATTATTTATACATAATTATTTGCATGGAGTGAACGTAGACGGAAAGTGAGAACTTCCATTTTTTAAGTTCCCACTTGGAATTTTATTTATTTCCCCAAATTTGATTTTTAAATTCCCAATCATGTTCATGGCGTATAAATATTGAAAATACTCTTCCAAGACAAAATATCTTAACTACAATATCTTTTTTTTGCACGTGTTAAGTCTAACCGATCTGTTAACAAATCTGTATAACACGAAGATAGAAAGAATATAGAGGAAGAGAAAGAGCAAAGAGAAAAGAGAACGCAAAGGGAAGTCAAGCACTGTATTCAATGAACTGAAGGTTTACAAGACAAATTTATTCTCTACGAGAAGAGATGGTATCATGTGCATATATACAGCGAAACACTCACAGCACATGGGAGTTAATTACATGTATAATAACTAAAACCATCGATTTTAACTGGACGCTAACTACATTACCTACGGCAGTGTTGTGAGGCACTGTATAATTCATTTGCCGATTGATTAGTCCTCTAAGTTTCCACGTTAGTTTCACAAGGTCAAACCATTATACGCATTTTTTGGCTAGCTACTGCAAGCTAATAATCCTTCGTTTGTCGTATACAAAATTTGTCTCTAGTGTGGAGTAACCTTTCCCAGACAAAATCTACTCCTAGTAGAGGGGAGATAATTTTTGGCAGAGCTACGAAGAAAATTTTATTCAGGCTCAAGAGAAGGGTGGCAAAATTATTAATAATAGCCTCTCCTCCTTTCAACTCTGACTGTTTAACCTTTTCAAAGCTAATTAAGTTAGCCCATATACCTGACTAAGTACTTGTACCTGCAAACTACAACGATATATTTAATAATCAAATTATGCTTGCAACATCATCACTTTTGATGTGTTTCATTCTCATTTTCTTTCTAAATTTTCTGGAAACGTCTTTTCCTTCATGTGTTTTGCCTAACAAAGGCGTACAATAAGTTGAATAATGACATCCGTTTGCTTTTATGAATGATTTATAAGTTATAACAGATACTTTAAGATACAGCAATTAAAGACTGGTGCCAAAAAACCTCTTCATTGCAAGGAGTGTTCAACTCATTCAATATTTGCTTCGTGGAATCCATGTCTATTGAACTACAATGTTCATCTTAACAAATATATATATATATATATATAGTATATAATTCATTCTTGAATCTTGAATGATAAATAACCAAATGCTATATTTTGATGATAGTCCATGATACGCAATAAGAGCTTCCACATAGTTGAGGAATATATACGACTCAATGTTAGAAAATATATCGTCTAGCATGGCGCAACAAGGGCTTGATGGCAAGAATTACGATTCAGGAACCAAGGCTAGGTCATGCCCTTGGTCCAAATCTTCATCAAATTAATACGTCTCATAATAATGCCAAGGATAACAAGATTGCGGCTTAGTTGCTTGTATTGTGTAGGTACTATAGCAGTCTTTAGCGGTTGAATATGTTATATATATCTTATATAACCAAGTGGGTTGTAATACAAGTTTGATTCCATTTTAGTAATATAAAAGTGATGTTGAATCCCAATTTTTATGTGGAAAGTTTTACTATCACTTTAGGTGGGATAGAGTGAAAGAAACAACAAAAAGCAAGTGGAAAATTAGGTTCAAGGAATTTTGCCCAAAATTAGGTTGAGCTAATTTCAGGCAAATTCCACTAGGGCTCTCAAGTTGCAATTTTATGTAATTTGCCCAAAATTAGGTTAAGTGAGTTTCAGACAAAATTCTGTAGAATTACATTTATATTTGTGAATGTTGAGAATTGTTTCTAACTGTTTTTAGCAGTTACAACAATGTATTTTGGGCATATATATATATATATATATATATATAATTTAACTCTTAATAACAACTTACGAATTTTAGAAACGCAAGAAATCGTTTGGGTACATAATCTTCAAAATTGCTATTTGTAAAACTCAATAAACTTGATTTAGCAACTCTTGTGGGGGAAAATATATTTTTAAGGAAAGCATTTCCTTTGTGCCTTCCAATCATCAAATTTTCTACTTAATCTCTAAATTACTTCTATGTTTCCATTGTTGATACGAAAATTTCCCAACAGAATATAGTTTCATTCATAACATACTAAGAAATAAAAATACACAACCAGCATTCACCTACTCATTCAACCCCGAAGTCGTTCATAATCCTAGGAGTAGGGTTATTGGCCCAGAAAACAAGGAAAAAAAAATAAGGCAAAGGAAAAACAACAGCTACAACATCAACAAACGTAGGAAAGATTCGAACCCAAATCAAGTCATCATGGCATCATGCGAGTCAATCGAGGACTGCATGCATGTCTCATGCATGTGAGTCATCACTTTTTTCCCCACCCTTGCCCGGTTTTTTCTTTTCATTTTTTGGCTGTTTGGTTCCCGTTCTAGTTGCATCATTAGTTGACGCTTCCGGGCTTTCGTCAGGTGACGATGATGCAGCAACATTCTTGGTCTCTTTGTTAGATACTTCATTTGAACCTTGGAGCCGCTCCATTAACCCTTTAGGTTTTGCATCACCGAGCACGATATTCACACCAAAGTTTTCCTGTACTTTTTCAGCTGATTTTGAAGAGGAACCGATTTCATTTAAATCTTGGAGTCTTCTAGCCATACCGTACCCTGCCTGGTCTTTTTCAGCTTGTGTTGAACAGGATTTGATTTCATTTGCATCTTGGAGAATTGTAGTCACACTGCTCCCTTCCTTTTTTTTTTCAGCTGAAGTTGGAGTGGATTCGATTCCATTTGCACCTTGGAGAATTGTAGTCACACTTTTCCCTTCCTTTTTTTTTTTTTTGGGTGTGTTTATAAGCATTAATAATGTGAAACTAAAATTCAATTTCACTATTGTTTTCCCCCTTAAATTGACTAACAAGGAGTGGACTTTTTTTTTTTAGTTTATTTTTCATTCAAGTAAAAATGTGTATCAAGATTCAAGAGTATTTTGATCATTGAACAACATGACGGTGAAATTAATACTTCTTTAAATACTGAATAATTTTGCAGACAATTTGTTGACAAATTTTAAAATTTATATATATTTTAAAGTATAATGTTGCTTAAAATGCGATATATACACATTATAAAAATTTTCGAAAAGAATGAATGCCAACTCTTGGATATTATAATGCTTAGAAGTTTATATTATAAAAAATAAATAATTCTAAATAACTACACAGAGTTACGTAACACTACAATTTTTTTACTTCTCTGTTTTTAATGTTGCAGAGTAATTTCTTCTATATATATATATATATATATATATATTGATGAGGATAAAAATATTTAGACAAGAGTGACGGGACAAGCTTGACAAGGGTGACGAGATGATTTTGCCGTCAGCATTCCTTCAAGGCTGACAGAGGCATGAAGGAAGAGAACTCCACATGAAACTGGGCATGCTGAAGCTGACGGGAGTAAACTTGAACAGACGGGAATAAACTTGAGCAGACGAGGTAAACCTAAACTGACGGGGTCAGTCTACGGATTGATTGATCTGCACGTTTACGTATATAAGTAAAATAAATTGCTCCCCACGTTTCAAGGAACCTAAGGACTCCTATATGGAAAGAATCCCGTAAAATACGCCCAAGAAGACTCCTATAAGGAAAAGACTACTACTCCAAGGAAAAGAGATCAACCATCTACTACTATAAAAACCCAAGCACCCTCACAAACCAAGGTACGCATAATTTACCCTCTCTAGCACTCTAGAGCAGTGAGAATAGTTCTAACTTGACCTTCGGAGGGTGTTTGGCCGGTACCACACCGGTACTCTCTGCTAGGTTATTCCCTTTCGTTGTGCAGATACCATTGGCGATCGTACGAGGAACGTGTGACTCAATGGTGGTATTATTTCCGGCATCATCAGTTGGCGCCGTCTGTGGGAATCGTCATAGCACATCCTCGCTTCCTAGACACAAGAGTTACATGGTACTCACTCGCTCAATGACGACCATCAACGACGTTCAAGAAGAAGAAACCCCTACGACTGCTCTTGAGAGACAGGTCAGGACGCTTGCCACAGCCGTGGAGCGCCTCACCAAACAAAACCACGACCTAGAAGAGCAGCTGAACCAGAAAAATGCGGCGGTCAATAACCAAGGAGCGGATCAAGAAGGAACAAGCGCTGAAAGGAGGAATCACGAAGGACCACAGGAGAGCAACGCCCCGAGCAGACCAGTGCGACGGGACACTAGCATCCCTTCTCTGACAGATACGGCTCCACCACCCATCATCGCGGAGATACAGGCGATTAAGAAACAGATGGAAGTGATGATGAACGCTCTCAAGGGGCGAGTATCCAGTGATCTTGACGACCTTGTCAACTGGACTGACTCGCCATTTACGACAACCGTCAACTCCTTCCCCCTGCCGAGTAAGTTCCGCATGCCAAATATGGATAGTTATGACGGAGTCAAGGACCCTCTAGATCACCTACAGACCTTCAAGACCCTGATGCACCTTTAGGGAGTGGCAGACACAATTATGTGCAGGGCCTTTCCTACAACCCTAAAGGGCGCAGCACGGATTTGGTTCAGCCGGCTAGCACCCAACTCCATCAGCACCTTCAAGGAGCTAAGCGCTCAATTTACTACGCACTTCATTGGGGGACATCAGTATAAGATGTCCACGGCTTGTTTAATGAATATCAAGCAGCGAGAGGAGGAGACATTAAGGGCCTACATTTCACGCTTCAACAAGGAAGCGCTCTCGATCGACGAAGCCGATGACAAGATACTAGTAGCAGCATTCATAAATGGGCTAAAGGAAGGCAAGTTTTTGTTCTCCCTATACAAAAACGACCCAAAGACCATGTTAGAGGTACTTTACAGGGCCACCAAATACATGAACGCTGAAGACGCACTATTAGCCCGAGAAGATAGACCCAAGAAAAGAGACAGACGAGAAGAACCCCGACAGGACCAGGGGCAGAAGAAAGGCAAGATGGGAGATCGAAAGGAAGAAAGACGTCCAAAACCCATGAGCGGAAGGTTCACAAGTTTCACCCCGTTAACCGCTCCGATAGACCAAGTCCTAATGCAGATTAAGGACGAAGGGGCCCTGACGTTTCCGGGAAAGCTAAAGAGTGATCCCAACAAAAGATCCAGAGAGAAATATTTCCGCTTCCACCGTGACCATGGTCACAACATGGCCGATTGCTACGACTTGAAGCAGCAAATCGAAGCCCTTATCCAACAAGGAAAGCTGCAGAAGTTCGTCAGCAAGGAGAAAGCGGATTCCCCCGCACAAGACCAACACCCTCGACGGGACAATGAGCGACCAAGGCCTCCAATTGCGGATATAAGGATGATCGTAGGAGGAACGGCTGCCGCCCGGTCATCCAAGAAAGCCCACAAGACCTATCTTCAGATGGTACAAAATGTTCAGCTGACGGGAGTCGTGCCGAAGATAGCACGGAGAGAAGGTCCCGTAATCGGATTCTCAGAAGAAGACGCGCGGCGCCTTCACCATCCACATGACGATGCGCTCGTCGTCAGCCTGCGCGTGGGAGACTACAACATGCATCGGGTGCTGGTCGACAATGGCAGTTCAGCAGATATTTTATACTACACGGCGTTCCAGCAGATGAGGATCGACAGGGAGCGATTGATCCCAACAAACGCCCCGCTTGTTGGCTTCGGCGGGAGCCGGGTATTCCCATTGGGTGCAGTCACATTATCCATCATTGTAGGCGATTACCCTCAACAGATAGCCAGGGACGTGACATTCTTGGTAGTCGATTGCTCATCAGCCTACAACGCTATCCTCGGGCGACCCACGCTCAACTTATGGAAGGCAGTAACTTCGACCTACCACTTAATGATAAAATTCCCGACTGATTACGAAGTAGGGGAACTGCGCGGGAGTCAGATGGCCGCACGCGAATGCTACATAGCCATGATGGAAATAGAGGATCAGGTTCAGGCTTTAAGCATAGAAGAGCGTCGGACGGTAACATAGCCGGTTGAGAAGTTAGAAGAGATACCCCTTGACAGTTCCAATCCTAGTCGAACGACCAAAATTGGAACGCTCGCTAACACCACGATCCGTCAGGAGCTCATAACCTTCCTCAGATGCAATCGTGACGTATTCGCATGGGATCCAGAAGATATGTCGGGAATAGATCCTTCAGTCATGGTGCATAGGTTGAACGTATCGCCCACCTTTCCACCTATCAGACAAAAGAAGAGAGTGTTTGCCCCCGAGCGAGACCGAGCCATAGCAGAAGAAGTCAGAAAGCTACGGGAAGCAAGTTTTATTAGAGAAGTATACTATCCCGACTGGTTAGCAAATGTGGTGATGGTCAAAAAGGCGAGCGGGAAATGGCGGATGTGCGTGGACTTCACCGATCTCAATAGGGCCTGCCCCAAGGATAGCTACCCCCTCCCGAGGGTCGATATCCTAGTAGACTCTATGGCTCGACATCAGCTGCTGAGCTTCATGGATGCCTTCTCAGGGTACAACCAAATCCGAATGCATGAAGCCGATCAAGAGAAAACGTTGTTCGTGACTAGCCAAGGCCTCTTCTGTTACAAGGTGATGCCCTTCGGCCTGAAGAACGCAGGCGCAACGTACCAGAGACTTATGAACAAAATATTCGCGCAGCAGATTGGGAGGAATGTCCAGGTCTATGTGGACGACATGTTGGTAAAGAGCCGAAGGGAGGAAGATCATCTAGGGGATCTCAGAGAAACATTTGACACACTTCGCTCCTACAATATGAAGCTCAATCCAGGAAAGTGTGCCTTTGGAGTAACGGCAGGAAAATTCTTAGGATTCATGGTGTCTCAGAAGGGCATCGAAGCAAATCCGGACAAGATCCGGGCCATCTTGGATATGGCACCACCAAGAAATGTGAAGGAGGTGCAAAGCCTCAATGGAAAGATAGCGGCATTAAACAGGTTCGTATCAAGGGCCACGAACAAGTGTTTACCCTTCTTCCGAACATTGAAAAAATCCTTTGAGTGGACTGACGAATGCCAGCAAGCATTC
Organism: Quercus alba; assembly: GCA_036321655.1. NCBI lineage: Eukaryota > Viridiplantae > Streptophyta > Magnoliopsida > Fagales > Fagaceae > Quercus > Quercus alba. The sequence continues at coordinate 75,315,297 of CM070299.1, read as the reverse complement.
GAAGAATTGAAGGCTTACCTCTCCTCCCCACCATTACTAAGCCCGTCGCAGCCAGGAGAAGAGCTTTTCCTCTATCTAGCCGTCTCCCCCACGGCAGTTAGCGCGGCCTTGATCAGAGAAGAAGAGAAAGTGCAAAAGCCCGTGTACTACGCAAGCCGAGCGCTTCATGGTGCCGAAGAAAGATACCCGCCCATGGAAAAACTTGCCTTTGCATTAATTACGGCAGCCCGCAAGCTCAAACTGTACTTCCAAGCCTATACAGTGAACGTCCTGACTGACAAACCTTTAAGCCGAGCAATGAGCAGTCCCGAGGCCGCGGGACGACTGGCATTATGGGCTATAGAACTGAGCGAATTTGATATTCAGTACCGCCCATGGACTGCCATCAAGGGACAGGTCGTCGCCGACTTTATAGCTGAGTTCACTCATGATGAAGATAAGGGGGCAGCAGAGTCCCCTCAATGGAGTATATATACGGACGGGTCATCCAACAGACAAGCCGCAGGGGCCGGCATTGTGCTATTATCGCCCGAAGGAGACACCATTGAATGTATGGTCCGTCTCGACTTCCCTGCCACCAACAATGAATCAGAGTATGAGGCTCTGATAGCAGGGCTCGACCTCACCAAAGCAGAAGGAGCCGCGAAGGTAGTCATCTATTGCGATTCACAGGTCGTCACTAACCAAATAAATGGAGACTATGAGTGCAAAGGTGAAAAGATGAAGAAGTACCTTGGTGAAGTAAAGGCGAGAGTGGATGACTTAGAAGCTAAAGTCGTCCAAATTCCCAGAGAAGAAAACGAGCAAGCCGACCGCCTCGCGAAGGCCGCCTCAGCAGAACAAATGGTCATCCCTGGTAATGTACTCTCCTTCGTGCAGCTTTCTCCGCTAATAGACCTCAGCGACATGCAGGAAATATGCTCCGATAGAAGCTGGATGACGCCGTTAGTTTCATACTTGAAAGACGGGGTCTTACTAGACAAAAAGGAAGCCGCAAGGAAACTTAAGGTTCAGGCAGCGAGGTTCGTCCTGATAAAAGACGTCCTTTACAAAAGAGGTTTCTCTCGACCATATTTAAGATGCTTGGGTATGGAAGAGGCAGACTACGTCATGAGAGAGGTGCATGAAGGAATCTGCGGAAACCATTCAGGGTCCAGATCGTTGGTACACAAGCTTGTGCGAGTAGGGTACTATTGGCCTACCATGCAGAAGGACGCCGAAGCCTATGTCAGGGCCTGTGACAAGTGTCAAAGGTTCAGCAATATTATTAGGCAACTAACCGAAGAGCTAACCCCGATGACGGCCCCATGGCTGTTCTCACAGTGGGGCTTAGATATTATAGGACCCTTCCCTACAGCAGCACGACAGCTAAAGTTCCTGGTGGTAGGCATCGACTATTTCACAAAATGGGTGGAAGCTGAAGCTTTGGCCACAATCACGGAGAAGAACGTACGAAGCTTTGTTTGGAGATGTATCATATGCAGGTTTGGCATTCCTAGAGTCTTTGTCTTGGACAACGGACGGCAATTCGACAATGACCCCTTTCGAGATTTCTGCTCACAACTAGGAATAAAAAACCACTATTCCTCCCCCGCCCACACTCAGGCTAATGGCCAAGTCGAAGTAACAAACCGATCCTTGCTCAAGATTATCAAGACTCGGCTCGAGGGGGCAAAGGGTATATGGCCCGACGAATTGCCAAGCATATTATGGGCTTACAGGATGACAGCAAGGACACCCACAGGAGAAACACCATTCCGACTGACGTATGGAGGCGAAGCGGTCATTCCAGCAGAAGTTGGGCTCACAAGCTATAGGTGCACAACCATGACGAAAACAAAAACGACGAGGCTATGCGACTATAGCTGGACCTAATAGACGAGATCAGGGCAATAGCAGAACAAAGGCTCGCTCGGTACCAGGACCGTATGGCTAAACATTACAACTCTCGGGTTCGACACAGGGACTTCTAGGTTGGAGACCTTGTTCTTAGAAAGGTCATGGGCGCCGCTAGGAACCCTACCCAAGGGAAACTCGGCCCCAATTGGGAAGGACCCTACAGAGTCACGTCGTGGCAAAGGAAAGGCACATACCATCTAGAGACGTTGGAAGGAAAGAAATTGCCGCACCCGTGGAACACCGAGCACGTACGAAAGTACTACCAGTAGGAGCGACAGCATGAAGTTCAACTTTTTCTTATTTTATTTTACATTCCAGCAAAACTTTAGTCTCACTCCTCAGAACTATCATTTACTTTAATCTTTTGCAACAATTCCTCTTTTTAGCCCAAGGGGCAGGATTTGGTTTTAATTACTTTTACGCATGGCAATAAGAGGAGTTTTATTCAGAAATTACTGAAGTGTATTTTTTCTACGGTCCACTAAGTTCGCGGCCAAAATCACAAAGTCCATAACATACGGACCAAAAAGATGTCAAAGACATCAATGCTAAGGCCGTGAAAATGACGGTCCGGAAAAGCTCAAAAGCTAACGGTCCAAAAGATGAAGCAATCATCATATGGGCGAGGTCCTAAAAAACTAAGGGACTAACGAAGGTGATAAATACATCAAGGCTTAAAAAGCTGACGGACCAAAAAGGGATGTTGAATACATCAAGGCCTAAAAACTGACGGGCCAAAAAAGATGTCAAAGACATCAAGCCTAAGGCCAACGGTTCGGAAAATCTAAAAAGCCGACGGTCCAAAAGATGAAGCAATCATCATATGGACGAGGTCCTAAAAACTGACGGACTAACAAAGGTGTTAAATACATCAAGGCTTAAAAAGCTGACGGGCCAAAAAGGGATGTTAAAAACATCAAGGTTTGAAAAACTGACGGGCGTAAAAGATGTCAAAGACATCAAGGCTAAGGTCGTGAAAATAACGGTAGGGAAAAGCTGAAGCTAAAAAGCTAACGACCATTAGATGAAGCAATCATCGTATGGACGTAGCCCTCAAACCAAGACATACGATAATGAGTCATCAAACTGACGGATTTAAGAGATTGACGACCTTAAAACAGTAACCAACCAACAAGAGCTGTAAACCGACGGTCACCAAGCCGACGGAGCTTGGAGCCTAGGCACGATGTCATGCCAACAGGGGCTTCCAACAATACAAAATAGCTGACGCGATCCAAGTAGACGGGAATACTTACCAAAATTTCGTCTAAGGCCACCATCAACAAGGGGATATAAAAGCTACGGAAATTAAACACATACACAACTATACACAAACAAAAGCCCGAAGGAAACAAAGAGAGCACTTAAAAATTGTTTAAAATTACAACTGTTCTCCAATACAACTATTTTATACATGGCCAAAATACAAAATAAAAGCTAAGGGGCAGGAACGTCAGCATCCTTGCCATCAGTTTGATGGTCTTCAACATCCACAATCACGACAGGAGAATCAGAAGCAGCAGGATTGGCAGCAGGCTGGGCTAAGACCACACTGTCATCGCGCCTCGGAGTAGGCTGACGGAGGCTGTCGTCTCCGTCATCCATGGTGATCCCGGACAAATCCAACTCCGGGTAGGCCGACGCGACTTGCTGAAGGCAGTCTTCGAACCCGGTGCCATAATATTCATCACACGAGTTAAAGAAGGGCTGCGACACTTTGAAATCTCTAATCGCGTCAGCCCCCGCCGTCTGCAGCTTTTCACCTAGAGCCGTCACCTCTTCCTGGAGTTTATCATTCTGACTACTAACCTCCGTCAGCTTCTCCTTAACTTCCTGCAACTCCTTGTTGAGGGTACGAACGGCATCCTTATACTAAGCTTGCTGGTTCAACAGGTTCGTATTATGATTGCGAACACGAGTGACGACCCCCTCCTTCGCCGCACAACGATCTTGAAGGGTCTTGACACGCACCAAGGCCTAAGAAAACACATCCGTCAGTTGAAAAGTATACCAAAGCAAAGCAAAGCTTCCCCAAACAAAATTTTAGTAAACATACCCTGGTGAGGTCGAAGAGGGCTGACGCCCCTAGGTCTTCCGTCCCCACCTGGTTACAAGGCTCAATGTCCGTCGGTTTTATCAGGGACCCAACCTCCCCGACGGCATAATCCTTGTGAGTCAGGAGACGGCAGGGGCCCCCACTGACGGGACCGGTAGAGGTCATCACCCCCTTACCCGCGCCATGACTAGACTTAGGAGGGGACTTCTCCTTCAAAGGCTCGTCCCCAGGAGTGACGGCAACCTTCTTTGTGGGACGGCTGTCCCACCGTCAGGCTTCCTCTTCGTCACCTTGGCGACGGCATTTGGAGTTGACGAGGCCTCCCCTGCTGCCTCCTTATTTTTTCTCTCCTCCTTCTGACGGGCCGCGGCAGCCCTTATCCTTTGCTTCGCAGTGTCCATTTCTACAACACAAAGGATACCGTTGGGGCAAGTAATGGAGGAATAAAACTAACAGGAAAAATAAAAGCTTACTCACGTCGGTGTGCAAACTCTTCCAACCTTTGAGCTTCCGCTGACAGATCTGGACCCCCACAGTATAAGTGAAGGGTGTCAAGGGTGATCAAATCCCTGCACTTACGTTCTTCCAAAGGGATTTCCAGAACCCGTTGGATGAACTCCTCCTGCTCGTCAATTATGTGCGGACGGGTATAAGCTGAAAGAAGTAAAAAGTGTTATTAGCGTCGCCTCAAAAAGCACACGAGCCTCATAGTTGACGGGATTAACCTGAATCCCTGACGAAGGCCCAGGTGTTGTCAAAGTAACCACGAGGCATCGTCGCCCACTCCTCCTGACGGCAAACCCAATCCGTCCCCTCAACAAAAAAATACCAACTCTTCCAGTTCCTATTTAAGTCTGGCATATCTGACACTAGCAGTAGCCCTTTCTCCCGGGCATTAAAGTGATACGTCCCCTTAGATGAGGCGATGTGGTGAGGCCTATAACAATAAAATAATTCTCCTAACGTGAGTTGACGGTGTCCTCCACTAAGACTGCCCCAAAGGATTTCAGCTCCTATAAAAGTCCTCCAAGCATTAGGGGCAATCTGGGTGACGGATATTCCAAGGAAGTCAGCAAGTTGACAGTGTAGAGCCGCCAACAGTAACCTCAGACCCGCAGCAAACATGGCATCATACATGCCAACGTCAGCTATACTCCCGGAGTAACACCTCTCATCCTCTGTAGGGAGACGGAGGGGGATGTGGCCTAGGATTTGATAACGAACCCGTAACTCCCTAAAAACTTTACCACTCATCCCAAGCGAAAATTTGTTGACGGCCCAATCCTCAGGAAGAATGAAGGGACGACTATCTCCGGGACCCTCCGAGGTTCCTTCACTGGATCTCTCATCCCCGTCACTATCCTCTCCGTCAACATCCATTCCATCCCCGTCGTTTCCATCCCCTCTTCCCTCATCCTCATCTCCCTTGGCAAAACTCTCATCGCCGTCAGGAGATTGGGCTGACGACCCTCTCTCTGATGGAAGGGAGAAGTCTGACTCATCTCCAGAACCAAAGCTTTTGTCGTAGCCCGCTCCTTCGCGGACTGACGACTCCTCACAAGACGCGTTACTTGACATCTGACTACCTACAAGTGACAGGTTCAAGCTAAGTACCTAGGCTGACGACCTTACTAATGAGGCAAAAATAAAAAAGGGAAAAAGAAGAAGGGGAGAGAAGATGAAAACTTACCGGTATGGAGGCCTTCTGGATGACTCTAAAAGACAGCGACAGATAAGCCGACGGAAGTAAAGCTGACGAAAAGAGGGCGACGGTATTTCTCTCCACAAGATCAGCAAGGATGAAATAGTGAAAAATGAGGGGAGGTGCTATTTATATATGGAAAAAATGGCACGGAAGACGAGGCGACGTCTCGTCAAAAGCAGAGCCAATAAGAGCAAGCCACCTGTCCAAGGCATTAAATGCACAAGATCCACGCGAATGATATCCCTACAAAACAAACTCCATAACCTGTCAGTATAAATTCTGACGGAGGTATGGAGTAAGGGGCAAGTGATGAGGATAAAAATATTTAGACAAGAGTGACGGGACAAGCTTGACAAGGGTGACGAGATGATTTTGCCGTCAGCATTCCTTCAAGGCTAACGGAGGCATGAAGGAAGAGAACTCCACATGAAACTGGGCATGCTGAAGCTGACGGGAGTAAACTTGAACAGACGGGAGTAAACTTGAGCAAACGGGGTAAACCTAAACTGACGGGGTCAGTCTACGGATTGATTGATCTGCACGTTTACGAATATAAGTAAAATAACTTGCTCCCCACGTTTCAAGGAACCTAAGGACTCCTATATGGAAAGAATCCCGTAAAATACGCCCAAGAAGACTCCTATAAGGAAAAGACTTCTACTCCAAGGAAAAGAGATCAACCATCTACTACTATAAAAACCCAAGCACCCTCACAAACCAAGGTACGCATAATTTACCCTCTCTAGCACTCTAGAGCAGTGAAAATAGTTCTAACTTGACCTTCGGAGGGTGTTTGGCCGGTACCACACCGATACTCTTTGCTAGGTTATTCCCTTTCGTTGTGCAGGTACCATTGGCGATCGTACGAGGAACGTGTGACTCACTGGTGGTATTATTTCCGGCATCATCATATATATATATATATATATGTAAAGCTAGGGAGAAATAGAAATAGAATAAAAATTTTAAAAAGAAATTAGTTTAAAGTTACATTTGATACCAAAAAAATAAAATAGACATTTATAAAATTGATTTTAAAAGGTTTGTCTTTTAAATAAATAATAATTAAAAAAAAAAAAAAACTAACACTAATTATGCACATTTGATTATAGACACAGTTGTCTAAATATTTAGGACACAAACCTTTAAAATCAGTTTTAATCAAACAATTGAAATAAACATCAGCTAAAAGAACATTATTGATGTGTGGAGGAACATCCTCCATCTACACAGAATAACTAATAACATATCTAGCAAAATTATGAGCTACATAATTACCTTGTCTACGAACATGATTAAAAGTAATTGAACAAAAGGAATCTGAGATAAGCTTTGCCTCGGCAATAAGGTGACTGTAAGGTTGAATTTATTCAACCATCTAATTGGCTTTATTCCGTGCCAAATTTGCTTGTAATTCAGCATTTAGTAACCCTGTATTTAGGTGGGTTTGATGTAAGGGTAGTGAGTGAGATAGAGTGAAGATTGCTCAAGAGTGTGTAAGAAAACAGAGACTAGCGGCTGGGACTCGCGGGTGACTCGTGGCTGCAAGCCGCCAGAAGTAGCACACGTGCCAAGCATGCTGGAAGATGAACAGTCATGCTAGCTGGAGCACTACAGGACAAAACAGGACAACTGGCCATACCGTTATCTCGCGATTGGAATTCTCTTAATCATATCCACCTCCTGAGTAGAAAATAATTTGTTCGGTAAAACCAAATTCCAGCTATTAAAGGAAGCAAAGATGAGAGACTTTACCGAAGAATCAAAGTAATCCACCACCATTGGAGACAGAATTTCTGGATGAGCTAAAGATGGCAACCATGCATCATTCCAGATACTGACCGCATCCCCAGTGCCTAATCTCTATCTTGCTCCCCTCTTGATTACCTCCTGACCCTTCAACAGACTTTTCCAAGCATATGACCCATGGTCTAAATCACTAGCTTCCATGATGGAATAGTGGGGAAAGAACCTATCTTTGAAGACATGATAGCAAAGAAATTGCTTATTGTTGAAGAGCCTCCACACTTGTTTAGCTAAGAGCACATCATTAAAAAGACTAAGATCTTTGAATCCCATTAATTCCTCCTTCGGATTTAGGTTGACAAAGCAATTTCCATTTAACCCAATGGATTTTTCAATGGTCACCTCTCTAACCTCACCAAAATTTTCTAATGAGACATTCAATATCAAAACAAAGCCCCAAAGACAGTTTGAAACAGCTCATTGTATAAGTGGGAATTGCTTGAACCACAACCTTAATTAAAATCTTCCTCCCTACTTGAGATAGCAACTTCTCCTCCCTACCTTGTTGTTTACACCACACCCTCTCTTTATTGTACTCGAAGCTTGCTATTTTCCTCCTTCATACTAATGATGGTAAATCTAAATCTTTTCATACTGTCTAATTTCTGGGATACCCAAGGAATTCTTGATGAACTATCTTTTTCCTTCTAATATAGACTTGCTAAAATAGCTGGTTGTTTTGCTTTTGTCAATCTGCTGGCTAGGAAAACTACCATAGCTCTCCAAAATATCAAGAATTTTTTAACATTCTTGCTGAGTAACTCTACAAAATAATAGGCGATAATCTTCAAAAAGAAGGTTAGTTAAGTGAGGGCCATTTTTGCATAAAGAGAAACCCCGTATATTACCCAAAGCAACCTCTTGGGAGATGAGCCCATGTAAACCTTTTGTGCAAAGCAAAAAAAGATATGGAGACAAAGGATTTCTTTGTCTGATATCGTGGGAGGGATGGATCATACCATTAGGTTCAGTATTGACTAGGATGGAATAAGCTAGAAGCAGTTTTGACACACACACACCATCATGAGTTTTATACAACTTTCTCTAAAACCCATTTTCCTCATAAACGCCTTTGAATAAGTCCATTCAACTCTATTATATACTTTGCTCATATTAAGTTTTACAGCTATGAAGTTTGCTTAGCCACAGTGTTTCTGCATACTATGTAAAGTCTCAAAAGCAACTAAAATATTATCATAAATAAAGCTTACTTTTTGTAAAGACACTCCGATGCTCATTAATAATATTTGGTAAGATCTTCTTTAACCTATTAGCTAAAACCTTCGACAATATTTTATATAGGACATTGCACCAACTAATAGGTCTAAATTCAGAAACTAACTTAGGACATTTAACCTTTGGGATCATAGTTATAAAAGTATGATTCAAGTTTTGTGGAAGACATGTAGAATTTAGAAAACCGAGAACAAATTAAGAAACATCATTACCCACTAGCTGTTAGTAGGTTTGATAAAAGGGGGGGGTATGCCATCGGGACCGAGGGCATTTAAGGGGGTCATCTGTTTGATTGCTGCTTTTACTTCCCATTCCATAAATTTTGTAGAAAGTTGGATACTCATATCCTCATTGATAACCTTGTGGATTGACTTTATAGCCTCCTCTGATTGAATCGGATTAGCTGAGGTAAAAAGGTCCTGGCAATAGGCAATTAGAGAGTTGGTCATCTCTTCGGAATTAAAGCACCACTTCCCCTTAGAGCTTCAAATATTGGCAATGTGGTTCTTCTTGTTTCTTTGTGTAGCACGGCTATGGAAATATTTGGAGTTTTTATCTCGATGAGTCACCATAATGCTTTCAACCTTTGGAATACATTCGAGTTTCTTTACTAATTAAATCATTAATTTCTAGTATAAGATCTCTAACCCAAAAGTTAACACCAAAGATCATGGCCTCCCTTTCAACTGCTTCCAACTATCTCCGTTTCAATTCCAGCTCTCTCTTGACATTGCAAAAAATTTTCCTACTCCAATGCTGTAGTTCTTTACCACATTTCTTTATTTTTCAGACAGCTCTCAGAGCAGGATCTGAGGAAAGCTAGATATGACCACACAACTTCTACAATTTCAGAGCACCTCTTGTTTGAAAGTCACATCTCTTCAAAGGAAAAAGGATTTTAGGCACAAGGAGGATCTAACCCAACCGGCACAATCCATAGAGGGCAATGACAGAGTTATTAAAGTGAAGGTGGTGGACTCTGGTCCCCCTAAATTGAAGAATCCACTCATTGTTTGCAAGACCCCAATCCAGCCTTTCCCATACCAAATGTCCATTAGCAAAATTCTTATGCCATGTAAATTGTGTGCCAGAAAAACCTAAGTCTAAGAAACCACACTCATCAATAACATTGCGAAAGAGTTGCATTTGATTTTGGTTTCTATTAGCACCTCCCAACTTCTCTAAGTTACTAGTAGCACCACCTAACTTCTCTAAGTTACTAGTCAATTCATTGAAATCTCTTGTACACAACCATGGTATAGAAAAACAATTGTTAAGATCCTGAATCAAACTCCAAGTCTCATGCCTTAAATGAGTGACTAGCTCGCCATAAACTCCAGTAAATATCCATGTGTCATCCTTACCCTTATTAATAATCGCATCAATATGGATTAGCAATTAAAGTGAGTGTCATGTTTGTGTTAATGGGTTAGCAATTAAAGCAAGTGTCATGTTTTCTTGATCCTATCTGAGAAAATTTTATGAAGTCTCGGATAACAATCTGACTAATTAGGGTCTCGCAACAATTAGGGAGATGATGTTAATCTGTTAGGTTCTAAAGACTTAGGTATTTATGTATTTAGAACTCTAATGTGTATTGTTGGCAAACTATGATCAAAACAATGTGTTTAGAAGTATTTTAGTCTTTCTCAAAGTTGTACGTTTTATGTAAAGTTGGAATCGAGCTAATGCAGAAAGTATTATGCATTTCGGCCTGACTCGATTGATCGAAGCTTAGGCTCGATTGATCGAATCTCAGGCAAAATTTTTTTTTGCAGATTTCCAACTCAGCCCTAGTTGTTTAAAACGTTTTAGGGTTTTCTAATTTGTCCTAAGTATAAAAGGCAAACCCTAGCCACGTTTTAGTGTTGCTCATATTGCTGTTTGTGTAAATCTCTTATGAGATCTAGAGGAGTTTTCCTTTACACAAACTTAAGGTTTTTAAGGAGGAGATATTATCTACACCTTGATGATCAACTCGATTGCTGCCATTGAAGTTTAAAGAAAACACAAGCAGGTGTGCTTGTATCTGGTGGTGAATCCAAGAAAGAAGGAATTCGTGGATACGTAGCTTGTAGGTGGTCTTGTCAGTAAGTTCTATTGGTTGGTAGCAATAAGAAGTCGTGCGTGGGGGCTTGTAAGTCTTATTGTATGAACTTTGATTCTTTCAAGATAGTGGATTCAAGTTTACCTTGAGGATAGCTAGGTCAAATCCTCCTCAGGTTTTTATCAATTTGGTTTCTTGGGTGATCATATCTTGTGTTATTTATCTTTCCGCTGTTTTGCATGATATGATCTTTGTGATTGTGATAACCTAGATTTGTTAAATTGGACTAAGTAACAACTTGGCTAATTACCTAGGTTAAATCAATTGTGTTTTTAAGGGGTCTAAAAACTATCATAATCTATGGAAAAATTAAGAACTACCTTTCTTAACATATTAGTTTGTTGATAAAAAAAAAAAAAAAAAAAAAAAAAAATCATCATGAAATGGATGCCATAAGTTAAAATTCTATCGTATCTATCAAAAATAATTATCAGTTTGATTATTATAATGAAACATTTTGGTTTTTATCAATAGTTGTTCTAGGCTACTTGCACTCTTTTATCTCATTCTCTTCATCTTGATCATGACTTGACAAATCATAAATTGAAGTAGAATCATATTGTTGTCTCTAATTTCAAAATTCTTTCCACAACATCATTTTGTGGTAGTCACGGACTATCAGGGGTGGGGGCACGTTTTCAACAAAACCTAATAAATGCCTATTTGCCATGTGTCCTTCCCTTTTATATTTTATAATAAGAATGCAAAAGGGCAATTTATTCCTTGTGTGTTCAGTTTTGATGTGCATTGTGCATAGTGCACTGTTTGAACTTATGAGGGTTTTACCAACCCCCCCCCCCCCCCCCGGCCCCAACTACAAATTTGATTTCTTTTTGTCCTCATCATCTCATTCTTTTTCTCTTGCTAGTTTTATGGTTTACTTTTGGATTTTGAAGCTTGATAATTTGTGCTAACATTGAATTATCTTTTATTTTATTTTTAGAAGAGAATTTAGGTTACAATAAAGATATTAAAATTTTTAAGATTTGAATAGAAAATCCTATAGAATTGATAATGGATGAATTTTATTCTATGAAAGATCAACAATGAACATAACTTTTATAGGAAATGCTAAATCTTTTTTTTTTTGGTTCATGTTTATAGCAAATTAGTCATTTTTGTACATTGATTTGAGTTTAGAAATATTATTAAAATTCATTGATTATTTTGTAAAAAAAATGTTATGTCCGCAATATTTTAATAACAAATCTTAATTGACAGGTTGTTATTAGCAATTGGTGGATTAAAAAAATAATTTCAGTTGTGTGTTCAAATTATAATGAGTAACAATTTACCATTTATGATTTGTTATTAAAATATTGTGAACATATCACTTTTCTTTTGCTTATAATATATATATGAGTTATGGCTAACTTATATAATCGGCCCTCCAAATAAAAATTTTTTACTACACCCCTACGGGCTATCCCAGCCCCATGTCACCACTTTTAGGTGCTTCCATTAAAGGTGGAGGTTAGACCACCTAATATTTTCTTATAATTAATTGAAAGTACACGATTATTTACATGCTGATTAATGAATTTTGTGTGGAATGCAAAATAAAAAGTAATTTCCTTGACCAAAAAAAAAAAAGAAAAAAGAAAAGGTAATTCAATTTCAATGATTATCATAATATTCCTATAAAGAAATGATTATCATAATATATCAATGTCTAATTTAATTGGATACTAAAAATAAATGAATTTGCGGTTCAACCAATATAGGAGTTGGCAAATTATAGATGATACAACTTTGCATAATATTTGTGTATAATTATTTCAGCTATTATGATACAGCTACAAGACGTACTAGGAGGTTGACCATGAGGGTAGTCGTTGTGCTTTGTGATCTGGAGATTCTGGACATTGGGTGAAAATTAATAAAAATAATACGGAGTCACATGCATTGCAGACTAAATAGTTTCTGTATGCTGGTTTGTGGTAATTGGAGCCCACGCATCGAGATCGTTGACCTTAATTTTCATATTGTACGATGTGATGCTAGCTGTACGTTTAACATTAAATTTTGGATGCATTAGGGATTGGAAGCGTTTAAACAATGAAATATATAATTGGAGTAAATCAAAAAAAGAAATATATAATTGGAGAATGATAACCAGGACCAGGCCAAAAAAAGAAATATATAATTGGAGAATGATAACCAGGACCAGGCCAAAAAAAGAAATATATAATTGGAGAATGATAACCAGCACCGCCCGGTGCTGGTTAAGTACAGAAATGACAAAAAAAAATTGTGAGAAAAAGTCCAAAATTTTTTTGAATAGTACTATAAAATTGAAAAAATGACATAAATTGCAAAAAAAAAAAAAACTGTGGTTAACAGGGCATCGCGCGGTACCTGTTAACACAACCCTATATAATTACCACCCATCCTTCATGCGTGTAGTGCTTTAGAATTCAGGGGATGAAATTGTAATTGCAATCAGTAACATATTAATGTATATATTTTTACATATTCCCGGATAAAACATGAGAATTTTAACTCTCACACACCCTTTTAAATATGGTAAGTTTTTTTTTTTTTTTTTGAGAAACAAACACACACACACAAGGGAGAGAGAAAGGGGTTCTAACACAAAGGCACATCACAACTCCATTCAAAAACCATGGTAACTTTTAAGGGAGGGTAGACAAGTTATATTACACACAATACACTCTCTTAAGTAATGGGGGACAATTACCTTTTTTTTTTTTTTTTTGAGAAACAAACACACACACACACACACAAGGGAGAAAGAAATGGGTTCTTACACAAAGACACATTACAACTCCACTTATAAGTCATGGTAAATAATTGATATCTCACAATTGTTAACGTACATTATATATACCGTAATGTTCATAATTTTAGCGGGGAGTTTTTTTAAAACCTTATTCCCTTTCTCCGTGTGTGTATGTTAAAAGTATATAGTGTTAGGTTCTAAAGACTTAGAATTTTATGTATATAGAACTCTAATGTGTATTGTTGGTAAACTATGATCAAAACAAGATGTTTAGTCGTGCTTAGACTTGCTCAAAGTTGGTTAATTTATGTAAAGTTGGAATAAGCTGATGCAGAATTTATTTATGCTTCTGGCCTGGTTTGATCGATCGAAACTTAGGCTTGATCAATCGAAAATCAGGTCAGATGCGTTTTCTACAGAATTCCAACTCAGCTCTAGTTTTGTTTTAAAACGTTTAGGGTTTTCTAATTTGCCCTAGGTATATAAGGTAAACCCTAGCCATGTTTTTGTGTTGCTCATATTGTTGTTTGTGTAATCACTTGTGAGATCTGTGAGAAGCTTTCCTTTACACAAGTTTAGGATTATCAAGAAGGAGATTTCTTCAAGAGCTTGATGATCATTCAATTGCTGCCATAAGAACTTGTAAGGTTGAATTTATTCAACCACCTAATTGGCTTTATTCCGTGCCAAATTTGCTTGTAATTCAGCATTTAGTAACCCTGTATTTAGGTGGGTTTGATGTAAGGGTAGTGAGTGAGATACAGTGAAGTTTGCTCAAGAGTGTGCAAGAAAACAGAGACTTGCGGCTGGGACTCGCGGGTGACTCGCGGCTGCAAGCCGCCAGAAGCTGCACACGTGCCAAGCATGCTGGAAGTTGAACAGTCATGCTAGCTGGAGCACTACAGGACAAAACAGGACAACTGGCCATACGGTTATCTCGCGACTGGATCTCGCGACTTAGTCAAGCCGCGAGGTCAAGCCGCGAGCCACCCCTGTTTTGTAAAAACCTGACGTTTCACATTCCTCTCCACTCCAGTATAAATACCCCTATTACCCACGATTGAAAGAGAGCTTTCAGAGAGAATTTTGAGAGAGAAACCCTAAAGAAAAACAAGATTGATTCACACACAATCTATACCTTAGAGACTCTTCAAATTCCTCAACTCTCTTCCTCTCCATTGTCAAATCCTTGAGAGGCATCATACCAAACCAGGTTCTCACCATCATCATCATTGTGAGTCTGCTGTTTGGATTTCTGGGAAGCAGTTAGGAAGGAACCAATCTTCATTGGTTGATGCTATGGTCTAGTAGCGGAATCCGGGAAGCTAGAAAAGACAAAGGTTCGGCGCAACCTCGTTGGAGCAAGAAGCTTGGAGGGCTTAGGTACATCGGGTAGATTAGGCTTGGAGGGTCTATTGTTGTTCATGTATCCCAACTACATTTTCTAGTGGATTATTGACCGCTTGGAGGGCGGCGGCTAGGTTTTACGCCGAGGGCTTCGGTTTCCTCTTCGATAACACATCGTGTGTTGTCCTTGTGTTTGCATCTCTCTTCCCTTTATCTTTGCCTTTTATTTTCTGTTGTGGATGTGATTTATAATTGGCTTAGATTGATTTCCAATTCTGTTTATAGCTTATGTTCAATTTCCGCACACTTGTTGTTTGTCATAAAGCTTGAATTGGTTATTTTGTATTTGGGGGTCTAAACGTTCAAGGGTGTTTTATACACGTTTTTGAACTTTCAATTGGTATCAGAGCGGGTACACTGATATTGGTTTCACTATCATTGTGTGATCCTTGACTCCCTTTTGAGATGGATAGGTCTCAATCCCTAAATGCACCTCCATATTTTGATGGTAGTAATTATGCTTTTTGGAAAGTTCGAATGAGAGCTTTTCTGTGTTCTATTGATGAATCCGTTTGGGATGCTGTTGAGATTGGTTGGACCAAACCAGAGGCAGCCAAATCCACATGGGATAAGGCAGCACTTGCTGCATCTAATGCTAACAATAAAGCACTTAATGCTATTTTCTGTGGTGTGTCTCCAGATGAATTTCACAGGATTTCTCATATTACCGTGGCCAAAGAAGCATGGGAGATTTTGGAAACTACCTATGAAGGCACGAAGAAAGTGAAAGACACCAAGTTACAAATGCTAACCACTCGGTTTGAGGAGCTCAAAATGAGTGAGGATGAGTCTTTTGACTCTTTCTATGGGAAGTTAAATGAAGTGGTTGTCAGCAAGTTCAACTTGGGGGAGAAAACGGAGGACTCGAAGATTGTAAGGAAGATCCTTCGATCATTGCCGGAAAGTTTTCGAGCTAAAGTGACAGCAATTGAAGAGAGTAAGGACCTCGATGACATCAAAGTGCAAGAGCTGGTTGGTTCTCTGTAGACTTATGAGATGTCGCTGCCAAATCAACGGAAGAGTAAATCTCTTGCTCTAAAGACCATTAATGAGAAGGTGGAAGATCAAGACTCATCGGGAGAAGATGTGGTTGACAAAGATGTTGCATACCTTGTCAAAAATTTCAAAAAGTTTTTGAAATTCAAAAATAATGGCAAATTTGATGATAAAAGAAAATTCCAAAGTTCTAGAAGGGAGAAAAGGGAATTCAAAAGGAAAGATGGAAAAGAATCCCAACCTACACAAGGTGTCACTTGTTTCGAATGTAACGGGCATGGACACTTCAAGAAGGAATGTCCGAATTATTTGAAATCGAAAGGTAAAGTGTATGCCACGACCTTGAGTGACTTGGATTCGTTTGACTCAGAATCTGAAGAGAGTTGTGATGGAGAAGGGAACTATTTGGCTTTTATGACTATTGCTCATGTTGAGTCGTCAGATGAACTGAATCTGCTTGTGCAAGACCTTGGAGAACATAGTGATGATGAATCACTAGGAATTGTTGAAGAATCGAATGCTGAAGAAGATGGAAGCACAGCAAATCTTCAGGAGAATTATAACTTACTCTTGGAGAAGTCCGAGGAATACACAAGGGTGGCCAAGGCTGCTGTGAGAAAAATGAAGAAGGCTGAGGAGGACTACAAAAGTCTCCTAATCCGATATAGGGAGGCCAAATGTGAGATAGAAACTCTGAATGGAGAGTTGTCCGAAGCTTACACAAAAGTAAGGTTTCTTGAGAGTGAGGTTGTGCAAGCTAATGCTAAAGTAGAGAGGGTTACCACCAAGAAGCTAGATGATGTTATCTCATCTCAAAAGAGCTTTTCAGACAAATCCGGATTGGGATATACCGGAGGAGGTAGTTCGTCTGGAAATGTCAATAAAGAAGTGAAGTTTGTAAAGGCTAAAGATCCAGTTGTAACTAACCTTACTGGTGAGAAGCTCGAGGTAGAGGAGAAGAAGAATTTGGTGAACCAACGGATGTTAAATCCTCGCAATCAGTTTGTAGGCAGATCTGAATCTCGTGCCAAGTCACGTCCTCCACCACAAAGAGGTCCTAGAGGAACTTATGTGTGCCACTATTGCGAACTTCAAGGGCATACTCGACCAAATTGCCAAAAGCTGAGAGCAAAGAATAGTGCAACTCCTCAAAGGTCAAGAGGACCTAGAAATGATAGAAGAATTTGGGCTGGAGATCAATCTAGAGATCAAAATGGTGATCCCGGAATGATGAACGTGATGAAGATGATTGGTGCATTCACCAACTGCTTGGAAAGCTTCTCACGAAGGTTTGAAAGCCCTAACTCTCGTACCCAATCCTATAAGGAAATCACCCCAAACGCAAGTGACGTGAGGGTGAATAAGGGTACTCATGCATAAGCATTACAACATGTCCATGCATTAATACTTCCTATGCTTTGTGACTATGTTTGTTTGTTTTGCTTGCTATTTTTGCTGTTTGATTGTTTGCTCGTCTTCTTGTGAATATATTTAATTTTGTCGTATCAATCTTTTTGTTTATTGTGTCAAAAATCCAAAAACCGTATAAAAATTAGAAAATCAAAAAGCTTGATTGACTTTGTTGAGTTTTTGTCTCAAAACATGTTTTGCCTTGTACCTTTGTGCTAATGGCTTTGTGCATTTTCGAGCATTGCTTGTTTTCATGCACCTATATCACTGTGGGAAAAATCTTGAAATCTTTGTGATTGTTGTAAATAGATCTTCAAACTTGTCATAAATGATTAGTGAATGATTTTGTTGATCTTGAGACTTGCATAGACTTGTGTCTATATATCTTCCCACTCTTTATTTTTGTTTTGTTAAAAAGAGCTCACCAAATGTAAATCTCCAAATGAAAAGAGATATTGAGCTGCAAAAGCCTGTCGCACATTCTAGTATTTGACTAGGAAAAAGGGTAAGCGACCATATATTGAAGTGATTGTTTATTCAAAAAGCCAAAGGCTTATTCATTAAAGTGAAATATCATATATCACTCTCACAATGAGAGGTGATTGTCTCAAAAGATCAAAAAGATCAATTGTTATGATTGAAAGTGGAGTCAAATGTAAAGCTCCAAATCATGTTATCAAGTCTTGTGGGAGGTCATATATACATACTTCTATAATTGAGATGGGTCACATGATCTAGTGCTAATTGTGTATGCCTTGGTTGAATTGATTATTGAAGCTTCACATTAGACGAAGGACTATCTCATTGTTGATATCCACACACAACACACAAGTTTATGTTCAATAAATGCCATATTCATTTGTGTGATTGTACTTGATGAAATGTGTTTTCACATGCTCAATCTTTGTTAATTCAAGCACCAAAAGATTTTTGAGTGTTTTAGGTGTTTTTGGAAAGTATTTTGGTTGAAAAATCTGAAAATTTCAAAAATCCAGTTTTGCCCTGTTTTGGCGGCTCAGTCGCGGGTATGTCAAGTCACGAGCCTCAGTCGCATCTTCGCTGGTCAATTTTGGCGACTTGTTCGCGAGTGGAAGGTCCAATCGCGAGGTTCACTCAGAGATTTTCGCGGTTCAGATCGCGACTCACTCGCGGGTAGACCTTCCAGTCGCGAAAAACACTTAGAAAAAATTTTCAAATTTTTGTTCTTAAGGGCTTTGGCGGCTTGAGCTGGCAACTGTGTGGCGACTTAATCCAGTCGCGAAAAACGCGTGTTTTACAGAAATAAGAGCAGTTTTTAAATCTTTTTCAGTTTTTCCCTCGAATTTTTGTGACTGTTCATCTTCTCCCTCCCAAACACTCCGTGCTCCCATTTCCAATCTCCATTGTTGCATACTTGTAGCTCAAAATCTTCAAGTCACAGGTATGGGTTTTCAGTTTTGCACTCCTTTTTACTTGATTTTGTGTTTTTCCCTTTGTTTTTTCGCATATATTTGTGTTTTTCGAAATGGGTTTGTGTTTCGGATTTTGCTCCTTATTCATGCTTAGATTGCGAATGCTGCTGCAAGAATATGATTTGCTCTTGGTTGTTTCATTCTTATTCTTCATCCTGTGCTTAGCTAAGTGATTCTTTGATTTTCTCTGATCTTTGAGTTGTTGAGTTGTTTCATATTGTTCCTTTTATTAGGCTGTGAGTTTTATGTGCTAAATATGCCTGCTCTATTGTGTTAATCTTTTGGGAGCATATGTGTGCTTCACTATTCTGTTTATGTGACATATCATTTTCCAGTTTCTGTCTCATTGACTTTTAACTGCCTTTCAGTTGGTTTCTATATCTGATGCTTTTATGTGTATTTCCTATCTTAGGCTTGTTTTTCCATGTGATTGATCTAAGTAGCTTGTGCTTAAATGTTTCAAGTTCATTTGTATGGATGAAATCTCTTTGTTAATTACATGGGACTGACTTGTTCTACACATATATTGCTCTGTACTGTTGTGGCCTTTTCTGATTGTTCACAGATGGCTCCCTCACCTCCTAAGAAGAAAACTCCTGCAAAGAAGGCTGACAAAAGACTGAAAATGGATTCTAAGCTATTTAGGTCAGTTCATCATTTTGAGAGATACAGGGATAACTTCATGAGTGCAGGCATTATTCAAGAAAGATTTGTTGATTTGGAGGATTTGAGTCAAACCTTTATCCCCAGTTGTTTTGAAGGTAGAGGATGGGAAAAACTTCTGAGTGATTTCCCTCTAGTTTGTGAACCCCTGATTAGGGAATTTTATTCAAATGCTGTGATAAAGGAGAATGAGTTAAGTTGCTGGGTTAGAGGGAAAGAATTCATTTTAGATGCTCATATCATAGATGATGCATTAGGACTTGAAGGATTAGATGATGAGGAATTTATCAACTACAAGGATAGGAGTGTCTCCATTGAAACAGTTCAACAAAGGATAGGTGGACAGAGAGAAGGAAAATGTTTGAATACCACTGCCTTTCCAGTGGACATGAGGTGTTTAACAATCATCATGATGTTTAACCTCTATCCCATTAAGAAGTTGACTACAATCAATTGTGCTAGAGCAGTCTTTCTGATGGATCTCAAAGAAAAGAACTTCATAGACATAAGTTCCCACATATATGACACCATTGTGGATGAGACAAGAACAACCTCTAGGCCAAAGTCTCCAGATGCTTTCCAAATCATTTTGGAAAGACTTGATGGGATCAAAGAAGTCCAGACTGAGCACTCTGAGAGGATGAAAGCTATGCAGGATCAGATTGATGTTTTGTCTGCAAAACTTGACAGCTTCACCACTCAGCCTGAACACTGACCCTTTGGCCATTCCTGTCAAAAAGGGGGAGATGTTTCTGTTGATAATGACATTGATGATCGATTGAGAAGCAGACTTGGCAGCTCTTAAGGGGGAGCAGCCCTTAAGGGGGAGTAAAGTGTTGAGGGGGAGTCATGTCAACCTCTAAGACTTTGTTTATATATATTTATATTTTGAGTATTCTTAGTGGTTTTATGGGTTTGAAAACATACTCTTAGTGGTTTTATGGGTTTGATACACTATGTTTTTGGTGTATTGCTTCTAACTCTTAACTTATACTTTTGGTTTAAAGTTTAATATATTTTGATGATGTTTTTCAGGATGTTTGTGTTTTGTACCCATGTGCTTGTGTAAGCTTTTAGGGTTTATGTTTTATGCATAGTTTGTAGGCTTTATGGTTTGTACCTTGCCTAGTGCAGCCTTTATGCTATGTTGAAATCAGTACTTTAATCTAAATGGTATGCATTTTGGTTTATGTACTGTCATTCTTGTGCCCTTGTAGGATTGTTCCTAGATGCATATGCCTTGTGTGATATGCATTGGTTGAGTGTTGAGCATACAAGTGTCTTGCCTTGTGCTTGTTAACTTGTATGTCCTTGTGTTCATTCCAAGTGTGAATGAGCACTGTGATCACTACTTTGTGGTGTTCACTTGGTTGATCAAGCCATGGTCCGTTTCATAACTCCATCTTTGCTTGATCACATATTGCCTGTTTCATATGCATTATATAATTTTCTGCTTACAATGATCATGGTGTATTGTTGTGTTTCAGGAGTATTATGGTCATATGATTCAAGTGCTTCACAGCTTCTAGAGTTAGGTGTGAGTGAGTTTTGTTCAACTGTTCCCAACTCACATGTTAAGTCTAGAGTCTGTTTTAGGGTTTTGTCACGGAATAGCCAAAGGGGGAGATTGTAAGGTTGAATTTATTCAACCACCTAATTGGCTTTATTCCGTGCCAAATTTGCTTGTAATTCAGCATTTAGTAACCCTGTATTTAGGTGGGTTTGATGTAAGGGTAGTGAGTGAGATAGAGTGAAGTTTGCTCAAGAGTGTGCAAGAAAACAGAGACTCGCGGCTGGGACTCGTGGGTGACTCGCGGCTGCAAGCCGACAGAAGCTGCACACGTGCCAAGCATGCTAGAAGATGAATAGTCATGCTAGCTGGAGCACTACAGGACAAAACAGGACAACTGGCCATACGGTTATCTTGCGACTGGATCTCGCGAGTTAGTCAAACCGCGAGGTCAAGCCGCGAGCCACCCCTGTTTTGTAAAAACCTGACGTTTCACATTCCTCTCCACTCCAGTATAAATACCCCTATTACCCACGATTGAAAGAGAGCTTCCAGAGAGAATTTTGAGAGAGAAACCCTAAAAAAAAACAAGATTGATTCACACACAATCTATACCTTAGAGATTCTTCAAATTCCTCAACTCTCTTCCTCTCCATTGTCAAATCCTTGAGAGGCATCATACCAAACCAGGTTCTCACCATCATCATCATTGTGAGTCTGCTGTTTGGATTTCTGGGAAGCAGTTAGGAAGGAACCAATCTTCATTGGTTGATGCTACGGTCTAGTAGCGGAATCCGGGAAGCTAGAAAAGACAAAGGTTCGGCGCAACCTCGTTGGAGCAAGAAGCTTGGAGGGCTTAGGTACATCGGGTAGATTAGGCTTGGAGGGTCTATTGTTGTTCATGTATCCCAACTACATTTTCTAGTGGATTATTGACCGCTTGGAGGGCGGCGGCTAGGTTTTACGCCGAGGGCTTCGGTTTCCTCTTCGATAACACATCGTGTGTTGTCCTTGTGTTTGCATCTCTCTTCCCTTTATCTTTGCCTTTTATTTTCTGTTGTGGATGTGATTTATAATTGGCTTAGATTGATTTCCAATTCTGTTTATAGCTTATGTTCAATTTCCGCACACTTGTTGTTTGTCATAAAGCTTGAATTGGTTATTTTGTATTTGGGGGTCTAAACGTTCAAGGGTGTTTTATACACGTTTTTGAACTTTCAGAACTTAAAGAAATACAAGAGGGTGTGCTTGTACTTTCTAGAGAATTCAAGAAAGAAGGAGTCCATGGTTTCGGAGCTTGCACGTGGTCGTGTCAATAAGTTTCTACTGGTGGGTAGCAATAGGATGTTAGTGGTCTAAGTCCTATTAAACAATTTCGATTCTTTTATAGTGGATTCAGGTTTACTTTGAGGATAGTTAGGTTAAATCCTCTCCAAGTTTTTATCGGTTTGGTTTCCTGGGTGATCATATCGTTGTGTTATTTATGTTTCCGCTGCTTTGCATGATATGATTGTTTTGATTATGATAACCTAGATTTGTTAATTTGGGCTAAGTAACTACTTGTTTAATTACCTAGGTTAATCTAATTGTGTTTTTAAGCGGTCTAAAACTATCATTTAGTATTCTCAAAAAAAAAAAAAAAAAAAAAAATAGTGGGTTAATCCCACATTGGAAAATGAGCGTGAGTTAAAGAGGTTTAAAGTCTGTGTTGTATATTCAAAAGTTAGACCCTTTTGGATATATACCACTATAAGTTTCTTTAAAACCTTCTTTCCTTTCCCCGTGTGTGTGTGTTAAAAATATTTATTATTCTCAAAAAAAAAAAAAAAATACTGGGGATGTCCTTTTTTCTATATTATTAATATTTATATTTAAAATGGGAAATGAATAATGTGTAGTTGTAAATGGACAATGTATCAATGTCTTTTAAATGGCAAATTTTCACTAGTTTTTGCCTTAAATTAATTAACTAACAACATGGATCGGATTTTTTTTTCTTTTTTAAGGTTTATTTTTCATTCAAGTAAATATTTATCAAGACTCAAGAATATTTTGATCAATTATAAATCTAATACGATGGTTAAATCTACTAAATAATTTTATATACAATTAGCTTAATATATATATATATATATATATATATATAAAGTATAATGTTGCTTGAAGTGCAACATATACAAATATATTTGAAAAGCATGAATGCCAACTATAGGAAATTCTAATGCTTGGAAGTTTAAATTATCAAAAATATATAATTCTTAATAGTTGAAATTCTAAATAACTAAGTAGGGCAACGGGACACTACAATTAGTTTTTAAAAGTGTTATTTCCATGACATTTTCATAACACTTTATCAACAAATTCTAGATGGTAGGTTGTTAACAGTTTTAGTCAGAACTCACCACTTAAATTACTTTGTTGCCCACCAGTAATACTCAGTAACAATCTGTCACCAAAGATTTATTGTGAAGATATTGGAGATACAGCATTTCTAATTATTTTTATTTCCCTCTTTCAAATATTGCACATATTTTTTATTTGATTTAATTTTTTTTTTTTTAAAAGCTAGCGAGAACAAAAGAAAAAAGAAACTAGGAAAGAAATAAAAATTTAAAGAAATGAAAAAGTTTAAAAGTTATATTTGATACCAAAAAAATTAAAATGGACACTTATAAAACAGATTTTAAAAGGTTTATGTCTTAAAGAAGAGAAAAAAAAATGATAATAATTACATTCGATTACAGACACCGTTGTCTAAATATTTAAGACACAAACCATTAAAATCAGTTTTGATCAAAAATTGAAATAGGCATTACGAAGTAGTTCTTTAGCTCTTAAGAAATCAGAATAGACCTTATCCTCACATGTAAATAACTTACTGATATTTTAAAAAAATAAATAAAAGAAAAAGTTCAAGCGCAAAATCTCAAGTTTGAAAATCAAACAATTGAAGATGCTTCACAAATATAAGTTTGTATTTAATGAATGATGAATTCTCTAGATTTTATTCTTTTACAAAAAAATGATCCTCTAATTCTATTTTCTTGAAAATTTCTTCAATCCACAATTTGTATAGACATAGTCTTAATTCGAATATCAAATCTTCTCTACTATTTGATTAGAAGATGGATCAAGCGGTCTTCACTATGAATCTCTAACTTCAAGATTGTTAGAAATTTATTATTCTTCAAGTTCTTTGAGTGTTCTTCAAAGTTTTGGAGACTTGATCCATAGAGCTTTAATGATTTGGGGGGTTTTTAAAGTTTATAGAGGTTTTTGAACTTGATTTCAATGGAACTTCGAATTTTGGAAGAAAAATTCGAATGAAATTTTTTTTAATGCTTTACGAGTGTTGTAAGGTTGAATTTTATCAACCATGTGTTGGTTTTATTCCATGACAAATTTGCTTGTAATAGAGCACTTAGAAACCTTGTATTTAGGTGGGAATCATGTAAGGGTAGTGTGTGAGAGAGTGTGAAGAAATGCTCAAGACAGTGCAGTGAAGCAGAGACTCACGGCTAGGACTCGCGGGTGGCTCACGGCTTGCAAGCTGCCAAAAGTTGCTCACGTGCAGAGCATGCAGGGGAGCTGAACAGTCACGCCACCTGGAGCACTACACGACAAAAATCCAGACTGGCCATTAAGTTAGCTCGCGACTTGAACTCGCGACTCAATCAAATCGCGAGGTCAAGTCGCCAGCCAGCCCTGTTTTTGGAAAAACTGACTTTTCGTATTCCATTCTCACACCAGTATAAATACCTCTCATTCCCACAAGATATTTGTGGCTATTCAGAAAGAAAAACCCTAAGAGAGGTTTCTTCAAAACACCCACCCAATTAGAGAGAGCTACTCATTCTTAGAGAGAAATCTTTGTAGTCTCTTCTCATTCCCTCTCTCATTGTCATAACTATTGAGAGGAGATTTCTATCCAAACACTACCTACACCCATTTAGAGTGTTGAGTGTTTTTGGAGTTTTGGGAAGCATTGGAAGATGCCAAGGATGGCAGATGCTACGATCTAGTAGCGGAATCCGGTAAGCTAGAAAAGAAAAAGGTTCGGCGCAACCTCGTTGGAGCAAGAAGCTTGGAGGGCTTAGGTACATCGGGTAGATTAGGCTTAGAGGGTCTATTGCTGTTCATGTATCCCAACTACATTTTCTAGTGGATTATTGACCGCTTGGAGGGCGGCGGAGAGGTTTTACGCTGAGGGCTTCGGTTTCCTCTTCGATAACACATCGTGTGTTGTCCTTGTGTTTGCATCTCTCTTCCCTTTATCTTTGCCTTTTATTTTCTGCTGTGGATGTGATTTATAATTGGCTTAGATTGAGTTCCAGTTCTGTTTATAGCTTATGTTCATTTTCCGCACACTAGTTGTTTGTCGTAAAGCTTGAATTAGTTATTTTGTATTTGGGGGTCTAAACGTTCAAGGGTGTTTATACACGTTTTTGAACTTTCAATTGGTATCAGAGCGGGTACACTTGTTGTGGTTTAAATACCTAAGTGTGATCCTTGACCCCTTGTGTTTATTTGCCATGGATTGTGCTTTGTATGCCTCTTTGCATGATTTGGTTGGTGATGAATGTAACATGCCACATGTTTGTGAAAATGCCTCTATGAGTGTTAATCCTCATAAGTGTGATGACATGTTATTTGAATCTATGGGTGTTGTTGACAAACTCTTGAAGAAAAATGCTAAGAAGTTTCAAAAGAATTTAAGCAAGTTATTTTGTGAAAAGGATAATTTGATTGCTAAGCTCAATGAATCCAACAAATTGGTTGAGAAATATAAAAAACTTGCTGAAGATTCTCTTGAAAAGCTAAAAGAGTTTGAATGTTTGAATATGGACTTGGATGCTAAACTTGTTTTGTCTAACAAACTTGTTGATAAGTTAAAATGTGAAAATGAATCTCTTAAGATGCATGCCAAGTGTTTGATTGCTGAACCCATTGATAAAAGGGATGATAATATTTGTGGCAATCATGTTGTGGCACCCGATCTTGTGCCTATTGTGTATTCTACCTCTAAGGACAAATCGGTGTACGTTCCTCCACACAAAAGAAATCAAAATGTGGAGAGAAAGGTTGTTAAGTCAAAACCTCTGTTTAGGTCTCAAC
This sequence comes from Quercus alba, assembly GCA_036321655.1. NCBI lineage: Eukaryota > Viridiplantae > Streptophyta > Magnoliopsida > Fagales > Fagaceae > Quercus > Quercus alba. The sequence goes on along the minus strand of CM070299.1, from coordinate 75,289,193 downwards.
CTAAGGCTTGGGATGGATCTAAGTTTGTTCCAAATTGCCACCATTGTGGTGTGATTGGTCATATAAGACCTCAATGTCATAAGTTAAAGAGGGAACAAAACCATGTTGCTAGATCCCTTCCCAAAAAGTTGAAGAGTGGACCTAAACACATTGTTTGTCACCATTGTGGTGCCTTTGGTCATCTAAGACCTCAATGCTCTAAGTTTCATACTTTTAAAAGAATCAAAAGAAAAGAAAAACTTGAGCTTTTTGGAAGTTGTGCTAAAAAGAGTAAACTGGTTTTGAGTGAAAATAGCATGTTGTTAAAGAAAATGTTTAATGCTCGTCTCCTTGACTATGTGCATCTCCGGTTCTCATTCTTCCAACCCTCGTCTCACTTCTCTTGAGACACTCATTCCAAATAATCGTTCTGTTTGGATGAGGAAGGGTTCCTATGGTTGAGCCTTTGCTCTTTTGGTCCTTGATCTAATTCTTTCGATCTTTGTAGGACCCTTCATACATTAAATGTCATAACTTCATGCATTTTGTGCATCTTGCATCTATTTATATGCATTGTTTTGTTTTTTATCTTACTTTTATATTTCAGTTTTGTGTGAGTAAAAAATCCAAAACCACATAAAAAGTAAAAAATTCAAAAAGTTTGATCGTATATGTTTGAGCACATATCACATGTGAGTTTGGCCTTGTACCTTTGTACAAATGGTTTTATGCATTTACGAGCTTAGCTTGTTATTTTTGCACTTATATCTTTGTGGGAAAAATCTTGACATCTTTGTGTGATTGTTGTAAATCAATCTTCAAGCTTGTCATGAATGATTTGTCAATAGTCATGTTGGTTTTGATACATGCGTAGACTCGTGCTTATATCTCTTCCCACTCTTTTATTTTTATTGTTTAAAGAGCTCAATAAATGTAAATCTCAAAATGAAAAGAGATAATGAGCTGCAAAAGCCGTCGCACATACTAGTATTCGACTAGGAAAAAGGGAAAGCGACTTAAATGAAATTGTATGATGCCCAAAAAGCTAAAGGCTTGTTCATCAAATTGAAATATCACAAATTTCAGGCATCGATCTCAAAATGAGATGTTTTGATTCAAAATGATCAAATGTTATGAATTGTAAAGAAATCAAATGAAAAGCTTCATCATATGTAATCATTTTCTTGTGGGAGGTCATATATACTCATTTCTATAATTGAGATAGACCACTTGACTTAGCACTAGTTGTGTATGACTTGATTGAATTGATCATTGAAGCTTCACTCTAGACTAAGGACTATTCCACATTTGATACACACACACAACACACATGCCTAATGTTCAATGAATGTCTTATTCATTTGTTAGATTGTACTTGTCTAAATGTGATGTGTGTGTGCTCAATCTTATATGGATTAATCCAAAAATATTTTTTTCATTTTATATGTTTTTGGAAGTGATTTTTATCACTTTTTGTGTTTATGTTTAGTGCTTACTGTGTTTTTCAGTGTTTAAACATGTTCTGGTTTGAAAAACAAGTGTCAGATTTTTTGGCCACTCATTTTGGCTACTTGCGTGAGCTGCCAGCAAGCTGCTAGTTTTGGCTACTCGGTTTGGCGGCTTGCAAGCCGCGAGTCTAAGCCGCGAGTTCATACAGAGAGGTTTCGCGGCTCACTCGCGACTCGCCAATCGCGAGTCGCCCAGAATCAGCTTTTTAAAGAGCTTTTTCGTGGGAAACTTGTTTTAAACCTCTCCCATCCTCTCTAAAACCCATCTTTCAATATTTTTACATCAAAACCCAACCAATTTGAATGGTTTTTCAATCCATTAACATCTCTAAGGTAATTATAAACTCTTTTCATTGATTTTGATCCTTAAATTATGTTTTGGAGAGTTTTGTGCTTTTGGTTGGGATTTTCATCATAGGGGTTGGGAAAACTTATCTTTTGTCAATTTTCTTCATGGGATTGGTTTCTTTTGTTGATATGCATTGGATGTTGGCCCCTTGTGGCAAAAAGAACATGTATTAAGGGTGGATTTCATGATGTTCATGCATTGTTTCACATTTTTGTTCATAGTGTGCATGCTAGGTGTTTGATAAAATGCCTCTTAGACATTTTCTCGCTTGTTTGGACTCCGATGAGTACCAAACTTTGGGGTTTCTCATGTTTCCTCATTAGGAACATGTTTGGTTCATTGGTTGTGTATTCAACACACCTTGCCCCACATGTGCATTTTTCATGCATTGGTCATGCATTGCACTTAGCCACCTCTTGCACACACCTTTGCTACCCTTGTCATGCATTGGTCTATACCTTGCTTCTTCATCCTAGCATGTCATGTCTATCTTATGCTTTGTAGCATTTTACTTTGTCATGGGTTTGAGTTTCATTTTCTCATTCATCTTGCACCCCTCATGCATCATTAGCATTGTTCATACCTTCTTCTCTTGCCCTCGTTTCTTCTTGACCCTTTGTCTATTCCTGACAAAAAGGGGGAGAGTATACTCTAGAGAATGTTTCGAAGTATTTTGTCATTTCTATATGACTCTTGTGCACATCCTTAGGGGGAGAAATTCTATTTCTCATGCATATTTGTAGGGGGAGAGATATTCCATAGGGGAGATGCATATACTAAGGGGGAGAAGACATTGTGTTAACTAGAAAACCTTGTTCTGTTTGTTTTCTTGTTGGCTTTATGGTGCTTTGTGTTATGCTTTGGTGTTCTCATTGCATCATGTTTGTGCTTTGGACATGCATATATCCCTATGTTATTATGCTTTATTGAATGCATGTTCAGATGATCATTTGCTTTGCTATGTGATCATTGTAGTCATTTCTATACTTGTTATATTATACTTGTCATTTATTACTTGCTTTACCTTGAGGGTCTAATGTGTTTTGTGCAAGTGTTTTAGGGTACAAGTATATATATGTTCCAAGTGTATCACAGCTTCTCATCACTTTGAAGGGGAGAAATTTTAAGCACTTTTAGTTTATATTGTTCAAGTTTTTATTCAATATAATGTGTTCGTACCCATGTGCTTTTGTAAGCTTTTAGGGTTATGTTTTTATGCATATTTGTAGGCTTTATGGTTTGTACCATATTTTATGCAGCCTTTTATGCTTTGTTTAAATCAGTACTGTATTGCATTTTCTTTTAAGTACTGTCACTTTTGTACCCGTGTAGGATTGTTCCTAGATGCATATACCTTGTGTACTATGCATTGGTTGAGTGTTGAACATACAAGTGTCTTGCCTTGTGCTTGTTAACTTGTATGTCCTTGTGTTCATTCCAAGTGTGAATGAGCACTGTGTTCACTACCTTGTGGTGTTCACTTGGTTGATCAAGCCATGGTTTGTTTCTTAACTCCATCTTTGCTTGATCACATATTGCCTGTTTCATATGCATTTATAATTTTCTGCTTACAATGATCATGGTGTATTGTTGTGTTTCAGGAGTATTATGTTCATATGATTCAAGTGCTTCACAGTCTCTAGATTTAGGTGTGAGTGAGTTTTGCCATTGTTCCCAAACTCACGTTTAAGTCTAGAGTCTGTTTTAGGGTGTTTTGTCATGGAATAGCCAAAGGGGGAGATTGTAAGGTTGAATTTTATCAACCATGTGTTGGCTTTATTCCATGACAAATTTGCTTGTAATATAGCACTTAGAAACCTTGTATTTAGGTGGGAATCATGTAAGGGTAGTGTGTGAGAGAGTGTGAAGAAATGCTCAAGACAGTGCAGTGAAGCAGAGACTCGCGGCTAGGACTCGCGGGTGGCTCGCGGCTTGCAAGCTGCCAAAAGTTACTCACGTGCAGAGCATGCAGGGGAGCTGAATAGTCACGCAACCTGGAGCACTACACGACAAAAATCCAGACTGACCATTAAGTTAGCTCGCGACTTGAACTCGCGACTCAATCAAGTCGCGAGGTCAAGTCGCCAGCCAGCCCTGTTTTTGGAAAAACTGACTCTTCGTATTCCATTCTCACACCAGTATAAATACCCCTCATTCCCACAAGATATGTGTGGCTATTCAGAAAGAAAAACCCTAAGAGAGAGCTACTCATTCTTAGAGAGAAATCTTTGTAGTCTCTTCTCATTCCCTCTCTCATTGTCATAACTATTGAGAAGAGATTTCTATCCAAACACTACCCACACCCATTCAGAGTGTTGAGTGTTTTTGGAGTTTTGGGAAGCATTGGAAGATGCCAAGGATGGCAGATGCTACGATCTAGTAGCGGAATCCGGTAAGCTAGAAAAGAAAAAGGTTCAGCGCAACCTCGTTGGAGCAAGAAGCTTGGAGGGCTTAGGTATATCGGGTAGATTAGGCTTGGAGGGTCTATTGCTGTTCATGTATCCCAACTATATTTTCTAGTGGATTATTGACCGCTTGGAGGGCGGCAGAGAGGTTTTACGCCGAGAGTTTCGGTTTCCTCTTCGATAACACATCGTGTGTTGCCCTTGTGTTTGCATCTCTCTTCCCTTTATCTTTGCCTTTTATTTTCTGCTGTGGATGTGATTTATAATTGGCTTAGATTGATTTCCAATTCTGTTTATAGCTTATGTTCATTTTCCGTACACTAGTTGTTTGTCGTAAAGCTTGAATTGGTTATTTTGTATTTGGGGGTCTAAACGTTCAAGGGTGTTTATACACGTTTTTGAACTTTCAAGTGTTCTTGAAATAGAATTTCTCTAAAGTTTTGACGTCTAGAAAAATTGGTGTAGGGGTCCCCTTTATTTATAATGGTTTCTTAGGATGGCCCCTAATTTAAATTGATCTCCTAAAAGATAAGTAATGATTATTGAACGGCCCAAAATCGAAGAGTTCTGCTAGGAATTTTTTGTAGATAATTATTTTTATTTTTATTTGTTTTAATAAAAAAAATTATCATCAAATTTTATTAGAAAATTTATCTCTATGTTATGGGCCTAAGTGACATGTGTTAAAATTTAATTTGTCAATGTGATGTCATCTTGGATGACATGTCACCATTTGATTTATTTAATTTAGTGACACATTAATTTGGAATTGAGAAATGTTATGTTTAGAATATTTTCACAACTTTTTACAAAAAATCTTAAGTGATAGGTTGTTACTAGTAGGTGAAAAAGTAATTTCAGTGGTGGGTTCAAATTAAAACTAATAACAACTTACCACTTAATATTTGTTGTAAAAATATTGTGAACATAATGCTTCTCTTTGGAATTTGTCACTAAATTTTGGTGTGACATTTTCTAATTAGCTGAACAAATTTTTGCCTATTATAAAAAGGAAATAACTCATTGAAATAAATGACTCAATTTTTATAGCATTTACTAGATAAATAAACTAAGTGAGATCTCTTCTCTTTTTTATTTGAATATACGCTCTGTTTGTTTCGTTAGAAAACCTTCTTTAAAGATAGTTTTCCACATTTTCCAGTGTTTGGTAGCACAAAAAAAACCTGGTCAATGGAAAACTATCTTTGGTCAACGGAAAACTTTAATAAAAATAAGACTTAGTTTCTATAAGCTGTTTTCCAAAAAGTCTTTTTGGAAAACAATCTTTCTCTCGTGCGTTGCATCTCTTATAAATATTATCTTCGTCTATAACTGTGGGAAACATAATTTTTTGGCACCTTCTCTCTCTCATGGTAAGTTTTCTCACTTTTTCTCTCTTCCCTTTGCTTTTTCTCTCCTCACACCCTCACCGTCGCTAACTCTGATCTCTCCTCTTCCCATAGATCTCTCTCTTTAATTGTCTCTCTTATCTCTTTTCTCCATGTTTCTCTTCTCCTCTATAACACAATTCTCTGATTAGATTTTTATTTAATTCACTCATCAATCAATAACTCCAACTTGCAAAGGAGAACAAATTTTCAGCGATAATTATTTCATTCCTCTCTACCAAAATCCCAATTTTTTTCTTTGAATTTCAAGCTCGATTTTCTTTTTTCTCTAAGAAATTTTCGATTTGATGGATTCCAGGCAAAAGTTACTTCTTTTTTGTACATAAAGTGCAAAAAAATAAAATAAAATAAAAAAAATAATAGAAGAAGAAGAAGAAAGAATGAAAGAAGTAAAATACGAAAATTTTAAACATAGTACCTATATTGCTCTAAATTGCTTTTACATGGGACAATCTTTACCGTGGACTAATAATATTGTTATATAATGAATGATAATTGTTTAGGAGAATTGCATTTGCTGGCAAATACATTTTTTGTTGGCAAATATTATGTAGTGATGATATATTATGCAGTACATTATGTAAATACATAATTTAGAGTAATATTGAAGACTTGTGGTTGATCATAGTAGACAAATGGTTGATATGTGTGTGCGTGTGTGTGTATGTACGTTACTGTCTATATATATGAGCAAGATGAGTGGTAGAGATCATGAAATTTGACAACTAATTAATTTTGATTATATCTATTGTCAAAATTTTAGATTAATTAGTATGAAAACCAAATTCATTCTTGATTTTTTATTTATAATGATTACATTAGTTAGTTTACATAATATACATGTTTTAAATTATACAAGAAATATTTTAAAAAAATTGTATACCAAACACTAGAAAACATTCTTAAGCGCATTTTCAAGGTCGTTACCAAACACTGGAAAATAAGACAATTTTCTAGAAAATGTTATTTGGAAAATGAATCATTTTCCAGAAAACGTTAATGCTGAAACAAACAAAGCGTAATAATTTAGTAGGATCCAGAAAATATTTTGTCTTCTTTTTTTTAATATCCAGCAAATCTTCCTTATTTTGTGGTTTTATGGAAAACGGCCAAACGGGTATTTATCACCAGTCACGCGCGGTCATAGTGCACAGACTCTTACCATGTCTACTCCCTGAACGGCTAATTAAGTATTTTTTTTTTATTTTTTATTTTGCAATTCATAATGGTTCGATGAATAATACGAAAATAAAATAATTCTAGTTAGGAAGAAAATATAAGTAGCTAATGAGATATAATTAGTGCTTTGTCTCTATGTGTGAGTTTGAAGACAAGGTTTGTCTAGTGTGTTGGTGTGAACTGTGAAAGCATCTTTTGGGTGAATTGGGGACTTCAGTTTTTTTTTTTTTTTTTTTTTTTTGGTGAGATTTTTTTAATTGTGGATATAATTTTTTATCATCAACAGTGACTCTTGAGATGTAAGGAGTAAGAGATCATTGAAGTGTAAGAGCATTCACAATGGGAAATGCTATCTTATTCTATTTTACCATCTCAAAAAACTACTTTAGTAATTATATCACATCATTTTACAATATACCCAACATCCCAAAACTCTATTCTTTTACAATTTTATTAAAATATTATTTTTTTAATCTTGGTGAGGTTTCAGCAATGGAGAGAGAGAGATGAGAGACCATGTGAATGAGAAAGAAAATCCTGATATTTAGGAATAAAATATTAATATAATCTTTTGGCATTGTGCTACAATACCATCATACATTTACGATAGTACAGTAACACAATGCCAAAAAAATTTACAATTTTACAAGTTTAGTAGCCAACTGTTGAGTACTTTTGAGGCTTGATGCTAAATATTGCTAACATAGGACATTTCCAATTCACATTGTGAATGCTCTAAGGAGTGCTAAAAAAATAGTGCTTAGGACATGATTACATCACTTGTGATTGTCCAAATCGCAGGAAAATCAACTTGGTTTAATTATTACTGAATGAGCAACTAAATAATGATAAAGTTAGCCGGAGAATCATTTTTCATTTGTTACGACTGGAGTGGCTAAATTAGAAGAAGAGAAAAGGAAGCAAATGACAGATGTTGACTTTAACGCTCAACCAATTTTCAACAAGTACCTTGATGAGAATTCAGAATGGCTCATGGATGAAGCATTCTCCTTCCTCGGAAGAAGAAGAAAAAAAAAACCCAATTAGATTTCAATTAGTTTTCAATTTTGTGCCACGTGTCCTTTTTAATTTTTAATTTTTGTTTTAAATAAATTATTAAGTGTAAAAATCGAAGAGTCCGAATCCAATTAGATTTCAGTTAAAGTCCAATTTTACGTCATGTGTCCATTTAATATTTTATTTTTATTTTTATTTTTATGGCAAGTGAATTAGTGGGTGCAAAAACCAAAGAGTCTAAATTCAATTAAATTAAAAAATATATATATACACATACACACACATATAAAATATGAAAAACCATTAAAATATTTTAGAAATGTATGATTTAAAAAATGTATAATCTAATACCATATATAATTTGAACATCTTCTACAAAAATGTATAATTTGAACCATGTAATTGTGATTATTTTTAATAATACCCTTGCATATGTACAGGGTTAGACACAAGTTTCTTTAAAGATTAAACACAAATTACAGGCTATACCAACCATCCAAACATAAATTCCAATGGAACGTGGGAATTTTAACTCCCGCACACCCTTTTAACCCTTTTAATTTTGGTAAGTAATTGTTCTCTCACAATTTTTGATGTATACTCTGTACACATAATGTTCATAATCATATGTGATATTTATATTTTTATTTATTGACATCTACATTTAAAATATGAAATAGGTGATGTGTCTGAATAACGTATAATAAGAAGTGTGTGGAAAAGATTGACTCTAAACATGTTTATCGCCCTTTTCAACCCACACTAGGAAGCTCGTGTGGGAATCAATGACTTGTTAAATACAAAAAATGAAAATGCTTGCATTTCCTGTGTTTGCAAGAATGTGAAATTTAAATTTAATTTCACTATTTTTACCCCTAAATTAACTAAGAAAATGGAGTGGTTTATATATATTCATTCAACTGAAAATTTTTATCAAGATTCAAAAGTATTTTAGGGCCATTCTCATGGGATTCCTCCTTGTAATAATCTGGTGTGTGTGGGATAGAGGGACTGCATACATCTGAGGAAATAGTCAAATATTTGAAGACATTTGGACACCCTCATTTGTCCAAAAAAAAAAGTATTTTGGTCATTTAAAAATCAAAGATAGGGCTCAAATTAATACTTCTTTAACTATTAAGTAAGTTTATATACAATTAGTTAAACCATGATTATATTCTTTAAATATAATATTGCTCAAAATGCGATACATGCCAATTCTAAATATATTCGAAAATCATGAATGCCAACTCTTGGAAATTTAAATTATCAAAAATATATAATTCTTAAATTTGAATTCTCTATAACTAAATAGTTTTAAATTATCAAACTGATCTTTTTAGTGTGGCCATAATTCTTATCATAAAGAGTGGATATTGGTCGCTATTACACGTGGATGTAGACAGTGGTTGATTGAAGTTTTGAGTTCACAAGGTAAAATTTATAATTGACATACATAAATCTTTGTATACTCGCAAACAATGGCAGTTTTAGGAATAATTTTTAGAGTAGTCTTTAAGACACTTAAGGGCTTGTTTAGTAAGAGTAATTAATATATATATATATATATATATTTTTTTTTTTTTGAAAACTAGAAAATAGTGGGTCCCATACTTAAATCTATTGTTTGGCTCATGTTTTCTAAATACAATTTCATAAAATTGTTTCCTATTATCTTTTAGAAGCATCACTAATCACATTCGTTACTACATCATTTTATAAGTTTTTTATAGTAAAATTTGTTATAACTTTAGCATTTTCCAAAAAAATAAATCATATTAAAAAGTAAAAAGAATAAATTTTTTTAATTAAAAAATTGTGATATAAAACACTAGTTAAATATTATTTAAATAATAACAAAAATGCCTTATTTGAAGATATCACCTTATACCTACACATCTGCTGAGCTGGGCTTGGTGGCACCCAATTTTTAGGCACTTCCATTAAAGGTGGTGTTTAAGCTACCTAACATTTTTCTTATGTATGTTGAAAGGATTTTGTTAATGTGTGCCCCTTAGGGTACACAATATTTTTTATTTTTGGAAAAATTTTTCTTGGAAATTGAAAAAGTATTAACAGTTTTTTCAATTTTCAAGAAAATGTTTCCAAAAATAGATGGCTAAGGACATACATTAACGGGACCCTAATTGAAATTAGATCATTTTTTACATGATGACTAATGAATTTTGTGTAGAATACAACCGAAAAAGTAATTTCTTGGACCAAAAAATGAAAGCTAATTCCTATAAAAAATATTGAAAATAAGAAAGAGAAGAGAGGAGAAGGCATTCAATTTCAATGATTATCATAATTATATTCCTATAAAAAAATGAATATCATAATATTACAAAGTCTAGTACAATTTGGATACTAAAAATAAATGAATTTGGGATTTAGTCAATATAGCATTTGGAAAATTATATATTTCTGTTTGATTATTTCAGCTCATTGATAAAGGTACAAGCAGACTGCAGACGTACTACGAGTCGACCCACCAATCTAGGGCTGTCCATATGAACCGGAAATTCTCGATAGGATGAAAAGACTAAAGTAATTGGAATGAAATCCATGCATTACGATTGTAAGGTTTAATTTATTCAACCATCTAATTGGCTTTATTCCGTGCCAAATTTGCTTGTAATTCAGCATTTAGTAACCCTGTATTTATGTAGGTTTGATGTAAGGGTAGTGAGTGAGATAGAGTGAAGATTGCTCAAGAGTATGCAAGAAAACAGAGACTCGCGGCTGGGACTCGCGGGTGACTCGCAGCTATAAGCCGGCAGACGCAGCACACGTGCCAAGCATGCTGGAAGGTGAACAGTCATGCAAGCTGGAGCACTACAAGACAAAACAGGACAACTAGTCATACGGTTATCTCGCGACTGGATCTCGCGACTTGGTCAAGCCGCGAGGTCAAGCCGCGAGCCACCCCTATTTTGTAAAACCTGACGTTTCATATTCCTCTCCCACTCCAGTATAAATACCCCTTTTACCCACGATTGTGAGAGAGCTTCCAGAGAGAATTTTGAGAGAGAAACCCTAAAGAAAAACAAGATTGATTCACCCACAATCTATACATTAGAGTCTCTTCAAATTCCTCATCTCTCTTCCTCTCCATTGTCAAATCCTTGAGAGGCATTATACCAAACCTGATTCTCACCATCATCATCACTGTGAGACAGCTGTTTGGATTTCTAGGAAGCAGTTAGGAATGAACCAATCTTCATTGGTTGATGCTACAGTCTAGTAGAGGAATCCGGGAAGGTAGAAAAGAAAAAGGTTCGGCGCAACCTCGTTGGAGCAAGAAGCTTGGAGGGCTTAGGTGCACTGGGTAGATTAGGCTTGGAGGGTCTATTGCTGTCCATGTATCCCAACTGTATTTTCTAGTGGATTGCTTACCGCTTGGAGGGCGGCGGAGAGGTTTTACGCCGAGGACTTCGGTTTCCTCTTCGATAACACATCGGTGTTGTCTTTGTGTTTGCATCTTCCTTCCTCTCTATCTTCCCACTATTTATTTTTGTTTTTGCTAAAAAGAGCTCACCAAATGTAAATCTCCAAATGGAAAGAGATATTGAGCTACAAAAGCCTGTTGCACATTCTAGTATTCAACTAGGAAAAAGGGTAAGCGACTTTATATTAAAGAAAATGTTTATTCAAAAAGCCAAAGGCTTGTTCATTAAAGTGAAATGTCAAATATCACTCTCACAATGAGAGGTGATTGCCTCAAAAGATCAAAAAGATCAAATGTTATGATTAAAAGTGGAGTCAAATGTAAAGCTTCAAGTTAAGTTATCAAGTTTTGTGGGAGGTCATATATACATATTTCTATAATTGAGATGGGTCACATGATCTAGTGCTAATTGTGTATGTCTTGGTTGAATTGATCATTGAAGCTTCACATTAGACTAAGGACTATCTCATTGTTGATATCCACACACAACACACAAATTTATGTTCAATAAATGCCATATTCATTTGTGTGATTGTACTTGATGAAATGTGTTTTCACATGCTCAATCTTTGTTAATTCAAGCACAAAAAGATTTTTGAGTGTTTTAGGTGTTTTTGGAAAGTATTTTGTTTGAAAAATCTGAAAATTTCAAAAATCTAGTTTTGCCCTGTTTTGGCGGCTCAGTCGCGGGTATGTCAAGTCGCGAGCCTCAGTCGCGTCTTCGCGGGTCATTTTTGGCGACTTGTTTGCGAGTGGAAGGTCCAGTCGCGAGGTTTACTCAGATATTTTCACAGCTCAGCTCGCGACTCACTCGAGGGTAGACCTTCCAGTCGCGAAAAACACTTAGAAAAATTTTTCAAATTTTGTCCTTGAGTGTCTTGGCAGCTTGAATTGGCGACTGTGTGGCAACTTAATCAAGTCGCATAAAACGCGTGTTTGGCAGAAATAGGAGCAGTTTTTAAATCTTTTTCAGTTTTCCCTCGAACATTTGTGACTGTTCATCTTCTCTCTAAACTCCTTCCCAAACACTCCGTAAATCCATTTTCAAATCTCATTGGTGCTTCATTTCTTGTCCAAATCATCAAGAAAAGGTATGGGTTTTGCTTTCTCAATCTCATTTTTCCTATTTCATGGATATTTCTATTACCGTTTGGATTGATATTATGTTCGAAACATTTATCTCTTTGTGTGATGGGTATGGCGTGTTATGTTTGCTATTGTTCTCGTCTGTTTTCATGTTGAGTGGTCACAATATGCTTTTTCATTGTTCTGATAGTTGCCTGTTGTTGAGACTGAAAACCTTTCAGTAAATGGGTTTGGTACTTATTTGACTTGCTCATTTCACTTGCTTGAGTGTTGATGTTGGATTTCGGTATTGGGCTACTGAGTTTTTATGATAACATAATGTGTGTCTCTCAACCATGTGCTCTTGTTTGGATGCGTTGTGACTTCATTTTGAAATATTTTCCCATGTTCATATCTCTTGTGGAATGTTTTATGATATCTGTTCTTAATGTTCAAATGCTGTATCTATTTGCATATCATGGTCATGGTAACCTGTCTCATTAACAGTTTTGTTAGTTGTTTTGTCTCTCTATGCCTTTGTGCACTATCACCATTTTGCTGCACCTATCATTTTGTGCTCCTTTGTATTGTTGGAAGTTTGGTTGGGTCTGCACTATCTTCAGTTTGTATTTATGTATTGGATTTTTTTTTACTGAATCTTGTTGACATTTATCTTGTGTGGTACTGTTGTTGGTTCTTTTCTGTGGGCCTGTTCTCTTGCAAATGTCTCGTCAATCTTCCAGGGGTAAAGACATTGTTGATGACGATCCAGCAACACCAGTTGCTAAAAGGACTCGACTAGCATCACAGGCATCTCAAGACCCCAATGAGGATAGGTTCAGAACTCCGCTTACCTCACACGTCTACTCAAACATTTTTGACAAGTCAACTACTATAGTGGAACGGGTAGTGGAGTTTAACACCTTAAGGACCACTTTTATCCCTCAAATATTTGAGAAACGAGATTGGGCAAACTTGTTCGGGAACTTTGATGATCCAATGGATGAGCTGGTCAAAGAATGCTTCTCCAATGCAACTGATCTTGGAGTTCAACTCATTTTCTGGGTCAGAGGAAAAGAGTTTGGCATTTCCCCAGACTCCATTGCAGATCTTCTCGGCATCACCAGACCTCAGAAAGTGGATCTAACTCCTTACGATGAACGAACTCCAAAGGTTGAAGAAATTCTACAAATCCTAGGATCCGATCATGAAGTATCCAGTGCAGGAACATCCATCAGCAACGCAAAGTTTGCACCAGAGCTGACCACACTAAAGTTAATCATGTTCACCAATCTCTACCCACTGTCCAACACTACATTCATCAATCTTGGGAGAGCTCTATTCCTTTGTGATCTTATTACAGGAGCCCCCAATGATATATGTGCTCACATCTACTACACCTTGAGGAAGACTGTGTGTCGAACTGCAGCTCGAGGAATTATTCCATTTTACAGTCTCATCATGAAGCTCATTCTTCGTGAAGGCATTATTCCTCCTGTAGATGGAAAAATGTTGACCTGTCAGCGTCCCATTTCCATGTTCACTCTTCAAGCTAGCAGAAGTCACTCCTCTAAATCACCAAGGAGTGCTCACATCTCTCCGGTTACTCCTTCTGCCCCTGAATCAGAGACATCTGCACATACCACATCTACTTCGCATGCTGTTCCTGAAACTTCATAGGCTAGTATTCCGCAAGCACAGACTGCTCCTCATACTGATAGAGTCGGCAGTGTACTTGAGCATATTCAGAAACGCATTGATGAGATTGTGACACTTCTCTACTCCACAAACAACCATGTCCAAATGCGTCTTAAGACTATGGAGAATCAGCTAGATGCTATTCAACAAAAGTTGGACGAGAGCCTTTAGCTATTCATGCCAAAAAGGGGGAGAGCATTCTGTAAGGGGGAGAAAGTTCAAAGGGAAGTGTGCATAGCGATAGGGGGAGTACACATATACTTTTGTCATACTTTTGTTTTAAGTCTTATCTTCTAAACTTATAGGTTTAGGTTTATGTTTGTTGAACTTTTAGTGTTTTTATGGGTTTGATACACTGTGTTTTTGGTGTATAGTTGTTTCTAACTCTTAACCTATACTCTTGGTTTAAACTCTAATATATTTTGATGATGTTATTCAGGAAGTTTTGTGTTTGTACCCATGTGCTTTTGTAAGCTTTTAGGGTTAATGTTTTATGCATAGTTTGTAGGTTTTATAGTTTGTACCTTGCTTAATGCAGCCTTTATACTATGTTGAAATCAGTACTTCAATCTAAATGTCTTGCATTTTGATTTATGTACTGTCACTCTTGTGCCATTGTAGGATTATTCCTAGATGCATATACCTTGTGTATTATGCATTGGTTGAGTGTTGAGCATACAAGTATCTTGCTTTGTGCTTGTTAACTTGTATGTCCTTGTGTTCATTCCAAGTGTAAATGAGCACTGTGATCACTACCTTATGGTGTTCACTTGGTTGATCAAGCCATGGTTTGTTTCTTAACTCCATCTTTACTTGATCACATATTGCCTGTTTCATATGCATTTCACGATTTTCTGCTTAACAATGATCATGGTGTATTGTTGTGTTTCAGGAGTCTTATGTTCATATGATTCAAGTGCTTCACAGCTTCTAGAGTTAGGTGTGAGTGAGTTTTGTTCAACTGTTCCTAACTCACATGTTAAGTCTAGAGTCTGTTTTAGGGTTTTGTCACGAAATAGCCAAAGAGGGAGATTGTAAGGTTGAATTTATTCAACCATCTAATTGGTTTTATTCCGTACCAAATTTGCTTGTAATTCAGTATTTAGTAACCCTGTATTTAGGTGGGTTTGATGTAAGGGTAGTGAGTGAGATAGAGTGAAAATTGCTCAAGAGTGTGCAAGAAAACAGAGACTCACGGCTGGGACTCGCGGGTGACTTGCGACTGCAAGCTGCTAGACGCAGCATACGTGCCAAGCATGCTGGAAGGTGAACAGTCATGCAAGCTGGAGCACTACAGGACAAAATAGGACAACTGACCATACGGTTATCTCGCGACTGGATCTTGCGACTTGGTCAAGCCGCGAGATCAAGCCGCGAGCCACCCCTGTTTTGTAAAACCTGACGTTTCACATTCCTCTCCCACTCTAGTATAAATACCCCTTTTACCCACAATTGTGAGAGAGCTTCCAGATAGAATTTTGAGAGAGAAACTCTAAAGAAAAACAAGATTGATTCACCCACAATCTATACATTAGAGTCTCTTCAAATTCCTCATCTCTCTTCCTCTCCATTGTCAAATCCTTGAGAGGCATTATACCAAACTTGATTCTCACCATCATCATCACTGTGAGACAGCTGTTTGGATTTCTGGGAAGCAGTTAGGAAGGAACCAATCTTCATTGGTTGATGCTACGGTCTAGTAGCGGAATCCGGGAAGCTAGAAAAGAAAAAGGT
Source organism: Quercus alba (assembly GCA_036321655.1). Taxonomy (NCBI): domain Eukaryota; kingdom Viridiplantae; phylum Streptophyta; class Magnoliopsida; order Fagales; family Fagaceae; genus Quercus; species Quercus alba. Next base: position 75,273,399 of record CM070299.1, on the reverse strand, counting down.
TCGGCGCAACCTCGTTGGAGCAAAAAGCTTGGAGGGTTTAGGTGCACTGGGTATATTAGGCTTAAAGGGTCTATTGCTGTCCATGTATCCCAACTGTATTTTTTAGTGGTTTGCTTACCGCTTGGAGGGCGGCGGAGAAGTTTTACGCCGAGGGTTTCGGTTTCCTCTTCGATAACACATCGCGTATTGTTTTTGTGTTTGCATCTTCCTTCCTCTCTATCTTTGCCTTTTTATTATCTGCTGTGGATTGTATTTTGTTTTGGTTTAGATAGTTTTTAACCAATTTCATATTATAGCATATGTTAAGTTTCCGCACACTAATTGTTTGACATATTGCTTGAATTGGTTAAGTTGTAATTTGGGGGTCTAAACGTTCAAAGGTGTTTATACACGTTTTTGAACTTTCAACGATCGTTGATCCAATAAATATATATATATATATATATATATATGTATATATTGTACAATGTGATCTAATGTGTACGTCTAACATCAAATTTTTAGGGATTGGAACTGTTAAAGGAATGAAATATAATAATCTCTCCTCGTATGGTAACGGTACATAGGCTTAACAAATTTTCAATGATTGAACGTAATTTATTTTCTCTACCTTTCAAAAATACCAAGGTTTAAATAAATAAATAGTTTCCTAGTCACACAATTAATAAATGCCAGATATACTTTATTTTTCATATCACTTCATAGGTATACCGTGAAATTGAAAGAAATATATTTATAAACAAACATAAATTGGATTTTGACAATGGGGATTGAATGAGATTACGAAATAATAGTGTTATTATTATTTTTTTTTTAGTTATAAATAACTTTATTTCTTTTTAGTTTTGGTAACAACCATGTGTGGGCTTTATTATCGTTTTCCTGGGAAAAGACTATTGTCTTATTAAGTAAAAATATTTGCAGAGGCGAAATTCGCAGAGGCTGAACCAGTTGCCCCCTCTGGTTCTGACTCCTTCTAAAGAGTAAAGTCTTTAAATAGCTTATCTTTGCCCCATAAACCGCAAGGTCCACAACTTAACTTCAGGTCTTTGTCCCCTCTTACATGAAAAAACAAAGAACCAATTTCCGTGTCCTGCTTTAAACAAACCATTTAACCAGCCTCTGACATAGAAAAATTTTTTAAATAAAAAATATATCCCATTTTAATAAGTAAGATCCTACTTTTATTTTATTTTATTATTTTTAAATAAAGAAAAAGAACATGGCCATTTTAACAATCCACTGCGTTGGCTGAACTGAAACTCAAGCTAACAAAAAGTTGGTCTCATTTCGATCAGCCCACGTGTAAGTTTTATTTTCTTATTTTTAGGTATAGACTTTCTTGTCTTATTAGTTATTACGTATATTATTTCTTTTTAGTTTTGGCAACATCCCACGTGTGGGGTTTGCTGAAACTCAAACTTAACAAGATGTTGATCTTATTCTGATCAGTCCGTGTGTGAGATTTATTGTCTTTTAGAGCATTGACATCATGCTAAAATATTTTGTTTTTAGCCATTTAAAAAATTATTTTACCAATTTTACCACATCACTTAAACAATAGACTCTACAACTCATTTCTTATTTTAGCACATCACCTAATAAAATAATATAAACATCTAATAAAATAATATAAACATATATTAAAATAATTTAAAACACACCCACAAAAATCCATAGCAACAAACCAAGTTACCAAACAACCCACTGCCACAATAGCAACCAAAATCATAGCAACCGCCACAGCCCATAGATACAAACTCACCATCCCAAAACAAATCCATACCAAACAACCACTGCAACTCTTATTTATAAAAAATACAAAAATAATAAAAATAAAAAATAAAAAAACCCACTGTATCAACCAAAACCCAACCACAACCAAAAAACACAATCAATATAGCATGATTTGATATATATATATATATATATAGAGAGAGAGAGAGAGAGAGAGAGAGAGAGAGAGAGAGAGAGAGAGCCTTGAGAACTAAGAAGTTGCGTGAGAGTGAGACGGAAAGAAGAGAGAGAAGTTGGATTTTTTAATTGAAGGAAGAGAGAGAATGTTAATAAATTATTGTGTTTTAGTTTTAATAACTCGCTACAGTTAATTGTTATGTATACTAGTTCATTGTAGTTGAGTTGCAAAAAAAAAAAAAGATTTAGAATCTCCGATAAAGCATGGTTTTTTGGTTCTTTAGTGCTAAAATAGATTTTTTTTTTTTTTTTTTTTAAATACAGCTGCTGGTCTAAGATAGCTTGACCCCGGTTAATTAATTCAATTACTCAAGTTGATTAATTAGGTTCAATTGCATGCAAATCATGAAGGCACCAACAAATCACTAAAAATACTAAATGCAATAGAAAGTAAATATAACATGGTGATTTGTTGACAAATAGGGAAAACCTCGCAAGGAAAAAACCCCACTAGGTGATTTTTAAGTAAGTAAAACTCTATTAGATGTATATTTCAAGAGCTTGACAATCCTACTTCAGCTAAAATTCTATAACAAAAATTTTAACAAATATAAACCCATCAAGTTGAAGCCCTTTATACTCATTCAAATTTTCACAAAGAAAACACACACAGCAAATTGAAGATTTTGTAGAAGGTATGGGACTTCATGAGACCACTTTGTAACGTTGTATCCATGGAATTACTCAGAGTAAATGCAGAGGTAAGGACATGTTGCCATCTTTCATGCCCTAACTCTCTATGATTACTACTTTATAGTATTGTTATTGTTGTGACTTGTATGTATATATAACTAAAGACTTTGACTTTTTATTGACTTTTCTACAGGTTACCATATCTTTATTGATAGAGATATATTAACTCATTAGCATAAGCCCAAGCCTAATTCTACTTTGTGTGCAAGCCAAGTCTCTTGTACTAGAAGTCTATTAGTCTACTATATATATACATGTTATGGTTCATTATTACACAAGTTTTGTACTACACTCTTATATAATAAAGATGTTACCCTTAAGGGTTTCCTCCGTGGACATAAGCCATAAGGTTGAACCATGTAAGCATTGTGTTCTTGTGTTCTTATTTTATGCTTGTCTCTTCCGCATATATTCAAGCATATTCAACATGGAATATATCATAGCTAATATTTAACATGGTATCAGTGCCACCTTCCTGTGGCCATTGTTTTCTATCCTTACGGTGTGTTTAAGACCAATCTTTGTCTTCCTTGGTATTTCATCATCGTGTTCATCTTCTTTGGCTTCCCTCTGCTGCCGTCAAAACTCTCCAATATAATCATGCCATAGTTAGAAGTCACATCAACATTGCAAGACCATTGTCTTCCTTAAACCACCGTCACAGAGCCAAACTTCATTCAAGGGATCTTCTCAACCTTATCAAATCTCAAGGTTTCATCAAGTTTCCATCTTGAGTTTGAGAGGGGGTGTTAGAGATATATTATCCCATTAGCATAAGTCCAAGCCGAATTTTACTTTGTGTGCAAGCCAAGTCTTCTACTTGTACTAGAAGTTTATTAGTCTAGGGTTTAGTCTACTATATATACACATGTTATGGTTCATTGTAACACAGGTTTTGTACTACACTCTTATATGTTAGGACATATGTGTTTCACATGTTAGGAACATATGTAACTAGTTTGTGTAATTGGCTAATCCTTTGACAAAACGCACTTTATTTGTATTTGGGTAGATCTAGAATGTGTTTAATCTTCAAGAAACCTTGTTTCAAGATCAAGTGTTAAAGTCATGCAAGCCTGTCCAAGATTCAAGCTAAGAAAGTGCCTATCATTAAAGCTCGACAGCTAGCATCTATCAAGCTTTAAGAGCTGTTCCAGTCCCGTGGCTCAACAGCAGCTCGACAGATAGCTATCTGTCGAGGTTTAAGAAAAATAGATTTTTCTGTTCTGTTTTCTTCCAATCCATGATTATGTGTTTAGGCTTTCTTTTCTCACAATCCTAGACACATAAAAGGATTATTTTAAGGGCATGTCAAAAGTGACACAAGTTGCACAAGTGTTGAGCAAAGTTTGTTCATGCAAATTGTGACCGGAGACAGAATTTGCACTAGTTCATCTCTCTTGTGATGAAGCTACTGTGTTTGTGCACAGTAGGGTTTTGTAACCCAGCATCTTCTTGATCTTCATCGTCTGAATAAGCTGAAGAACTTTGCAGCCAATAACCTTCTCTAGTTGGTGATTGAAGTTGCGTATTGGGATCTGCGCAATTGGTTAGTCACGTACTGGGAGCCGTACATTATAAGGAGAGATTGTCACTACAGAACAAGTCCAATTAGGTATTAGAGTAAGGGTTCAACTGTAGGTTGGTAAAAGGTACTAGGATTCCTTTACTTGTAACCATTTGTTTTGATAATAGTGGATTTTCAAGAGTGGTGACCTTAAAATCACCCGGTGGGGTTTTTGCCGTGTAGGTTTTTCCCATTCGAAAACAAATCACTGTGCCAATTTATTTTCCACTGCACTTAGTATAATTAGTAATTTGTTTGTGCTACCACGTGATTTGCATGTTAATTTGATTAATTAATAAACCTGGTTAATTAATCAATTAATTAATCACAAGAGTGAATACGTTTTTGGTCTATCAAGTGGTATCAAAGCAAGCACACTCTGATTAGGGTTAATCTTTGCTGTGTGATCCATTGACCTCTGTTTGTTATGGATAGAGGACAGTCTCTTATTATACCACCTTTATTTGATATTACTAACTATGCATACTGGAAAGTACACATAAGAGCTTTCTTGTAGTCTCTAGATGAGAAAGTGTGGCAAGCTGTGGAGATAGGCTGGACCAAGCCAAAGGAAAAGTCGACCGATTGGGTTGAAGCTAAGATCAAGGCGGAAAATTTCAACAACAGAGTATTGAATGCCTTATTTTGTGCGGTCACTAATGAGGAGTTCAAGAAGATATCCTCCACTGAAACTGCTAAGGAAGCATGGACCATTCTCCAGACAACCTGTGAGGGAACAAAGGTTGTCACAGACTCGAAGTTTCAAAAGCTCACTACTAGTTTCGAAGAGATCAAAATGGAGGAGGATGAGTTGTTCGATGAGTTCTATGCCAAGTTCAAGGATATAGTGAACTCTACTTTCAATCTTGGGAAAACCATTCTTGAACCCAAGATTGTAAGAAAAGTGCTCATATATCTACCTGAGAGATTTCATGCCAAGATCATTGCTATAGAGGAATCAAAAGATATTAACAAGATTCCTTTGACAAAGCTGGTTGGCAATCTGCAGACCTACGAGTTAGGGTTAACAAGGATTAGTAGGTCGAGTAAGAGCAAGAGCATGGCACTGAAGGCTAAGAGCAGTGACACGGATGAGTCTTCAGACGATGAAGATTCTAAAATGAAGTCCTACATCACCAGGCAATTCAAGAAGTTCATGAAGAATGCCAATGGGAAGGGCTTTGACAAGGACCGTAGCCAATCCAGTTCTTTTCAGTTCAAGAGCCAAGATAAAAGGGAAGAAGGATGCTAGGGATGGTGGTTAGTACACTGTTCCTTCAGGACCAAAATGCTTTGGGTGTCAAGGTCTCGGTCACATGAAACAAGAGTTCCCCACATATCTCAAGACTATTGGGAAGAGCAAGGCACTTACTGCTACATTGAGTAACACCAAGCTTGAAGATGAATCTGACAATGAGAATGACGGAATCCTAAATGCCTTCATTGCCACTGTCAATCCTACTAAGGGGATTATTGAAGATGTGGATGAAGAAGAGGAATTGGTAGAGTCCAAGTTTGAGAAGATGGATGAATAAGATGATATCCACACAGCCTATATAAAGTTATACAAGGTCTTAGAAAAGCATGAGAAGTTTTATAGGTTGACCACCAAGAAGCTTAGTGATGTGGAGCTTGAGTGTGAAGAGCTTTCCACAAAGTTTGATGAAGCCAATCAAACTATTGGAGCACCGAGGTTTGAAAATAACTTTTTGGCTGAGAAGATCAAGAAGCTTAAGGCAAAACTGTCCCAAGTCAAAGCTCAGCTGGAAAGGACTTCAAGCACTAAGCTTGATGAAATGCTTAGTCTTTAGAAATCTGCTTCCGATCAAACCGGTTTAGGGTATGATTTCTCTTCTCCTAGTATTGCTTCTACTAGTGCTACTGTTTTTGTTCCTCTTACTAATAATGTTAAAATTGAGAACAATGATAAAACTAAATTAGCTAGTGAGAACTTAGACAAGAGTAAATCTATCTTCGGAGCACCCCCTAAGTATGATAAGAAAGAAGCTAAAAACCCTAAGGCTAAGAAGGCTAACTCTCAAAAGCCTAAATAGAAGAAGCAGCATCTCTATCATCATTGTGGAGCTACCGGTCATACTCGACTTAATTGCTATAAGTGGTTAGCCATTCAACAAAGCAACGGCATGATCGCATCAAGAAACCAGAATTAGTCTCCATCCTCTTTTGCTCCTCTTAGAGATCTTCTCAAAGCCCTCATGTTCCTTTTAAACTTGAACGGTTTCAATTCTTCCCCCTCACCGTCGGATCAAGGGTTTGATAGACAAAAAGTTTCTTCCAAGGTGTGGAAGGAAAAGGGCTCCAAGTGATTCTGTCACTTCTTCTCACTCTCCCTTCTTGTTTTTGTTTGCATTACTTATGTGTTTTGCTTTCAAGTTTTGAGTCAGTCTAGTTTTTATGTTTTGCTTTGTTTAACATGTTTTTGTTTGTTTTCAATTTTTATTTATTTTGTTTTTGATATTAAAATAAAAAAAATTGAAAAATCAGAAAAACATAAAAATAGTGTGCGTTTTCTGTATATTGGTACTTGTGTACCTTGGATGGCCATTGAAACAAAGTTTTCTAAACTTTGTATCTTTTGTAACTTAGATGATCATCTCTATGCACAAATAAGCAAGTGAACTTTGTGGCTCGTGTTTGTGATGAGTAAGATTAAATAATCTCTTGTACTTAACACTCGTATCACTCTTTTTGAAGGGAAGGACTAGAAAATCCTAAGAGAAAGGCATAAATAACCATCTCACCAATGTTACCCGCCAATCATAAATGACATTTGTGTGCTTCGGTATAGCAAAATTGGAATGTCAAATGCTTAACATAATTGGGTATTTCTTTTCTATTTCTTATATGCCCATGCATGGTTTACTCAAAAGAAAAATATGCAAAGAAAAACAAAAAGCAAAAAGATCAAAATGTTTTTAAATATGATTGCAAGCGTGTATTCTAGGAGATGTGGGAGTTATAGGATGTACCTCGAAGGTGATGATCCCCATCAAACAGTTATGATTGTGTGTGAGTTAAAACGATTTTCTTATATCTCATATCGTCATAATTAGTTGACACTTATGCAATCTTGCGATATTTTTCACACACAACATGCAATATTCTTTGCTACTCTTGATACATGTGCAGGTACAATGTGATTTGGCCATCACAAGGTTCACATGTATTAATGTATACTCACTAAACTGTCTTAACTTGTTTTTGAAATATAAAATTGGTTAGACTTATTTAGTGTGTGTGTGTGTGTTTTTGGGATCTATGTGCTTAAAATTATTGTTGAGAGATGTTTTTGAGAGTTCAAAATATTGATTGGATCCTTGGTTGAGTTGCATGCTTGATTGCATTCATATATATGTTTTTCCCTTCTTGAAAAACTATTTTTAAGCAATCTTGACACCTCTCGACACCTGGCTTATCTATCGAGCTCTTCAACTAGTTTTTATCGCAATCTCGACACTTCTCGACAGCTAGGTGGATCGATTGACATATCTTCTGGATCCTCGATAGCTAGGTGGATTGATCGAGCTTCTTTATAAACTTTTCTGTTGAATTGTTCCTTGACAAAACCTCGATTAATGGCTCGATAGCTAGGACATGCGTTTTGTAAGGTTGAATTTATTCAACCATCTAATTGGCTTTATTCCGTGCCAAATTTGCTTGTAATTCAGCATTTAGTAACCCTGTATTTAGGTGGGTTTGATGTAAGGGTAGTGAGTGAGATAGAGTGAAGTTTGCTCAAGAGTGTGCAAGAAAACAGAGTGTCGCGGCTGGGACTCGCGGGTGACTCGTGGCTGCAAGCCGCCAGAAGCTGCACACGTGCCAAGCATGCTGGAAGATGAACAGTCATGCTAGCTGGAGCACTACAGGACAACTGGCCATACGGTTATCTCGCGACTGGATCTCGCGACTTAGTCAAGCCGCGAGGTTAAGCCGCGAGCCACCCCTGTTTTGTAAAAACCTGACGTTTCACATTCCTCTCCACTCCAGTATAAATACCCCTATTACCCACGATTGAAAGAGAGCTTCCAGAGAGAATTTTGAGAGAGAAACCCTAAAGAAAAACTAGATTGATTCACACACAATCAATACCTTAGAGACTCTTCAAATTCCTCAACTCTCTTCCTCTCCATTGTCAAATCCTTGAGAGGCATTACACCAAACCAGGTTCTCACCCTCATCATCATTGTGAGACTGCTGTTTGGATTTCTGGGAAGCAGTTAGGAAGGAACCAATCTTCATTGGTTGATGCTACGGTCTAGTAGCGGAATCCGGGAAGCTAGAAAAGAAAAAGGTTCGGCGCAACCTCGTTGGAGCAAGAAGCTTGGAGGGCTTAGGTGCACTGGGTAGATTAGGCTTGGAGGGTCTATTGCTGTCCTTGTATCCCAACTATATTTTCTAGTGGATTGATTACCGCTTGGAGGGCGGCGGAGAGGTTTTTCGCCGAGGGCTTCGGTTTCCTCTTCGATAACACATCGCGTGTTGTCTTTGTGTTTGCATATTCCTTCCTCTCTATCTTTGCCTTTTTATTTATCTGCTGTGGATTTTAATCTGTTATGGCTTAGATAGTATTTAATCAATTTCGTATGATAGCATATGTTAAGTTTCCGCACACTAGTTGTTTGACATATTGCTTGAATTGATTAAGTTGTATTTTGGGAGTCTAAACGTTCAAAGGTGTTTTTGTACACGTTTTTGAACTTTCATTTGGTATCAGAGCGGGTACACTAATATTGGTTTCATTACCATTGTGTGATCCTTGACTCCCTTTTGAGATGGATAGGTCTCAATCCCTAAATGCACCTCCATATTTTGATGGTAGTAATTATGCTTTTTGAAAGGTTCGAATGAGAGCTTTTCTGTGTTCTATTGATGAATCCGTTTGGGATGCTGTTGAGATTGGTTGGACCAAACCAGAGGCAGCCAAATCCACATGGGATAAGGCAGCACTTGCTACATCTAATGCTAACAGTAAAGCACTCAATGCTATTTTCTGTGGTGTGTCTCCAGATGAATTTCACAGGATCTCTCATATTACCGTGGCCAAAGAAGCATGGGAGATTTTGGAAACTACCTATGAAGGCACGAAGAAAGTGAAAGACACCAAGTTACAAATGCTGACCACTCGGTTTGAGGAGCTCAAAATGAGTGAGGATGAGTCTTTTGACTCTTTCTATGGGAAGCTAAATGAAGTGGTTGTCAGCAACTTCAACTTGGGGGAGAAAACAGAGGACTCGAAGATTGTAAGAAAGATCCTTCGATCATTGCCGGAAAGTTTTCGAGCTAAAGTGACAGCAATTGAAGAGAGCAAGGATCTCGATGACATCAAAGTGCAAGAGCTGGTGGGTTCTCTGCAGACTTATGAGATGTCACTGCCCAATCAACGGAAGAGTAAATCTTTTGCTCTAAAGACCATTAATGAGAAGGTGGAAGATCAAGACTCATCGGGAGAAGATGTGGTTGACAAAGATGTTGCATACCTTGTCAAAAATTTCAAAAAGTTTTTGAAATTCAAAAATAATGGCAAATTTGATGATAAAAGAAAATTCCAAAGTTCTGGAAGGGAGAAAAGGGAATTCAAAAGGAAAGATGGAAAAGAATCCCAACCTACACAAGGTGTCACGTGTTACGAATGTAACGGGCATGGACACTTCAAGAAGGAATGTCCAAACTATTTGAAATCGAAAGGTAAAGTGTATGCCATGACCTTGAGTGACTCGGATTCGTCTGACTCAGAATCTGAAGAGAGCTGTGATGGAGAGGGGAACTATTCGGCGTTTATGACTATTGCTCATGTTGAGTCGTCAGATGAACTGAATCTGCTTGTGCAAGACCTTGGAGAACATAGTGATGATGAATCACTAGGAATTGTTGAAGAATCGGATGCTGAAGAAGGTGGAAGCACAGCGAATCTTCAGGAGAATTATAACTTACTCTTGGAGAAGTCCGGGGAATACACAAGAGTGGCCAAGGCTGCTGTGAGAAAAATGAAGAAGGCTGAGGAGGACTACAAAAGTCTCCTAATCCGATATAGGGAGGCCAAATGTGAGATAGAAACTCTGAATGGAGAGTTGTCCGAAGCTTACACAAAAGTAAGGTTTCTTGAGAGTGAGGTTGTGCAAGCAAATGCTAAAGTAGAGAGGGTTACCACCAAGAAACTAGATGATGTTATCTCATCTCAAAAGAGCTTTTCAGACAAATTCGGATTGGGATATACCGAAGGAGGTAGTTCGTCTAGAAATATAGCAAAAGAAGTAAAGTTTGTAAAGGCCAAAGATCCAGTTGTAGCTGATTCTACTGGTGAAAAGCTCGAGGTGAAGGAGAAGAAGAATTTGGTGAACCAACGGATGTTAAATCCTCACAATCAGTTTGCAGGCAGGTCTGAATCTCGTGCCAAGTCACGTCCTCGACCACAAAGAGGTCCTAGAGGAACTTATGTGTGCCACTACTGCGGACTTCAAGGGCATACTCGACCAAATTGCCAAAAGCTGAGAGCAAAGAATAGTGCAACCCCTCAAAGGTCAGGAGGACCTAGAAATGAGAGAAAAATTTGGGCTGGAGATCAATCTAGAGATCAGAATGGTGATCCCGGAATGATGAACGTGATGAAGATGATTGGTGCATTCACCAACTGCTTGGAAAGCTTCTCACGAAGGTTTGAAAGCCCTAACTCCCGTACCCAATCCTATAAGGAAATCACCCCAAACGCAAGTGACGTGAGGGTGAATAAGGGTACTCATGCATAAGCATTACAACATGTCCATGCATTAATACTTCCTATGCCTTGTGACTTTGTTTGTTTGTTTGTTTATTTTGCTTGTTATTTTTGCTGTTGGATGTTTGTTTGTCTACTTGTGAATATCTTTAATTTTGTCGTATCAATCCTTTTATTACTTGTGTCAAAAATCCAAAAAGCACATAAAAATAGAAAATCAAAAAGCTTGATTGACTTTGTTGAGCTTTTGTCTCAAAACTTGTTTTGCCTTGTACCTTTGTGCTAATGGCTTTGTGCATTTTCGAGCATTGCTTGTTTTCATGCACCTATATCACTGTGGGAAAAATCTTGAAATCTTTGTGACTGTTGTAAATAGATCTTCAAACTTGTCATGAATGATTAGTAAATGGTTTTGTTGATCTTGAGACTTGCATAGACTTGTGTCTATATATCTTCCCACTCTTTATTTTTGTTTTTGCTAAAAAGAGCTCACCAAATGTAAATCTCCAAATGAAAAGAGATATTGAGCTGCAAAAGCCTGTCGCATACTCTAGTATTTGACTAGGAAAAAGGGTAAGCGACCTTATATTGAAATGAATGTTCATTCAAAAAGCCAAAGGCTTATTCATTAAAGTGAAATGTCATATATCACTTTCACAATGAGAAGTGATTGACTCAAAAGATCAAAAAGATCAATTATTATGTTTGAAAGTGGAGTCAAATGTAAAGCTCCAAATCATGTTATCAAGTTTTGTGGGAGGTCATATATACATACTTCTATAATTGAGATGGGTCACATGATCTAGTGCTAATTGTGTATGCCTTGGTTGAATTGATCATTGAAGCTTCACATTAGACGAAGGACTATCTCATTGTTGGTATCCACACACAATACACAAGTTTATGTTCAATAAATGCCATATTCATTTGTGTGATTGTACTTGATAATATGAGTTTTCACATGCTCAATCTTTGTTAATTCAAGCACAAAAAGATTTTTGAGTGTTTTAGGTGATTTTGGAAAGTATTTTGATTTTAAAAAAAAATCTGAAAATTTCAAAAATCTAGTTTTGTCCTGTTTTGGCAGCTCAGTAGCGGGTATGTCAAGTCGCGAGCCTCAGTCGCATCTTCACTGGTCATTTTTGGCGACTTGTTCGCGAGTGGAAGGTCCAGTCGCGAGGTTCACTCAGAGATTTTCGCGGCTCAGCTCGCGACTTACTCGCGGGTAGACCTTCCAGTCGCGAAAAACACTTAGACAAATTTTCAAAATTCTGTTCTTGTGTGCTTTGGCGGCTTGAGCTGGCGACTGTGTGGCGACTTAATCAAGTCGCGAAAAACGCGTGTTTTACAGAAACAGGAGCAGTTTTAAAACTTGTTTCAGTTTTCCCTCGAACTTTTGTAACTGTTCATCTTCTCTCTAAAACTTCCTCCTTTCCAAACACTCTATGAATCCATTCTCAAACCTTTTTGGTGCTTCATTTCTTATCCAAATCTTCAAGAAAAGGTAAGGGTTTTTGCTTTCTCAGTCTCATTCTCTCTTTTCCTGGTTATATTTGCTGCTGTTTGGTTTGGTATTGTGTACGAAACACTTCTCTCTTATGAAATGGGTATGGCGGGTCTTGTTTGATATTGTTCTCATCTGTTTTTCATGTTGAACGGTCAAAATGTGATTTTCATTGTTCTGATATTTGCCTATTTTTGAGTCTGAAAATCTTTTGTTAAATGGGTTTGGTGTCTATTTGACTTACTCATTTCACTTGCTTAAGCATTGTTTCTGATATTGATATCGATTACTGAATTTTTTTTGGGTGTTTGTATCTCAACCTTGTTCTCTAGTTTGGTTTATTAGGTTCTTCATGTTAAAATATTTTTTCCTTACTCATATCTCTAGTGGAGTATTTGTTGTTATGTGCTCCAAATGTTCGAATGCTATATCTGTTTGCATATCATGGTCTTGATAACCTGTCTCAGTGACAGTTGTTAGTTGTTTTGTCCAGCTATATCTTTGTGTACCATCACCATTTTGCTGCACCCATCATTGTGTGCTCCTGTGTACTGTTGGTAGTTTGGTTGGGACTGCAATATCTCCAATTTCTGTTTAAATATTGAGATTTTGTTTACACTGAATCTTGTTGACATTTATCTTGTGTGGTATTGTTGTTTGGTTCTTTGCTGTGGGCCTGTTCTCTTGCAGATGTCTCGTCGATCTTCCAGGGGTAAAAACATTGTTGCTGACGAACCAGCAACACCAGTTGCCAAAAGGACTCGACTATCATCTCAGGCTTCTCAAGACCCCAATGAGGAAAGGTTCAGACTTCCTCTTAATTCACATGCCTACTCAAACGTTTTTGACAAGTCAACAACTATAGTCGAACGGGTGGTAGAGTTCAACACCTTAGGGACTACTTTTATCCCTCATATCTTTGAGAATCGAGATTGGGCAAACTTGTTCGGGAACTTTGATGATTCAATGGATGAGCTGGTCAAAGAATGCTTCTCCAATGCAACTGATCTTGGAGTTCAACTCATTTTCTGGGTCAGAGGAACTGAGTTTAGTGTTTCCCCAGACTCCATTGCAGACCTTCTCAGCATCACCAGACCTCAGAATGTAAATCTCACTCCTTATGATGAACGAACTCCAGAAGTTGGAGAAATTCTTCAAATCCTAGGATCCGATCATGAAGTATCCAGTGCTGGAACATCCATCAGCACCGCAAAGTTTGCACCCGAGCTGACCACCCTGAAGTTGATCATGTTTACCAATCTCTACCCATTGTCCAACACTACATTCATCAATCTTGGGAGAGCTCTATTTCTTTGTGACCTTATTACAGGAGCTCCCATTGACATATGTGCTCACATCTACTACATCTTGAGGAAGACTGCATGTCGATCTGCTGCTCGAGGAGTTATTCCATTTTGCAGTCTCATCATGAAGCTCATTCTTCGTGAAGGCATTACTCCTCCTGCAGATGGAAAAATGTTGACTCGTCAACGTCCCATTTCCTTGCTCACTCTTCAAGCTAGCAAAAGTCACTCCTCTAAATCACCAAAGAGTGCTCACATCTCTCCGGTTACTCCATCTGCCCCTGACTCAGAGACACCAGCACATACCACATCTACATCACGTGCTGTTCCTGAAGCTTCACCAGCTCATATTCCGCAAGCACCGACTGCTCCTCATACTGATAGAGTCGGCAGTGTACTTGAGCATATTCAGAAACGTGTTGATGAGCTTGTGGCACTTCTCTACTCCACAAACAACCATGTTCAAATGCGTCTCGAGACTATGGAGAATCAGCTAGATGATATTCAACGAAAGTTGGACGAGAGCCTTTAGCTATTCGTGACAAAAAAGGGGAGAGCTTTCAGTAAGGGGGAGAAAAGCTCAAAGGGAAGTGTGTATAGTGATAGGGGGAGTACACACATACACACATACTTTTGTCATACTTTTGTTTTTAGTCTTATCCTCTAAACTTATCGTTGTAGGTTTATGCTTGTTGGGTACTATTTATTGTTTTTATGGGTTTTGACACACTATGTTTTTGGTGTATTGTTTCTAACTCTTACTTATACTCTTGGTTTAAAGTTTAATATATTTTGATGATGTTATTCAGGATGTTTTTGTGTTTTGTACCCTTGTGCTTGTGTAAGCTTTTAGGGTTTATGGTTTATGCATAGTTTGTAGGCTTTATGGTATGTACCTTGCCTAGTGCAGCCTTTATGCTATGTTGAAATCAGTACTTTAATCTAAATGGTATGCATTTTGGTTTATGTACTGTCACTCTTGTGCCCTTGTAGGATTGTTCCTAGATGCATATGCCTTGTGTGATATGCATTGGTTGAGTGTTGAGCATACAAGTGTCTTGCCTTGTGCTTGTCAACTTGTATGTCCTTGTGTTCATTCCAAGTGTGAATGAGCACTGTGATCACTATCTTGTGATGTTCACTTGGTTGATCAAGCCATGGTTTGTTTCATAACTCCATCTTTGCTTGATCACATATTGCCTGTTTCATATGCATTTTATAATTTTCTGCTTACAATGATCATGGTGTATTGTTGTGTTTCAGGAGTATTATGTTCATATGATTCAAGTGCTTCACAGCTTCTAGAGTTAGGTGTGAGTGAGTTTTGTTCAACTGTTCCCAACTCACATGTTAAGTCTAGAGTCTGTTTTAGGGTTTTGTCACGGAATAGCCAAAGGGGGAGATTGTAAGGTTGAATTTATTCAACCATCTAATTGGCTTTATTCCGTGCCAAATTTGCTTGTAATTCAGCATTTAGTAACCCTGTATTTAGGTGGGTTTGATGTAAGGGTAGTGAGTGAGATAGAGTGAAGTTTGCTCAAGAGTGTGCAAGAAAACAGAGTGTCGCGGCTGGGACTCGCGGGTGACTCGCGGCTGCAAGCCGCCAGAAGCTGCACACGTGCCAAGCATGCTGGAAGATGAACAGTCATGCTAGCTGGAGCACTACAGGACAAAACAGGACAACTGGCCATACGGTTATCTCGCGATTGGATCTCGCGACTTAGTCAAGCCGCGAGGTCAAGCCACGAGCCACCCCTGTTTTGTAAAAACCTGACGTTTCACATTCCTCTCCACTCCAGTATAAATACCCCTATTACCCACGATTGAAAGAGAGCTTCCAGAGAGAATTTTGAGAGAGAAACCCTAAAGAAAAACTAGATTGATTCACACATAATCTATACCTTAGAGACTCTTCAAATTCCTCAACTCTCTTCCTCTCCATTGTCAAATCCTTAAGAGGCATTACACCAAACCAGGTTCTCACCCTCATCATCATTGTGAGACTGCTGTTTGGATTTCTGGGAAGCAGTTAGGAAGGAACCAATCTTCATTGGTTGATGCTATGGTCTAGTAGCGGAATCCGGGAAGCTAGAAAAGAAAAAGGTTCGGCGCAACCTCGTTGGAGCAAGAAGCTTGGAGGGCTTAGGTGCACTGGGTAGATTAGGCTTGGAGGGTCTATTGCTGTCCTTGTATCCCAACTATATTTTCTAGTGGATTGATTACCGCTTGGAGGGCGGCGGAGAGGTTTTTCGCCGAGGGCTTCGGTTTCCTCTTTGATAACACATCGCGTGTTGTTTTTGTGTTTGCATCTTCCTTCCTCTCTATCTTTGCCTTTTTATTTATCTGCTGTGGATTTTAATCTGTTATGGCTTAGATAGTATTTAATCAATTTCGTATGATAGCATATGTTAAGTTTCCGCACACTAGTTGTTTGACATATTGCTTGAATTGATTAAGTTGTATTTTGGGGGTCTAAACGTTCAAAGGTGTTTTTGTACACGTTTTTGAACTTTCACGTTTAAACCTCAACAACTCCTCGACACATCCCGACCGATCAACCTTTAAAAGGTTCCTATTTAAGTGCTGTTCACGATTTCTTTCTCACTTTTCTCGATCTTTCTCGACAAATCTGTCTCCTCACCTCCCAAACACTCACTTCTTTCTCTCAAAACCTTTAAACCCACATGATTTTCGGCCTTTCCTTGCTTCAAATCACTTGGTATGATCTCTTTTTCTCTCATTCTTCATGCTTTTCGTGCATTTAGATCTAGGTTTTAGGTTTTTGAAAAATTTTGGGGTTTTTCAAAATTGTTGAGTTTTTGTTGAAATTTTGGGATGAGTTTTAAAGATTTGATCTTGAAAACTTCATGCCTTACATCTCATGAGCATTATAACAATATTATCATGCATTTAGTTGTGTGCAATTGATTATGTGCTGGTAGGATTGGATTGGGCTGAGCCCATGATGCTTTTTATATTGCATGTCACATGTTTATGCATTCCCATGCATACGTTCTTTCTCTTCAATACATCTTGATATATTTGAATTGTTTTTAGGACTATTCTAATTGTATCTCTCTCTCCCTCTCTCTTCTGTTTGCGTTAGTCTGTGTCTATGGCACCCAAACGCAAGTCTACTCCGTCCCGAAACTCTCTTCGTTCCAGGGCATCCACTTCATCTGATCCTACACCTTCATCTGTTCGGTTCCATGATGAGGATGCCCGAAAGGCCTTCTCGAAGAACTTTTCTCAACGAGGCATTCATTCTGAACGCCAAGTCATCCTGGCGACTTCGCCAACACTGACCTACCCACTATCATTCACAGTCGGGGGTGGGAGTCATTGTGTGACGTCCTGGTCACATGTCCATCCATGCTGATCCAAGAGTTTTACTCCAACATGCATAGATTTGGTTATTCAGTACCTCATTTCATCACTCGCGTTCGAGATATGAACATTGCTGTCACACCGCAGATTGTTGCGGATGTGCTCTGTGTCCCCAAGGTAGAGTTTCCTGATTACCTTGGTTATGATCGTCTGAAGATTATGTCTAAAGACAAGTTTATGTTTGCTTTTTGTGAGCCCCCTTCTAAGTGGGGTGAATGTCAATTCACTTATTGTTTGGGCTTTGCAAAAGGCCCTCGATTTTTGAACATGGTCATGACTTTTGTTCTTCACCCTCTTTCTCACTATAACTCTATCATAGAGCCTCGTGCTCGATTTTTGTTGTCCCTTCTTGAGCATCTTACTATAGATTTTCCTTCTCACTTTATTCTTTCTATCATAGATGTTCATAGGGATTCGGTGACTTGTGATGAGCTTATCTTTCCTTCGACTATCACGAAGATTTTATGCCATTTTTCTGTTCCCTCTCCAGCGTCCAACCATTTTACCTACATGTGTGCCATAGACGCCACTATCGTTAAACGGAGTGAGGCGTAGTTTAGGTCGAGGCAGTTTAGGTCAACAGCTCCTCCCACCCATTTAGCTCCATCTCGATCTACTCCATCCACATCCGCTCCCTCATCTTCTACGAGCGATGTAACTCTCAGGGACATCATGGTGCAGCTTCAGTGCATGGATGCTTGCCTTGATATACTCTCTACTGAGCTGTATCAAGTGAACATCCGTGACGGCCGTATTGCATGATGGTAGGCGGTCATGGGTGGTTTCGTTTTTGAGACTTCTCCTCCACCTACTCCATAGGCTTCTGAGGCTGAGGATGATGATGATGGAGATGCTAGCTCTTCTGGTACAGATGAGATGTCTACTTGACATTCTTACCCTTTGTTACTCGTGATAAAAAGGGGGAGTAATTTTGGATATGAGAGTAGTCATTCTTAGGGCGGGAGTTAATATAGGACCATTTTGTTAGGGGGAGTGTTGATATTTGAGGGATATAGTGAGGATTACTTGTATCTTTTTCTTTTTTTTATTTTGGATACATTTATTCTTGTACATGGGTCTTGTGACCATTATTGAAATACATTGTACTTATTTTCTTTATATGTTTCTTTCACCTACCTTTACATGTGTTGTTTCTTTTCTCTCTTTATGCACATGCTTCTTATTACTCGTATGTAATCCATTATATTTGTCTCATACGTTGATGAATATTGTTTAAAGTGTTTCAGAAATACAGGTTGTCAAAGTCTACTTGCCATAAACTCTCTTCTTGCAAAGTTTTTCAAGAGTTTGTGTTAAGATAGATTTTATTGTATTCAACAAGTGAATATGAGTTGAGTGATTTATGATTTCTCTCATATGTTCATTTGTTTGTTGTGGTTTTGTCATGAATTACCAAAGGGGGAGATTGTTAGGATATATGTGTTTTACATGTTAGGAACATATGTCACTAGTTTGTGTAATTGGCTAATACTTTGATAAAACACACTTTACTTGTATTTGGGTAGATCTAGGATGTATTTAATACTTCAAGAAACATTTTTTCAAGATCAAGTGTTAAATCCATGTAAGTCTATCCAAGATTCGAGCTGAGAAAGTGTCTGTCATTAAAGCTTGACAACTAACATCTATCAAGCTTTAAGAGCTGTTCTAGCCCCGTGGCTCGACAGCAGCTCGATAGATAGCTATTTGTCGAGGTTTAAGAAAAAAATATTTTTCTATTCTATTTTCTTCCAATCCGTGATTATGTGTTTTGATAGGCCATAAACTGAATGACCCCCTGTGATAGAAATTAATTAATTAGCCAAGTTATTAATTAATCAATTTATCATGCAAAAACGTGGTAGCACAAACAAATCACCAATAAACTAATTATGCAGCAGAAAATAAATAACACGGTGATTTGTTTACAAATGGAGAAAACCTAACGGCAAAAATCCCACCGGGTGATTTTCAGGTCACCACTCCTGAAACTCCACTATTATCATAACAAACGGTTACAAGTAAAGGAATCTCAAGTACCTTACCAACCTATAGTTGAACCCTTACCCCAATACCCAATTGGACTTGTTCTGTAGTTACAGTTCCCCTTTCTGATGCACGACTCCCAAGTACGTGACTAACTAATTGCGTGGATCTCAGTACACAACTTCAATCACCAACTAAAAATATTGTTGGTTGCAAAGTTCTTCAATTCATCCACACGATAAAGATCAAGAAGATGCTTGATTACAAAATCCTACGATGCAAATACACAACAACTTCTTCAAGAGAAAGAGATGAAGTAGGGCAAGAACTTCGTCTCTGGTCATAATTTGCTTGAATAGAGTTTGCTCAATGCTTGTCCAACTTGTGAACTATTTGACGGCCCTCAAAACAATCCTTTTATATGTCTAGGGTTAGAAGAAAAGAAAGCCCAAAGACAAATTCACAGATCCCAAGAAAATTAGATTTGAATTCTAAAAATCTTAAACCTCGATAGATAGCCAGCAGCTGTCGGGCAGGTGTCGAGCACACCAGGTTTTGAACAGCTTTCTTAAGCTTGATAGATGCAGCTGTTGAGACAGCTGTTGAGCTTTAATGAATTTGCACTATCAACTTGTTTTCTTGGACAGATTTGAAGGTTTTAACACTTGATCTTGAAACATGATTTATGAGAGAAATCATAAATCACTCAACTCATATTCACTTGTTGAATACACTAAAATCTATCCTAACACAAACTCTTGAAAAACTTTGCAAGAAGAGAGTTTACGGTAAGTAGACTTTGACAATCTGTATTTCTGAAACATTTTAAACAAAACTCATCAAGATATCTTTATGTGAAACAGAAATAATAGATTACATACAAGTAATAAGAAACATGTGTATTAAGAGAGAAAAGAAACAGTACATGAACGGGTAGGTGAAAGAAAGACATACATCAACATAAATAAGGAGATAAGTAAAAAGTATGTCTATAAATGGTCACAAGACCTCATGTACAAGAATAATGTATCTAAAAGAAAGAAAAGAAAAGATACATACTATCCTCACTACATCCCTCAAAACATATCAATACTCCCCCTAACAAAATGGTCCTATACTAACTCTCCCCCTAAGAATGACTACTCTCATATCCAAAACTACTCCCTCTTTTTGTCACGAGTGATAAAGGGTAAGAGTGTCAAGTAGACATCTCATCGATAGAGTTAGCATCTCCATCAGTATCATTCGAAGCATCATCGTCATCACCATCATCATCATCATCATCATCATCCTCATCCTCAAAATTAGAAGTCACGGGAGAAGGTGGTGAAGGAGTAGCCTCAGGAGCAAAACCACTCATGAACTCCTGTTGCCGTGCAATACAACCGACATAAACGTTCACTTGATACAACTCCGTAGAGAGTGTATCTAGGCGAGCATCCATGCGCTGTAGCTGCGTATGATGTCTCCTAAAGTCACATCGCCCGAAGAAGAAGAAGGAGAGGATGTGGATAGAGTAGAACGAGATGGAGCTGAATGGGAGGGAGGAGCTGTTAAATTCGACTGCCGTGATCGAAGCTGGGACTCGCTATGTTTAATGGTAGCGTAATCTATGGCGCACATGATGGTGAAATTGTCGAAAGAGGGAAAAGGAACAGAAAAGTGGCATAAGATCCTTGTGATAGCGGAAGGAAAGATGAGCTTATCACGGGACACCGAATCTAGATGAACATCTATAATAGACAGAATGAAATGAGAAGGGAAATCTATAGTAAGATGCTGAAGAAGAGATAACAAAAATCGAGCACGAGGCTCTGTAATGAAGTTGTAGTGAGAGAGTGGATGCAAAACAAAGGTCATCACCATGTTTATGAATCTAGGACCTTTAGCAAAAGGTCGACATGGTGTAAATAGACGCTCACCCCAAACAGAAGGGCACTCATAGAAAGCAGATATGAGCTCATCCCTAGACACAGTCCTCAGATGCTCACAACTAGGATAGTCAGGAAACTCTATCCTAGGAACCTGAAACACATCCACAACAAGTTACGGTGTGATAGGAATGCATATACCTCGAACGCGAGTGAAGAAAAGAGGTACTGAACGATCAATCCCATGCATGTTAGAGTAAAACTCTTGGATAAGCACGAGAGGACAGGTGACTGGGATGTCACACAGTGACTCCCATTCCCGACCGTGAATGACAGTGGGAAGGTCAATATCGGTGAAGTCCGCCAAAATGACTTGGCGTTCCGAATGAACACCTCGTCTAGAAAAGTACTTCAAGAATGCCTTGAAGGCATCATCATCACGAAACCAAATATGAGATAGTGTAGGATATGCAGAAGCTCCAGAACGAAAAGGGTTCCGGGCTGGAGTGGATTTACACTTAGGTGCCCTAGACATGACTAACGTAAATAGAAAGAGAGGGAGAGAAAAGAAAGACAATCAGAAACGTACCAATCATAACATTGTCCTCATTTGAAGCTTTACATTTGACTCCACTTTCAATCATAACATTTGATCTTTTTGATCCTTTAGAGACAATCACCTCCCATTGTGAGAGTGATATTTGATATTTTACCTTGATGAGATAGCCATTAGCTTTTTGAATAGACATTCATTTTAATTTTTGGTCGCTTTCCCTTTTTCCTAGTCGAATACTAGTATGTGCGACAGACTTTTGCAGCACAATATCTCTTTTCATTTGGAGATTTACATTTGGTGGGCTCTTTTTAGCAAAAACAAAAGTAAAGAGTGGGAAGATATATAGACACAAGTCTATGCATGTCTCAAGATCAACAAAACCATTCACTAATCATTCATGACAAGTTTGAAGATCTATTTACAACAATCACATAGATTTCAAGATTTCTCCCACAGTGATATGAGTGCAAAGGAACAAGCTACGCTCGTAAATGCACAAAGCCATTAGCACAAAGGTACAAAGCAAAACAAGTTTTGAGACAAAACTCAACAATGTCGATCAAACTTTTTGATTTTCTACTTTTTATGTGGTTTTTGGATTTTTGACACATAATAAAAAAAGATTGATCAAAAACAAAAATGAACACAAGTATGCACATACAGACAAACAAACAACCACCAACATAATCAATAAGCAAACAACCAAACACAGTCACAAAGTATAGGAAGTATTGATGCATGGACATGTTGTAATGCTTATGCATAAGTACCATTTTTCACCCACACGTCACTTGCGTTTAGGGTGATTTCCTTATAGGATTGGGTACGGGAGTTAGGGCTTTCAAACCTTCGTGTGAAGCTTTCCAAGCAGTTGGTGAATGCACCAATCATCTTCATAACGTTCATCATTCCGAGATCACTGTTTTGATCTCTTAATGGTTTACCAGCCCAATTTCTCCTATCATTTCTAGGTCCTCGTGACCTTTGAGGAGTTGCACTATTCATTACTCTCAACTTTTGACAATTTGGTCAAGTATGCCCTTGAAGTCTGCAGTGATGACACACATAGTTTGATCTAGGACCTCTTTGTGGTCGTGGACGAGACTTGGCTTGGCATTCAGACCTGCCCACAGATTGATTACGGGGATTCAACAGCCGTTCATTCTTAACGTTCCTCTTCTCCTCTATCTTGGGCTTCTCAGCAGTAGGGCCAACTTCAACTGGCTCTTTGGCCGGTATAAACTTCACTTCTTTTGTGACATTTCCAGACCAACTACTCCCTTGGGTATATCCCAACCCGGATTTGTATGAAAAATGTTTTTGAGATGAAATAACATCATTTAGCTTCTTGGTAGAGACCCTTTCTATTTTGGCATTTGCTTGCACAACCTCTTGCTCAAGAAATCTCACTTTTATGTAGGCTTCTGACAGCTCACCATTTAGTGTTTCTATCTCACACTTGGCCTCTTTATAGCGAATTAGGAGAATTTTATAGTCCTCCTCTGCCTTCTTCATCTTTCTCACAGCTGCCTTTGCCACCCTTGTGTATTCACCCGACCTCTCTAGGAGTGAGTTATAATTGTCTGGAAGATTGGCTGTGTTTTCATCTTCTTCTGCATCTGATTCCTCAACAACTCCAAATGATTCTTCATCACTATGTACTCCAAGCTCTTGTACAAACAGATTCAACTCGTTTGAAGACTCAACATGGGCAATAGTCATAAAAGCTGAATAATTCCCTTCTCCGTCACAGCTTTCCTCATAATCTGAGTAGAATGAATCCGAGTCACTCAATGTCGTGGCATACACTTTGCCTTTCGATTTTAAATAATTCGGACATTCTTTCTTAAAGTGTCCATGTCCGTTGCATTCAAAACAAGTAACACCTTGTGTAGATTGGGATTCTTTTCCATCTCTCTTTTTGAATTCCCTTCTTGAACTTTGAAATTTTCTTTTATCACCAAATTTGCCATTATTCTTGAATTTCAAGAATTCTAGGAAATTTCTTACAAGGTATGCAACATCTTTGTCAACCACATTTTCTTCCGATGAGTCATGGATTTCCACCTTCTCATTAATGGTCTTAAGAGCAAGAGATTTATTCTGCCGTTGATTGGGCAGCGACATTTCATAAGTCTGAAGAGAACCAACCAGCTCCTGGACTTTAATGTCATCAAGGTCCTTGCTCTCTTCAATCGCCGTCACTTTGGCACGAAAACTTTCTGGCAATGATCGAAGGATCTTCCTTACAATTTTAGAATCCTCCGTTTTCTCTCCTAAGTTGAACTTGCTTATAATCACCTCATTCAGCTTGTTATAGAAAGAGTCAAAGGACTCATCCTCACTCATTTTTAACTCAAACCGAGTGGTTAGCATCTGCAGCTTGGTGTCTTTTACTTTCTTCGTACCTTGGTAAGTGGTCTCCAATATTTCTCATGCTTCTTTGGCAACAGTAATGTGAGAGATCCTGTGAAATTCATCTGGAGACACACCACAGAAAATAGCATTGAGTGCTTTACTGTTAACATTAGATGTGGCGAGTGCTGCCTTATCCTATGTGGATTTGGCTGCCTCAGGTCTGGTCTAACCTATCTCAACAGCATCCCAAACTGATTCATCAATGGAACATAGAAATGCTCTCATGCGAACCTTCCAAAAAGCATAATTACTACCTTCAAAATATGGAGGTGCATTTAGGGATTGAGATTGATCCATCTCAATAGGGAGTCAAGGATCACACTATTGTAATGAAACCACTAAAAGTGTACCCGCTCTGATACCAATTGAAAGTTCAAATAGTGTAAAAACACCCTTGAACGTTTAGACCCCCAATTTACAAATTACCAATTCAAGCTTTATATCAAATAATTAATGTTCGGAACATGAACAAAAGCTTAATATAGAATTGGTAAACAATCTATGCCAATTAAAATCACATCCACAGTAGAAAATAAAAGGCAAAGATAAAGGGAAGAGAGATGCAAACACAAGGACAACACACGATGTGTTATCGAAGAGGAAACCGAAGCTCTCGACGTAAAACCTCTCCGCCGCCCTCCAAGTGGTAAACAATCCACTAGAAAATGTCGTTGGGATACATGGATAGCAATAGACCCTCCAAGGCTAATCTACCCAATGCACCTAAGCCCTCCAAGCTTCTTGCTCCAACGAGGTTGCACCGAACTTATTTCTTTTCTAGCATCTCAGATTCCACTACTTGACCATAGCATCAACCAATGTAAATTGGTTCCTTCCTAACTGCTTCCCAGAACACCAAACAGCCCTCTCACAATAATGGATATGGTGAGAAAAAGGTTTTGGTAAAATGCCTCTCAAGGATTTAACAATGGAGAGGAAGAGAGTTGAGGAATTTGAAGAGTCTCTAATGTAAAGATTGTGGATGAATCAATCTTATTTTACTCTAGGGTTTCTCTCTCAAAAATATCTCTGGAAGCTCTTTTTCTTTTATGGGTATAAGGGGTATTTATACTAGGGTGAGAGAGGAATGTGAAACATCAAGTTTTTCAAAACAGGGCTGGCTTGCGGCTTGGCCTCACGACTTGACTGAGTCGTGTGATCCAGTCACGAGATAACCGAATGACCAGTTGTCCTATTTTGTCCTGTAGTGCTCTAGCTAGCATGACGGTTCAACTTCTGGCATGCTTGGCACGTGTGCTACTTCTGGTGGCTTGCAGCCGCGAGTCACTCGCAAGATCCAGCCGCGAGACTTTGTTTTCTTGCACACTCTTAAGCATTCAACACTCTATCTCACTCACTACCCTTACAACAAACCCACCTAAATACAGGGTTACTAATTGCTGAAATACAAGCAAATTTGGCACGGAATAAAGCCAACAAAATGATTGATTAATTTCAACCTTACAGTTTGGATGAAATCTATGATCAACCTAAAATTGTTAGGAAGATTTTTAGATCTTTGACTGAAGATTTTAGACCCAAGGTGACTGTCATCACTGAGAGCAAGCATGTGGACTCCATCCCTGTTGATGAACTTGTAGGATCTCTTCAATCCTATGTACCTAAGACTAGCAAATCCAAATCAATGGCTCTTAAGTCAGTTGATGATGTTGATGTTGGTGGATTTGATGATGAGCTCTCTACTACAGAGATTACTTACCTTGCCAAGAACTTTAGATATTTCCTTAAAAACAACAACAGAAGGGCAAGAGATAAAAACATTGCTGAACCTAGAAACTTTAGGAAGAATGATCCCCCTAAGGTTAACAACATTGATAAACCTAGAGAAAAAGTAGGTCAATCTTCTAATAATTCTATGGGTCCTTAGTGTTTTGGATGTCAAGGGTATGGTCACATGAAATCTGAATGTCCTACCTACTTGAAGTGTAAGGGTAAGGCTATGGCTGTAACCCTTAATGATGGTGAAGTTTCTGATGATGAATCTAGTTGTGACGAGGATGGAAACTTCATTTCTTTTATTGCTACTACTGTAGTCAATGAAAGCATATCTGCTGAAGAGAACCCTTCTGATGGGGAACTCTCTGAGGACGCAGATCTTCAAGAAGCCTACAATAAACTTTGCAAAGTTGCTGCAAAGGATGCTATGAATGTTGAATTAGGCTTGAAAAAAGTTGCATCTCTTGAGCTTGATAAGAAGAATTTGCTTGTAAAACTGTTTAATGCTAATGAACTTTTGAACAATGTAAAAACTGAGAATATGCTATTGCTTGATAAAGTTAAATCGTTGGAACTTGATTTATCTATTGCTAGATCTGCTAGTTCTAAACTTGATCAAATGCTGAGTGTTCAAAAGTCTCCCTTTGACAAATCTGGATTAGGTTTTGTTGAAAGTATCTTTGTGTCTGCTCCCCATTCCACAAACTTTGTCCCTTCATCTTCTTCTGAACCTTCTATGAGTGAGATTGTGAAAGTTCAAAAACGTGTACAAAACACCTTTGAACGTTTAGACCTCCAAATTACAACTTAATCAATTCAAGCAATATGTCAAACAACTAGTGTGCGGAAACTTAACATATGCTATCATACGAAATTGATTAAATACTATCTAAGCCATAACAGATTAAAATCCACAGCAGATAAATAAAAAGGCAAAGATAGAGAGGAAGGAAGATGCAAACACAAAGACAACACGCGATGTGTTATCGAAGAGGAAACCGAAGCCCTCGGTGAAAAACCTCTCCGCCGCCCTCCAAGCGGTAATCAATCCACTAGAAAATATAGTTGGGATACAAGGACAGCAATAGACCCTCCAAGCCTAATCTACCCAGTGCACCTAAGCCCTCCAAGCTTCTTGCTCCAACGAGGTTGCGCCGAACCTTTTTCTTTTCTAGCTTCCCGGATTCCGCTACTAGACCGTAGCATCAACCAATGAAGATTGGTTCCTTCTTAACTGCTTCCCAGAAATCCAAACAGCAGTCTCACAATGATGATGAGGGTGAGAACCTGGTTTGGTGTAATGCCTCTCAAGGATTTGACAATGGAGAGGAAGAGAGTTGAGGAATTTGAAGAGTCTCTAAGGTATAGATTGTGTGTGAATCAATCTAGTTTTTCTTTAGGGTTTCTCTCTCAAAATTCTCTCAGGAAGCTCTCTTTCAATCGTGGGTAATTGTGTGTGAATCAATCTAGTTTTTCTTTAGGGTTTCTCTCTCAAAATTCTCTCAGGAAGCTCTCTTTCAATCGTGGGTAATAGGGGTATTTATACTGGAGTGAAGAGGAATGTGAAACGTCAGGTTTTAACAAAACAGGGGTGGCTCGCGGCTTGACCTCGCGGCTTGACTAAGTCGTGAGATCCAGTCGCGAGATAACCGTATGGCCAGTTGTCCTGTTTTGTCCTGTAGTGCTCCAGCTAGCATGACTGTTCATCTTCCAGCATGCTTGGCACGTGTGCAGCTTCTGGCGGCTTGCAGCCGCAAATCACCCGCGAGTCCCAGCCGCGACACTCTGTTTTCTTGCACACTCTTGAGCAAACTTCACTCTATCTCACTCACTACCCTTACATCAAACCCACCTAAATACAGGGTTACCAAATGCTGAATTACAAGCAAATTTGGCACGGAATAAAGCCAATTAGATGGTTGAATAAATTCAACCTTACAGTCTCCCCCTTTGGCCATTCCGTGACAAAACCCTAAAACAGACTCTAGACTTAACATGTGAGTTAGGAACAGTTGAACAAAACTCACTCACACCTAACTCTAGAAGCTGTGAAACACTTGAATCATATGAACATAATACTCCTGAAACACAACAATACACCATGATCATTGTAAGCAGAAAATTATAAAATGCATATGAAACAGGCAATATGTGATCAAGCAAAGATGGAGTTATGAAACAAACCATGGCTTGATCAACCAAGTGAACATCACAAGATAGTGATCACAGTGCTCATTCACACTTGGAATAAACACAAGGACATACAAGTTGACAAGCACAAGGCAAGACACTTGTATGCTCAACACTCAACCAATGCATATCACACAAGGCATATGCATCTAGGAACAATCCTACAAGGGCACAAGAGTGACAGTACATAAACCAAAATGCATACCATTTAGATTAAAGTACTGATTTCAACATAGCATAAAGGCTGCACTAGGCAAGGTACATACCATAAAGCCTACAAACTATGCATAAACCATAAACCCTAAAAGCTTACACAAGCACAAGGGTACAAAACACAAAAACATCCTGAATAACATCATCAAAATATATTAAACTTTAAACCAAGAGTATAAGTTAAGAGTTAGAAACAATACTCCAAAAACATAGTGTGTCAAAACCCATAAAACCACTAAGAGTACTCAAAACATTAATATATATAAACAAGGTCTTAGAGTTTGACATGACTCCCCCTCAACACATTACTCCCCCTTAAGGTCTGCTTTTCTGCTTCTCAATCGATCATCAATATCATTGTCAACAGAAACATCTCCCCCTTTTTGACAGGAATGGCCAAAGGGTCAATGTTCAGGCTGAGTGGTGAAGCTGTCAAGTTTTGCAGACAAAACATCAATCTGATCCTGCATAGCTTTCATCCTCTCAGAGTGCTCAGTCTGGACTTCTCTGATCCCATCAAGTCTCTCCAGAATGATTTGGAAAGCATCTGGAGGTGTATCTGAAGAAGTTGATGCTCTGGGTCTTTTGCCACTCCTCCTAGGTGTTGAGGTTGATGCATGCCCTGCTGCCTCTGCTTCAATCTCCATTGGGACACCTTCTCCTTCATCACCTTCATCTTCTTCTCCTGGAAGTCTAACACTGATCCTTTTGCAGGTAAGTTTGTTAATTGCAGAAGGTGTGGACATGGGACTGATGTCTTATGGGATAGGAACACCCTTCCTTCTAAAATTCCTCATTAACAAACTGGGAAAGATCAGTTTTGGCCTAGAGGTTGTTCTTGTCTCATCCACAATGGTGTCATATATGTGGGAACTTATGTCTATGAAATTCTTTTCTTTGAGATCCATCAAAAAGACTGCTCTAGCACAGTTTATTGTAGTCAACTTCTTAATGAGGTAGAGGTTAAACATCATGATGATTGTTAAACACCTCATGTCCACTGGAAAGGCAATGGTATTCAAACATTTTCCTTCTCTCTGCTCACCTATCCTTTGTTGGACTGTTTCAATGGAGACAGTCCTATCCTTGTAGTTGATAAATTCCTCATCATCTAATCCTACAAGTCCTAATGCATCATCTATGACATGAGCATCCGAAATGAATTCTTTACCTCTAACCCAGCAACTTAACTCATTCTCCTTTATCACAGTATTTGAGTAAAATTCCCTAATCAGGGGTTCACACACCACAGGGAAATCACTCAGAAGTTTTTCCCATCCTCTTCCTTCAAAACAGCTGGGGATAAAGGTTTGTCTCAAATCCTCCAAATCTACAAATCTTTCTTGAATAATTCCTGCGCTCATGAAGTTATCCCTGTATCTCTCAAAATGATGAACTGACCTAAAAAGCTTAGAATCCATTTTCAACCTTTTGTCAGTCTTCTTTGCAGGAGTTTTCTTCTTAGGAGGTGAAGGAGCCATCTGTGATCAATCAGAAGAGGCCACAATAGTACAGAGCAATATATGTGAAAAAACAAGTCAGTCCCATGTAATTAACAAATAGATTTCATCCATACAAATGAACTTTAACCATTTAAGCACAAGCTACTTAAGTCAATCACATGGAAAAACAAGCCTAAGATAGGAAATACACATAAAAACATCAAATATAGAAACCAACTTAAAGGCAGTTATAAGTCAATGAGACAGAAACTGGAAAATGATATGTCACATAAGCAGGATTGTGAAGCACACATATGCTCCCAAAAGATTAACACAATAGAGCAGGCATATTTAGCACATTAAACTCACGGCCTAATAAAAGGAACAATATGAAACAACTCAACAGCTCAAAGTTCAGATAAAATCAAAGAATCACTTAGCTAAGCACAGGATGAAGAATAATAATGAAACAACTAAGTTCAAATCATATTCTAGTAGCTGCATTCGCAATCTAAGCATGAACCAGGAGCAAAGTCCGAAACACAAACCCATTACAAAATCACAAATATATGCGAAAAATCAAAGGGAAAAGCACAAAATCAAGTAGAAAAGAGTGTAGAACAGAAAACCCATACCTGTGACTTGAAGATTTTGAGCTACAAGTGTGCAACAATGGAGATTGGAAAAGGGAGCACGGAGTGTTTGGGGAGGGAGAAGATGAACAGTCACAAAAATTCGAGGGAAAAACTAAAAAAGATTTAAAAACTGCTCAAATTTCTGTAAAACATGCGTTTTTCGCGACTTGATTAAGTCGCCACACAGTCGCCAGCTCAAGCCGCCAAAGCACACAAGAACAGAATTTTGAAAATTTGTCTAAGTGTTTTTCGCGACTGGAAGGTCTACCCGCGAGTAAGTCGCGAGATGAGCTGCGAAAATCTCTGAGTGAACCTCGCGACTGGACCTTCCACTCGAGAACAAGTCGCCAAAAATGACCAGCGAAGATGCGACTGAGGCTCGCGACTTGAAATACCCGCGACTGAGCCGCCAAAACAGGACAAAACTGGATTTTTGAAATTTTCAGATTTTTTAAATCAAAATACTTTCCAAAATCACCTAAAACACTCAAAAATCTTTTTTGTGCTTGAATTAACAAAGATTGAGCATGTGAAAACTCATTTTATCAAGTACAATCACACAAATGAATATGGCATTTATTGAACATAAACTTGTGTGTTGTGTCTGGATACCAACAATGAGATAGTCCTTCGTCTAATGTGAAGCTTCAATGATCAATTCAACCAAGGCATACACAATTAGCACTAGATCATGTGACCCATCTCAATTATAGAAGTATGTATATATGACCTCCCACAAAACTTGATAACATGATTTGGAGCTTTACATTTGACTCCACTTTCAAACATAACAATTGATCTTTTTGATCTTTTGAGTCAATCACTTCTCATTGTGAAAGTGATATATGACATTTCACTTTAATGAATAAGCCTTTGGCTTTTTGAATGAACATTCATTTCAATATAAGGTCGCTTACCCTTTTTCCTAGTCAAATACTAGAATGTGCGACAGGCTTTTGCAGCTCAAAATCTATTTTCATTTGGAGATTTACATTTGGTGAGCTCTTTTTAGCAAAAACAAAAAATAAAGAGTGGGAAGATATATAGACACAAGTCTATGCAAGTCTCAAGATCAACAAAACCATTCACTAATCATTCATGACAAGTTTGAAGATCTATTTACAACAGTCACAAAGATTTCAAGATTTTTCCCACAGTGATATAGGTGCATGAAAACAAGCAATGCTCGAAAATGCACAAAGCCATTAGCACAAAGGTACAAGGCAAAACAAGTTTTGAGACAAAAGCTCAACAAAGTCAATCAAGCTTTTTGATTTTCTATTTTTATGTGCTTTTTGGATTTTTGACACAAGTAATAAAAGGATTGATACGACAAAATTAAAGATATTCACAAGTAGACAAACAAACATCCAACAGCAAAAATAACAAGCAAAATAAACAAACAAACAAACAAAGTCACAAGGCATAGGAAGTATTAATGCATGGACATGTTGTAATGCTTATGCATGAGTACCCTTATTCACCCTCACGTCACTTGCGTTTGGGGTGATTTCCTTATAGGATTGGGTACGGGAGTTAGGGCTTTCAAACCTTTGTGAGAAGCTTTCCAAGCAGTTGGTGAATGCACCAATCATCTTCATCACGTTCATCATTCCGGGATCACCATTCTGATCTCTAGATTGATCTCCAGCCCAAATTCTTCTCTCATTTCTAGGTCCTCCTGACCTTTGAGGGGTTGCACTATTCTTTGCTCTCAGCTTTTGGCAATTTAGTCGAGTATGCCCTTGAAGTCCACAGTAGTGGCACACATAAGTTCCTCTAGGACCTCTTTGTGGTCGAGGACGTGACTTGGCACGAGATTCAGACCTGTCTGCAAACTGATTGTGAGGATTTAACATCCGTTGGTTCACCAAATTCTTCTTCTCCTTCACCTCGAGCTTTTCACCAGTAGAATCAGCTACAACTGGATCTTTGGCCTTTACAAACTTTACTTCTTTTGCTATATTTCCAGACGAACTACCTCCTCCGGTATATCCCAATCCGGATTTGTCTGAAAAGCTCTTTTGAGATGAGATAACATCATCTAGTTTCTTGGTGGTAACCCTCTCTACTTTAGCATTTGCTTGCACAACCTCACTCTCAAGAAACCTTACTTTTGTGTAAGTTTCGGACAACTCTCCATTCAGAGTTTCTATCTCACATTTGACCTCCCTATATCGGATTAGGAGACTTTTGTAGTCCTCCTCAGCCTTCTTCATTTTTCTCACAGCAGCCTTGGCCACTCTTGTGTATTCCCCGGACTTCTCCAAGAGTAAGTTATAATTCTCCTGAAGATTCGCTGTGCTTCCACCTTCTTCAGCATCCGATTCTTCAACAATTCCTAGTGATTCATCATCACTATGTTCTCCAAGGTCTTGCACAAGCAGATTTAGTTCATCTGACGACTCAACATGAGCAATAGTCATAAACGCTGAATAGTTCCCCTCTCCATCACAGCTCTCTTCAGATTCTGAGTCAGACGAATCCGAGTCACTCAAGGTCGTGGCATACACTTTACCTTTCGATTTCAAATAGTTCGGACATTCCTTCTTGAAGTGTCCATGCCCGTTACATTCGTAACACGTGACACCTTGTGTAGGTTGGGATTCTTTTCCATCTTTCCTTTTGAATTCCCTTTTCTCCCTTCCAGAACTTTGGAATTTTCTTTTATCATCAAATTTGCCATTATTTTTGAATTTCAAAAACTTTTTGAAATTTTTGACAAGGTATGCAACATCTTTGTCAACCACATCTTCTCCCGATGAGTCTTGATCTTCCACCTTCTCATTAATGGTCTTTAGAGCAAGAGATTTACTCTTCCGTTGATTGGGCAGTGACATCTCATAAGTCTGCAGAGAACCCACCAGCTCTTGCACTTTGATGTCATCGAGGTCCTTGCTCTCTTCAATTGCTGTCACTTTAGCTCGAAAACTTTCTGGCAATGATCGAAGGATCTTTCTTACAATCTTCGAGTCCTCCGTTTTCTCCCCCAAGTTGAACTTGCTGACAACCACTTCATTTAGCTTCCCATAGAAAGAGTCAAAAGACTCATCCTCACTCATTTTGAGCTCCTCAAACCGAGTGGTCAACATTTGTAACTTGGTGTCTTTCACTTTCTTCGTGCCTTCATAGGTAGTTTCCAAAATCTCCCATGCTTCTTTGGCCACGGTAATATGAGAGATCCTGTGAAATTCATCTGGAGACACACCACAGAAAATAGCATTGAGTGCTTTACTGTTAGCATTAGATGCAGCAAGTGCTGCCTTATCCCATATGGATTTGGCTGCCTCTGGTTTGGTCCAACCAATCTCAACAGCATCCCAAACGGATTCATCAATGGAACACAGAAAAGCTCTCATTCGAACCTTCCAAAAAGCATAATTACTACCATCAAAATATGGAGGTGCATTTAGGGATTGAGACCTATCCATCTCAAAAGGGAGTCAAGGATCACACAATGGTAATGAAACCAATATCAGTGTACCCGCTCTGATACCAATTGAAAGTTCAAAAACGTGTACAAAACACCTTTGAACGTTTAGACCCCCAAATTACAACTTAATCAATTCAAGCAATATGTCAAACAACTAGTGTGCGGAAACTTAACATATGCTATCATACGAAATTGATTAAATACTATCTAAGCCATAACAGATTAAAATCCACAGCAGATAAATAAAAAGGCAAAGATAGAGAGGAAGGAAGATGCAAACACAAAGACAACACGCGATGTGTTATCGAAGAGGAAACCGAAGCCCTCGGCGAAAAACCTCTCCGCCGCCCTCTAAGCGGTAATCAATCCACTAGAAAATATAGTTGGGATACAAGGACAGCAATAGACCCTCCAAGCCTAATCTACCCAGTGCACCTAAGCCCTCCAAGCTTCTTGCTCCAACGAGGTTGTGCCAAACCTTTTTCTTTTCTAGTTTCCCGGATTCCGCTACTAGACTGTAGCATCAACCAATGAAGATTGGTTCCTTCCTAACTGCTTCCCAGAAATCCAAACAGCAGTCTCACAATGATGATGAGGGTGAGAACCTGGTTTGGTGTAATGCCTCTCAAGGATTTGACAATGGAGAGGAAGAGAGTTGAGGAATTTGAAGAGTCTCTAAGGTATAGATTGTGTGTGAATCAATCTAGTTTTTCTTTAGGGTTTCTCTCTCAAAATTCTCTCAGGAAGCTCTCTTTCAATCGTGGGTAATAGGGGTATTTATACTGGAATGGAGAGGAATGTGAAACGTCAGGTTTTTACAAAACAGGGGTGGCTCGCGGCTTGACCTCGCGGCTTGACTAAGTCGCGAGATCCAGTCGCGAGATAACCGTATGGCCAGTTGTCCTGTTTTGTCCTGTAGTGCTCCAGCTAGCATGACTGTTCATCTTCCAGCATGCTTGGCACGTGTGCAGCTTCTGGCGGCTTGCAGCCGCGAGTCACCCGCGAGTCCCAGCCGCGACACTCTATTTTCTTGCACACTCTTAGGCTGTGTTTGGTTGCCGTAAAACGTTTTCTGGAAAATACATATTTTCCGGAAATGCTAATTTCCGGAAAAGGAAAATATTTTTGTGTGTTTGGTTGTATTTCAAAAAATTTTCCGGAAAATATTTTCTAGTGTTTGGAAAAGAAGGAGGAAAACACAAACCCAGAAAACACACAAGCCACAACCCAGAAAATACATCAAATCCGGCGAAACGCTCGTCCGACGAGCGTCCGACGAGCGGCGCTCGTCGATCGACGATCGCGATCGATCGACAAGCGCGATCGACGAACGATCGCGATCGATCGACGAGCGCGATCGACGAACGATCGCGATCGTCGATCGACGAACGCGCTCATCGATCGCGCTCGTCGATCGACGAGGGACGAGCGCGCTCGTCGATCGCGATCGTCGATCGACGAGAGACGAGCGCGCTCGTCTGTGCTCGTCGATCGCGATCGTCGCTCGATCGACGATCGCGATCGTGCACGGCGCCGCTCGTCGGCGCGGTGCGATCGTCGGACGAGCGGCGCGATCGTCGATCGCGCCGCTCGTCGGCGCGATCGTCCCTCTCTCTCTCTGATCTGGGCTCTCACTGAACTGGGCTCTCTCTTTTCTCTCTCTCTCTCTCTCTCTCTCTCTTTTTCCGGAAGTCATTTGAAGTGAAAACAAAGACAGAATTCATTTTCCGTGGTCAAGGCTAAAAATTTCGGTCAACAGGAATTCAATTTCCAGAAAATAACGTTTTCCGTCACAGCCAAACGCTCCATTTTCCGGAAATTGATTTCCGGAATTCGTTTGAAGTCGAATCAAACGCAGCCTTAAGCAAATTTCACTCTATCTCACTCACTACCCTTACATCAAACCCACCTAAATACAGGGTTACTAAATGCTGAATTACAAGCAAATTTGGCACGGAATAAAGCCAATTAGATGGTTGAATAAATTCAACCTTACAGATTGTGAGTGAAACTGTCAAACCTCCTATGAGTGAGGTTGTCAAACCCATAGAAGTTTCACCATTTAGGAAGATTAGGGTTAATCTGAAAAAGTCTAAACCTAAGTAGCCTACCCTTTCTAAGGATAAGTCACATGATAAGCTTGCATGGGTTTGTCATTTTTATGGAAAGTCTAGACACATTCGTCCAAACTGTTACAAATTTCTAAGAGAGCAAACAAACCAAAAGTACCTGTGCCTCAAGTACAAGATCTTATGCTACTCATTGTTGAATTGGTAAAGGCTGTAAACCTTTATTCCAATCCTAAAGCTGGTAATCATTCCCATATGAATAAGAACTCCAATGCTCGTGGTGCATCTAAAAAGTTTTGGATGCAAAAGGCTCAATCTAATTGAGTCCTTCTGACATGGTCCTTGTGCTTTATTGCTATTCTTTGTGACCATTATTCTTTGGTTTTTGTTTTCTCTGTTTCTAGGATTTGCATTGCATAACATTCATGCATTTCATTCTAGGATGTTTTTGTTTTTTTTAAAAAAAAAAAAAAAAGAAAAAAAAAGGAATCAAATTATGTTTTGCACTATTTTCTTGGTTTTTGAAAACAAGGTTGGTCAATTTATTTTCACATAACATGTCTTTTGTACCTTGTTTAGCTTTAATGAGCTTACTTATTGCACTTTACTAGTTGAAGATTTGTAGTGCATGTTGTGTGAGAAAGATGTTTATGGTTTTGATCACTTTGTCTTGATCTTGAAGTCACATGTCTTTGACTATCGGCCTTGAACCTTTAGAAAAAGACATAAATAACCATCTCACCACTGTTCACGAGCCAATCATGAACACCTTAGTGCATATCGTAAGATTTCGTACTCGAAAAAGTGTAGCACATGCATAAAAAGATCGTAAGGTGTAGCCTCGGTTTAAATGCAAAAATTGGTGTGTACATTATTGGACTTAATGTTAAATCTATCAAATAAAATTGGTGTGTACATTATCCCTGCTATTTTTAATAAGTTTCTAAATAATTAAAATTTGTGTGTACAATATGAGGCAAATCAAGAAACTTACATGATTGCAAGCTTATGATCTAGGAGATGTGGGAGTTATATGATATAACTCTTTTGGTAATAGTCTCTTTCAAATCCTTGTGATGAATTTTGTAGACTTTGTGTTTAATTGCTATACACATATCACCTCACATGTATCTCAAACTTTTTCTAATTGCACACACTACACAAGTTACTCTTTGCTAAACATTGTATATGTTATTGTGTGTGTGTCTTTGGTCTAACCAACCAAGTTTGTAAATACTTTGAGTTTTATGCAAAACTGATTTGATGATTGAAAATTTATGGAGAATGTAAGAATTTTTAACCTTGGGAAAATTAGGCTTAAATCCTTTTTTTTTGAAAATCATATCATCGCATACTCATGCATTTTGTTCATCAATTTCAATGCTTTGAGATGTTCCTAATTTTTTTTTCAAAAACTGTGTTTTTCCTCAAATTTTGTGAGCCTCTGCCAGTTTCGATTGATCCAATCTGTTTTTCGATTAATCGAAATTCTTTTAAAATTGTTTAAGGAAGCCTCTGTCTGTTTCAATTGATCCAATCTGTTTTTAGATCAATTGAAATTGTTTTTGAAATTGTTTTAAAATTTTTGAGAAACCTCTGTCTGTTTCGATCAATCGAAACTCAGGAATCAGGTTTTTAAAAAATCATATTTGACTTGTTCAAACCACTTTTTCAAAACTTTCTTTCTCTCTCCGACTCGGCAAGGCTCCACAAGGATTTTTTTGTTGTTTTCCTCCAAATTTTTTGCTAGGTTTCTCTCTCCATAAGCCAGTATGTCTATATTACCCTTCCTTTTGCATTGTTTTTCATGTTTCATGCATTATTTCATGGTTTTTGGGTAACATTTTCGGAATATGCATAATTTGGGATTTTTGATGAATCAAATCTTATTTTGTGAATTTGATCAATGGGTTTTGTTGCTACAACGATATATTCATAATCTATGTTGGTTAATTTGATCAATTTGGGGATTTGTGAAAAATTAAAAATTCTAGGGCTTGTATTGAACCCGAATTGGGGATTTTGTTTAAATTGGTTTCAATTGATGGAATTGGCTTATTGAATTGATGTAATTGATCATTATTTTATGTAATCTATCTTGTGTGATGATCAATTGGTCAATTTTTACAAATTGAACAAGTGGTTATTCAAATTTTTAGGGTTTTTGTTTAGAAACTCTGTGCTCAAGCCAATTTGTGCACTTGAACTTAATTTCACTGCATCAGGGCATGCATTATGACATTTAATCTGTTCATGCATCATATAGATTTTTGTTCTATACTTTTTTGTGCTAACTTGCAGTCTGCCCTTGGTTTTTGTTTTTCTTGCTTTGTGTCTTTATCTTTATCCTAGCACCATGCCTAGAAAGACTAGAGCCCATAGGACCCCTTCCACTTCCTCTAAGTCTTCCTCTAGGAGTGAGGTGTTTAGGAATGACAAAAGCAGAGAGGTTAATGAGAAGCTGAACTATAAGTGTAAGATTTGGGATGAGCATTCTGTGGTTTTAGATGAGGTTGATTCGGCCATTAGGGCAAACCTTGAGTCTAGAGGTTGGTTGTCCTTGTTAGAGATAGATCATCCACCCCCGACTGCCCTGATTAGAGATTTCTTCTCGAACCTCTCTTGTCACGTCTATGATTCTAATACCCTTGTTAGGAGTTGGATACGAGGTGTTGAGTTCACCATTACTCCTCGAGTAGTGGCTGATGCTCTTGGGGTTTCGGTCGTCAGGGAGCCTGACTATCCTTATGAGGAGTCTCCACCCTTAGATGACGTCATGTCATACATCACTGGGTCTTCTATCCAGTGGGGTTCTGATCCTCGGATCACATCCACTGAGCTTATTGAGACTGCCTATCTTTTCTTTAGGATAGTGTGTTATTCTTTATGACCTATTTCTCGTCTCCACACCATCCCTCTTGAGCGATGTGTGTTTTTGTACGCTTTTGTGTCTGGTGCATCTATCAGCTTTCCTTATCTGT
This sequence comes from Quercus alba, assembly GCA_036321655.1. NCBI lineage: Eukaryota > Viridiplantae > Streptophyta > Magnoliopsida > Fagales > Fagaceae > Quercus > Quercus alba. The sequence goes on along the minus strand of CM070299.1, from coordinate 75,234,706 downwards.
TTCTTTATTTTTTGAACGAAGTTCATAAGAGTTCTGCCGTAGCACACACTACCCTTACATGATTCCCACCTAAATACAAGGTTTCTAAGTGCTGTATTACAAGCAAATTTGTCATGGAATAAAGCAAACACATGGTTGATTAAATTCAACCTTACAATGCATACAAAAACAAAACAATGCATATAGATAAATGCAAGATGCACAAAATGCATTAAGATATGACATTTAATGTATGAAAGGTCCTACAAATATCGAAAGAATTAGATCAAGGACCAAAAAGAGCAAAAGCTCAACCATATAAACCCTTCCTCATCCAAACGGAACGATTGTTTGGAATGAGTGTCTCAAGAGAAGGGAGACGAGGGTTGGAAGAATGAGAACCGGAGATGTACATAGTCAAGGAGTTAAGAGCATTAAACATTTTCTTTAACAACATGCCATTTTCACTCAAAACCGGTTTACTCTTTTTAGCACAACTTCCATGAAGCTCAAGTTTCTCTTTTCTTTTGAATCTTTTAACGACATGAAACTTAGAGCATTGAGGTCTTAGATTACCAAAGGGGCTACAATGGTGACAAACAATGCGTTTAGGTCTACTTGGCTTTTTGGGAAGAGATCTAGCAACACTGTTTTGTTCCCTTTTCAACTTGGAGCATTGAGGTCTTATATGACCAATCACACCGCAATGGTGGTAAGTTGGAACAAACTTAGATCCATTCAAAACCTTAGATTGAGACCTAAATGGAGGCTTTGACTTAACAACCTTTCTCTCCACCTTTTGATTTCTTTTATGTGGAGGAATGTACACCGATTTGTCCTTTAAGGTAAAACACACACTAGGCACAAAATCGGGTACCACAACATGATTGTAAGAAATATTTTCATCCTTTGTAACAATAGGTTCAGCAATCAAACACTTGGCACGCATCTTAAGAGATTCATTTTCACATTTAAGATCATCAACAAGTTTGTTAGACAAAACATGTTTAGCATCCAAGTCCATATTCAAACATTCAAACTCTTTCAGCTTTTCAGGAGAAATTTAAGCAAGTTTTTTATATTTCTCAACCAATTTGTTGGATTCATTGAGTTTAGCAATCAAATCATCCTTTTCACAAACTAACTTGCTCAAATTCTTTTGAAACTTCTTAGCTCATTTCTTCAAGATTTTGTCAACAACACCCATAAATTCAAGTAACATGTCATCACAATTATGAGGATTAACACTCATAGAGGCATTTTCACAAACACATGGCATGTTACAATCAACAATATCCATAGAAGCATACAAAGCATTATCCATGGCAAAACACACAAGGGGTCAAGGATCACACTTAGGTAATAAAACCAAAACAAGTGTACCTACTCTGATACCAATTGAAAGTTCAAATATGTGTATAAACACCCTTGAACGTTTAGACCCCCAATTTACAAATTAACCAATTCAAGTTTTATGTCAAACAACTAGTGTACGGAAAATGAACACAAGCTATAATATAGAATTGGATAAACTATCTAAACTAAATTAAAATCACAACCCACAACAGATAGTAAATGACAAAGATAAAAGGGAAGGAAGATGCAAACACAAGGACAACACGCGATGTGTTATCGAAGAGGAAACCAAAGCCCTCGGCGTAAAACCTCTCCGCCACCCTCCAAGCGGTAAACAATCCACTAGAAAATGTAGTTGGGATACATGGACAGCAATAGACCCTCCAAGCCTAATATACCCAGTGCACCTAAGCCCTCCAAACTTCTTGCTCCAACGAGGTTGCGCCAAACCTTTTTCTTTTCTAGCTTCCCTGATTCTGCCACTAGACCGTAGCATCAACCAATGTAGATTGGTTCCTTCCTAACTGCTTCCCAGAAAACCCAACAGCCCTCTCACAGTGATGAATATGGTGAAAACAAGGTTTTGGTAAAATGCCTCTTAAGGATTTTACAATGGAGAGGAAGAGAGTTAAGGAATTTGAAGAGACTCTAATGCATAGATTGTAGGTGAATCAATCTTGTTTTTCGTTAGGGTTTCTCTCTCAAAATTCTCTTTGTAAGCTCTGTTTCATTTATGGGTATAAGGGGTATTTATATTGGAGTGAGAGAGGAATGTGAAACGTCAGGTTTTACAAAACAGGGGTGGCTCGCGACTTGACCTCGCGACTTGACTGAGTTACGAGATCCAGTCGCGAGATAACTGTATGGCCAGTTGTCCTGTTTTGTCCTATAGTGCTCCAGCTAGCATGACTGTTCACCTTCTAGCACGCTTGGCACGTGTGCTGCTTCTGGCGGCTTGAAGCCGCAAGCCTCCTGCAAGTCCTAGCCGTGAGTCTCTGCTTCACTGCACTGTCTTAAGCCTTTCTTCATACTCTCTCACACACTACCCTTACATGATTCCCACCTAAATACAAGGTTTCTAAGTGCTGTATTACAAGCAAATTTGTCATGAAATAAAACCAACACATGGGTTGTAAGGTTGAATTTAATCAACCATGTGTTGGCTTTATTCCGTGACAAATTTGCTTGTAATACAGCACTTAGAAACCCTGTATTTAGGTGGGAATCATGTAAGGGTAGTGTGTGAGAGAGTGTGAAGAAATGCTCAAGATTGTGCAGTGAAGCAGGGACTCGCGGCTTGATTTCGCGGGAGGCTCGCGGCTTGCAAGCCGCCAAAAGTTGCACACGCGCAGAGCATGCAGGGGAGCTGAACAGTCATGCCACCTAGAGCACTACAAGACAAAAATCCAGACTGGCCATTAAGTTAGCTCGCGGCTTGAACTCACGACTCAGTCAAGTCGCGAGGTCAAGTCGCCAGCCAACCCTGTTTTTGGAAAAACTGACTCTTCGCATTTCATTCTCACACCAATATAAATACCCCTCGTTCCCACAAAATATGGGTGGCTATTCAGAAAGAAAAACCCTAAAAGTGGTTTCTTCAAAACACCCACCCAATTAGAGAGAGCTACTCATTCTTAGAGAGAAATCTTTGTAGTCACTTCTCATTCCCTCTCTCATTGTCATATCTATTGAGAGGAGATTTCTATCCAAACACTACCCATACCCATTTAGAGTGTTGAGTGTTTTTGGAGTTTTGGGAAGCATTGGAAGATGCCAAGGATGGCGGATGCTATGGTCTAGTAGCGGAATCTGGTAAGCTAGAAAAGAAAAAGGTTCGGCGCAACCTCGTTGGAGCAAGAAGCTTGGAGGGCTTAGGTACATAGGGTAGATTAGGCTTGGAGGGTCAATTGCTGTTCATGTATCCCAACTACATTTTCTAGTGGATTATTGACCGCTTGGAGGGCGACGGATAGGTTTTACACCGAGGGCTTCGGTTTCCTCTTCGATAACACATCGTGTGTTGTCCTTGTGTTTGCATCTTCCTTCCCTTTTATCTTTGCCTTTTATTAACTGCTGTGAGTTGTGTTTTTAATTTGGCTTAGATAGTTTTTCCAATTCCATATTATAGCTTATGTTAAGTTTTCGCACACTAGTTGTTTGACATAATGCTTGAATTGGTTAAGTTGTAATTTGGGGGTCTCAACGTTCAAGGGTGTCTATACACATATTTGAACTTTCAATTGGTATCAGAGCGGGTACACTTGTTTTGGTTTTATTACCTAAGTGTGATCTTTGACCCCTTGTGTGTTTTGCCATGGATAATGCTTTGTATGCTTCTATGGATATTGTTGATTGTAACATGCCATGTGTTTGTGAAAATGCCTCTATGAGTATTAATCCTCATAATTGTGATGACATGTTACTTGAATCTATGGGTGTTGTTGACAAACTCTTGATGAAAGGAGCTAAGAAGTTTCAAAAGAATTTGAGCAAGTTAGTTTGTGGAAAGGATGATTTGATTGCTAAACTCAATGAATCCAACAAATTGGTTGAGAAATATAAGAATCTTGCTGAAATTTCTCTTGAAAAGCTGAAAGAGTTTGAATGTTTAAATAAGGACTTGGATGCTAAACTTGTTTTGTCTAATAAACTTGTTGATGATCTTAAATCTGAAAATGAATCTCTTAAGATGCATGCCAAGTGTTTGATTGCTGAACCTGTTGCTAAAATGGAAGAAAATATTTGTTGCAATCATATTGTGGTACCCGATTTTGCGCCTATTGTGTGTTCTACCTCAAAGGACAAATCGGTGTACATTCCTCCACACAAAAGAAATCAAAAAGTGGAGAGAAAGGCTCTTAAGCCTAAGCCTCTGTTTAGGTCACAATCTAGGGAATTGAGTGGATCTAAGTTTGTTCATACTTGCCACCATTGCGGTGTGATCGGTCACATAAGACCCCAATGCCCCAAGTTAAAAAGAGAACAAACCTTTGTTGTTAGATCCCTTCCCAAAAAGCCTAATGGACCTAAATACATTGTTTGTCACCATTGTGGTGCCTTTGGTCATCTAAGACATCATTGCTCTAAGTTTCAAGCTCTTAAGAGAATCAAAAGAAAAGCGAAACTTGAGCTTTTTGGAAGTTGTGCTTTGAAAGCTAAACCGGATTGGATGGAAAATGGTAAGTTGTTGAAGAAAGTGGTTAATGCTCTTATCTCCTTGTCTATGTGCATCTCCGGTTTTCATTCTTCCAACCTTCGTTTCACTTCCCATGAGACACTCATTCCAAACAATCGTTCCGTTTGGATGAGGAAAGGTTCATATGGTTGAGCTTTTGCTCTTTTTGGTCCTTGATCTAATTCTTTTGATCTTTATAGGACCCTTCATGCATTAAATGTCCTATTTTCATGCATTTTGTGCATCTTGCATTTTTTTGTATGCATTGTTTTGTTTTTTATCTTACTTTTATATTTCAGTTTTATGTGAGTAAAAAATCCAAAACCACATAAAAAGTGAAAAATTTAAAAAGTTTGATCGTATATGTTTGAGCACATATTACATGTGAGTTTGGCCTTGTACCTTTGTACAAATAGCTTTGTACATTTACGAGCTTAGCTTGTTATTTTTGCACTTATATCTTTGTGGGAACAATCTTGACATCTTTGTGTGATTGTTGTAAATCGATCTTCAAGCTTGTCATGAATGATTAGTCAATAGTCATGTTGGTTTTGATACATGCGTAGACTTGTGCTTATATCTCTTCCCACTCTTTTATTTTTATTGCTTAAAGAGCTCAATAAATGTAAATCTCAAAATGAAAAGAGATAATGAGCTGCAAAAGCCGTTGCACATACTAGTATTCGACTAGGAAAAAGGGAAAGTGACTTATATGAAAATGTATGATGTCCAAAAAGCCAAAGGCTTGTTCATCAAATTGAAATATCAAAAATTTCAAGCATCAATCTCAAAAATGTGATGTATTGCTCAAAATGAGTTGTATTGATTCAAATGATAAAATGATATGAATTGTAAGAAGCCAAATGAAAAGCTTCAATCTTATGTAATCATTTTCTTGTGGGAGGTTATATATGTTCATTTCTATAATTGAGATAGACCACTTGACTTAGTACTAGTTGTGTATGACTTGATTGAATTGATCATTGAAGCTTCACTCTAGACTAAGGACTATTCCACATTTGATACACACACACAACACACATGCCTAATGGTCAATAAATGTCTTATTCATTTGTTAGATTGTACTTGTCTAAATGTGATGTGTGTGTGCTCAATCATATATGGTTCAATCCAAAAAGATTTTTGATCATTTTATATGTTTTTGAAAATGATTTTTATCACTCTTTGTGTTCATGTTTAGTGTTTACTTTGTTTTTCATTGTTTAACCATGTTCTGTATTGAAAAACAGGTGTCAGAGTTTTTCGCGGCTCAGCTGGCGACTCGCCAGTCGCGAAACGCCCAAATACAGCTTTTTAAAGGGCTTTTTGTGGGAAATTTGTTTTAAACCTCTTCCATCCTCTCTAAAACCCTTCTTTCAATATTTTTACATCAAAACCCAACCAATTTGAATGATTTTTCATTCCATTAACATTTCTAAGGTATTTATAAACTCTTTTCATTAATTTTGATCCTTAGATTATGTTTTGGAGAGTTTTGTGCTCTTGGTTGGGATTTTTATTATAGGGGTTGGGAAACTTAATTTTTGTCAAATTTCTTCATGGGATTGGTTTCTTTTGTTTGTTTTGCATTGGATGTTGGCCCTTTGTGGCAAAAAGAACATGTATTAAGGGTGGATTTCATGATGTTCATGCATTGTTTCACATCATTGTTCATAGTGTGCATGCTAAGTGTTTGATAAAATGCCTCTTAGACATTTTCTCGCTTGTTTGGACTCCGATGAGTACCAAACTTTAGGGTTTCTCATGTTTCCTCATTAGGAACATGTTTGGTTCATTGGTTGTGTATTTTACACACCTTATCCCACATATGCATTTTTCATGCATTGGTCATGCATTGCACACAGCCACCTCTTGCACACACCTTTGCTACCCTTGTGATGCATTGGTATAGACCTTGCTTCTTCATCCTAGCATGTCATGTCTACCTTATGCTCTGTAGCATTTTACATTGTCTTAGGTTTGAGCTTCATTTTCTCATTCATCTTGCTCCCCTCATGCATCATTATCATTGTTCGTTCCTTTATCTCTTGCCCTCGTTTCTCCTTAACCCTTTGTCTATTCCTGACAAAAAGGGGGAGAGTATACTCTAGAGAGTACATCGAAGTGTTTTGTCATTTCTATATGACTCTTGTGCATATCCTTAGGGGGAGAAATTCTATTTCTCGTGCACATTTGTAGGGGAAGAGATTTTTCATAGTGGAGATGCATATACCAAGGAGGAGAAGACATTGTGTTAACTAGAAAACTTTATTCTGTTTGTTTTCTTGTTGACTTTATGGTGCTTTGAGTTATGCTTTGTTGTTCTTATTGCATCATGTTTGTGCTTTGGACATGCATATATCCCTATGCTATTGTGCTTCTTTGAATGCATGTTCGGATGATCATTTGCTTTGCTATGTGATCATTGTAGTCATTTCTATATGACTGTTTTGGTGTATGATCAAGTTGCTCTCATGTTTCACATCATGTTTACTTGATCGCAATTTACTTGTTACATTATACTTGTCCTTTTATTACTTACTTTACCTTGAGGGTCTAATGTGTTTTGTGCAAGTGTTTCAGGTTACAAGTATATATGTTCCTAGTGCATCACAACTTCTCATCATTTTGAAGGGGAGAAACTTTAAGCACTTTTAGTTTATATTGTTTAAGTTTTTATTCAATATAATGTGCTTTGTACCCATGTTGCTTTTGTAAGCTTTTAAGGTTCGATATTATTTTCTGTAGGCTTTATGGTTTGTACCTTGCTTAATGCAGCATTTTATGCTTTGTTTAAATCAGTACTTCTATCTAAATGTCTTGCATTTTGTTTTAAGTACTGTCACTCTTGTGCTCTTGTAGGATTGTTCCTAGATGCATATACTTAGTGTATTATGCATTGGTTAAGTGTTGGGCATACAAGTATCTTGCTTTGTGCTTGTTTACTTGTTTGTTCAAGTGTTCATTCCAAGTGTGAATGAGCATTGTGGTCACTGCCTTGTAGTGATTGCTTTGTTGATCTAGCCATGGTTTGTTTCTTAACTCCATCTATGCTTGATCATATATTGCCTGTTTCATATGCATTTCATGCTTTTCTGCACACAATGATCATGATGTATTGTTGTGTTTCAGGAGATTTATGGTCATATGATTCAAGAGCTTCACAGCTTCTAGATTTAGGTGTGAGTGAGTTTTGCCATTGTTCCCAAACTCACGTTTAAGTCTAGAGTCTGTTTTAGGGTATTTTGTCACGGAATAGCCAAAGGGGGAGATTGTAAGGTTGAATTTAATCAACCATGTGTTGGCTTTATTCCGTGACAAATTTGCTTGTAATACAGCACTTAGAAACCCTGTATTTAGGTGGGAATCATGTAAGGGTAGTGTGTGAGAGAGTGTGAAGAAATGCTCAAGACTGTGCAGTGAAGTAGGGACTCGCGGCTTGATCTCGCAGGAGACTCGTGGCTTGCAAGCCGCCAAAAGTTGCACACGCGCAGAGCATGCAGGGGAGCTGAACAGTTATGCCACCTGGAGCACTACAAGACAAAAATCCAGACTGGCCATTAAGTTAGCTTGCGGCTTGAACTCGCGTCTCAGTCAAGTCGCGAGGTCAAGTCGTTAGCCAGCCCTGTTTTTGGAAAAACTGACTCTTCGCATTTGATTCTCACACTAGTATAAATACCCCTCATTCCCACAAAATATGGGTGGCTATTTAGAAAGAAAAACCCTAAGAGTGGTTTCTTCAAAACACCCACCCAATTAGAGAGAGCTACTCATTCTTAGAGAGAAATCTTTGTAGTCTCTTCTCATTCCCTCTCTCATTGTCATACCTATTGAGAGGAGATTTCTATCCAAACACTACCCACACCTATTTAGAGTGTTGAGTGTTTTTGGAGTTTTGGGAAGCATTGGAAGATGCCAAGGATGGCGGATGCTATGGTCTAGTAGCGGAATCCGGTAAGCTAGAAAAGAAAAAGGTTCGGTGCAACCTCGTTGGAGCAAAAAGCTTGGAGGGCTTAGGTACATAGGGTATATTAGGCTTGGAGGGTCTATTGCTGTTCATGTATCCCAACTACATTTTCTAGTGGATTATTGACCGCTTGGAGGGCAGCGGAGAGGTTTTACGCCGAGGGCTTCGGTTTCCTCTTCGATAACACATCGTGTGTTGTCCTTGTGTTTGCATCTTTCTTCCCTTTTATCTTTGCCTTTTATTAATTGCTGTGGGTTGTGTTTTTAATTTGGCTTAGATAGTTTTTCCAATTCTATATTATAGCTTATGTTAAGTTTCCGCACACTAGTTGTTTGACATAATGCTTGAATTGGTTAGTTGTAATTTGGGGGTCTAAACGTTCAAGGGTGTCTATACATATATTTGAACTTTCATTGGTGATTAAATTCAACCTTACAATGCATACAAAAACAAAACAATGCATACAAATAAATGCAAAATGCACAAAATGCATGAAGATATGACATTTAATGCATGAAGGGTCCTACAAATATCGAAAGAATTAGATCAAGGACCAAAAAGAGCAAAAACTCAACCATATGAACCATTCCTCATCTAAACGGAACGATTGTTTGGAATGAGTGTCTCAAGAGAAGCGGGACGAGGGTTGGAAGAATGAGAACCGGAGATGCACATAGTCAAGGAGTTAAGAGCATTAAACATTTTCTTTAACAACACGCCATTTTCACTCAAAACCGGTTTACTCTTTTTAGCACAACTTCCATGAAGCTCAAGTTTCTCTTTTCTTTTGATTCTTTTAACGGCATGAAACTTAGAGCATTGAGGTCTTAGATGACCAAAAGGGCTACAATGGTGACAAACAATGTGTTTACGTCTACATGGCTTTTTAGGAAGAGATCTTGCAACATTGTTTTGTTCCCTTTTCAACTTGGAGCATTGAGGTCTTATATGACCGATCACACCGCAATGGTGGTAAGTTGGAACAAACTTAGATCCATTCAAAACCTTAGATTGAGACCTAAATGGAGGCTTTAACTTAACAACCTTTCTCTCCACCATTTGATTTCTTTTATGTGGAAGAATGTACACCGATTTGTCCTTTAAGGTAGAACACAAACTAGGCAAAAAATCGGGTACCACAACATGATTGCAACAAATATTTTCATCCTTTGTAACAATAGGTTCAGCAATCAAACACTTGGCACGCATCTTAAGAGATTCATTTTCACATTTAAGATCATCAACAAGTTTGTTAGACAAAACAAGTTTAGCATCCAAGTCCATATTCAAACATTCAAACTCTTTCAGCTTTTCAGGAGAAATTTCAGCAAGTTTTTTATATTTCTCAACCAATTTGTTGGATTCATTGAGTTTAGCAATCAAATCATCCTTTTCACAAACTAACTTGCTCAAATTCTTTTGAAACTTCTTAGCTCCTTTCTTCAAGAGTTTGTCAACAACACCCATAGATTCAAGTAACATGTCATCACAATTACGAGGATTAACACTCATAGAGGCATTTTCACAAACACATGGCATGTTACAATCAACAATATCCATAGAAGCATACAATGTATTATCCATGGCAAAACACACAAGGGGTCAAGGATCACACTTAGGTAATAAAACCAAAACAAGTGTACCTGCTCTGATACCAGTTGAAAGTTCAAATATGTGTATAAACACCCTTAAACGTTTAGACCCCCAATTTACAAATTAACCAATTCAAGCTTTATGTCATACAACTAGTGTACGGAAAATGAATACAAGCTATAATATAGAATTGGATAAACTATCTAAACCAAATTAAAATCACAACCTACAGCAGATAGTAAAAGGCAAAGATAAAAGGGAAGGAAGATGCAAACACAAGGACAACACGTGATGTGTTATCGAAGAGGAAACCGAAGTCCTCGGCGTAAAACCTCTCCGCCGCCCTCCAAGCGGTAAACAATCTACTAAAAAATGTAGTTGGGATACATGGACAATAATAGACCCTCCAAGCCTAATCTACCCAGTGCACCTAAGCCTTCCAAGCTTTTTGCTCCAACGAGGTTGTGCCGAACCTTTTTCTTTTCTAGCTTCCCGAATTCCGCTACTAGACCGTAGCATCAACCAATGTAGATTAGTTCCTTCCTAACTGCTTCCCAGAAAACCAAACAGCCCTCTCACAGTGATGAATATGGTGAGAACAAGGTTTTGGTAAAATGCCTCTCAAGGATTTTACAATGGAGAGGAAGAGAGTTGAGGAATTTGAAGAGACTCTAATGTATAGATTGTAGGTGAATCAATCTTATTTTTCTTTAGGATTTCTCTGTCAAAATTCTCTCTGGAAGCTATCTTTCATTTGTGGGTATAAGGGGTATTTATACTGGAGTGAGAGAGGAATGTGAAACGTCAGGTTTTACAAAACAGGGGTGGCTCGTGGCTTGACCTCGCGACTTGACTGGGTCGCAAGATCCAGTCGCGAGATAACCGTATGGGCAGTTGTCCTGTTTTGTCCTGTAGTGCTCCAACTAGCATGACTGTTCACCTTCTGGCACACTTGGCACGTGTGCTGCTTCTGGCGGCTTCAAGCCGCGAGCCTCCCGCGAGTCCTAGCCGTGAGTCTCTGCTTCACTGCACTGTCTTAAGCCTTTTTTCACACTCTCTCACACACTACTCTTACATGATTCTTACCTAAATACATGGTTTCTAAGTGCTGTATTACAAGCAAATTTGTCATGGAATAAAGCCAACACATGGTTGATTAAATTCAACCTTACAATATGTTTTTAATATGTAATAAACAATTGATGTTTTATCATCATCTAAAGCGGTACATCATATAACTCTCACATCTCCTAGAAAACAAGCTTGCAATCATCAAAGTTTCTTGTTTTGCCTCATAATGTACACACCAATTTTATTTCATTATGAAAGTATTTGATTAGCTAAATAATGTACACACCAATTTTATTTCGTTGTGAATTTATTATAGCCCAATAGTGTATACACCAATTTGAGTATTAATTGAAGGCTACACCTTATGTTCTTTTTGTGCATGTGCTATACTTTCTTGAGTGCAAAATCTTATGATATGCACTAAGGTGTTCACGATTGGCTAGTAAACAATGGTGAGATGATTATTTATGTATTTCTCATTATGTCCAATCCTAACAATCAAAAGCATGTGACTTCAAAATCAAGATTATGTGATTAAAAACTATAAACAACTCCCACACAACATGCACTACATAGTTAAAACTAGAAAAATGCAGTAAAATAAGCTCATCCAAGCTAAACAAGATACACAAGCATGTTTTGTAAAAATAATATGGCCAACCTTGATTATAAATCGAAGATATATAATACAAAACACATTTTCCCTTCCTTCTCTTTTATTTTTTTATTTTTTATTTAAAAAGAAAAAGAATAATAAAAACAACCTATTATGAAATGCATGAATGTAATGCAATGCAAATCAAATCCTAAAAGCAAAAAGAAACCAAAACAACAAAACAAGAATGGTCACAAAGAGTATAGAGATGAGGCACAAGGGCCATGAGAGCCAAGGATGACTAGGGACACAGAATCACACCAATTACTTGACGAAGTGTCTCAAACTTACTTCTATCAAGAGGTTTGATGAAGATGTCAGCATTCTGATGTTCAGTAGGGATATATTCAAGGACCGCAATCTTTTTGTCAACCATATCCCTAATAAAGTGATATCTAATCTCTATCTGCTTAGTCTTAGAGTGTTGAACAGTGTTCTTAGAGATATCGATGGCACTAGAATTATCACAATAGACAACCATGGTGTCTTGTGATATCCTATAATCACTTAAAAGCTTTTCATCTAAAGAAGCTGTGAACAATAACTTCTAGTAGCAATATATTCTACTTCTACAGTAGACTGAAAGCCAGAATTTTGATTTTTACTCATCCAAGCAACAAGATTGGTCCTGTAAAGTTTTGATTTGAAAATATGTTTTATGTTGGCTTTATTCCATTACAAAAAGTGTTGTAATTGCTCTAATTTTGTTACTTGTATTTTGTGGGATTTTATTGTATTGGGTTTAGTATTAAGTTGGTGAAGACTCAAGCTTAAATGAAGAATCAGTGGATTTCGCGAGAAGCTAAGCTGCGAAAGAGCATGTGAGGAGCATATGACTGGAAGCTAAAGAGTTGGGCCAAGTTGTCGTTTTCATGAGTGTCTCGCGGGTAAGGCCTTCCCGCGAGATAGTCACAAAACATTCTGCCTGAAGGTTTTTTTAGTGTGATTTGCATACCCTTCACCCATACTATATATACCATCATTACCCACAAATGTAAATGAGGCCATTCAGAGAGAAAAACCCTAGATAGGTTTTCTACAACACACATCTATCTTTTTGAAAGAGTGCTACTCATCCTTATTGAGAAATCATTATAGCCTCTTCTCCTTCCTTCTCCATTATCATATCTTGAGAGGAGATTTGTATCCAAATACAATCTACACCTTTTCTGTGTAGTGAGTGTTTTTGGTGTTACTGGGAAGCATTGGAAGAAGCCAAGGATGGCAGATGCAACATGGAGCTTATTACGAGATCCGAAGAGCTAGACAAGACACGGTTCTGAGAAGCCTTGTTGGAGTAGGAGCTTGGAGGGCTTAGGTACAGTGGGTAGATTAGGCTTGGAGGGTCTCTTGCTAACCCCTGTATCACAACTGATTGTCTAGTGGATCGATTACCGCTTGGAGGGCGGTGGAGAGGTTTTTTGCTGAGTTCTTCGGTTTCCTCTTTGATAACACATTGGCATGTTATCTGTGTTTGCATTCTTCTTCCCTACTCTTTTACATTTCATTTACTACTGTGATTATATGAATATGTGTTAGAGTAGCTTGTTTGTTTATCCGCTCGCATTTACACTATTTTGCACTTAGAATCAAGTTAGTGTAAAATCTATTGAGCCGTAAATTTTAATTGGGGGTCTAAACAAGCTCTTGTGTTTTTAACACATTTTCAAGCTTTCAATTGGTATCAAAACGGGTATACTTGTTTTTGTTTCATTACCTAAGTGTGATCCTTGACCTCTTGTGTGTTTTGCCATGGATAATGCTTTGTATTCTTTTATTGATATTGTTGATTGTAACATGCCTTGTGTTTGTGAAAATGCCTCTATGAGTGTTAATCCTCATAATTATGATGACACGTTACTTGAATTTGTGGGTGTTGTTGACAAACTCTTGAAGAAAGACTCTAAGAAGTTTCATAAGAATTTGAGCAAGTTTCGTTGTGAAAAATGATGATTTGATTGCTAAGCTCAATGAATCTAATAAATTGGTTGAAAAGTATAAGAAGCTTGCTGAAATTTTTTTTGAAAAGCTGAAAGAGTTTGAATGTTTAAATATGGACTTAGATGCTAAACTAGTTCTGTCTAACAAACTTGTTGATGATCTTAAATGTGAAAATGAATCTCTTAAGTTGTATGCCAAGTGTTTGATTGCTAAACCTATTGCTAACAAGGACGAAATTATTTTGTTGCAATCATGTTGTGGTACCTCATTGTGTGCCTATTGTGTGTTCTACCTTAAAGGACAAATCGGTGTACATACCTCCACACAAAAGAAATCAAAAAGTGGAGAGAAAGGCTCTTAAGCCTAAGCCTCTATTTAGGTCCCATCCTAGGGAATTGAGTGGAGCTAAGTTTGTTCCTACTTGCCACCATTGTGGTGTGATCAGTCACATAAGACCCCAATGCCCCAAGTTAAAGAGAGAACAAACTTATGTTGCTAGATCCCTTCTCAAAAGACCCAATGGACCTAAACACATTGTTTGTCACCATTGTGGTGCCTTTGGTCATCTAAGATCTCATTGCTCTAAATTTCAAGCTCTTAAAAGAATTAAAAGAAAAGAGAAACTTGAGCTTCTTAAAAGTTGTACTAAAAAGGATAAACTGGATTTGAGTGATAATAGCATGTTGTTAAAGAAAGTGTTTAATGCTCTTAACTCTTTATCTATTCACCATTGTGGTGCCTTTGGTCATCTAAGATCTCATTGCTCTAAATTTCAAGCTCTTAAAAGAATTAAAAGAAAAGAGAAACTTGAGCTTCTTAAAAGTTGTACTAAAAAGGATAAACTGGATTTGAGTGATAATAGCATGTTGTTAAAGAAAGTGTTTAATGCTCTTAACTCTTTATCTATGTGCATCTCCGATTCTCATTCTCCCAACCCTCGTCTCACTTCACATGAGACACTCATTCCTAACAATCATTGTGTTTGGATGAGGAAAGGTTCCTATGGTTGAGCTTTTGCTTTTTTGGTCCTTGATCTAATTCTTTCGATCTTTGTAGGACACTTCATGCATTAAATGTCATATCTTCATGCATTTTGTGCATCCTGTATTTATTTGTATGCATTGCTTTTGTTTTGATCTTACTTTTATGTTTTAGTTTTGTGTGAGTAAAAATCCAAAAAGACATAAAAAGTGAAAAATTCAAAAAGTTTGGTCGTATATGTTTGAGCACATATCTCATGTGAGTTTGGCCTAGTACCTTCGTACTAATGGCGTAGTGTATTTACGAGTTTAGCTTGTTATGTATGCACATATATCTTTGTGGGAGAAATCTTAAAATCTATGTGTGATTGTTGTAAATAGATCTTCAAGCTTGTCATGAATGATTGGTCAATAGTATTGTTTGTCTTAATACTTACATAGACTTGTGCCTATATAACTTCCCACTTTTATTTTTATGTTTTTGCAAATAGAGCTCACCAAATGTAAATCTCAAAATGAAAAAGAGATTATGAGCTGCAAAAGCCTGTCGCACATACTAGTATTTGACTGGGAAAAAGGGAAAGCGACCTTTTAAATTGAAATGTATGGTGCTCAAAAAGCCAAAGGCTAGATTACAATGTTGAAATATCAAAAATTTCAAGCACCAATCTCAAAAAGAGATGTATTATCTAAGAAGGATCAACTGTCATGAATTATGCAGAAGCCAAATGAAAAGGTTCTAAATTTTGTAATCATTCTTTTGTGGGAGGTCATATATGCTCATTTCTATAATTGAGATAGACTACTTGATTTCGTATCAGTTGTGTATAACTTGATTGAATTCATCATTGAAGTTTCACTCTAGTCTAAGGACTATTCCACACTTATTCCACACACACAACACATAAGTTTAATGTTCAATGAATGCCTATTTCATTTGTGTGGTTGTACATGTTTAAATGTGATGTGTGTGTGCTCAACCATATGTGGATCAAACCAAAAATATTTTTGTTCTTTTTGTTTGCTTTTGGGAGTGATTTGTATCACCCATGTTTTTCAAATTGTTTTTGTGTGAAAAACATGCTTTTTAGGTGTTTTCGTGACCCATTTCATGAGTAAACTTAGCTGGGAGTTAAATGGTCCAATTCTTAAGTTTTTCAGCTTTACACAGAAAGCTTTGCGACTGTTTCGCGAGTAAAGCTTACCAGTGAAATTTCGCAGGATTCTAACCAGCGAAATTACCAGTGAAAATTTTCAGATCAGCTTTTAATGGGCATTTCGTGGGACATTTGTTTTAAACGCCCCCCCCCCCCCCCCCAGCTTCTCCCAAACCTCTGTTTTAATGTTTCTACATCAAAACCCAACTAAATTCAAGTGTTTTTCATTCCATTAACATCTCTAAGGTAATCTTTACCTCTTTTCATTGATTTTGATCCTTAGATTATGTTTTTGGGGGTTTTATGTTCATAGTTGGGATTTTCTCAAATGGGAGTTGGAAAACTTATTTTTTTGTCAATCTTTTTGATTGGGCTTTGCTTTAAATGGTGATTTACTTTGGATGCTGGCCCATTGTGGAAAAAATAACATGCATTTAGGCAAGATTTTCATATGTTTATGCATTGTTTAACATACATGTGTAGTGTGTGCACTCTATGTGTTTGATAAAATGCCTAAATGACATTTTGTTGTTGTTTTGGACTTCGATGAGTACCAAACTTTGGGGATAACCATAACTTTTCATGTTTATCATGTTTTAATCATTGGTTGTGTGTTTTATACACTTTGCCCCTTGAGTGCTTATTCATGCATTGGTCATGCATCTTACATGCACACTAGATGCACACTAGATGCACTTTTACTGCACACACTCTAACACTTGACATGTTTTGCACTTCACTCATGCTAATTAAGTCTTTTTAGACCTTTTAGCTCTTATAACATGTTCTTGTGTCTATGTCATGCCTAGGTTTACATTATGTTTCATCATCCTTAGCATGTATACTTTATGCTTTGTAGCATGTTTTAAGTTGTCTTTGTTTTTTCGTTTGAGCTTCATTTTCTTATTCATTTTGCACCCCTCATGAATCATACCCTTGCTTATATCTTCTTTTCTTTCCCTCCTTACTCTTGATTGTTTTGTCTACTCATGACAAAAAGGGAGAGAGTATACCGAAGAGTACACAGGTTTGTATCGTCATTTCTATATGACTCATGTGCACACTCTTAGGGGGGGTAACTCTACCTCATACACATTTGTAGGGGGAGAAAGTCGCAGGGGAGATGCATATACCAAGAGGGAGAAGACATTCTTTTATGAGAAAACCTTATTTTACTTTATGCTTGTTTTCTCGTTGCTTTATGGTGCTTTGAGTTATATTTAGTATTATCTATGCTTTGTTGCTCTCATCGCATCATGCTCTTATGCCCTAGTAGGATCTTGTTCCTAGATGCATATACTTTATGTATTTTGCATTGGTCAAGTGTTGGACATGCAATTGATCCATGGGATTGCTCTTTATTGCATTGCGTGTCCGGATGATCATTTACTTTGCTATATGATCATTAGTCATTTCCATATGACTATTTGGTGTATGATCAAGTTGCTCACATGTTTCACATCATGTTTACTTGATCGCATTTTACTTGTTACACTATACTTGTCCTTTTATCACTTGATTTACCTTGAAGGTCTAATGTGTTTTGTGCAAGTGTTTCAAGTTATAGGTATACATGTTCCAAGTTCATCACAGCTTCTAGATTTAGGTGTGAGTGAGTTTTGCCATTGTTCCCAAACTTACGTTTAAGTCTAGAGTCTCTTATAGGGTGTTTTGCCATGGAATAGCCAAAGGAGGAGATTGTAAACTTGTGATTTACAACTATGTTTTATGTTGGCTTTATTCCATGACAAAAAGTGTTGTAATTGCTATAATTTTGTTCCTTGTATTTTGTGGGATTTTATTGTATTGGGTTTACTATTAAGTTAGTGAAGACTCAAGCTTAAATGAAGAATTAGTGGATTTTGCGAGAAGCTCGCGAGAAGCTAAGCCACGAAAGAGCACGTGAGGAGCACATGACTGGAAGTTGAAGAGTCATGCCAAATAGTCACGAAACATTTTGCTTGGAGGTTTTTTAAGTGTGACTTGCTTACTCTTCACCCATACTATATATATCCTCATTACCCATAAATGTAAATGAGGCCATTCAAAGAGAAAAGCCTTAGATAGGCTTTCTATAACACACAACCATCTTTTTGAGAGAGAGCTACTCATCTAGGGGTGTGTTCGGTTCGGTTTCGGTCGGTTTGTATGGGTATGGCCAACCGAAACCGAATATTTCGGTTTGTGAAATTCTCAACTGAAACCGACCGAAATGGCTGGAAATCCATCGGTTTCGGTGTATTTCGGTTTCAGTCGGTTTCGGTCGGTTTTTGGTTTTCCAAAGAGAGGGTTATTGAGATTTTCAAAACCACACCATAAGCTCAAAACACAAACAAAACCAGCATTCCACTCCAAATCAGTATTTGCTACTACTTATCCAAGAATTAACAAACCCCAATTCAAATAAAGATTAAAAATAAATAAATAAAACACCACTTCAACACTGCTAACAGATACCCTTTTTTCCAAAACAGAAATTCTTGATGTTCTTATCTGTTCAGAAAGAATCAGAGAATATGGAGAGGAAACTTATCTGGGAAAATGAAAATTCTTCTGAAGCGTAAAACTTTCCGGCGAAAAAAAAAAACTCAGAGGCAAGAAACTGTAGATAAAGTTTGTGGGAAAATGGGATGTGAGGAATGGAAGGAAAGTCCAACAATTGTTCGTTGGTTTGGCGTTCTGTAATGTACAAATGCGTAAGATTTTCACAGCTTGAAGAAAGAGACAGAAAAAATTGAGAGAAAAAGTTGGGGAAGGAGGCGCCTGAAGAAAAGAAAAGAAAAGGGAAAGATAAAATAGGGGTATTTTCGTATTTATCTCATGCTCTAGGGTTTTAAAAAATTAAATAGCAAAAAAGACACACACGGCCCACGCGAAGGCTTGAACTTGGGATCAGCTAGCCAAACAACAAGGCGCATACCACTAAGCCACTGATCAGTTATGTACAAGTGTTACATGAATATGTATATATTCGGTCGGTTCGGTCGGTTTCGGTGTGAAAAAATCCAACACCGAAACCGAAACCGAAAATTTCAGTTTTTAAAAAATGAAACCGAAACCGAACCGAACCGAAACCAAACCGAAAATTTGGCAACAGTTCGGTCGGTTTCGGTCGGTTTGTTCGGTTCGTCGGTTTTTTGCACACCCCTATACTCATCCTTAGTGAGAAATCATTGTAGCCTATTCTCCTTCCCTCTCCATTATCATATCTTGAGAGGAGATTTGTACCCAAATACAATCCACACCTTTTCAGTGTAGTGAGTTTTTTTGGTGTTGCTGGGAAGCATTGGAAGAAGCCAAGGATGGTAGATGCAACATGGAGCTTGTTGTGGGATCTAGAGAGCTAGACAAGACACGGTTTCAAGAAGCCTTGTTGGAGTAGGATCTTGGAGGGTTTAGGTACAGCAGGTAGATTAGGTTTGGAGGGTCTCTTGCTAACCCATTTATCCCAACTAATTGTCTAGTGGATCGATTACCGCTCGGAGGGCGGCAGAGAGATTCTTCGATTTCCTCTTCGATAACACATCGACGTGTTATCTGTATTTGCATTCTTCTTCCCTACTCTTTTATATTTCATTTTGCTGCTGTGATTATATGAATATGTGTTAGAGTAGCTTGTTTGTTTATCCACTCGCATTTACACTATTCCGTACTTAGAATTAAGTTAGTGTAAAATCTATCGAGCTGTAAATTTTAATTGGGGGTCTAAACAAGCTCTTGTGTTTTCACACATTTAGAGCATTTAGGTCCCTACATAAAAACACCCACCAGTGGTGCTTTTTCTATCATTGGCATTGCCGGCCCAATCTGAATCTGAGTATCTAGCAAGAGACAAATTTGACTCTTTGCTATAAAACAATCCATAATCACAAGTTTCACTAACATATATTATGATTCTTTTGATAGCATTCAAATGTGAAACCTTAGGATTAGATTGAAACCTTGAACATACACCAACACTGAAAGCAATATCAGGACGACTTGCAGTTAAATACAAAAGACAACCAATCATGCTTCTATATAATTTAACATCAACAAACTCACTCGAAGGATCATTGGTTAACTTTGCATTAGCAGCCATTGGTGTTCTAGCATGTGCAGCTTTTTCAAGTCCAAATCTCTTGACAAGATTCATAGCATACTTTGCTTAGTTGATGTAAATTACAAAATCCGTTTGCTTCACCTGCAATCCCAATAAATAAGTTAGTTCACCAACTACACTCATTTCATGCTGCATCTTTGCACTAAGAGTTTTATAACCAAGGAGCTTCTTGATCTTCATCACTAGATGAACTGAAGAACATTGCAGCCAACATCTTCCTAAAGTTGGTGTGTTAGTCACATACTTGGATCTATGCATTGACTGGTTAGTCACATATTGAGAGCTGTGCATTGAAAGGAGAGATTGTCACTACATTACAAGTCCAATTGGGTATTGAGGTAAGGGTTCAACTGTAGGTTGGCATTAGGTACTGGGATTCCTTTTACTTGTAACTGCTTGTTTTGATAATAGTGGATTCTCGGGAGTGGTGACCTTAAATTCACCCGGTGGGGTTTTATCTCGATGGTTTTCACCATTCGTAAACAAATCACCTTTGTCAAATTTATGTTTGGTTGCATTTAACTAAGTTGGTAATTTGTTTATACTACCACGCTTATTGCACGAAATTGAATCTAATTAATTAACTTGGCTAATTAATTGATTAATTTATCAAAGGGGTCAATACATTTTTGGCCCATCAGTATGTTAATGCTAAGAACTAGAAATTTAAACGTTGATTATTTATTTTTTTAAGTTCCTAACTTACATGTCACATTTTATTCTTATTTTGGAAGTGGTATTGCATTTTATGGTACAGAGTTTGAGGAGATTCTTATTTATATTTGGGTTTGGCCTCTCTGTAGTCTAACAAATTTAAAGTGATAGGCCACAACTTGAATAACCCCTTGTGATAGAAATTAATTAATTAATTTGCCAAGTTATTAATTAATCAATTTATCATGCAAACGCGTGGTAGCACAAACAAATCATCAATAAACTAAATATGCAGCGGAAAATAAAAGACATGGTGATTTATTTACGAATGGGGAAAACCTAAAGGCAAAAACCCCACCGGGTGATTTTCAAGCACCACTCCCAGAGCTCTATTATTATCACAACAAGTGGTTACAAGTAAAGGAATCCAAGTACCTTACCAACCTACAGTTGAACCCTTACCCCAATACCTAATTGGACTTGTTCTGTAGTGACAGTTCCCCTTTCAGATGCACGACTCCCAGTACGTGATTAACCAATTGCGCGGATCCTAGTACGCGACTTCAATCACAAATTAAGAAGGTTGATGGTTGCAAAGTTCTTCAATTCATTCACACGATGAAGATCAAGAAGATGCTTGATCACAAAACCCTACAGTGCATATATACAGCAACTTCTTCAAGAGAAAGAGATGAACTAGGGCAAGAACTTCGTCTCTGGTCACAATTTGCTTGAACAGAGTTTGCTCAAAACTTATGCAACTTGTGAACTCTTTGACGACCCTTAAACTGATTCTTTTATATGTCTAGGGTTAGGAGAAAAGAAAGCCCAAAGAAAATCATATTGAAATTTTGAAAATCTTAAACCTTGACAGATAGCAGGTGTCGAGCAACTGTCGAGCAGGTGTCGAGCACACCAAATGTAGAATAGCTTCCTTAAGCTCGATAGATGCAGCTGTCGAGCCAACTGTCAAACTTTAATGATTTTGCACTCTGAACTTGTTTTCTTGAACAGACTTGAAGACTTCAATACGTGATCTTGAAACAAAGTTTCTTGGAGTATTTAAAGACATCCTAAATCTACCCAAATACAAGTAAAGTGTGTTTTGTCAAAGGATAAGCCAATTACATAAAATCATGACATATGTTCTTAACATGTGAAACACATATGTCCTAATAATCTCCCCCTTTGGCATTCCGTGACAAAACCACAACAAACAAATGAACATATGAGAGAAGTCATAAATCACTCAACTCATATTCACTTGTTAAATACAATAAAATCTATCCTAACACAAACTCTTGAAAAACTTTACAAGAAGAGAGTTTATGGCAAGTAGACTTTGACAACCTGTATTTCTGAAACACTTTAAACAAAACTCATCAAGGTATCTTTATGTGAAACAGAAATAATAGATTGCATACAAGTATAAGAAACATGTGTATAAAGGGAGAAAAGAAACAATACACGAAGGGTAGGTGAAAGAAAAACATACATCAATATAAAGAAAGATATAAGTACAATGTATGTCTATAAATGGTCACAAGACCTCATGTACAAGAGTAATGTATCTAAAAAGAAAGAAAAGAAAAGATACATACTATCCTCACTACATCCCTCAAAAAGTATCAACACTCCCTCTATCAAAATGGTCTTATACTAACTCTCCCCTTAAGATGGACTACTCTTATACCAAAACTACTCCCCCTTTTTGTCACGAATGACAAAGGGTAAGAGTGTCAAGTAGACATCTCATCGGTAGAGCTAGCATCTCCATCAGCATCATTCGAAGCATCATCGTCATCACCATCATCATCATCCTCATCCTCAGAATCAGAAGCCACGGTAGAAGGTGGTGAAGAAGTAGCCTTAGGAGCAAAACCACCCATGGATGCCTGTCATCGTTCAACACGACCAACACGAATGTTCACCTGATACAACTTCGTAGAGAGTGTATCGAGGCAAGCATCCATGTGCTGTAGCTGCGCCATGATGTCTTCTAAAGACAAATCGCTCGAAGAAGGAGGAGCCGATGTGGATGGAGCTGAACAGGAGGAAGGAGTTGCTGAATCCAACTGTCACGACTGAAGCTGGGCCTCGCTACATTTAACGGTAACATAATATATGACACACATGACAGTAAAATGGTCGGAAGAGGGAAAAGGAACGGAAAAATGGCGTAAAATCCTTGTGATAGAGGAATGAAAGATGAGCTTATCACGGGACGCCGAATCTAGATGAACACCTATAATAGACAAAATGAAATGAGAAGGAAAATCTATGGTAAGATGCTTAAGAAGTGATAACAAAAATCAAGCGCGAGGCTCTGTGATGGAGTTATAGTGAGAGAGTAGATGCAAAACAAAAGTCATCACCATATTCATGGATCTAGGACCTTTAGCAAAAGGTCGACATGGTGTAAAAAGATGCTCACCCCAAGCAATAGGGCGCTCACAAAAAGCAGACATGAGCTCATCCCTAGACATAGTCCTCAAACGCTCACAACTAGGATAGTCAGGAAACTCTATCATAGGGACCCGAAACACATCTGCAACCAACTGTAGTGTGATAGGAATGCGCATACCTCGAACGCAAGTGAAGAAAAGAGGTACAGACCGATCAATCCCATGCATGTTGGAGTAGAACTCCTGGATAAGTACGAGAGGACAGGTGACCGAGACGTCACACAATGACTCCCATCCCCTACTATGAATGACAGAGGGAAGGTCAACGTCTGCAAAATCCATCAAAATGACTTGGCGTTTCGAATGAATGCCTCGTCTAGAAAAGTTATCTGAAAATGCCTTAAAGGCATCATCATCACAGAACTGGATATGAGATAGAGTAGGATTAGACAAAGAAAAAGCATCGGAATGAAGAGGATTCCGGGCTGGAGTGGATTTACGCTTAGGTGCCATAGACACGACTAACGTAAACTACAGAAAGGGAGAGAAAGAATGACAATCAGAAAAGTCCAAAACAGTTTCAAATATAACAAGTATATTGAAAAGAAGTACGTATGCATGGGAAATGCATGAACATGTGACATGCAAAAGAAATTGCATCATGGGCTCAACCCAATCCAAATCTATCAGCACACAAACATATAGCACACATCTAAATGCATTGCAATACCATTATAATGCTAATGTGATGCAATGTATGAGGTTTCAAACACATTTAAGTGAAAACCGAACCCAAAATTTCAATGAAAGCTTATCAATTTTACGAAACCCCAAAATTTTTCAAAAAAACCCCAAAACCTAGGTTTCAAAACATGAAATGCATGAATGAGAAAGGATTAGAAGCTTACCAAGTAAAGAAAAACTTGAAAAACCTTGAAGAATCCTTGAGAACCAAGATTGGAGTGAGATTTAAGTGTTTTTGGGAGAGAAACAGAGAAGTATCGAGAGAAAGATCGATGGAAATGAGAACCAGATCGCGCAGAGGCCTTATATAGAGAAGCTAGTAAATCTCGACAGATGTAGGTATTGAGAAGTATCGAGCGATCTGTCGAGGAGGTTTCGAGGAAATGCTCGTCGACAATTGAGGTGTCGAGGAGGTATTGAGGATCAACTCATCAGAATCAAGAACAGAAGCTCAATCGATCCACCAGGTATCGAGAAGCTATCGAGCATACAGACCCAATCTCGATCGATCCACCAAGTATTGAAGTGCAGGTGAGATTGCGATAAGAAAAAGCTTAGGAAGCTCGACAGATAGCTAGCTATCGAGGAGGTATTGAGGAGGTGTTGAGCCATCTTTTAAAAGCAGTTTTTCGAGATGTGAAAAACGCAGACATGAATGCAATCCAACATGCAACTTAACCAATGATCTAATCAACATATTAAGCTTTCAAAATCATCTCTCAAACAAAATATAAGCACATGGATCTCCAAAAACACACACACACTAAACAAGTCTAACCAATTTTATATTTCAAAAACAAGTTAAGACAGTTTAGTGAGCATACATTAATACATGTAAAAACTCGTGATGGCCAAATCACATTTGTACTTGCACATGTATCAAGAATAGCAAAGAATATTGCATGTTGTGTGTGAAAAACATCGCAAGATTTCATAAGTGTATACATGTTATGAGGATTTAAGATATGAGAAAATCACTTTAACTCACACACAATCATAACTGCTTGATGGGGACTATCACCTTTGAGGTACATCCTATAACTCCCACATCTCCTAGAATACACACTTGCAATCATTTTAAAAACATTTTTGTTCTTTTTGCTTTTGATTTTTCTTTGTATATTTTTCTTTTAAACATATCATGCATGGGCTTATTAGAGAGAGAAAAGAAATACTCAATGATATTTGACATTCCAATATTGCTATGCCTAAGCACACAAATGTCATATTATGATTGGCGGGCAACAGTGGTTAGATGGTTATTAATGCCTTTCTCTTAGGATTTTCTAGTCCTTCCCGTCAAAAAGAGTGATATGCGTATTAAGTTTAAGAGACAACTTAATCGTACTCATCACAAACACGAACCATAAAGCTCACTTGCTTAGTTGTGCATAGAGATGCTCATCTAAGCTACAAATGATACAAAGTTTAGAAGACTTTGTTTCAATGGCCATCCAAGGTACACCAGTACCAATGTACACAAAACACACTGTTTTTGTATTTTCTGATTTTCAAATTTAAAAAAAAAAAAAAAAAAAAAAAACAAGCAAAAAAAATTGAAAAATAACCAAACAAAAAATGTTAAACAACCAAAGCATAAAAACTAGATGCAGATGCATGAGGAAGAAGGAAAAAGAGAGGAAGATTATCCCATGGAGATAACACCAGTGTTTTGACGAAGGAATTCGAAGCGTTTATTGTCAAGAGGTTTGGTAAACAGGTCAGCCTTCTGATCATCGGTGTGAATAAACTCAAGAGTGAGAGTACCATCTTCGACAAGCTCCCTAATGAAGTGATGTCGAATCTCTATGTGTTTGGTTCTAAAATGTTGAACCGGATTCTTAGAGATATTAATGGCACCAGTATTGTCATAATAGATAGTGAGAAGTTCTTGACAAATACTATAATCATGGAGGAGTTTTTGCATCCGTAGGAGTTGGGTGCAACAGCTACCAGCAACAATGTACTCAGCTTCTACAGTGGATAGTGAGATGGAGTTCTGCTTCTTACTCATCCAAGAGACAAGATTATTACCCACATAGAAACAACCCCCTCAAGTACTCTTTCTATCATTAGCATTCCCAGCCTAATCAGCATTAGAGTACCCATCTAGGACATCACTTATGTCCTTGCTGTACCACACACCAAACTCAGCAATGGTTTTGACATACTTTATGATTCTCTTTAAAGCAGTCATATGGGACTCTTTGGGATTAGCCTGATATCTAGCACATACTCCAACACTGTAACTAATGTCAGGTCTACTAGTAGTAAGGTAAAGAAGATTGCCTATCATGCTTCTATATAGAGAAGGATCAACACTTCTACCTAACAAGTCAACAGTGAGTTTAACATTTGGGCTCATAGGGGTTCTAATAGAACTAGAAGATTCCAAACCAATTTTTTTCACAAGATTCTTAGCATATTTAGATTGAGATAGGAATACCTGAATCTTGTTGATGAATCTGCAACCCAAGGAAGTGAGTCAGCTCTCCAATCATGCTCATCTCGAACTTTGCCTGCATGAGTTTTGAGAAATCATGAGTAAGTTCATCCTTAGTCGATCCAAAGATGATGTCATCAACATAGACTTGGGCAACTATTAGCTCGCTATCTTCTCTTTTGATGAAAAGAGTCTGATCAGCCTTTCCTTTTATGAACCCATGTGACATCAAGTATTGTGTAAGCCGATCATACCAAGCTCTGGAGCTTGCTTTAACCCATAGAGTGCCTTCTTGAGGTACAGTACATGATATAGGAATACCTGAATCTTGTTGACGAATCTGCAACCCAAGGAAGTGAGTCAGCTCTTCAATCATGCTCATCTCGAACTCTGCCTGCATGAGTTTTGAGAAATCATGAGCAAGTTCATCCTTAGTCGATCCAAAGATGATGTCATCAACATAGACTTGGGCAACTATTAGCTCGCTATCTTCTCTTTTGATGAAAAGAGTCTGATCAACCTTTCCTCTTATGAACCCATGTGACACCAAGTATTGTGTAAGCCGATCATACCAAGCTCTGGGGCTTGCTTTAACCCATAGAGTGCCTTCTTGAGGTACAGTACATGATCTAGAAAGTGTGGATTAATAAACCCTTTTGGTTGCTCCACATGAATGTCTTCCTTGAGAAATCCATTTAAGAAAGCAGTCTTCACATCCATCTGATAAAGTTGAACTTTAATTGACAAGCCAATGCAAGGAGAATTCTGATGGACTCCATATGGGCAACCAGAGTAAATGTTTCATCATAGAGTACTCCTTCCATTTGTGAGTATCCTTGAGCTACAAGCCGAGCCTTGTTTCGGAACACATTGCCCTCCTCATCAGTCTTGTTGCGGAATATCCACTTTGTACCAATGATGTGTTCACCCTCCGGTCTAGGTACCAAGATCCAAACATCATTCCTTTGAAACTGAAGAAGTTCATCATGCATTGCTTCAACCCAACTTTCATCTTGAAGTGCTTCCTCAACTTTTGTGGGTTCAACCTGTGATAAATAACAAGAATAAGACACAAAGTTAACAACACATTTATCAACAGTTCATTTCCTTAATGTGAGTTCATTCATATTTCACACAATATCTTCTAGAGGATGATTTAATTTAACCCTGGAAGAAGGTTTTTTCTCTTCAGAATCTGGTGAAGTGGGTATGTCTACAGAATCTTCCAAAACACTGGGAGTACTAGGAGTACTTGGAGATGCAGGTTCTTGTTCAATAAGTTCTTGAACTTCATTAGGCTCAGGAGGGAGAATTTCTTTAGGTAACTCCTCAATACCTTTCCGAGAACTAGAATCTAAAGACTCATTAATAACAATATTCACTGTCTCCATTACCTTCATAGTTCTCTTGTTTTATACTCGATAAGCCTTGCTTGTGGAGGAGTAGCCCAAAAATATACCTTCATCACTCCTAGAGTCAAACTTTCCCACATTCTCCCTATCCTTAAGGATGAAACAGGTGCTTCCAAAGATCCTGAAGTACTTCACATTCGGCTTCCTTCCTTTCCATAACTCATATGGAGTCTTCTTGGTACTGGGTCTAAAGTACACCCTATTAACTATATGACACGCAGTGTTAACAGCTTCTCCCCACAAGTTTCTGGCCAAATCCTTGTTATATAACATGGCTCTAACCATCTACTAAATAACTCTATTCTTTCTTTCTACCACACCATTCTACTGAGGAGTAATAGGAGCAGAGAATTCTTGAGATATGCCTGATCTCTGGCAAAAGGACTCCATATATGAGTTTTCGAATTCTTTACCATGGTCACTTCGAATTCGATCAATCTTCAAGTTCTTCTCATTCTATAATCTTGTGCATAAGGTTTCAATGTACTTAGGAGCATCAGACTTGGATCGTAAGAGAATGACCCAAGTGTACCTAGTGAAGTTGTCTACCACAACCATGATGTATCTCTTACCACCGACTCAGTTCTAGTTGGACCCATAAGATCCAAATGTAGAAGCTCCAATGGCCTAGATGTAGCTGATGTCTAAGTGCTTGGATGCTTAGCTTTTGTCTGTTTCCCAAGTTGACATGGTCCACACACCACATTGTTCATTCTACTAAGCTTCGATATTCCCAAGACTGATTCATGCCTAGATACAATAGAAAGATGTTTGTAAGTAGCATATCCCATTCGTTGATGCCATAAATCATCATTTGGAAAACGAATGCAGTTGCACACAATATCAACATCAGGAACGAATCCATAATAGTTGTCTAAAGTGCGAACACCACTTATGAGGTTCTTTCCAGACTCATCCATGACAAGACATTTTCCCTTTGAGAATAGCACCATGAAGTCTTGATCACATATCTAACTTATGCTTAACAGGTTCACCCTTAGACCTTCTACATAAAGGACATTTGCAATGTTTGGCAGTCCAGGTAGAGAAATAATTTCCATTACTTTAATTTAAGATTTGCTCCCATTACCAAAAGTGACATTGCCACCCTTTTTAGACTCGAAGATCTTGAAGAGAGATTTGTCTCCAGTTATATGTCTTGAGCAACTGCTGTTGAGGTACCGCAAACATGTGTCCATAACTTTAAATTCGGATTTCATCATAAAATACACTTCATGTTTAGATGACAGATCAGTGGGAATGGTGCTTTCTCTCATCTGCCTTTTTCGAGCTAAGCCTTTAATGTTTAATCTTCTCAGACGAACTCCTTTGCACATTTTCATTTTGAGACAGTCTAGTTTCTTCTTAGCCAAACTGAGATCTTTTCCAATAGTCATCATAATAGAATTCAAATAACTTTTAGACTAGTATTTTCTGAAACACTCAATCAAAAAGAGATTAGAAAAACAAGATGTATTTGAAAACATAGATCTCTTCAAGCTAGTTACAGTCATGAGGGTCAATGGATCAACACAGCAAAGATTAACCCTAATTGGAGTATGCCTGCTCTGATACCACTTGATAGGCCACAAACTGAATGACCCCTTGTGATAGAAATTAATTAATTAATTAGCCAAGTTATTAATTAATCAATTTATCATACAAATGTGTGGTAGCACAAACAAATCACCAATAAACTAAATATGTAGTGGAAAATAAAAGACACGGTGATTTGTTTACGATTGGGGAAAACCTAACGGAAAAAACCCCACCGGGTGATTTTCAGGTCACCACTTCTGAAACTCCACTATTATCATAACAAACGGTTACAAGTAAAGGAATCCAAGTACCTTACTAACCTACAATTGAACCCTTACCCCAATACCCAATTGGACTTGTTTTGTAGTGACAGTTTCTCTTTCAAATGCACGACTCTCAGTACGTGACTAACCAATTGCGCGAATCGCAGTACGCGACTTCAATCACCAACTAAGAAGGTTTTTGGTTGCAAAGTTCTTCTGTTCATCCACATGATGAAGATCAAGAAGATACTTGGTTACAAAACCCTACAGTGCACATAGACAGCAACTTCTTCTAGAGAAAGAGATGAACTAGGGCAAGAACTTTGTCTCCGGTCACAATTTGCTTGAACAGAGTTTGCTCAAAGCTTGTGCAACTTGTGAACTCTTTGATGACCCTTAAACTGATCCTTTTATATGTCTAGGATTAGGAGAAAGAAAACCCAAAGACACATTCACGGATCCCAAGAAAATCAGATTGAAATTCTGAAAATCTTAAACCTCAACAGATAGTAGGTGTCGAGCAACTGTCGAGCAGGTGTCGAGCACACCGAATGTAGAACAACTTCCTTAAGCTCGATAGATACAGCTGTCGAGCTTTAATGATTTTGCACTCTGAACTTGTTTTCTTGAACAGACTTGAAGACTTCAATACTTGATCTTGAAACAAGGTTTCTTGAAGTATTTAAAGACATCCTAAATCTACCCAAATACAAGTAAAGTGCGTTTTGTCAAAGGATAAGCCAATTACATAAAATCATGACATATGTTCTTAACATGTGAAACACATATGTCCTAACCTAAAGTAATTTTATTTTAATTGTATGTAAGATCTACTTAGGGAAAGGGTATTTCTAAATTTACGCTAAGCATATGGATATGGTATCTAATGTAGAAAAGATTTGCATATTAACCCTTAGAGTAATTTACAAAATCATTTGTTAAGGCTTAGCAGTCATAATTGAATGAAAATTGAAGAATATTTTCTTTATTTTAACTTGTGTTACCCATGGTAGAATGTCGTACTTGCTAAATTAACTGCCCATGGCTTTATATATTATATTAAATAGCTTAGAGTTTATATTTAAATGATTATATTTGATTGCTAAAGTTGTCTACAGATTCAAGGACTCAAATTCACTATTTTTATCGTAGTAAATTAGAGAAAACAAAATTGATGGATACAGTCCTCTTCTTTTACTTCATTTTAGCAGTTAGGACTTCTAGCTCTTGCTACAATGTAGTTTTGAATTGTTTTTAATATGTTTTTAGTATGCAATGAACAATTGAAGTTTTATCATCAATGGTTTTATTTGTATGTTGATGCTAAGAACTAGAAATTTAAACGTTGATTATTTATTTTTTAAAATTCCTAAATTACATGTCACATTTTATTGTCATTTTGGAAGTGGTATTGCATTTTGTGATGTAGAGTTTGAGGAGATCCTTATTCATATTTGTGTTTGGCCTCTTTGTAGTCTAATGAATTTGAAGTAATTATACTTTAATTGTGAAAGCTCGGATTTGTATCAAAAACACAAGGGGTTGTTTAGACCCCAAATTTTAAAAATTACGGCTAGATTGCTTTTACTCTTACTTAAACAAAGTGCGGAACAAGAGTAAACGAAACGCAATAAACCGATAACTATTCTAGTGCATAAACATGAATAACAAACAATAAATGTAAAGCACAAGAGTAAGGGAAGAGAGATGTAACCACAAGATAACACCAAGATGTGTTATCAAAGAAGAAACTGAAGAACACGGTGAAAAACCTCTCCGCGACCCTCCAAGTCAAAATCGATTCACTAAAGAATAAAGTTGGAGTACATGAATAACAAAAGACCCTCCAAGCCTAGTATACACAATGTACTTAAGCTCTCCAAGCTCCTGCTACCAACGGACTTCTCGGAGTCATGTCTTCCCTAGCTTTTGGGATCCCATAATACGCCCGATTGCATCTGCCAAGACTCATCAACTTCTTTTGGCAAATCCCCAAAGCTTCCCAAGCTCCAAACCACTCTCTACACTTTGAAAAAATGTGGGTTGTGTTTGGGTACAAATCTCCTCTTAAGGTATGACAATGGGAGAGAAAAGGAGAAGAGACTACAATGATTTCTCACTGAGGATGAGTAGCTCTCTCTCTAAAAGATGGGTGTGCGTGTGTTATAGAAAACCTATCTAGGATTTTTCTCTCTGGATGACCTCTCATACTTTTGTGGGTAATGAAGGTATATATTGTATGGATGAAGGGTAAGAAAGTCACACTTAAATTGTATCCTTGTTTTGCTGAGGGAGCAACCCCATCTTTCACCTTGAATTTCTCTAGATCCACTTTTGACGTAGCATCTTCATCGAGAGACAAAAGTTTTATTTAAATGATGAAAATAGTTGTTCTTTTTAATGACAAGTGATAAAAGTGCAATAACGATAGTTTTTTTTTTTTTTTTTTTTTTTTTTTTTTTTTTTTTTTTTTTTTTTTTTTTTTGAGTAGAAGTGCAATAATGAGCTAGGTGAACAATGTATCGTATAAAATACACTGTGTAGCTTATATATGCTAATGTCTATTGAATCATCATCTTGTATATGGATGATGTTGAGCAAACAAAATATCATACCAAAATGCTTTAAAAATAATAATAATTATAAATTAATTGCATGCAAAAGATAAAATGTGTTTAATCTAGGCACATTCTTGATGTGATAATCACTCTATAAATATAAAGTTTTTGTAGAGTGGGAGGATAAAGGCCAGAGTTCAAGTGTTCAAGAGGAAACTTCACATATATATGAATTTGAATTAGATAAGAGTAGAGTAGAATTTCTATCTTATATATTAAAAAAAAAAAAAATCATGCATCTTTATAGTTCAGATCTATTCATAATTCATATTCAATTCACACATTCGTAGTTTCATACAGACGAAAGCAACATAAAAGATTAACTAGTCGCACTTGATTGGCCATTAGGCCATTACTAATAATTATTTTATACACGCCAAATTTATGCAGTGGGTGCTGGATTCAGTGTTCAGACACTCGCCAGATTCGCAAGTTCTTGGGATGCAGGCTTTGCTGGATTTGTGGGATACCTCCTTGTAAAGTAGATGTTGACGTGGCTTACACCTTAAGAAGGTAGAGCGGGCTATATCAACAAATAGGTACCACTTCAGCAACAAGTATAAGATTGGCGCACAAGCAAATAATAATTTTTAAATGTATAAATAATGTCGTGTAATTCATTTTTAATGAAAATTTTGGTGAAAAAAAAAAGTTTGTGAATTCCATAAATAGTACTAAAAAAAGAGACAAAAACACGCTTCATAAAATTTTTTTTTTAAAAAAAGTCAAAATATAGATGTTCAACGTTATCAACAGTATCCAAACATATACATAGTATTACTTAACTTAAAATGTCAAATGACGGGTACATACCAAATAAAATCTTAACGGTTACTAAACAAAGAACAAATAAGAAGAAAGGAAAAAAGGACAGATTCAAGCCGTCGGATTGATAATCAAATAGAAGAAGTAAGTCAGTGATGTCATATTGAATTAATCAACGGACTATAATTTTGTGTTTTTGTGTATAAATATAGGATTGAGAGCACAGGAGTCAATGAAATGTAATAAATAAAAAGGCACGCAAAGAATTAAATAATATTACATATGTATATGTTCCAGCCGTCTTCATAGAACCAACGCTGCAGTTTCTTTTGTTTTTGTTTTTGTTTTTTTTTTTTTTTTGGAGAAAGTTTTCTTTTGTTTTTTGATCCCTCACACAAAACTCAAACAACACGTTCCCTCAAAACCCGCTCTACGCCAAACCCTTTAAAGCAAAAACCGTCCAAAATTCATAAAGAGAGAGAAAACCCGAAAGGGAGAAAATAAGAGAGAGAGAGAGTTGTTCAAATCCACTCTTGGATATGGATGATGTTGAACAAACAAGATATCATACTAAATTGCATTAATAATAATAACAACAACAAATTAACTGCATGCAAAAGATAAGATGTGTTTAATTAACATACAGCGTTACAGTTTAAATCTACTCATCTTCATTTTACACATTCATACAAAGGAAAGCAACATAAAAGATTGACTAGTCGCACCTGATGCCATTGCTAATAATTATTTTATACGCGCCAAATTTATACAGTGGGTGCTGGATTCACTTGCCGGACTAGGTTCGTGGGACGACACCTCCTCGTAAAGTAGACGTTGACGTGGCTTAAACCGAAAGAAGGTAGATCGGACTATATCATCAAATAGGTACCACTTCAGCAACCCGAATAAGATTGGCGCACAAGAAAATAGACCAATGACAGCAAAGATCACTGGCAATTCCTTCCGATTAAGATTCTTCGACATAAAGGATGTAAAAAATGCAACCATCATGGCGGCAATTGAGATGCAAAGTGTGGCGACTCCAATCAACAGCCTAAGAGGTAACCATAAAACAAAGTTGTTGTAGGAATAACGTGAGGTAATGATGGACAAGAACATTACTATGGATGTTGAGGAGGAGAATAATGCCATCGTACTTGCAACTGAAAAGACACGATAAAGATTAGGACTATGGTCTAATCCATCAGCTATTTGGCCACTAAACATTGTAGATCCAATTAGTGCAGCAACCACCATAGAATAATTAGCTGTGTCTATCATCCACTTCTCTCCCTTCGTCCTTAACTCCTCGTGTGTCTTCTCAAATAAAGCATATGGTTTTTCCCCCTCTATATTTTTCATTTCTTTGAACGCAGGTGGTACGACCTTTTCCACATCCTTCCATTACAAAGTCATAGGAAATATCACATGAGAGACATGTTAGTCCAAAAACGCTGAAAATTTTAGGAAGAAATTAAATATATGTGGAAACAGGATTGAACATTCTATGAAATGGTTCAACACTTACTACTCAAAGCATATGAATATGTACCTTGAACCACAACATTTCTCGTTGCATTTGAAGAGCTGCTCCTGATATAGCATTCAGCTTCTCTTTAGGTGCCAATTTTGCAGCTAAATGCAAAATGTTGCCAATATTTTCAATTTCTGCATTTACTATTAGATCTCCAATTGTGCCTATCTCATTAAGTAATTTGAATATGCTTTCATGGCGCTTCTCAACAGCGACATGAAATACACTTTTCATCCCTTTTGTTTTCCATAATAGACCAAAGTCAAAACGAATAAGCTTGATCAAGCACTCAATGTTTCCTGCTTCTGCTGCATCAAACAGGACATTTTCAATCACTGATGAATTATTAACATCCCCTCTGTAAGCACGAAGACAGTTTTCAAACAGTTCATTGGCTTCAGATTGCTTCGAGTTTTGTCGTTTTAACTTCAACCCTGGAATTGACAGTGAAAAAGAAGGTAGCCATACGTTAGTGAAAAATCATTTGTTAAAAGAATCGAATAGATTTAGAGTATAAAGAGTGAATGTGCTATTAATAGATGTTCTGTGTATATTGTAATGGAATAGCTATTCTCTCACATTATTATCTCTGACTCTCTTAAGTCCTTAGGAGTTAGTACCAAACTGAAAGCGAAGTCTTTGGCAATTACTGTAAACATCCCTAATCACAACAAAAGGAGATGCTAGACCCCCTCAACCACGAAGGCTAGAGGAGAAATTACACAGTTTTCATAATAGACTATGTTACTTGTCTATTATTTTACTAAAAAAACTCCCACATTTTTAAAACTAATGAGTCAATAGTCAGTTTATGTTAAATTAGTTTTTTTTTTTTCATAAACTAACTTAGCAATTTTAAACATATGGAAGTATTTTAATGGAATGGTGAACAAATAACATGACCCACCATGGAGATTGTATAATTTCTCCTAAAGGAGAGGCCTCCTCCTCATAACCAGACCTAACTATAGATTTATTCACCATGATGTGAGGAGGTTGTGCTAAACGGATAATATGACGGAGTTGAGGCACTAATGGTGCAAGGAGGAAGACACTCGTCAGCTGCTAGACTCAATTTGCAATTCAAAAAGGAATAGAGACTGAATGGAGAGGAACATACAGGCTAGGGAGATTTCTTTTGAATGATACGGGGATAGATTCAAAAGGTGTAGAAGCAAGGACTCCAGCAATTTGATGAAAGTCCCAGCCCACAGATTCATCCCAGACATCGAAAGCTTTAAGATCCAACGGAGCAAACATCCGTAATCTCCAGCCATTGAGGGAGATGAGATCGGAGGGAGTAAAGGACAGATTGGCCCACACTAACAGCAAGAAAACAACTCTTGGAAAGTTGCTCCCAACCAGATAAAATGTGTACCAGAAGAAATTAATGCGGGCATTACATGTGAGAGGGTGGAAACATACACTAGATACATGGTCTATTTTCACTTGGTAAAGTAACTTAAAGTTGATACAAGTCCATTGCTTGAGGACATGAGTCACCTCGGACAAGGACTAGGGGTGATTGATGGAGAAGAATTATGACATGGTAGCTCAATCGATAGAGATGTTCAAAGTTTTAAGGTTGGACCAAGCTAAATAAATATATAAAAACTAACACTCTTGACTAAAAAATAAAAATTATCAATAGAGATTCAAGATTAAGGGGGCTAATATAAAATTATTTTTTTTCATAATTTATTACAGGTTTTCATACCACCATAACAATGTTTTTATATGTTTAATATATTTATGCAATTTCGAAGAGTCTTGTAACTTAATTAGTTGGCAACTCTTGGTGTGTACATGACATCTAGAGTTTAAATCCCTCTTTTCTTATTGTAAATATCGAACTATTAAAAAAAAACATTTATGCAATTAGAAAATAAATATATTTTTGTCCCACTAGCCTGCATTCTAATGGGAAAAAATGAGGGTGGAAGGGGGCTGGGGGAAGCTAGGTCCAACTAGTAAACTCGTGAAACCAGTTGCACTGCGGGTTGACCCAGATAATGGTCGATTCCTAGTTTGTCCAGTCCACCCAATCCAATTTTGAAACACCATGCTTTAATAATATTTACTTTAGAAAGTTGTCTCATGAGGTATTTTCTTTGGTTTCATAGTTGGTAGAGCAGTAAACCCATTAAAAAACTATTTTTAACCTCTGTAAATGCTTCAATCCCATTATAATAAGGCCCATAGTGATATTAGATATACCACAAATTTTACGACATAAAACTATGTCACCAATTGCAAAAAAACAATGCAGAACATTTATTTATCAGGTAGTTTAAATCAAACAATCACATTTATCAATGCATCTATTTCTATGCTTTATATAATAAAATTTGTAGTACATTTAGTATTTATAAAATTGTGTAGTAATTAGTAGTCTAAGAAACAAACAAAAAAAAGGGTATCCACGATTTTTCATACCTACAAAAAGGTCTACAAAACTAAAACCAATTGAAAACCATAAATAGTTGGGAAATTTTTTTTTTTCTGAGGTTTTAATTTTTGTAGATTAATATCCTACACAATACAATGTCAATATTATCTACCTAATTTTAAACATGCCTATTGATGAGGAGAAAAATCACCCTCGTCCAAAAGAAGAGAAAGCCAACTTCGTCCATCAAGCCAAAATCGTCCATGTGACGAACAACTATAGTATACATCAAATGAGTTCCCTATAAATGGCATGAATAATGGTTATTGTGCTAGACAGGAAAAAGCGTAACTTATGAACCAACAGGTAGAAGACCATTGAAGTCTATTATGCCTCCACATTCATTACTGATGAATTACTAAGATTGTCCATCTCTCAATAGATGAATTAAACGCTATTCAATACAAGGCATAACGTATGGAAATCAATGATGGACAATGCCATAAAAGACATTCAATGTCTAAGACAGCTAAGGAGTAAGGTACGAGCGCCAACGAATGAGTAGCCATTTTGTAAACGATAAAAGCCAGCAATTAATACCAATAACTCCATATTTCATGAATGTATATATTCATTTAGACAACGAAGACAAGGGCTATAAAACCCCACACAAACCAAAGGCAAAGATACACACAATTCTCAGCCTAAAAACTATTCATAAGTTGAATTCTTCTACAATATACTTCAATTGAATCCCATTCTAACTTAATCATCGGAGGGTGTTTGGCAAACACCACACTAGTGTGTCTATATTTCTCTATTCCATATCTTATTGTAGGTTTGTCTCTAGACGAATCCAACACCTTCATCCATCCATATTGACAAGGAGAGAAGAACAACACCAACAGGTTCATCTCTGGATGAATCCAATGCCTTCATCCATCTGTATCGATGAGAAGTTCATACCGACAATTTTTTGTATCAATAGTTTGCCGCCGTCTGTAGGGAATGTTTGCAAAGCCATACATTTTCCCTTTTCTTGACAAAAGAATTCCTCTTGATACTAGTTGGATTCCACAACATAGCAAATTTGTAGGGTCTCACAATTGCTATGTTGAAATCGTCCTTTTGCACAAACGAAGAACTCAACTGATGATTTTCTGCATCACTAGTAGGGATAGAGTAATTAGCCATCACTTTACTCCTAAGATAAAAGGCCATATGGTCCAAATCAAGGAAGTTAATTCCGTACCATACTGGCCAGTACAGCCAAAATTTTTCATGTCGGTGCTTGGACCAGTACGGAAACTGGGTTGATTCATACCATCCCAAATATCGGTGTGTTTCGGCTTGTTTCAGCCATTTCGGCGAATTTTGATGCTTTTTGGCAATAACTTCAATCTAGACTGGTACAAACTAAGATAGGTTTTCATTAAAAAAAAATTGCTACTCACAGTGCCTTTTCACCATTGTTGAATCTTCATCCACCAATGAGATACTGTCAGATCTTGAGGCTTGAGCTTGCTGCCATCTTATAGTAGCTTCTTCAGTTTTCTTTTCTTCCTCGATGTCACTCTCTTTCTTTTGGCATTTCTAGGTTCCTAAACAAAATGTTAGCAGAGAAACTCAAGGGACAAGAGGTCAAGATGACTTCTACTGTTTCACACCTAACCACTTTCCACTTCTAATTAAAAGCTAATTGTTTTTTGTTTTGTTTTGTTTTTTTTTTTTTTTTTTTTTTTTTTTTTTTTTTTTTTTTTTTTTTTAATAACAAAAGTTACTAATGGGCAGACGAACCAACGTGGTTTATCTACCACTCTTTTCCTTCTTCTTTTTTTATTTTTATTTTTTGTTTTTTAATTTCTTAGAAATCGTTTATAATTTAATATTCTTTTTCTTTTTGACCCCTCCTATGTAGAAGGCTTACTATGCTTTTTTATTTTTTATTTTTTTTTATTGAGTAGTGAAATGGTTTAAAATAATTTGAACAAAGGAGGTAAAAATTTGAAATGTAATTAGATATATCAATTTAAATAGATTTTTTTTAAGTATATATATATATATATATATAATTGCAGTAACTCCAAAACGGTACACTAGTATCAACCAGTACCGAAATATTTTATTTTCCTAATCAAAGCGAAACGACTTCCAGTACGGTATTGACTCCCTTTGTCCAAACTTGATCAATGACATCAGTCAATCAGAAATTGGAAATCCCCCCATCGCCGTAGATAAGCAATTACAGACGCTTTCCGCTACCATTGAAAAACTTACCCAACAAAATGAAGCCCTAGTGCAACAGAATCAAGCGTAGGTAGTACAAATCAAACAACTGCGAAAGAGATGACGTAAAGCTAGCAACCACCAAAAGCGCAACAACCATTGCCAATCAGGGAATGATCATCGTGAGGAAGACGAGGCTGAGAGCAATGCACCTAGTAGGTGGACTGGAAGAGGAAGTGCACCACCTTACGAACTAGAAGTTGGCAATGCATGATGGGAGGTTAAGATGAAGGCAATGAAGGATAGGATGGATCTTATGATAAATGCCATGAAAGGATGAACAACAACGCTTGATGACCTAGTACATCGCATTGACTCTCTTTTCACAGCATAAGTCATATCTTGCCCTCTACCACCTAAGTTTTGAATGCCGTCCTTGGAGACTTATGATGGGATGAAAGACACACTTGACCATCTTGAATCTTTCAAGACTCTTATGCACCTCCATGGCGTCTCTAACGAGATAATGCATCGAGCCTTTCCAACCACCATGAAAGGTCTAGCACGAGTTTGGTTTAGCAAGATCAAGTCAAACACTTTGTCACCCACTTTATCGGGGGGCAAAGGCATAAACACTCAACACATGCTCTAATGCAAATCAAGCAATGGGAAGACGAGAGCCTAAGATCATATGTGGCTCGATTCAACAAGGAACCCCTAGTAATAGATGAAGCAGACGAGATGGTCCTTGTAACACCTTTCTCTAGCGGGCTCAAAGAAGGAGAATTCCTCTTCTCTTTGCTAAAGAATAAGCCAAAGATCATGGCTAATATGCTTTTTAAAGCCAACAAGTACATGAATGCGGAAGACGCACTAATTTCTCATAGGATGAAAAAGGTAAGAGGAAGAGAGAAAGCATAAAAGACACCCAACTTGACACTAGAGAGAAGACCTCACGGTACGATGGGAAGAGAGACGATAGGAAGGCGAGGCCTCCATCTGAGCAAATCATCAACTTCACCCCCATTAAATACTTCATTAGATTAAATATTGATGCAGATCAATGACGACCCTACACTCACTTGGCGAGAAAAGCTTAAAGGAGACCTAGACAAGCGATCCAGGGAAAAATATTGCCGCTTCCATCATGACCATGGACACTATTAGGTTCTAAGACTTTAGGTTTAAATGTATTAGAACTTAATTATGTAATGTTGGTAAACCATGATCAAACTATTTAGTCTTGTTTTAGACTTGCTCGAAGTATTTGTATGTAAAGTTGATGAGTAATTGTAGAAAATTACTATTAACTTTCTGCAAAGCTCGATTGATCGAAGCTCGTGCAAATTTTTTTTCTGTAGATTTTCCAACTCAACCCAAGCTCGATTGACATGTAGGGTTTTATGTTTTTCCTTAAGTATAAAAGAAAAAACCCTAGCCATGTTTTATGGTTGTTGTTTATGCTGTGTGTATGAATCTCTTCTGAGATCTAGAGGTGTTTGCCTTCATACATACTTAGGGTTTCCAATCTCAAGATTAATGTCGAGAGCTTGGTGATCGTTTCAGTTACTGCATAAAGAGCTTAAAGAAAACATAAGTGAAAATACTTATGGTTGATGTGGATCCAAGAAAGAAGTAGTTTTTGGATTCAAAGTTATCACGTGGTCGTGGTAGTAAGTTTTCTACTCGAGATAGCAATAGGATGTTAGTGGTCTAAGTCGCTATTGTGTAAACTTCAATTCTTTCATAGTGGATCTGTTTAACCTTGAGGATAGCTAGGTTAAATCCTCCCCAGACTTTTTACCGGTTTGGTTTTCTTGGAGTATCATATCGTTGTATTATTTATTTTCCGCACTATTTCAATGATATGATTTATCCGTGTTAACCTAGATCTGCATAATTTATCTAAGTTAATCACTTGGCTAAATAACTAGCTTAATCTGTTTATGTTTAAGGGGTCTAAAAATGTACAAGTGGTATCAGAGTTGGTTAGCTTTAGTGTTTAGATCCTTTGATCTAAAAGTTGATCCTTGACCCCTGTTGTCATGGAACACAGTCACTCTCTTGTTATCCCACCTCACTTTGATGGGAATAATTATGCTTATTGGAAACTAAGATGAAAGCATTCTTGAAATCTATTGATGAGAGAGTTTGGAATTCCATTGAATACAGATGGGAGAAGCCCACTACTCCTGTTAGTGAGTGGTAAACTTCTTAGAAAGAAGCAGCCGCTTTTAATAGCAAAGTTATGAATGTTATTTTTAATACTGTTTCTATGGAGGAATTCAAGAGAATCTCAAATGTTGAGGTCGCTCACACTACATGGAATATTCTCCAAACTGTGCATGAAGGCACAAAAGTAGTTAAGATCAACAAGTTGCAGCAGTTAACAACTAGATTTGAAAGCATTAGGATGTCTGATGATAAAAGTTTTGATGAATTCTATGCTAAGCTTAATGATATTGTTAATTTTGCTTATAATTTAGGTGAAATCTATGATCAATCGAAGATTGTTAGGAAGATACTTAGATCTTTGACTGAGGACTTTAGACCCAAAGTGACTACCATCACTTAAAGCAAGGATATGGACTCCATCCCTGTTGATGAACTTGTAGGATCTCTTCAGTCCTATGAGTTGGACCTACCTAAGACAAGCAAATCCAAATCAATGGCTCTTAAGTTGGTTGATGATATTGATGTGAATGGATTTGATGATAAGCTCTCTACTACAAAGATTTCCTATCTTGCCAAGAACTTTTTAAAAACTTTTTTAGAAACAACAGCAGAAGGGTAAGAGATAAAAACAATGTTGAACCTAGAAATTTTAGGAGGAATGATCCCACTAAGGTGAATAACACTAAAAAACCTAAAGAGAAAGTAGGTTAACCTTCTAATAATTCTATGGGTCAACAATGTTTTGGTTGTCAAGGGTATGGTCAGGTGAAATCAGAATGTCCTACATTCTTGAGGTCTAAGGGTAAGGCTATGGCTGTAACCCTTAGTGATGATGAAGTTTCTGACAATGAGTCTGGTAGTGATGAGGGTGGAAACTTCATTACTTTCACAGCTACTGCTATAGTTGATAAAAATGTTGTTGTTGAAGAGAACCCTTCTGATGGGGAACTCTCTGAGGATGCAGATTTGCAAGAAGCCTACAATAAGCTTTGAAAAGTTGCTACAAAGGATGCTGTGAGTGTTGATTTAGGCTTAAAGAAAATTGTATCTCTTGAACTTGATAAGAAAATTTCTTTTGAAGTTGTTCAATGCTAATGAATTGTTAAATAATGTGAAGTCTGAAAACATGCTTTTACGTGATAAAGTTAAGAATTTGGAACTTGAATTATCTATTGCTAGATAACAAATAAATAAATCTGCTAGTTCCAAACTTGATCACATGCTGGGTATTTAAAAGTCTCCCTCAAATAAAATTGGTTTAGGTTTTGTAGAAAGCATCTTTGTGCCTGAAACTCATTCCACAAACTTTGTTCCTTCTTCTGAGCCTCCCCTGAGTGAGGTTGTCAAACCTATAGAAATTACACCTCCTAGGAAGATTAGGGTTGATCTTAAAGAGTCTAAGCCTAAGAATTCTATCCTTTCTAAGGACAAGTTGCATGATATGCCTACTTGGGTTTGTCATTTTTGTGAAAAGTCTGGGCACATTTCTCCAAACTGTTTCAAGTTGCAAACTGTTAGGCAAGAAAATAAACCAAAAGTATCTATGCCTCAAGCACAAGATTCTATGGTACTTATTGGTGAGTTGGTAAATGCTTTAAACTTTTATTTCAATCCAAGAGTTGGTCATCATTCTAATGTGAATAATAATTCCAATGCCAGTGTTGCATCTAAAAGGTTTTGGATGCAAAAGGCTCAATCTAATTGAGCCTTCTAATATGGTCTTTGTGCTTCATCGCTCTACTCTTTGTGATCATTCTTCTTTATTATTTTTGTTCTCTTTGTTTTTCTAGGATTTGCATTGCATAACATTCATGCATTTCATTCTAGGTTGTTTTTGTTATTTCTTTTCAAAATAAATAAATAAATATTAAAAATTAAAAAAAAAAAAAAAGAGGAAAAGGGAAGCAAAATGTGTTTTGCATTATTTTTCTTCGATTTTACATAACATGTCTATGTACCTTGTTTAGCTTGGATGAGCTTATTTATTGTACTTTACTAGTTTGAGCTTTGTAGTGCATGTTGTGTGGGAAGATGTTTA
This sequence comes from Quercus alba, assembly GCA_036321655.1. Lineage (NCBI taxonomy): Eukaryota > Viridiplantae > Streptophyta > Magnoliopsida > Fagales > Fagaceae > Quercus > Quercus alba. Next base: position 75,191,525 of record CM070299.1, on the reverse strand, counting down.
TAGTTTTTGATTACTTTGTCTTGATCTTAAAGTCACATGCTTTTATTTGTTGGACTTGAAATTATTGAGAAAGAAATAAATAACTATCTCACCACTGTTTACTAGCCAATCACACACACCTTAGTGCATATTATAAGATTTTGTGCTCGAGAAAGTATAACACATGCACGAAAAGAACATAAGGTGTAGCCACGGTATAATTGCTAAAATTAGTGTGTACATTATTGGACTATAATTAATTCAATCAAATAAAATTGGTGTGTACATTATCTTGGCTATTTTAATAAGTTTTTGATAAAATAAAATTGGTTTGTACATTATGAGGCAAATCAAGAAACTTACATGATTGCAAGCTTGTTTTCTAGGAGATGTGGGAGTTATATGATTTAACTCTTTAGGTGATAGTCTCTTTCAAATTTATGTGATGAATTTTGTAGAAATTGTGCTTGATTACTATTCACATGTCACCTCACATGTATCTCAAGTTTTTGCTAGTTGCACACATTACACAAGTTACTCTTTGCTAAACTTTGTACATGTTATTGTGTGTGATTTTGTTGTGGCCATACATGTTATTGTGTGTTTGAAGTTTGAGATTTAAGGAAAAATTGATTGAAATTCTTATTTTTTGGAGATCTGGGTTCAATATAAGTGTTTTTGAAAAACATTTCATATCATATTCATGCATTCTATTCATAAAATACGATGCTTTAAGGAGTTTTTGCATAAAATTGCTCTGTTTTTCAAAATTTTGATTTTTCCAAATTTTTAATCGATCGAACTTGTTGCTCGACCAATCGAAATTGCGATTAAAATTTCAGTTTGAATCTGCCTGGTTCGATCAATGCTCGATCGTTGCTGGATCGATCGAATGTAATTTTTGATCGATCGAATCTATTTTTCGGTCAATCGAAAATCGTTTAGAGAATTTTTTAAAAAACATAAGCTTTTCATGTGTTCATCACTATTTCAACTTTTTCAAAAAGCTTTTCTCTCTCTCTTCGAACAATCCAGATTCAAAGTCAAGATTTTTTTCGTTTTCCCACAAATTTTTTCAAGGGTTTTTGTCTTCATACACCGGTAAGTCCCTTTTACCCTTCCGTTTTCAATTATTTTCATTTTTCATGCATTTTTTCATGCATTTTAGGGAGAAATTCGAACCTATTGTTAAGGACATATTTTATATAATTGGCTAATATTTTGACAAAACGCACTTTACTTATATTTGGGTAGATCTAGGATGTGTTTAATACTTCAAGAAACATGTTGTTCAAGTCTAGTATTAAAGCCACGAATATTGGACCAAGAAACAAGTGAAGAAAAGCTATTCACTAAAGCTGGACAGATAGCTCAATAGTTGCTCGACAGATAGCTATATATCGAGGTTTAATGAGGCTCGACAAATACTATCTATCGAGGTTACGGGAATTCAAATTTTCAGATCTGATTTTCAACACATGCTTATGTATTTGTGTAAGGTTTCTTTTCTCACAACCCTAGACATATATAAGGCTTATTTTAGAGGCCGTCACATAAAAGAATACAAGGAGAACACATGCAAAAAGTGACCGATGCCTTATTCTCTCTAAAAGAAGCTACTGTGTCTTTGTGTCTTAGGGTTTTGTAACCAAGTGCTTATTGATCTTCATTGTTAATGAAGTGAAGAACTTTGCGGCCAACATCTTCCTCAAGTTGGTGAGTGAGTCACGTACTGGGATTCGTGAAAAGGAGTTAGTCACGTATTGGGATTCATGTAATAAAAAGGGTGGCGTTCATATATTGAAGAGTTCAGAGGTTCTGAAACGGTAGAAGGTTTCTACTGTAAATTCATCTACAAGGATTGTAAAGTCTAGGGTCAACGGTTTTGTACTAGATCTAAAACTTCTCTTTACTATAGTGGATTGCTTTTTGGGAAGGTTTCCCCCCAGGTTTTTTACCGTGAAACTAGTTTGTTTCATTGGTTTTCCTAGGTGATCATATCTTGTCTTATTTATTTTTCCGCTGCATGATTTTGACATGATATTGATATTTTTTTTGTTTTAACATGTTTTATTCATAATAAATCTAATCAACAACTTAGATTTAAAACTTGTTAATTTTATCAACCGAGGTCTAAGTTTCCCAACAAGTGGTATCAGAGCGGGTACACTCTGATTGGATTAATTTCCTGAGTGTGATCCTTGACCCTAATTGTCATGGATCGTGGACAATCTCTTTTGATTCCTCCTTTATTTGATGGCACTAATTATGTGTAGTGGAAAGTTTGTATGAAAGTTTTTTTTGCAGGCTCTAGGTGAACAGGTATGGCAAGTTGTTGTAATGGGCTAGATTAAGCCAAAAGAAGTGTCGGTGGATTGGGATGATGCAACAATCATAGCGGCAAATTTCAACAGTAGGGCCTCCAATGCTTTGTTTTGTGGGGTGACTAATGAGAAATTCAAGAAAATATCATCCACGGAAGTTGCCAAGGAAACATGGACCATTCTTGAGACCACCTATGAAGGTACCAAGGTAGTAAAGACTGTGAAGTTTCAAAGACTCACTAGTAGTTTTGAAGAAGTAAGGATGGAGGAAGATGAGACCTTTGATGAATTCTATGCTAAACTCAAGGATATTATGAATTCTGCTTTCAATCTTGGAGAATCTATTGCGGAATCCAAAATTGTTTGGAAAATCCTTAGGTCCTTACTTGAAAAATTCCATGCCAAGATCACTACCATTGAGGAAGTGAAAGACATTGATCAACTTCCTTTGACTGAGCTTGCAGGGAACCTTCAAACTTATGAGATGGGATTAGGCTCAATGGGAAAAGGTGGAAAGAGTAAAACCTTGGCTCTTAAGGGTATAGATGAATGGATTAAAGACTCTTAAGATGAAGATGATGATGAGGATGAGGATCTAACCTTCATAATTGATGAGATTATCAGGCTTCTTCAATTTAGGAAAAAGGATAAGGGAAAACTTTCTAGGAAATCTAAATCCTCTAGAAAGGGCAAGAATGAGAAACCCCTCATCCAATGCCATGAGTGCAAAGGTTTTGGTCATATGAGGATAGAGTGTCCAAATTACCTTATGAAGGAAAAGACCGAGAAGTCAAAAGATAAAGAGTTGGTTGCTACCTGGAGTGATACTAAGAATGACTCTTCTGATGAGTATGTGGATGAATGTAGTCACGTTATGGCTTTTGCTGCCACAAGTGATAAGGTGATTCTGGAGAGTGCTAGTAACAGTGAGGATTCTTCTGATGATGAAGTACCCAAGAAATTGACCCTTTAGGAAGCCTATGATAAGCTATGCATTGAATTTAAAAATCTAAAAAGACTTCTCATCTTTATAGAAAAGAGCTTAATGAGGTAAAAACTGAAAAAGCTGATCTGTTAGTCAAACTAGATGAGACTACAAGGTTAGTTGAGACTCTTGTTATGGAGAACACCTCATTGGAAGAGAAGGTCAAGAATCTTAAGGTTGAGCTTAGTTAAGCTAGAACTCAAATAGAGAGGATGTCTAGTCCAAAGCTTGATGAAGTCTTGAGTCCTCAAAAGCCTAGTTTTGATAAAACTGGCTTAGGATATGCTGTTTCCTCCAGCCCCTCCTCTTCCACGACATCTGGATCAAGGACTGTCTTTGTGCCCCAATTTGAGAAAGGTAATAAAGGTATGAAATCCAAAATTGATTTGACTAATTCTAAATCCTTTGTTAGACCTCATGTTTGTCACCATTGTGGTATTCATGGACACATTCGTAATTGCTTTAAGTTATATCCTAAAAAGCAAGTGTCCAAACGGTCACAGGTTTCCTCTCAATGACCTATACCTTTGTTTGGAGAGTTATTAAAAGCTTTGAGCTTTTTAACTCAATTTCAGAAGAATTCTAGTTCTTCTATATCCTTTAGTAGACATACTAGGACACGTGCCTTTTCATCTTCATAGCCAAAGATTCATGCTGTGTGGGTGAGAAAGGAGTCTAAGACTTAATTGTCTTTTTTGTTGTCCTTTACTTTAATTCTTTCTATCTAAAGTAGGAATTTCTTTGCTTGATTTCTTATTTGCTTTTGGAATCATGCTTTCATGCATCTGCTCCCTTTTATCATGCCTTCATGCATATGCATCTTTCTTTCATGCTTTCATGTTGTTTGTCTGTTTTTGTTTGGTTGTTTAGTTTTTATTTTGTTTTGTTTTCAAAATAAAAATAAAAATTGAAAAATCAGAAAAATACAAAAAACAATGTGTGTTTGTATATATTGGTACTTGTGTGCCTTGGATGGCCATTGAAACAAAGTTTTCTAAACTTTGTATCTCTTGTAGCTTAGATGAGCATCTCTATGCACAACTAAGCAAGTGAGCTTTGTGGCTCGTATTTGTGATGAGTAAGGTTAAATGATCTCTTGTACTTAACACTCGTATTACTCTTTTTGACGAGAAGGACTAGAAAATCCTAAGAGAAAGGCATAAATAACCATCTCACCACTCTTTCCCGCCAATCATGAAATGACATCTCTATGCTTCAGCATAGCAAAAGTGCAATGTCAATGACATTTGTGAGATTTGGCATAGCAAAATTGGAATGTCATAAGCTTACCATCATTGGGTATTTCTTTTCTCTATCTTATATGCCCATGCATGATTTGCTTAAAATGAAAAATATGCAAAGAAAAATAAAAAGAAAAAATATCAAAATACTTTATATATGATTGCAAGCGTGTATTCTAAGAGATGTGGGAGTTATAGGATGTACCTCGAAGGTGATAGTCCCCATTAAATAGTTATGATTGTGTGTGAGTTAAAGTGATTTTCTCATATCTCAAATAATCATAACATGTATACACTTATGCAATCTTGCGATGTTTTTCACACACAACATGCAATATTCTTTGCTACTCCTAATACATGTGTAGGTACAATGTGATTTGACCATCACAAGGTTTACATGTGTTAATGTATGCTCGCTAAACTGTCTTAACTTGTTTTTAAAATATAAAATTAGTTAGACTTGTTTAGTGTATGTGTGTGTGTATTTTTGGGATCTATGTGCTTAAAATTTTTGTTGAGAGATGATTTTGAGAACTTAAAATACTGTTTGGATCCTTGGTTGAGTTGCATGCTTGATTGCATTCATATCAGTTTTTTTCTCTTCTTGAAAAACTATTTTTAAGCAATCTCGACAGCTTCTCGACACCTCCTCGACACCTGACTATCTATCGAGCTTTTCAACTTCCTCTTATTGCAATCTTGATAGCTTCTTGATAGCTAGGTGGATCGATCTAGATTTCTTCTGAATTCTCGATAGCTTCTTGACAGCTTCTCGATCCATCGAGGTTGGCTCGATAGCATCTCGACACCTCTCGATTGATCGAAATCCTCTTGCATGCATTGTTTTTCACATGTTTTGCATCTTTATTTTATTTTGTCATCCATAGCATCTTGTTTCATTACATTCATGCATTTTTATGTAGGCTTTGTGCCCCATTGATCATCTTTGATCATCTTTATATTTCTCGGGTGAAGTATTCTAGTTTCTTGTACCCTTTGTCAATCATGACAAAAAGGGGGAGAAATTATGGAAATATGTGACTTCTTTTTAAAGATTCTATATGTTAGGGGGAGAAATACATGCCTCTATAAGGGGGAGATGTGTTTCATCTTGTTAGGTGGAGTGCTTACCTCCTTCTTCTTATACACCGGTCTTGTGACTATGTTTACATACATTGTGCTTATCTTTGATATATATGTATATATATGATGTATGTCTTCTTCACCTACCTCTACATGTGTTGTTTCTTTTCTATCTCCATACACATGTTTCTTATACTTGTATGCATTCTATTATTTCTGTTTCATACAAAGATGTCTTGATGAATTTTGTTTAAAGTATTTCAGAAATACGGGTTGTCAAAGTCTACTTGCCATAAACTCTCTTCTTGCAAAGTTTTTCAAGAGTTTGTGTTAGGATAGATTTTATTATATTCCACAAGTGAGTATGAGTCGAGTGATTTATGACTTCTCTCATATGTTCATTTGTTTGTTGCGGTTTTGACATGGATTGCCAAAGGGGGAAATTGTTAAGGACATATTTTATGTAATTGGCTAATCTTTTGACAAAATGCACTTTACTTGTATTTATGTAGATCTAGGATGTGTTTAATACTTCAAGAAACATGTTGTTCAATTCTAGTATTAAAACCATGAAGATTGGACCAAGAAACAAATGAAGAAAAGCTATTCACTAAAGCTAGACAGATAGCTCGACAGCTGCTTGATAGATAGCATCGAGGTTACGGGAATTCAGATTTTCAGATCTAATTTTTAGCCCATGCTTATGTATTTGTGTAGGGTTTCTTTTCTCACAACTCTAGACATATATAAGGCTTATTTTAGAGGCCATCACATAAGAGAATACAAGGAGAACACATGCAAAAAGTGATTGATGCCTTATTCTCTCTGAAAGAAGCTACTGTGTCTTTGCACCTTAGGGTTTTGTAACCAAGTGCTTCTTGATTTTCATTTTTGATGAAGTAAAGAACTTTGCAGCCAACATCTTCCTCAAGTTGGTGAGTGAGTCATATATTGGGATTCGTGCAAAGGAGTTAGTCACGTACTAGGATCTGTGCAACAAAAATGGTGGCGTTCATATATTGAAGAGTTCAGAGGTTCTGAAGTGGTAGAAGGTTTCTGCTGTAAGTTAATCTACGAGGATTGTAGAGTCTAGGGACAAAGGTTTTTAAGTAGATCTAAAACTTCTCTTTACTATAGTGGATTGCTTTTTGGGAAGGTTTCCCCTCAGGTTTTTTATTGTGAAACTAGATCGTTTTATTGGTTTTCCTAGGTTATCATATCTTGTCTTATTTATTTTTCTGCTGCATGATTTTGACATGATATTGATGTTTATTTGTTTTAACAAGTTTTATTCATAATAAATCTAATTAACAACTTAGATTTAAAACTTGTTAATTCTATCAACTAGGGTCTAAATTTCCCAACACCTATGAAAATTTGGGGTTTTTGTTGTTTTCAATCATTTCTTTCAAAATTGATCAATGGGTTTTTGTTGTTGGATGATAGTAAACTGATCTTTGTGGTTTAATTTGATCAATTTGATGAATTGGAAAAATTGGATTTTCTAAGGCTTGAAACTACTCAATTTGGGGATTTTGTTCAATTAAGCATATATTGATGAAATTGGCTTGTTTGATTGATAAATTTTGTCATTATATTCTGTTATCCAACTTGTGTAATAATCAATTGATCCATTTTTTGGGATTTTTGAAAGTGGGTTTTCAAAATTTGGGGTTTTTGATATAAACTCTATGTTCAAGCCAAATTTGTGTTTCTAAAGTATAATTGGACTATTCTCAATGCATTAGAGCATGCATCATGTGTTAATGCTGTTCATGCATCATATAGATTGTTATTTTCTATATTTTTTTTTGCTCTAACTGTGTCTGATGCAGTTTTCCCTTGGGTTTTTCTTTTTTTTCTTTTGTCTCTCTTTTGTCTATCCTATTCCTACCTTAGCATCATGGTTAGGAAGACTAGAGCCCATAGGACATCCTCTTCATCTTTTACTCCATCCTTTGATAGTGAGAAGTTTCTAAGTGTGAAAAACTAAGAGACTTATGAGAAGCTGAACCTTCTTAGATCTGTGTGGGCTGAGAGGAAGATAGTTTTAGATGAGCTTGACCCAGAGATTAGGAGAAACTTTGAGTGTAGGGACTGGTTACCTTCGGTGGATATTGATCATTCTCCTCCAGCTACCTTGATCAAAGAGTTTTACTTGAACCTCTTTGTCCACTCCAATGATTCCAACACTCAGTATGTGAAGAGATGGATATGAGGTGAAGAATACACTATTACTCCTATGGTAGTGGCCTCTGCTATTGGGGTGCCTAAGGTCCAGCATCCTATTTATCCTTATGATGAGTCTCCTCCCCATGATAACATTATGTCATATCTTACTGGGACTTCTATCTAGTAGGGTTCTGATCCTCGGATCACTTCTCACGAGTCGACCGAGATTCATCATCTCTTTTTCCAGATTTCTTGCCATTCGATCTAGCCCATCTCTCATTTGCATACTATTCCGATTAAAAGATGTGCATTTTTGTATGCCCTTGTCACAGATGCTCCTATGAGTTTTCCTCATCTTTTTATTCGATCTTTAGTTAAGGTTCGTAGAAGTAGTTCTTCTGCTCATGCTCTTTTCTTTCTAGTTTTTATTCATCGGATTTTGTTACATTTAGGTTTAGAGGACTTTCCTACATCTGAGCCCGTACATATTATGGCTCCCATAGGTGCCACCTTTCTTAGGCAAAGGGCTGCTCAGATGCGAGCTAGCTCTAAATGCCCTAGAGTAGAGTCTTCCTCTGGTGCACCTCCTCCTCCTCCTCCTTCTTCAGGTGATTCGGCTGCTGATGAGTTCGTTGATCTGCTTGTTGCTGCTTCTCCTCCACCTTCTACTTTAGATGATTCGAGCATTCGTCGTATGTTGGATACTGTCATGACCATTTAGGCGACTCATGGTTAGCTTTTGGTGGACGTGCTTACCGAGCTACAGGCATTGCGTGCAGAGTTGGCGAGTTTTAGATGGTCACCTCCCCTACCTCCTTTTGATGATGAGTGATTGCCTTTTGGTAATTCATCACAAAAAGGGGGAGTACATATGGATGGAGATTTCATTGATAGGGGGAGATTTTTTTGTTTGGGAGTTTTGGAGTTTTAGATTGTACCTAGGTGCTTCACTTTGTACTTATTTTTGGCTCATGATGTATTTATTATTCATGATATATATCTCTTATTTTATGTTATGTGAAATCAAGAATTTATTTTGTTTTACTTGTATTTTCCACACATGCTTTTATGTGTTTGTTAAGTGTTACAGGAATATACAGGTTAATTTAGTCGTGCTGCTGTCTACACTTGCAACTGATAGATAGTAGTTGAGTTGAATTTGTTTTTGTTGGGCAATGTTATTGTAATGTGTTGTTTTTTGTAAACTTTAAGCATTTTGTTTATTTTGTGTTTTTGTCACGGATTGCCAAAGGGGGAGTTTGTTAGGTTCTAAGACTTTATGTTTAAATATATTAAAACTTCATTATGTAATGTTGGCAAACCATGATCAAAACATTTAGTCTTGTTTTAGACTTGCTTAAAGTATTTGTATGTAAAGTTAGAATCGAGTAGTTGCAAAAAATTACTGTTAACATTCTGCAAGGCTTGATCGATCAAAAATTAGACTCGATCAATTGAAGCTTATACAGATTGTTTTTCTGCAAATTTTCCAACTCAGCCCAAACCCGTTTGATGTGTAAGGTTTTATGTTTTGCCTTAAGTATAAAAGGAAAAACCCTAACCACGTTTTATGGTTGCTTTTTATGCTATGTATGAATCACTTGTGAGATCTAGTGGTGTTTTCCTTCATACATACTTAGGGTTTCCAATCTCATGATTGATGTCAAGAGCTTGGTGATCGTTTCAGTTGCTGCATAAAGAGCTTAAAGAAAACACATGTGAGAGTACTTGTGGTTGCTGTGAATCCAAGAAAGAAGTAGTCTGTAGACTTGGAGCTGTCACGTGGTCATGGTAGTAAGTTTCCTACTGAGGTAGCAATAGGATGTTAGTGGTCTAAGTCGCTATTGTGTAAACTTCAATTCTTTTATAGTGGATCTGTTTTATCTTGAGGATAGCTTGGTTAAATCCTTCCCAGGTTTTTTATTGGTTTGGTTTTCCTGGGTTATCATATTGTTGTGTTATTTATTTTCCGCACTGTTTCAATGATATGATTTATCCTTGTTAACCTAGATCTGCATAATTTATCTAAGTTAGTCACTCGGCTAAATAACTAGGTTAATCTGTTTGTGTTTAAGGGGTCTAAAAACGTACAGACCCAATACTTCCAAATGCTTCGAATTGAAAAGTCAAATCGAAGCCCTTATTAGAAAAGGGAAGTTGCAATGATTTATTAGAGGTAGACCTGGGATACAACCTCTACAAGGATCAAAGCAACTGGGTAGAACATAAAAGTGATCTAGAGCACCCCTTGGAAAGATAAGAATGATCACAAGAGACAGTGCAAGATTGATGGTAGAGTGGAAGAGTAACTTAGAGCACCCTTTGAAGACCAAAGATTGATGGTAGAATCAAAAGAGGAACTAGAAAGTCTCTTTGGACAACAACCATCCGACAAGAAACACCTGAAGGGTAGAAGCTACCTCATCCTTGGAACGCCAAACACTTTACTACTAGTAGTTCACTCCTTCACTCCCTAAAACCATGTTTACATTTACTCTATTTGCATTTCCTTTGCATACATTGCCTATAAGTGTCATGTTTTGACGCAACTTATAGTTTGATATCATTTTCCTATTTGAGACTTAACTTACCTTTTTGTGAGCTTACCATTTGAAGAAAAACATTTTATCCACTTGTGATGCATTGGGTAGAAGGAACCGAATGACCAAAGTCATTTACAGGTGGACAGACAACCAAAGTTGCCAACAAGTGGACGGTCTAAACAAAGTCGCCTACTGGTGGACAGGCGACCAAAGTCACTTACGAGTGGATGGTCTAAACTAAAGTCGCTTATGGGTGGACAGACGGCCAAAGTCGCCTACAGGTGGACAGATGACCAAAGTCACTTACAGGTGGATGGTCTAAACAAAAATCCCCTACAAGTGGACAAATGACCACAGTCGCTTACGGGTGGATGGTTTAAACACAAAGTCACCTACATGTGGATGGATGATCAAAGTCGCCTATGGGTGAATGGTCCAAACACCATTGTTAATCTCTTGTAGATCTCAAACCTATTCACATCGTATTCGGCTTGGACGAACCTATCAACTGACAAAAGTGGCTTCATCACCTTTCATATTCCAACCGTGCCTATACAAACAACGATAGGAATAGAGGGACAACTGATAAGAAGAAAAATCACCCTCGTCCAAAAGAAGAGAAATCCAGCTTCATCCATCACACTAGCATCACCCATGTGATGAATGACTACAACATACATTAAATGAGTTCCTTATAAATGACATGAGTAACGTTTAATATGCTAGATAGGAAAAAACATAACCGATAGACCAATAGGCAAAAGACCATTGAAGTTTATTATGCCTTCACATTCGATATTGATGAATTATTAAGATTGCCCATCTCTTGACGGACGAATTAAATGCTATCCAATGCAAGGAGTAACATGTGGACATCAATGATGGACGAAGCCATAAAAGACATTCAATGACGAATGAGCACTAACGGACGAATAGCCGTTGGCAAACAATAAAAGTTAGCCATTAATACCAATAGCTCCATATCTCAAGAATGCATATATTCATTCAGACAATGAAGACAAGGGCTATAAAATCCCACACAAACCAAAGGCAAAGGTACACACAATTCTCACCCCAAAAACTATTCCCAATTTGAATTCTTTTGCAATATACTTCAATTGAATCTCATTCTAACTTAATCATTGAAGGATGTTTGGCAAACACCACACTGGTGTGTCCATATTTCTCTATTCCATATCTTATTGTAGGTTTGTCTCTGGACAAATCCAATGCATTCGTCCATCCTTATTGACAAGGAAAGAAGAACAAAACCAATAGGTTCATTATGTCTTTGTCCATTTGTATCGACGAGGAGTTCATACTCACAATTTTTTGCATCATCAGCTACACATCAATGTCTATCTTTCTCTTAACATTAAAACCTCTTTCTAAAATAATTATAATTTTGATTTATTTTTGTTAAATTTTATACTTAAACCATGATTTTGATTCTTTATATAAAATTAATTTTAGGTCGCTCAATATTAATGCATCAAATTAACCATAATTTGGTTAGTATTAAATAAGTTTATTTAATTATAAAAGGCCCAATTAAATTTATCATCTTATGCCCCAAACTATGTTGAGCCAAGGGGAAAACTAACAAATAAGTTGTCCTTCATGAAATAAGAAATTGACTTTTGAACTCTATTAGTGATGTAGGAGTCAATGGGCAATCCAATTCATTATATTTTATTTGATTTTTGTATCAAGGGCAGTTTTGTAATTTCATAATATTCTGGAATGGGTTGTGCTAACAGTCCATTAGATCTTCTTTTGGGCTTTATTTTAATTTTGGTTATTTAGTTGGGCTTAGTAACAAAAGCCTAAGTCCGAGTCCAAGTCCAAGTCTTATTAGGGTTTTAAGAAATTCTAGTGCAACTAGGATTAGGTATAAGTCTTATATTTAAAGAGTTGTAGTACTTTCTATTGGGTTGATTATTAATGAATGTTTTCAGAATTTAAGAGCTATGAAGCTTTCTTTTATGGTTTGTGTGATGCAACCTTCTCTGAGATGTGATGCCAAGGAACCCTAGGTATGATGCTTAGGAAGTCTAGGTGTGATTACTAGAATTTATTTATTTTCTTTCTTTAATTTTATTGTTCACGGATCACTGTTCATAACACAGGAATAGCCACCCAAACCTTGGTTTTTTTTTTTTGTTTTATCCCCAAACCCTACTAATCCTTGTCCCTTTGGAAACCCTATTATTCCTCTTATTTTCTAGCCTATTCCCTACCAAAACCTAACCCTAAACCCTTAAAACAGAGGTAATACCAGATCTGCCTCAATAAATCGAAATTAGATTACCTTGTTCCCCCTTGTCCTACCTCAGTTTGGTATTAGAGTAGGGATTTTGCATCATGTCTACATGATCAGGGAGATTGTTTAAGGGGAAATTGAGTGACTGTGAGCAAGATGAAGGTCGTGAATTTGATTATGGAGATTTTGCTATGGATGAGTTGGAGGAAGATGAAGTGGATACTTCTCTTCTATCTATAGTGAGACGTATCATAGCAGCACCTAAAGTAGAGAAAGAGGATTGGAGGTGAACTTCAATTTTTCAGATATTGGTTTGTTGTGAAAACCAAGCAAAAAAACTTATTATTGATGGGGGAAGTTGCATGAATGTTGTGTCATCTTCCACAGTTGAACGCCTTAAGCTTCCAGTTGAACCTCATCCTCAACCATACAAAGTGGCTTAGATAGACAATACTTCTATTCCGGTAACTCATAGATGCCTCATTTCTTTTTCTTGTGGTATTTATAGTGATTCTATCATGTGTGATATAATTCCTATGAAAGTTACACATATCCTTCTTGGTCGACCTTGGTTCTTTGATCAAAATGTCCAACATAATGGGAAAGAAAACACCTACACTCAAATGGTTGGTGAGAAGGAGGTCATTTTGAAACCTATGACCTTAGCCAAGATGGATAAATTTAAAGTATCAAAGCCAAAATTTATTGAAGGAAAAGATCTAGAAGCTAAAAATTTTGGTGTAGCAACAGAAGCTACCAAAATAAAACTTGACTAGCCTATAAAAGTGCCTCAAATTCCAGCAGATTTTTCCAAAGATTACACTGATTTTTCTTTGAAATATTTATCAAAGCCCTTATGTCTTATGCATGAGTACTCTACTGACTTTGTCAAAGGTACAAGTTGTCTAGTGAGCAATGTAGGGGATGCTGAATTGAAGATCTAAGCAAGTGATCAAGGGAAGCTTGGAGTAATGCAACAAGACTCGAAAGAGATGGAAACTGTTGATGAAGTAGTTGAAAGTGAAAGGGCAGCGTATCAAAATTACAAGGCAGATGTGAAGAATATAACACTCGAAGCATCTTATTCCCAAGTTCATGTTGCTTGCCAAAGTAGGGTTCTATTGCCTATACCAACTTTTCAAGATATTTATTTTGTTATTCCTGAAAAGTTTAATTGGTCAATTGAATTTGTGGGTATATCATTATCATTATTCAAAGTGTTTATTCAATGTCAAGGACGCACTTCAAGAAACTAAAATTCTTTTTACTTCAACACTTCAAAACTCAAGGTCGAGTTTTCTCCAACCAAGGGAGAATGATGCCAGAGACAATGGGAAGACCAATTCATTATATTTTATTTGATTTTATGTATCAAGGGCAGTTTTGGAATGGGCTGTGCTAACAGTCCATTAGATTTTCTTTTGGGCTTTATTTTAAGTTTGGTTATTTAGTTGGGCTTAGTAGCCAAAGCCTGAGTCCGAGTCCGAGTCCAAGTCTTATTAGGGTTTTAAGAGATCCTCTAGTTCAACTAGGATTAGGTATAAGTCTTTTATTTAAAGAGTTGTAGTACTTTCTACTGGGTTGATTATTAATGAAGGTTTTCAGAATTTAAGAGCTATGAAGCTCTCTTTTATGGTTTGTGTGATGCAACCTTTTCCGAGGTGTGATGCCAAGGAACCTTAGGTGTGATGCTTAGGAAGTCTAGGTGTGATTCCTAGAATTTATTTATTTTCTTTCTTTAATTTTACTGTTCACAGATCACTATTCACAACACAGGAACAACCACCCAAACCTTGGTTGTTTTCCTTTGTTTTATCCCCAAACCCTACTAATCCTTGTCCCTTTGGAAACCCTATTATTCCTCTTATTTTCTAGCCTACTCCCCACCAAAACGTAACCCTAGACCCTCAAAACAGAGATAATACTAGATCTACCCCAACAGTTCTAAATCACATTACCTTGTTCCCCCTTGTCCTACGTCAATTTGTTAAAGCGATTTAGTGGCCTCAAGGAATCAAACTCAGAGGGTGGCTCCCATGGAAGTTGAAAAAAGAGTTGCTTAACTTGCTCTAGCATTAGAAAGGTCGTCACGTGCGTGCGTTGGATTTTTTTGGATCCGATATCAGAGTTTGCTCATGCTTTGAGAAGTTTCTCATTTCTTAGAGGTCAACTGGTTTTTGATAAGTCATTATATTGATTCATTTATTTATTTTGTAATTTTGGATTATTGTGAAGTTCGGTTTTGTTGTAGAATTTTCAAATGGGGAAATTGTAAGGTTTGTTGTCAGAAGTTTCCATGACATGTAAGTTTTATTTGGGTTTTTTTTGTCTAAAATCGAGCACAAGACCAAGTTCTTAGAATTAGTTAAACAGAGAGCTGTCACTGGATTCTTGTCTAACCTTAAATTGTCTCTCAATCGATCAAGAACATCACGTTTATTGTCTCTGGACTAAGGCTCGCTCGATCAAGACATAGGAAGCCTAACTCTAATAATCATGCCCATTAAGTCGATTGATGACTAGTACCTACTTATCAAACTATATGAGGGTTCACTAAACTCAACTGAAAGAGGTTAGAGAGAGCATCATTGTGCATCAAAGAAGATCAAACCCTAAGCCTCTTAATTTCACCAAATACTAAGTTTATAAGAGTGAATCTAAAGAACGATACTTAGATTAGTAATCAAAAGTTGAAGCCACAAGTCCTTCCCTATTTTACAGTGGAGAAGAAATCTTTACGCCAGTCCTTGAAGTCATAGATATGGTTCGTGTTGAGAACTTCAAATTAGAAGAGTCCAAATAGTTTGGTGCAGATTGTAGGGTCACATCTATAAGTGCTACTAGGTAACAATTAGGAATATGATTTATTTTTTTTTCAATTGTAAGACTTCAATTCTAATAGTGAAATTTTCCTTCTTGGAGTTAAGGTTTAACTCTTGGAATGTATTTTTTCCTTTGAATGGTTCCATCAATTTTTTACTTTGTCAACAAATCACCTATGTCATTTATTTTATACTTTGTTGTTTTATTCTATGATTTGCTTATGTTCTGGTAAATTAACCGGAGCTCAATTGAATCTATAATCTATTAATGTGCAAAGCTGATATAATTCGGCTAAAATCAATTGACGAGATGTAAATTGCTTTTTCACTTTCCATATGAAAAAAGCAATTAACTCATAAGTATATCTTTGTATGTCATACCACATAATTAAGGAACATACACATGCAAGATTTAAGAATTTCAGTCGGACTAACTCACATGAAAAAAAATAATAATAATAACTCACATGATCGATTGTCACTAACAAATGCGGAAGGATTGCGTGATAACACATGCAATGCAGTCTCTCCTTCAGTGTCACTTTTGGTGGCTAAATCACGGTTGGTCTCCAGCATTTTCGAAGCTACTCCTGCATTATTTTATACAAAAAACAAAAATCCTAAGAAAAAATATTCATGGACGGAATTCTTTTTCTTCTCCGTGTGTTGTAGTATTTAGATTTAGTTATGTTTTATGATAAAATAAGAAATATTGAGAAGGAACCTGGATATTTCTTTCATGAATGATAAACTAGGCAAAGCATGACATAATCATATGAAATAGACAAGCAACAGTTTGTATTGGCAACTTTTTTCCTCTCATGCACTAGTTTTCCCTTAACTAGCATCAGTCGGGCCTTGGAACTTTTGTTTAGAGACTAGAGAGCCAAAATTGACCTCAATCAGAAAGAATTCTATTATATATGTATATATATATATATATATATATATATGTGTGTGTGTGTAAAGTTGTGATTTCCAATTTTTGTGTATTGACTTTAATTCCGTGTCAAATTTGATTGTAATTTCTTCAATCATTTTCCCTGTATGTATGTGAGTTTATTTGTAAAGGATAAGTGTGAGAGATTGGTGAAGAATCAAGTTTCAATAGATAAATTAGTGGACTTCGCGAGAAGCAAACCGCAAAAAGACCACGTGTGGAGTATATGATTGGAAGTTAAAAGATCATGCCAGGCTATCAGATTCGCGAATGTTTTGTGAGAAGGGCCAACCCACGAAGAACCCACGAAACTTTTTGTTTGGCAAAAAGTTGTGTTGCTTTACCAAATTATTTACCCACAACATAAATACCCTCATTACCCACGAATTGTATGGAATGCTTTTTAGAGAGAAAATCCTAGCAAATACACTTGAGAGATAGAGATTGTTATTCCCACAATCATCTACACATTTCCTTGTGGTTTTTCTCAACTCCTACCTCTCCATCTTTAGATCCTTGAGAGGTTGTTAGCCCAAACACTTACCACACCCATTTTGACTGTCAAGCGAGATTTTGGTGCTGTTGGGAAGCATTGAAAGGAGTCATTCATCGGCAGATGCAATCGGGTTGAATTGTGGGATCCGGAAAGCTAGAGAAGACAAGACTTCAAGAAGTCCGTTGGTAGCAAGAGCTTGGAGGGTTCAAGTACATGGGGTAGACTAGGTTTGGAGGGTCTTTTATTATTCGTGTACTCCAACTTTATTCTCTAGTGGATTGATTTCGACTTGGAGGGTTGCAGAAAGGTTTTTCACCAAGTTTTTTGGTTTCCTCTTTAATAACACGTCTTAGTGTTATCTTGTGTTTGCATCTCTCTTTCCTACTTTTTAAGCTTTCATTGTACGTATTTATTCTTGTTCTGAACTTAATATAAGTTAGAGTAAAAGCAATATAGTCGTAATTTTTAATTGGGGGTCTAAATAAGCTCTTGGGTTTTACAACAAATCCGAGCTTTCAATTAGTATCAGAGCGGGTACACTTGTTGGATTTCAATAACCTAATGTGATCCAAGACCCCGTGTGAGATGGATAGATCTCAATCCCTTAATGCACCTCCCTGCTTAGAGGGGAGTAACTATGCTTTTTGGAAAGTACTTATGCGTGCATTTCTTTGTGCTATTGATGAGACGATGTGGGATTCTGTTGAGAATGGATATGTAAGACCCACAACAACTAAATCTGAATGGGATGAGGCTACTCTTGCTTTGGAAAACGCCTATAGCAAAGCTACTAATGCTATTTTCTGTGGTGTTTCTACTGATGAGTTTTATAGGATTTTGCATGTGACGATCGCCAAAGAGGCGTGGACCATTCTTGAGGCAACCTATGAAGGCACCAAGAAAGTTAAGGATACCAAGGTCTAAATGCTCACTACTCGATTTGAGGAATTGAATATGAGTGATGATGAGTCATTTGGTTCATTTTATAGGAAACTCAACGAGATCGTGATTGCCAAGCTCAATCTTGGGGAGAAGATTGAAGACGCCAAAGTGGTGAGGATAATCTTGAGATCCTTACCCGAAAGTTTCCTAGTTATGGTCACCGCTATTGAGGAGAGCAAAGATTTGGATAAGCTAAAGATTTAAGAACTCATTGGCTCTCTCCAAATCTATAAGCTTGGACTGCCCTCTCACAAGTCTAGCAAATCACTTACTTTCAAAACCATAAATGAGAGAATGGGTAATTCATCCGATGAAGACGATGTAGAAAAAGAGGTGGCATTCTTTGCAAAGAACTTTCGAAAATTTCTTAAGATGAAGAACAATGGGAAGTCGTTTGGCAAAGGAAAATTCTCATCCTCCAAAAGTGACAAGAGAGAGTTCAAGAAGAAGGATGGGAAAGACTCATCATCAACCCAAGGAATCATTTGCTATGAATGCAATGGTCATGGGCATCTAAAGAAAGAATATCCAAACTACTTGAGAGGAAAGGGTGAAGTACTTGCTACTACCCTTAATGACTCGGAAAACTCAAACTCCGATGTGGAAGGAGAATGTGATAGTGATGGAAACTATTCAGCTTTCATGGCGATTACCACTGTTGATTCTAGAGATGAGTTGAGTAACTTGGTTGATGAACTAAGTGTACCTCAATGAAGGTGAGAAGAACCTTCAAGAAGTGTACGATGCATTGCTTGAAGATTATGACAATTATGCCAAAGTTTCAAAGAATGATGTTAAAAAGATGAACAAAATTGAAGAAGAGTATAAGTCCACACTTGTGCAACTAAAGGACGTGAAATGTGAAGTTAAAGGGCTAAAGGAAGAATTGTTGAATGGCTACTCTAAAATCAAGTTCCTTGAACTTGAAATAATTCAAGCAGATGTCAAAGTGGAGCGCATTTCCACCAAGAAACTTGACAGTGTGTTCTCTTCTCAAAAACCTTTAAATGATAAGACCGATTTAGGCTATACTTGTGAAGGAAGCTCAAGTAGTGAACCCAAGCAGGAAGTGAAGTTCTTGTTTGCTAATAATGTAGAGAAGCCCAAGGTAGAAAAGCCCAAAGTGGAGAAGCCCAAGGTTGAGATCCTTACTGTTGTAAAGAGAACCATTGGTCCAAGACCAAAGGAAAAAGGCAAGTCATTGCCCAAGAGTCAAAGGGGGCCTCAAGTGAAGCATTTCTGTCATCATTTTGGCGTGCAATGTCACGCAAGACCAAATTGCTTCAATCTTCAAGCTCTTGAAAGGGTTGACTCTCTACGTGATCAAGATAAGTCAAGAAGAATGCCGAAGGGAAATCAAGCTAAAGGAGAAAATGAGGGACAACTTATTGGAGATGTTATGGAAATGTTGAAGAACATTTCAACATGCCTTGCTAGCTTCACCCTGAGGTCTAAGAGTTATGTCAGTCGTACCCCTCCTTTAAGAACCTCACCCAAAACACTTGTACTATGTGGGTGAAGAAGGTTACTCATGCATGATTACTCACTATGTCCATACCTTAATACTTCCAATGTATTAGGGTCATAGTTTCATGCATCATGACATATGCAATCTTCTTGTGTCATTGCTTCAGTTCTAGCATGTTTTCTTTTATAGGTGTTTGTTTGTTTACCTTGTTTTTGATGATCTTACTTTTATGCTTTGTTTTTGAATATGTTGAAATATTCAAAAACCAATAAAAAGTGAAAAATGTCAAAATTTTTGATCACTTGTATTGTGTATATCACATGTTGAGTTTGGCCTAGTACCTATGTACCAATAGCGTAGAACATTTACGAGCTTAGTTTGTTATGTATGCACATTTTTTCAAGTGTGAGCAACATCTAGAAATCTATGTTTGATTGTTGTAAATAGATTTTCAAACTTGTCATGAATGATTGGTCAATAGTCTTGTTTGACCTTGATATATGCGTAAATTTGTGCCGATATATCTCCTCACAATTTTTTATTTTATTTTTATTTTTCAAAGAGCTCTTTAGATGTCAATCTCTAAAAAGAAAATGAGCTAAAAAAGCCATTGCTTCGAAAACTAGTTTGACTAGGAAAAGGTGGAGCAAAAATGTATTAAAATGTATGGTGCCAAAGCCAAAAGGCTTATTCGTCAAAGAAATATCAAAATTTTCATGGCACCGCTTCTCAAAAATTTGAGTTGTATTGATCAAATGTATGAAAAATGAAAGCCAAATGAAAAGTTTTCAATCAAATGTAAACACTTTGGTGGGGGGTCATATATGTTCATTTCTACAAGTGAGATAGGTCACTTGACTTTATGCTAGTTATGTATGACTTAATTAAATTGATCATTGAAACTTTATACTAGACTATGGACTAGTTCATACTTGATTTGCATACACAACACACAAGTATAATGTTCAGTGAATGCCTATTTCATTTGTGTGATTGTACGTGTTCAAATGTGATATGTGTATTGCTTGATGATCAAACCCAAAAATATTTTTGAGTATTTTATATGTTTTTGAAAGTGTTTTTGTATAGTTTTTTTTTTTTTTTTTTTTGGTTAAAAGATTTTCCAAAAAGCGAAATTTATTTTGTTGAAAAACTTCATTAGAGACATTTTTGTGAGTATGTCTTCTCACAGCCTATCCGCAAAAATGAAGAAGCTATTTTCCAATTCTTCCAAAATTTACACAGAGTTTCATGAATCTCTCGTAACTCTTTCACGAGAAGTAGCTTCCCATGAAACAAACCCTGTGCATTTGAGGCCATTTTGCAAGTGCTTCGTGAGTACTTCAAGAGTACCTTACCCGCAAAATGAGCTGATTTTCAGTTTTTAAAGGCCAAACAGTGACAATCTTTCAAAAACTCCCTATTTGCCTCTTTCGCACCTCTCTCAACCCAAAACACTATTTTCTCCAAAATCTCAACCAAAACTCAAGGGCTTTCATCTTTGAGACTCATCTAAGGTATGTTTTAACACTTTTTATCTTTTTAATTCTTAGATTAAGTCTTAGATTCTACGATTTCTATGGTTGGGTTATTTTGGAAGAGGTTGGGAAAACTTTATCTTCTTGTCAAAACTTTTTAATTTTCTTGATTGGGTTTTGTCCCATTGTGTTTGTGTTGCCCCCAAGTGGCATTTTAACATGTATTTAGGCAAGTTTTCAATTTGTTCATGCATTGTTTCATATGTTAGTGGAATGTGTGCACTTTAAGTGTTTGATAAAATGTCTAAATGGTTTTTTTTTTGGACTCCGATGAGTACAAATTTTTGGAGATTACCATGATTTTACATTCTTAACATGTTTAGATCATTGGTTGTGTAAGGTTGTGTGCTTTACACACTTTGCTCTATGAGTGCTTTGTCATGCATTGCTTATGCATCTCACATGCACACCACAAGCACACTTGATGCACACATTTTACCACTTGACATGTTTTGCACTTAATTCATGCTATAAGAGTCTTGTTAGGCCTTCAGCACTTAAAACATGATCTTGTGACCTTGTTGGCTTGTCTATTTGCCTTTTAGGACTATTTTGTTCGGTTTTATGGACTAACTTGTATCTAATCGAGTCCATTACCATGTTTGTGTTTGTTTTTGTTTGTTTGTGTAGGTGTTTGTTTCTTAGATGTCTCCTCTTAAGAAAAAGGCAGCAAAGAAGTCTTTAAAGTGTCCCTGCATCTCCTTGGACTCATTTAGAAATGACGATGCTAGAATGGCCTTCATTGATCATTACAAATGGGCCCTAATCGTCTTAGAGAGGTCCGTGGACATTGAGTCCCTCAAGGACACCTTCATTCTGGAAGTGTTCAAGGAAAGAACATTGATCAAGTTGCTAAATCCGATGGGTGATGTGTTTGAAGACATCATAAGAGAATACTTTGCCAATGTTTTTGAGGAAGGTGACCACATCAACTATTGGGTAAGGGGAAGAGAGTTCACAATTACAAGGGAGTTGATCCAAGAGGTTTTGGAGATTCGACCAATGACTCTGAACACCTTTCTACACTATGACGAGAAAAGGGAGAAACTTGAGTCTCTTATGCAAGTTCTTGGAGGACAACTTAAGAAGAGGGCCTTGCACATGATTAAGATCACCCCTGAAATGCAAGCCTTGGCCTACATCATGATCTTCAACTTCTATCCAATGAAGAACTTGACAACCTCGTCGACGCCAAGGACCGTGTTCCTATATGATCTCTTCACTGTGGTCAAATTTATCACCTCTTCATCAAGAGCATCTCCCATTCCCAAGCCTTGTCATGTCTCTCATATCAATGGCAAGGGTGAAGATTCCTAGTGGGCTTCTGATCATGCAAAGGGAAGAACCTACTAGTGAGTAGACCATTATTCGAAGTAAAGCTCATATTCCCAAACCACGAATTGGTGTATCTCAAATTCCAAGAGATAAAGGAGCAGAAGAAGAAGGCAACACCGATGAAGAAATTGATCGATTCACCTCAGTACCAGAGGATGCTCCACAGCCTTCCTCTCAAGTGCAAGCAAGAGCACTCAACTGCCTTGATCTTTTACTTGGAAGAGTTAAAGAGTTGCATATGATGCTAGCTTCACATATCAACTACTCCATAAATCAATTCACCTACCTTGAAGGTAAAATCACTGCCCTCTCCTCTCAAATTGAAGACATGATGCAGAAATCAGATTTAGAGTCTGATACACTTTAGGACCTTTGGCCATTCCGGTCAAAAAGGAGGAGTATAGCTTGAGGGGGAGTAGTATACATTGGTTCATTTTAGGGGTTTCTAGTTTTTACTTTTATGCTTTTATAGATTTTGTTTATTTACAATGCTTTATTTATATCTTTCAAGTACTTTAGTTTAGAACATAGATTTTTTTAGTACTATTTATGTATCTTCGTTTTTATAGCCGTTTTATTGATACTTATAGTTATCTACTGCTTTTTGTTTTAGTTTCTTTAATGTATCATATGGTATGTTGGACATGCAATTGATTTTAGCATTGCTTGTAATTGCATTGCATGTCCAAATGATCATTTATTAGTTAAATGTTCATTATGGTTATTTCCTAATGACTGTTTATGTTTGATCAAGTTATGCTTCATGTTATATATCTCAATTGGTATTTTGATCGCATTTTAGTTGTTCTTTATACATGCCTTGTGTTCTACTTGTCTCGTGCTTAATGAAATTTATTTGTTATGTGCAAGTGTTTCAGGATATAGGTGTATATGATTCAAGTGCTTCACAGCTATTAGATTTAGGTGTGAGTGAGTTTTGCCTATGTTCTCAAACTGATGTTTAAGTCTAGAGTCTGTTTAGGGGTTTTGTCATGGAATAACCAAAAGGGGAGATTGTAAAGTTGTGATTTTCAACTATTTTGTGTTGGCTTTAATTTCATGCCAAATTTGATTGTAATTTCTTCAATCATTTTCCCTATATGTATGTGGGTTTATTTGTAAAGGATGAGTGTGAGAGATTAATGAAGAATCAATCTTCAAAAGATGAATCAGTGGATTTCGCAAGTAGCTCGCGAGAAGTAACCCACGAAAAGACCACGTGTGGAGCACATGACTAGAAGCTGAAGAGTCATGCCAGGCTATCAGATTTGTGAGTGTTTCGCGAGAAGGGCCAACCCATGAAGGACCCGCAAAATTTTCTATTTGGCAAAAAGTTGTGTTGCTTTACCAAATTCTTTACCCACACTACAAATACTCTCATTACCCACGAATTGTAAGGAGTGCTTTTCAAAGAGAATACCCTAACAAATACACTTGAGATTTAGAGATTGTTATACCCACAATCATCTACACATTTTTTTGTGGTTTTCCTCAACTCCTACCTCTCCATCTCTAGATCCTTGAAAGGTTGTTAGCCCAAATACTTTCCATACCCATTCTAAGTGTCAAATGAGATTTTGGTGCTGTTGGGAAGCATTGAAAGGAGCCATTCATTGGCGGATGCAATCGGGATGAATTATGGTATTCAAAAAGCTAGAGAAGACAAGACTCCAAGAAGTCCGTTGGTAGCAAGGGCTTGGAGGGCTCAAGTACATGGGGTAAACTAAGTTTGGAAGGTCTTTTGTTATTCGTATACTCCAAATTTATTCTCTAATGGATTGATTTCGACTTAGAGAGTCGCGGAGAGGTTTTTCGCTGAGTTCTTCGGTTTCCTCTTTAATAACACATCTCGGTGTTGTCTTATATTTGCATATCTCTTCTCTACTCTTTAAACTTTCATTTTATTGTTGATGATGGATGAATATGGCTTAGGGTAGTATTATCGGTTCATTAAGCTAGCATATCTACTCTTGTTTCGCACTTTGTATAAGTTAAAGTAAAAGCAATCTAGCCATAAATTTTAATTGGGGGTCTGAACAAGCTCTTGGGTTTTACCACAAATCTAAACTTTCATTATATATATATATATATATATATGAGAAGATCACAGTACTACAAAGTGTTTGATACTGTGGTTCAAAAAAAAAAAAAAAAGATGGCTTAGTAAAGTTCAACCAAACTAAAATTTTTAGCTATAAGTTGAAGATGAGCGATCTGTATATAAATACGTACCAAAATCTCCAGTCCGTCAATACTTTGATACCACATTAGAAAATGAGTGAAATTGTGTAACTTTTCCTCATTTAGAAAATGAATGGCTTAGATTGTACGCAACTTTAATTATTTAAGCCATGGTTAATGTTTCGAACTTCAAATCAATTTTAGAATCAAACTGAAACACAACCACCCCCCCCCCCCCCCCCCCCCCTTCCCACCAAAAAAAAAAAAAAAAAAGCAAGAAAAATTAGTATTGTGCTTACCGTATAAGCCATTCTTAACACAAGTGATAAATACTTCAGCCTGTTGATCTGGTTCCCAACTGTGAACCTCGGTTTTAGTCTTAGAGTAAAGAAAGTGCGCCATTTCACTCTGTCCTGAGAAAGCAGCCATAAAGAGTGGTTTCTCCCCACTAGGTAGGTTTGGCAGCTCACTATCTATCTCCAACATCGCCTCGGCAATATTCACATTTCCAACTGCAGCAGCGTAGGTCAAGGCAGTGTTCCCCATCCCATTTACATCTCTTAGGTTGGCGTTTCTCGATGTCATCCAGGTTAATAATTTCTTTACAAACTCCTCCTGGTTTGCTGCAGCAGCAACATGAAGAGTGGTTTCTCCTTTTCTACCAATAGATCTTTGAATGCGTTGCATGTCCTTAATAGATTTCCAATCACCTTTCAACGCAGCCAGATAAAGCCTCCCACGCTCTGTACAAGTAAAAATCATAGTTCAAGTACTTCATAGAATAAAACACTTATTTTTTTCTTACTCTTCTATTTTATACTTCAATTACAATATTTATGTATGATTTTTTTTCCTATTATAAACTATAGTTATTTTTATAAACAAAAAGAAATTATGTATGACAAACTATAATCGGTGGAATAACAAATGGAACTTTTATAACCGGACATAGTTTTATTGTATTGATATTATATTTTGAATGAAAAAATTATGTTAATTTGAGAATGTATTCTTTAATGCAATTGATTGCTCACTTTAGTGATATCTTAGTCAGACATATCCATTTCGTTAACAACACATGGAAAACCTACTAGATAAGAAAGTAAAACATTTACCATCGTTTGAATCGGTGCCATTTGAATTGTCATTATTTCTCGCCATTGCAACTTATCAATTAGCTTAATTTTGTGTACCTGAAAAGAAATATTTCACTAATAAACACAAACTACTTTAGAAACTCATGTTTACGCATGAGGACGATAAAAACTTATATAAGTTTCTACCTATTAAGTAACAAACTATTCATAGTATTATGTAAAAAGTTAGTAGTTTTGAATTATTTTTAGCTAGATAAGGAAATGACATTAGGAAGCAAAATATAAAATTAGATATAAAACTGGGTTTTGTATAGTTCATTTATATTGAGCTCCTGGGATTTTGCACTAAATTAACTTGCTTAGCACAAAAATTAAAAAAAATTAGATAAGACAAGAGATCCAAAATTAGACTCCAATTGAAAATTTAATTGAATTTACTCTCAGCTCTCTCTCTCTCTCTCTCTCTCTCTCTCTCTCTCTCTCTCTCTCTCTCTCTCTCTCTCTCTCTCTCTATATATATATATATATATGCACGAGTATAATTAAAAATAATCACAATTATATGGTTCAGATTATACATAATATTAGCTTACACTTTTTTAAAACCATACATTTCTAAAATATTAATTGTTTTTCATTATATATATATATATATATATAAAATTTAGAATTTAATTGGTTTTAGATTTTTCGGTTTTTGCACCCAATAATTCACTTGCCACAAATAATAAAAACTTAGATGGAGACATAGTGAAAAATTGGGCTCTAATTGGAATCCAATTTAGACTTTGATTGGATTTCAATTTAGACTTTGATTGGATTTAAACTCTTCGATTTTTATACTTAATAATTCATTTGGTACAAAATTTAAAATTAAATGGAACACATGGGCAAATTTGATAATCTAATTAAAATTTAATTGAATGTCTAAGTTGTGGCTATATATATATATATATATATATATATATGATACATGAGAAAATTAATTGAAAGTTCTTTACATATATAAGCCAAATTTGCACGACTAGCACAAAGAGGTAATTCTTATTTGTCTGAAAGGACAAACCCTGTAATTATAATGGTTTATACTTTTGCCCAATCAGAATTTGGTGTTAAGGTTCTCGGGCCTTTTGTGCTGAATAACATTCTTTTGAGAATTATATGCCAAAACAGCACTGTTTGAAAGTTAATTGAAGAATTTGCCTCTTTAAAACTCATCTCTTCATCAAAGTTCAACATGAAACTCATATCTTGAAGAGAGGAGTTTCTTGTGAATCGGCTGATCAGCTGGTTGATTTTGAAGTGATTTTTTTTTTTTTTTTTTTTTTTTTTAAATGGTCTGCCTGGATCACGTCTGGTTGCAAGATCCACTTGTTATTGAGACAAAAGTATTAACGAATCTAAAGAGAGACAACATCCTATATTTTTTAGAATAGTACGTATTGGCGTTTCAGGGTGTGTATTTTTTAGAACAGTTTTTCATTACTTATGGAATTATTTTAAAAGTTTAGTTTATCATGAAATCAGGGAGCGTTTGATTAGTTTGATTACTAGGATATGCCCTTAATGTAATGCACATTACCTTAATGTGACATTAATAATTTGTTGAATTGACAAAATTTCCCATACTAAAAAAATTTTATTTTACTCATGAGAATTACTAAAATATAATAAAAAAATATAAAAAAATAAAAACTTCTAAAATACCCCCAAAACCTGTAAAATGACCAAAATACCCTTTGATCTTGCAAAATGACTGATATGCATCACGAATGTCTAAAGTATCCCAAAAACCACCAAAATGACTAAAATGCCCCCAAAACCTCAAAATATACCAAAATGCCCTTGACACGTCAAAAATTACCAAAATACCTACCCCAAAACCTAAGAAAATTACTAAAATAACCTCGAAATCTCTCAAATAACCAAAATACCTTGAAACCTCTAAATTGACCACAATAACCTCAACACCTCTAAAATGAGTAAAAATACTTTGAAATCTCTAAAATGACCAAAAGTACCCTGAAACCTTAAAAATAACAAAAATAATACCTTGAACATCTAAAATAACCAAAATACTCTCGAAATATTGCCCAAAACCTCTAAAATGACGAGAAATACCTTGAAACCACTAGACGACCAAAATATCTTAAAAACCTCTTAAATGACCAAAATACCTCTGAAACCTCTAAAATGACCAAAATAATCCCAAAACCACTATAATAACCAAAATACTCTTGAAAATCACTGGAATAGCCAAAAATATCTTTGAAACCATTAAAATGACCAAAATACTCCCAAAACTTCAAAAATACCTTGAAACCTATAAAATGACAAAAAATACCCCAAAAACTCTAAAATGACCAAAGTACTACCAAACCTATAAAATGATTAAATAATTTTATTACTAAACTTTTTTAAAATATTTTTTTTTAAAGAATGAAAAGAGTATCTTTTTATTCCTAGTTTTTAAAAATAATTTTTTTCCCCTTTTCACAAATTAATCTCTCTCAGCAAGCTACTGGCCGAAACATCATACCTAAGCGATAAAGATTTTGGGATGTCAACACAGACCAGGGAGAATTTCAGAAATATTTTAATAGTGCATTATTTATAGAAAAGATTTGAAATTTTGAGGTTGTAAACTCATACTTAACCCGAAAATTGAAAGCTTGCCCTCTAAGATTCAGAATTTTTTGCCATTAACAAGATAATTTTGCAATTAAACATCATTCTCAATTAGATATTTTCAATGCTTCAATAAATTCTTAATTACAAGATTCGAAGTAAATCATCAAGTTAGTGAGCATGCAGTAGAATCACTTATTCTTAGCCCAACTTTGCATTCTTAGTATATGAATCTTTCTAGAATTAATAATATTTGTTTGTTGGTAAAAAATAATTATCTGTAAGACTTCAAATCATGAAAAAATATTTTTGAAGATGGTAATCCACAATTATAAGCATAAACTAATTTGACATTTGGACCTCAAAAAAAATATTAAACTAGTAAGGAAAACAACGATACAATTAAGTGGTTAATCTTTTTCCTAGTTTTTGCGCCCAAAAATTTAATTCTGGTCCCATCCCTTTATCAACAGTATTAATACAATTACAAAACCGTATAGGGCTCAACAATATAGGGTTCAATTTTCTGAAATAATGCTACAATTATAAAACCATACATATTTTCGTCCAACAAAATATGAAAGAAGAGAGACTATAGAAGAAATAAAAAGGTGTGAATGCATGCATTCATATTATATATCTTTTGTAGTTGTACTCTGGTTATATATAATATATTATAAACCCAATTTAGAGCACTAGTATTACTATTTTCGTGTGTGCTCTAATAAGTATTGCTATTTACTATATATCTATATATATATATATATATATATATATATATATATATACCTACCTGAAGAATGGCTAAGGCCAAATGGATTAAGGAGCTTCCCTCTGGATTGACCACCAAATGTTGTTAATTCTTGAAGGCAATTTCTCTACACTAGAAGAGTGGAATAATTGTTGAAAGGAAGAAAAGTTTGAGAATCAATGGAATGGCGGATGATTTGCAATGCCCAAGTTTCCTTAAATATTCTTAATCAAGCAGTCAAAAAGTGTGGAAAAGACGAATTAAAATTTATGAAAGTATTCAAAAGCTGGATAAAGTAAGCCGTCCAATTATAAATGATTTTTAATTGATATCGGCAACTTCTTTGTAAGTCATATGGAAATACTTGTTATATCGTGCTAAAATTTAGCTACAATAACTTATTATATTTTTAAATGAATGATTTGACTTATTTTCAGTACTTTTTTAACTGAATATGTCTTTATGTTTTAAATATATAATGGTATGTGGTAGTGGATTTTAATCTCTACCTTTTTTTTAGTTAGTGGATGATGTAACAGTTTCTCATTAAAATAAAAGGAGATTCTAATTAAAAAAGTATTGGAGCTAAGTCAAACCCTTAAATGAAATTCAAACATACAGTTGTATTCACTAATAAACTCCACATAATTTTTTTTTTTTTTTTTTTTGTCAAAGACAATTAAATTTAATGCAATTAAATTAAATTTGACATAAAAGTTTGGCTCAAAAAATATTTGAAATTATCTTCTTCCAGCCCACTATATGGTGACTGAGGAAACCATTCATCTGTTGCTTTAGTCACATTACTTTTTTAATTAGTCATGTGATTTGTTTAAATAATATACATGAATGGTCTTTATAAATCAACACGTAACAGGATAGAAAAGGTAGCTTCAAATATGTTTAGAATCAAACCCCGTCATAAATTTAATGGGAGAATCTAATGTGTTGCACCTTAAATACTATACGTAAGTTTTATCCCTGTTTCCTTGTCCAATTCTTGCTACCAATAATGATATTTCAAATGGAAAATGTTATAAATACTACAAATTTTAGTAAATAACTTATGAAAATTAATATAAGAATGAATATGATTGGTTGATTTGGTTCATGTCAACAAAATAATAAAGGAATGTTAGAGTTAATCTCTCACTCTCTCTCTCTCTCTCTCTCTCTCTCTTTTTTTTTTTTTTTTTTTTTTTTTTGTGTGTGTGTGTGTGTAATTCATGGCACATTTACTATAATAAAATATGTTGTATTCTCAACAAGGACTAGAATTCTTAGAATACTGTTTCACATAAAGTTCCTTTAGTTTTTATTGTTCTTTAAAAATAAATAGTTCAGATTATGCCATGTAATCTTCCACGATTACTCCACTCAATAATTCCTAAAACAATTGTTTTGAAAACAACTTCAAAAAATAAAAAAATAAAAATAAGAATCTAAGAATGCAAATGGATTGTAATAAACTTGAAAAGTTGTCTCAAACTCTCAAATTGTCTTTTCTTTTCTCCTCCTCTGTCAGCACCTCTTTTTTGTTTTTTAAATAAAATGTCAGCATCTAAATTGATAGCAAAACCAATACTACTTAGAATAGCATATTTTACTAATATCGAAAAAGCAATGAAGATGAAGAATAATTAGAACCTCCGGGAGTAAGGCTTGGGAAGTTGAGGAGGAATAAGAGAATGGGGTGAGAGATGAAGGGTGGGAGGCTGAAGTAATGATCTCCGGAGTTCTTTATGCCTTTTACTTAATTACTTTCACTGGCAGTGTTTTTTTTTTTTTGGTTTTTGGGGGGGGGGGGGGCCGGGGTTAAACTTTCACGGACAGTTTTAAGATGTAGAGGGGTGAGAGATAAATTCTTTTTTAAAAATGGGGTGATAGATATAACTCTTGCCCCACAATTTTGTCATTGCTCTAATATGGTTAACTGTGAATACTAATGAAAAAAATGATTTATTTAAAAATAATAGACAACTATTCACAATATACTACATCAAAATTGAATAAAAATTATGATTTTAAAAATCCTTTTAGAGATTTTATTGGTGGAAGATGATATACGTAGTAGTATAGTACCTTTGTAACTCTAGAGATCTTAATCTCCCTAAACGTATATCTCACACTAGCAACTACTTGGCGGGTAAATTGGTACGACTCATTTCATCCAATCCTTGTTGACAGTCGTGATTCATCACATTGAAAACTATTTTGTAAGCCATTTGGGAAGAATCTTTCCTCGTCCAATATATCCTTAACGCAGTTGAAAGAAGCTTTATGTCCAATCGATAGTTAAAATATCTATGTAGCCCATACTAGGAACATTCTTTTTAGAAACCCATACTAGAAACTATTTTGCAAGTCATTAGTCTTTTCCTTGTCCAAGCATGCAATTATTAATCTTAAATCTCAGGGACTTAGTGGGTTCATGATGACTTCGTTACTTTTGATAAGCATTCACGCGTTGCTCATTACAAAAGAACAGCATATTTTACATAAAGAGAGGCAATATTAAAAACTAAAGAATAAAGTTGTAAATCTGTGTCATCTTATCCACATAGGTGTGTCAAGAATCTCATGATACATGAATTAATACATTGTTATGTGTAGTGACAAGTTTTTTTTTTTTTTTTTTTTTTTTTTTTTCTGGGTGGCATGAGTAGTCTCCTTTTACTGTTTATAAAGATCTATAACACTTTTTACATGGCTTTCTTATCCCTCAATCTTATTAATAAGATAGTGATATTTTTCATCGTGTAGTAGTGCTGAAGAGATAAAGCTCTAACTCTAATCAATATAACATAGTGTTTATATGTCATCTGCCACTGTAGATAACTAACACATCAAGAATTATTCTTGTCGCCATGTCTTCTTGCTAGCACACCCTCAACTTTTCTGATTTACGCTTTATCTGTTTCGACATCAAATATCTGCAGAGCTAAAATATTTTACATGTAAAATATTTATAGGATAATATTTTCAGTTTATAGTATTTGGCCGTGTCTACAAAAACACTATATAAAATATTTTCCAGTGTTTGGCACAATGTAAAATAGAGAAAAAAAAAACTTTTAATTAAAACATATTTTTAACTTCCAAAAAAATACATCTTGGATAAATATAAAACATCCATAACATAGATGATACATCCATAATATAGATATATTCCTTCAAAGAATATTCAATGCACCTGTAAACATATATATTCAAAGCACCTGTAAACATATTGTAAAGTTGTGATTTCCAACTAGCTTGTGTTGGAAAGCACTACAAGCCATCCTTTTTGGAAAAAGGATAATCCTGGTAGGGATCTAGGAGAATGGTCCAAACCCACAAAACCCAAAGGAGACAAAGAAGAGGAGGATAGGGTCCTAATGCAATTGAAGAAGACCCAAGCTCATGGAAGAGCTTGGCTTCACCCCAATGGGCAATCCTCTCCTCACTACACCAAAAGATAAAGATCCCATGGAAATGAGGGATTGCCATAGTGCTTGGAGATGGTGAGATCCTAGCACTGGTTTGTGGACTTGAGGAAGGAGGGAGTGAGCTTCGAATGAGTGGCTTTGAATTTGTGAATATAGCTGACTATAGGTTGAAGGATGAGAGGTATGCTTCTGACTTGTTCCAATATTGTAGCCACGAGGTGATTGCAATGATGAAGAACATGGGATATATGCCTAGTATGGGCCTTGGAAAGGAAGGAAAAGGGGTAGTTGAGTTCCCTAATCTCAAGACTCAAGTGACCAAGGAGGGTTTAGGATTCTTTGAAGCCTGCAACATAATCAAGAAAAACCATGGCACTCTCAAGGGGAACTTCATGAAAGAAGGAGGAGACTTCCCCTATTGTGGCATGAACCTTGGGTACGTGGGTGTATCTAGGATGGGAGATGTTCTTTAATGAAAAACTCACTTTCAAGGAGAAGCCTACCGTGGTGATCAAAGAAATGCAAGAGGTTGACTGGGTGAATTACATGGATGCTAAAGCGATGAAGACCATGATGAAGATGAGTGGGGACGTGTTTACCATCACCAATGAAGAGCCAAGTGATCCTTCCAAATTTATCACGCCTATCATGGGGCCTATTAATAATTGGACATGTGTTGGGTTTTTTGAGAACATGAGGAAAAAGTTTTGTAATGCAAATTTCAATGTACTTTTGAATATTTTTAATAAGATGAATTATGATTTGGCTTACTTTGATGTGTTCCATAACATTGAAATTCTGCACCTAAATGATTCAAGTGAATTTGAAAACGAAATTAATAAACAATTGGAAAAGAAAATTGAACCTATGAAACCAACTCTTGAAACTATTAATTTGGGCAAAGATGAGAATCTACGCTTAATTAAAATTGGCTCAACTTTAAATGAAAACGAAAAGAAAGATCTTC
Source organism: Quercus alba (assembly GCA_036321655.1). Classification (NCBI taxonomy): domain Eukaryota; kingdom Viridiplantae; phylum Streptophyta; class Magnoliopsida; order Fagales; family Fagaceae; genus Quercus; species Quercus alba. Next base: position 75,158,342 of record CM070299.1, on the reverse strand, counting down.
AAGAACTCCTCATGAAATTTCAAGAGCTGATTGCATGATCCTATGAACATATGCTTGGAATTGACCTGGAGATAGCTCAACTTCAAATTGATACTCACGACCACATGGTGCCTGTCAAGCAAAAATTGAGAAGAATGAGGACTGAATGGCTCTTAAAGATCAAAGAGGAAGTTACTAAACAACTGAAGGTAGGATTCATCAAACCTGTTAGGACATATGTGAATCATGTTAGGAACATATGTTATCTAGAATTGGCTAATCCTTTGACAAAACACACTTTACTTGTAATTGGGTAGATCTAGGACGTGTTTAATGCTTCAAGGAGCAAGAGTTCAAGTCCAAGTGTTAAAGCCATGCAAATCTGTCCAAGAAACAAGTGAAAAAGTGCTGGATTTTAAAGCTCGACTGATAGCATCTATCGAGGTTTAAAAGGCAACTTTTGCCTAATGCTTGATAGCTACTCGATAGATAACCTATCTATCGAGATTTACAAAAATCAGTTTTTCAGATCTGATTTCACACCAATCCGTGTATACATGTTTAGGCTTTTTTTTTTCTTATAACCCTAAACATATATAAGGATTATTTTAAGGGCAGTCATAGCTAATGCAAATGAGTGCAGCTTGATGCAAAGGTTTTTCACAAGCATATTGTGACCGGAGACATATGCCCTAGTTCATCTTTCTTTTCAAGAAGCTGCTGTGTTTGTATACCATAGGGTTTTGTAACCAAGGAGCTTCGTGGTCTTCATAGTGTTAATGAACTAAAGAACTTTGTAACCAACATCCTTCTCAAGTTAGTGGTTAGTTACGTACTTGGATCCGTAAATCGATTAGTTAGTCACGTATTGGGAGTTGTGCATTGAAAGGAGAGATTGTCACTACAGAACAAGTCCAATTGGGTATTGGGATAAGGTTCAATTATAGGTTAGTATAAGGTACTGTGATTCCTTTACTTGTAACCGCTTGTTGTGATAATAGTGGATTCTCGGGAGTCGTGACCTTAAAATCACCCAGTGGGGTTTTTGCCTTAAAGGTTTTCCCCATTCATAAAAAAATCACCGTGTCAACGTAATTTTTCGCTGGATATTAACTTAGTTGGTGATTTGTTTATGCTACCACGTGTATTGCATGTTAATCGGATTAATTAATTAACTTGGCTAATTAATAGGTTAATTCATCACAAAGGGTCAATACATTCTTGGCCTATCAAGTGGTATTAGAGCAGGCACACTCTGATTAGGGTAAATCTTTATTATGTGATCCATTGACCCCTGTTGTCATGGATAGAGGACAATCGTTGATTATACCTCTTTTATTTGATGGCACTAACTATGCATACTGGAAAGTACACATGAGAGCTTTCTTGCAGTCATTAGATGAAAAAGTGTGGTAAGTTGTGGAAATAAGCTGATCGGGATGATGCAAAGATCAAAGCGGCTAACTTCAATAGTAGGACATTGAATGCCTTATTCAGTGTAGTCACGAATGAAGAGTTCAAGAAGATATCTTCCACTTAAACTGTAAAGGAAGTATAGACCATCCTCCAGACAACCTATGAAGGAACTAAGGCTATCAAGGATTCAAAAATTTAAAGGCTTACTACAATCTTTGAAGAGATCAAGATGGAGGAGGATGAGCCACTCAATGAGTTCTATGCCAAAATCATGGACATAGTGAACTCAGCCTTTAATCTTAGAGAAACCATTCCCGAACCCAAGATTGTTAGAAAGGTGCTTAGATCTCTACTTGAGAGATTTCATGCCAAGATTACCGCAATTGAGGAATCAAAGAATATTGAAAAAATTCCTTTGATAGAGCTGGTTGGCAACCTGCAGACCTATGAATTGGGTTTGACAAGGATCAGGAAATCAAGCAAGAGCAAGAGCATGGCACTAAAGGCCAAAAGCAGTGAGACTGATGAGTCTTCTGATGATGAAGATTCTAAGTAATAGGCCAACAATGTATTGACTCCTTATGATAAATTAACCAATTGATTTAGCGAAGTTAATTAATTAATTCAATTAGTATGCAAAACACATTATAACACAAACAAATCACCAACTAAGTTAAAGTGCAGTGGAAAATAAATTGACACGGTGATTTGTTTACGAATTGAGAAAACCTATCCGGTAAAAACCCCACCGGATGATTTTAAGGTTACCACTGCCGAGAATTCACTATCATCACAACAAGCGATTACAAGTAAAGGAATCTTAGTACCTTATACCAACCTATAGTTGAACCCTTACCCCAATATCTAATTGGACTTGTTCTGTAGTGACAATCTCTCCTTTCAATGCACAGCTCCCAGTACGTGACTAACCAATAGATACGCAGATCCCAATACGCGGCTTACTCACCAACTTGAAAAAGATGTTGGCTACAAAGTTCTTCAATTCATCACACGCTAAAGATCATGAAACTCCTTGATTACAAAACCCTACGGTGTACAAACACAGCAGCTTCTTCAAGAGAAAGATGAACTAGGGAAAATACTGTCTCCAGTCACAATTTGCATGAACAAAACTTTGCTTCACTCTCATGCAACCTTGGACGGCCCTTAAAATAATCCTTATATATGTTTAGGGTTGTAAGAAGAGAAAGCCCAAACATATACACATGGATTGGATGAAAATCAGAGCTGAAAGTCTGTTTTTCATAAACCTCGATAGATAGCTTATCTATCAAGCTAGCTGTCAAACATCGGGCTTCAGCAGCTTTTAAACCTCGATAGATACCAACTATCGAGCTTTAAAATCCAGCATTTCTTCACTTGTTTCTTGGAAAAACTTGCATGACTTTAACACTTAATTTTGAAACCTTGTTCCTTAACATATTAAACACATCCTAGATCTACCTAATTACAAGTAGAGTGTGTTTTGTCAAAGGATTAGCCAATTATATAAAATATTGACATATGTTCCTAACATTATTCATATATGTCCTAACACTAAGATGAAATCCTATATCATAAGGCAGTTCAAAAATTTCATGAAGAATGCCAATACAAGAGGATTTGATAAAGACCGCAAGCAGTCCAGTTCATCTCAATTCAAGAACCAAGATAGAGAAAAAAAAGGATGCTAATGAAGGCGTTCAGTACACTGTTCCCTCTGGACCAAAGTGTTTCGGTTGTCAAGGCTTTGGACACATGAAACAAGAGTACCCAACGTATCTCAAGACCATCAGGAAAAGAAAGGCCCTTACTGCTACCTTGAGTGACAGCGAGCCTGAGGATGATTCAAATGACAATGATGACGAGTGAATCTTGAATGTCTTCATAGCTACAGTTGATCCTACTAATGGGGGTTCAGGAATAGTAGATGATGAAGAGGACTTGGTGGATTCTAAGTTAAAGAAAATGGACGTTGAAGATGATATCCATACGGCCTATGAAAAGTTGTATAAGGTTTCTGAGAAGCATAAGAAACTATATAGGCTAGCCTCCAAGAAGCTGAGTGATGTAGAACTTGATCGAGAAGAGCTTTCCACAAAGTTTGATGAAGCTAATTAGACCATTGGAGCACTGAGATTTGAGAACAATTTCTTGGCTGAGAAGACCAAGAAGCTTGAGGCAAAGCTATTCCAAGTCAGAGCTCAGTTGGAAAGGACTTCAAGTGCAAAGCTTGACAAGATGCTCAGCTTTTAGAAATTTGCTTCTAATCAAACCGGTTTAGGGTATGATTTCTCTTCTCCTAATATTGCTTCTACTAGTACTGTTGTTTTTGTTTCACCTGCTAATAATGTTGAATTTAAGAACCATGATGTGAAAACTATTTTAGCTAGTGAGAACATAGACAAGGGTAAATCTATCTTAGGAGCACCCCCTAAACTTGATAAGAAAGAGATTAAAAACCCTAGGGCTAAGAAGGGTAATACTCAAATATCTAAATAGAAGAAGCAGCATCTCTGCCATCATTGTGGAGCAATTGGGAACACTCAACCAAATTGCTATAAATGGTTAGCCACTCAACAAAACAATAGTATAATCTCATCGAGAAACCAAAATCAATTTCCGACCTCATTTGCTCCTCTTGGAGATCTTCTCAAAGCTTTCATGTTCCTTTCGAACTTGAGTAGGTTCAATTCTTCCCCCTCATTGCTGGATCAAGGGTTTGTCAAACGGAAAGGTTCTTCCAAGGTGTGGAAGGAAAAAGGCTCTAAGTGATTTAGTCAATTTTTCTTCTATCTCCCTTTCTTGTTTTTGAGTATGCATTACTTGTGTGTTTTGCTTTTTTGTTTTGAGTCAGTCTAGTTTTATGCTTTACTTTGTTTAACAAATAAAAAATTGAAAAATCAGAAAAATACAAAAACAGTGTCTGTTTTGTGTACATTGGTACGTATGTACTTAGGATAGCCATTGAAACAAAGTTTTCTAAACTTTATGTCTTTTGTAGCTTAGATGACCATCTCTATGCACAACTAAGCAAGTGAGCTTTATGGCTCGTCTTTGTGATGAGTAAGATTAAGTAATCTCTTGTACTTAACACTCGTATCACTCATTTTGTTGGGAAGAACTAGAAAATCCTAAGAGAAAGGTATAAATAACCATCTCACCACTATTGCTCACCAATCATGAAATGACATTTGTATGTTTCGGTGTAGCAAAAGTGCAATGTCAAAAGCTTGACATCATTGGGTATTTCTTTTCTCTCACCTATATGCCCATGTATGATATGCTTAACAAAAGAAAATATGCAAAGAAAAAAAAAAAAAACAAAAAGAATCAAAATCCTTTATATATGATTGCAAGCATGTCTTCTAGGAGATGTGGGAGTTATAGGATATACCTCGAAGGTGATAGTCCCTATCAAGTAGGTAGGAATGTGTGAGTTAAAGTGATTTTCTCATATCTTAAATCGTCATAACATGTAAACACTTATGCAATCTTGCTATGTTTTTCACACGCACGCAATATTCTTTGCTACTTTTGATACATTTGTAGGTACAATGTGATTTGGCCACCACAAGGAATACATATGTAAATGTGTGCTCACTAAACTGTCTTGACTTGTTTTTGAAATATAAAATTGGTTAGACTTGTTTAGTATGTGTGTGTTTTGGATCTAAATGCTTGACATTTTTCTTGTTGAGAGATGTTTTTAAGAGCTTAAAATGTTGGTTGGATCTTTGGTTAAATAGTATGTTTGATTACATTCATGTCTGTGTTTTTCTCTTCTTTGTATAACAGTTTTTTAGCAATTTCAACAGCTTCTTGATACCTCTCGACAGCTAGGCTATCTATCGAGCCTCTTGATCTTCCTTTCTCGACTGCTGTTATTGCAATTTTGATCCATCAAAGTTTTTGAGAATTTGTCTCGATAGCTTCTCGACAGCTTCTCGATCCATTGAGGAAGTTTTTGTATGCTCGATAGCTTTTCAATCCATCGAGGTCACTTTGCTGTGGACACCTCTCGATAGCCCCTTGATAGCTCCATCTAGTGAGATTTAAAACTCGACACCTCTCGATACCTCTCGATCCATCGAGCTTCGTGTTTTTCTGTATATAGCATCAGCATGATTTTTTTCATTTCTCACCGATCTCTCTCGATACTTTCTGACTCCTCACCTCCCCAAACCTCATCCCCACTTATTTTTCGACCTAGATTGCTCTTCCTTCACTGGTAAGATCTTATTTTCCCTCTTTTTCATGCATTTCATTCATATAGATCTAGGTTTTTAGTTTTTTTTTTTTAAACTAAAGCCCATAAGGACTTTTCATAGAACTTTTCCTAATGCAGCATTCATTCGGAATGCCAAGTCATTCTATCGGACTTTTCCGATACTGACCTTCCCACTATCATCTATAGTAGGGGTTGGTAGTCACTATATGGCATCCCGGTCACTTGTCCCTCCATGATTTTACAGGAGTTTCACTCCAATATGTACAAATTTGATTATTCTGTACCTTATTTTATCACTTGCATTCAAGGTACGCACATTGTAGTCACTTTGGATCTTATATTTGAGGTGCTACATGTACCAAGGGTAGAGTTTGTTGAATACCCCGATGGTGATCATCTTAGGACTATGTCCAAAGACAATCTCTTGTCTCTCTTCTGTGAGACACCTTCATTTTAGGGTGACCGTCAAAACGCCCCTTGCTCGAGCTTTGCAAAAGGTCCGAGGTTCCTTAACATGGTGATGACATTCGTTCTTCTTCCTTTGTCTCACTATAACTCCATTACTAAGTCACGTGTTTGATTTTTGTTATCCCTTCTTGAGGGACTTACCATTGACTTTCCCTCTCACTTCATACTCTGCCTTATAGATGTCTATGGGGATACAGCGACCCATGATAAGCTCGTTTTCCTTTCGGCTATCATGCTGATTCTCTGCCATTTTTCTGTGACCTATCCTGAGTCTACAATTTTCCTGTCATGCGTGCCATAGACACAGTGACCGTTAGACGGATTGAGGCCCAACTTCAACCGAAGTGGCCATAGACTAAGACGGCGACTCCTCCAGCTTCTTCAACTCCATCTACATCCGCTCCTTCTTCATCAGCGAGTGGTGTGACCCTCAAGGTGGTCATGGCGTAGCTTCAGCGTATGGATACTCACCTTGACACACTCAATGATGAGTTATGTCAGGTGAACACCCATGTCCGCCGTATTGCCCGACGGCAGGCTCACCTTGGTGACTTCGTGGCGTCTCCCTCTCCCTCTTCAGAGGCATCTGAGGATGAGGACGATGATGGTGACTTAAACAATGATGATGGTGACTTAAACAACAATGATGATGATGAGGATGAGGATGCTAACTCTTCTGGTGACGACGAGATGACTACTTGAGTTACTTGCCCTTTGTCATTCGTGACAAAAAAAGGAGGAGTATTTTTGGTATGAGAGTAGTCATGTTCTTAGGGAGAGAGTTAGCATAAGAGATATTTTTGTTAAGGAGAGTGTTTTCTTTTTGAGGGATGTAGTGAGGACTTATTGTATCTTTTCTTTTCTTTACTTTTTGATAGGCCAAAAACGAATTAACCCCTTGTGATATATTAATTGATTAATTAGCCAAGTTTTTTAATTAATCAAATTAATATGCAAATGCATGATAGCACAAACAAATCACCAATTAAACTAAATGCAGTGGAAAATAAATTGACACGGTGATTTGTTTACGAATGGGAAAAACCAACACAGCAAAAACCCCACCGGGTGATTTTAAGGTCACCACTCTCGAAATTCCACTATTATCATAACAAGCGGTTACAAGTAAAGGAATCCCAATGCCTTATTAACCGTATGACAGGCAGTGTTAACGGCTTCTCCCCACAAGTTTCTAGCCACATCCTTGTTGTGTGACATGGCTCTGGCCATCTTCTGAATAACCCTGTTCTTCCTTTCTACTACACCATTCTGCTGAGGAGTAATAGGGGTAGAGAATTCTTGAGATATACCTGATCTTGTGCAAAAGGACTCCATATACGAGTTCTTGAATTCTTTACCATGGTCACTTTGAATTCGATCAATCTTCAGGCTCTTTTCATTCTGCAGTCTTGTGGACAAAGCTTCAATGTGCTCAGGAGCATCAGACTTGGATCGAAGAAGAATGATCCAAGTATGCCTAGTGAAGTCGTCTACCGCAACAATGATGTATCTCTTACCACCAAGAGACTTGGTTCTAGTTAGACCCATAAGATCCAGATGTAGAAGCTCCAATGGTCTAGATATAGCTGATGTCTGAGTGCTCGGATGCTTAGCTTTCGTCTGTTTCCCAAGCTGACATGGTCCACACACTACATTGCTAATTCTACTAAGCTTTGGTATCCCCAAGACTAATTCATGCTTAGATACAATAGAAAGATGTTTGTAACTAGCATGTCCCATCTGTTGATGCCATAAATCTTCATTCGGCAAACGAATGCTATTGTACACAATATCAGCATTAAAAATCAATCCATAACAGTTGTCTAGAGTACGAACACCACTTATGAGTTTCTTTCCAGACTCATCCATGACAAGACACTTTCCTTTTGAGAATAGCACCATAAAGTCTTGATCACATATCTGACTTATGATCAATTGGTTCACCCTCAGACCTTACACATATAGAACATTTGCAATGTCTGGTAGTCTAGGTAGAGAGATGATTCTCTTTCCTTTAATTTGTGACTTGCTCCCATCACCAAAAGTGACATTGCCACCTTTATTAGACTCGAAAACCTTGAAGAGAGATCGGTCTCCAGTCATATGTCTTGAGCAACTGCTGTCAAGGTACCACAAACACGTGTCCATAACTTTAATGCAGACTTCATCATAAAACACACTTCGTGCTTAGATGACAGATCAGTAGGAATGGTGCTTTCTCTCATGTGCCTTTTACGAGCTAAACCTTTAACTTTCACTCTTCTCAGTCGAACTCCTTTGCACATTTTCATTCTGTGATAGTCTAGTTTCTTCTTAGCCAAACTGAGATCTTTTACAATGGTCATCACAAGTGAATTCAAATAACTTTTAGACTTGTATTTTCTAATACACTTAAACAAGCAGAGATTAGAAAAACAAGATGTATTTGAATTAAAAGATCTCTTCAAGCAGCCATGACAACAGGGGTCAATGAATCAAACACAGCAAAGATTAAAACCTAATCAGAGTGTGCCTACTCTGATACCACTTGATAGGCCAAAAACGAATTGACCCCTTGTGATATATTAATTGATTAATTAGCCAAGTTTATTAATTAATCAAATTAACATACAAATGCGTGGTAGCACAAACAAATCACCAATTAAAATAAGTGCAGCAGAAAATAAATTGACACGGTGATTTGTTTACAAATAGGAAAAACCAACAAGGTAAAAATCCCACCGGGTGATTTTAAGGTCACCACTCCCGAAATTCCACTATTATCACAACAAGCGATTACAAGTAAAGGAATCCTAGTACCTTATACCAACCTACAGTTGAACCCTTACCCCAATATCCAATTAGACTTGTTCTATAGTAACAATTTCTCCTTTTGATGCATGACTCCCAGTACATGACTAACCAATTACGCGGATCCTAGTACGCGACTTCAATCACCAAATAGAAAAGGTTGTTGGCTATAAAGTTCTTCAGTTCATCCCAATGATGAAGATAAAGAAGATGCTTAGTCACAAAACCCTACGGTGCACAAACACAACAACTTCTTCACAAGAATGATGAACTAGGGAAAAATTGTGTCTCCAATCACAATTTTCTTAAACAAACTTTGCTCAACACTTGTGCAACTTGTGAACACTTTGACGACACTTAAAATAATCATTTTATATGTCTAGGGTTATGAGAAAAGAAAGTCCAAACACATAATCACGGATTGGAGTTAAAACAAAACTAAAAATTTGTTTTTCATAAACCTCGACAGATACCCTATTTGTCGAGCTGCTGTCGAGCCATGGGGCTGAACAGCTCTTTAAGCTCGATAGATGGCTAGCTGTCGAGCTTTAATGACAGGCACTTTTTAGACTTGAATCTTAGACAAACTTGCATGGCTTCAACACTTGATCTTGAAACACAGTTTCTTGAAGTATGAAACACATCCTAAATCTACCTAAATACAAATAAAGTACGTTTTGTTAAAGGATTAGCCAATTACATAATATAGTGACATATGTTCCCAACAAGTGAATCACATATGTCTTAACACTTTTTAGATACATTGTTCTTACATTGTGATAGCAAACCTTGTATTTATGTTGATATATATTGAGGTTTTTATTACAGTTCCACCTATCTCTTCATGTGTTTTTTCTTTTCTCTTTATGCACATGCTTCTCATATATTGTATGCAATCTTTTATTTCTGTTTCACACTAAGATTCCGTGATGAATTTTGTAAGGTTAAATTTTATCAACCATCTTGTTGGATTTATTTCATACCAAATTTGCTTATATTTTAGCAATTAGTAACCCTGTATTTAGGTGGGAATCATGTAAGGGTAGTGAGTGAGAGAGTGTGAAGAAATGCTCAAGATTGTGCAAGGATGCAGAGACTCGCAGCTGGACTCACGGGTGACTCACGACTGGCAAGCCGCCAAAGTTGGCACACGTGTGGAGCATATAGGGGAGCTAAAAAGTCATGCCAACTGTTACAGTACAGGACAAAAGTCCCAAGCTGGCTAGGCCGTTAGCTCGCGGCTTGTACTCGCGACTCAGCCCAGTTGCGAGGCCAAGTCGCCAGACCACCCTGTTTGGGAAAAACTAACTTTTCACATTCCTTCTCACCCTACTATATATAGACCCTTATACCCACGATATTTAGAGAGATTCCATAGAGAATTTTGAGAGAGAAACCCTAGAGAAAAACAAGAATGACTCATCCATAATCTACACATAGAGACTCTTCAGATTCCTCTACTCTCTACCTCTCCATTGTCAAATCTTTGAGAGGTACATTACCAAAACCTTTTCTCATAATACCCATATTTGTGAGAAGGCCATTTGGTGTCTGGGAAGCAGTTAAGAAGGGACCAATTTCATATTGGTAGATGCTATGGTCAAGTAGCAGAATCCGGTAAGCTAAAGAAGAAATAAGTTCGGCGTAACGTTGTTGGAGTAGGAGTTTGGAGGGCTTAGGTACATTGGGTAGATTAGGCTTGGAGTGTCTTCTACTATTCATGTATCCCAACTACATTCTTTAGTGGATTATTTACCACTTGGAGGGCGTTGGAGAGGTTTTATGCCGAGGGCTTCGGTTTCCTCTTCGATAACACATCGTTGTGTTGTCCTTGTGTTTGCATCTCTCTTTGCTTAATCGTTGCCTTTTAATTTCTACTATGGATGTGATTTTAATTGGTTTAGATTGTTTATCAATTCTGTATTAAGCTTATGTTCATATTCCGTACATTAATTGTTTAATATTAAGCTTGAATTGGTAATTTGTTAATTGGGGGTCTAAACATTCATAGTGTTTTATATACTAATTGAACTTTCAAATTTTGTTTAAAGTGTTTCAGATATACAAGTTGTCAAAGTATCTCTTGCCATGAACTCTCTTCTTGCAAGGTTTTTCAAGAGTTTGTGCTAGGATAGATTATATTGTATTCAACAAGTGAGTATGAGTTGAGTGATTTATGACTTCTCTCATATGTTCATTTGTTTGTTGTGGTTTTGTCACGGATTGTCAAAGAGGGAGATTGTTAGGACATATGTGAATCATGTTAGGAACATATGTCATCTAGATTTGGCTAATCCTTTTACAAAATGCACTTTACTTGTAATTAGGTAGATCTAGGATGTGTTTAATGCTTCAAGGAATAAGAGTTCAAGTCCAAGTGTTAGAGCCATACAAGTCTGTCTAAAAAACAAGTGAAGAAGTGCTGGATTTTAAAACTCAATAGCTAGCTCGACAGATAGCATCTATTGAGGTTTAAAAGGCAGCTTTTGCCCAATGCTCGACAGCTGCTAGATAGATAACCTATCTATCGAGATTTACAAAAATCAATTTTTCAAATCTAATTTCACACCAATCCGTGTATACATGTTTAGGCTTTCTTTTCTCATAACCCTAAACATATATAAGGATTATTTTAAGGACCGTCACAACTGATGCAAGTGAGTGCAGCATGATGCAAAGGTTTTTCACAAGCATATTGTGACCAGAGACATATGCCCTAGTTCATCTTTCTCTTCAAGAAGCTGCTACTTTTGTATGTCGTAGGGTTTGTAACCAAGGAGCTTCGTTATCTTCGTCGTATTGATGAATTGAAGAACTTTACAGCCAACATCCTTCTCAAGTTGGTGGTTAGTCACATACTTGGATCCGTGCATCGATTGGTTAGTCACATACTAGGAGCCGTGCATTGAAAAAAGATATTGTCACTACAGAACAAGGCCAATTGGGTATTGGGGAATAAGGTATTGAGATTCATTTACTTGTAACCGCTTGTTGTGATAATAGTGGATTCTCGGGAGTGGTGACCTTAAAATCACCCGTTGGGGTTTTTGCCTTGGAGGTTTTCTCCATTTGTAAACAAATCACCGTTTCAACTTTATTTTCTACTGCACATTAACTTAGTTAGTGATTTGTTTGTGCTACCACACATATTGCATGTTAATTGGATTAATTAATTAACTTGACTAATTAATTGGTTAATTCATCACAAGGGGTCAATACATTCTTGGCCTATCCAAACCCATAAACCAAGCCGAATGGATAGCCAATGTCTTGCTTGTACCTAAGAAGGATGGAAAGTGAGGAAATTTGTGGATTTCAAAGACTTGAATAAGGCATTCCCTAAGGATGACTTTCCCCTCCCTCATATTGATGTCTTAGTGGATAACATAGCGGGAAGTGCCTTGATGTCCTTCATGGATGGTTTTTAAGGATAGAACCAAATCATGATGGCTCCTAAGGACATGACCAAAACCACTTTCACTACCGAATATGGAATCTATTGTTACACGGTAATGCATTTTAGCCTCAAGAATGTTGGGGCAACCTACCAAAGGATGGCTATGGTCTTGCTACATGATATGATGCATAACGAGGTAAAGGTATATGTAGATGATATGATAGTAAAATATAAGGATAGAGGAAGCCACACCACAAAATTGAGGAAGTTCTTCGAGAGGATTACAGAAAATAGATTGAGATTGAATCCACAAAAGTGCGCCTTCGGGTGACTGGTGTAAAATTTTTAGGCTTCCTAGTGAGTGATAGAGGGATAGAAGTTGACCCATCCAAGATTAAAGCCATATTGGAGATGCCTACACCCAAAAGTGAGAAAGAGCTTAGGGGTTTCTTGGGTTGACTACAAGACATTAGTCGATTCATTGCCAAGCTCACTTCCACTTGTGAGCCTATCTTTATACTCCTAAGGAAGAATGAACCATACACATGGAACTATGAGTGCCAAAAAGCCTTTGAACTTATCAAGGAATATCTTCTACACTCACTTATCCTAGTGCCTCCATAACATGGAAAACCCTTACTCATATACCTTACTGTCATAGGGGATGCGGTGGGAAGTATGCTTACACAAACAGATGATGAGAAGAATGAAAGAGCAATATATTAATTAAGCAAGAGATTCCATGATTACAAGACTAGGTACGCTCCCATAGAAAAGTCATGCTTTGCACTTGTTTGGACTGTACAGTTGAGACATATCCTTTAACCCTTCTAAAGGGTGGTGGCAAGAATGGGCCCATTAAAGTACCTCTTTAAGAAACCCGTTTTAAGTGGAAGATTTTCAAGATGGTTAATTTTTTTGGTGGAATTCGATTTGAAATATGTGGCCAGAAAAACTATTAAGGTGTTGACACCCTATTTTGCAACCCGTATTTAACCTCACATGAAGGGTAAAAGGGTAATTTCACATTGAAAATATGCATGTTGATTCTGGTCATTAGATCCTTAATCTCATTTCACCAAAATGATCTTGATGTTATAACGATCAAATCGATTGGTCATGAGCCCTAATCGGACCATTAGATTGAAAGTTATCATCAAATCAAGTTTTAATGGCTGAGATGCACTATTACAAATTGAGTCTGACTATATGTGATTATGAACAATTGATTTCAATTGGTTATAAATATAATCAATTTGAGATCGATGATATGTCATAATTTGATTGGTTAGGACTATATTTTATGGTAGAGTTGCATACACCTAATTAACTAGATAGTTAAACATTAATTATTCAATGAGTAATTTGTGCAATTTTCTTTTAATTAGAGTAAATTTAGAGCCAATTAAGTCTGAAATGGGAGTGATTAGAGCCATTTAATGTTAATTGGGAGCTGATTTGGGGACCTATTAATGTTAATTGTGCTGAAACCATTTTCTAACAAATGACCTCTGCTTACCATTTCATTGATATCTCTCAGAATATTTTGAATCTGTGAATGAGGTTATTTTTCCCAGAAACTAGACATCCAGGGCTTCAATTTGAGCACAAGAATGAGACATTCCAATCAGAATTGAGACAGATATGATTTTTCAAAGTTGACTCTATAGGCTGTGACAGCAGCTACGGGAAAACCGAATTTTGGCTTGCTCCTCACTCCCACAAATCTTTCCATTTAATGTACCAGATTTCCCTAAAGGCTAAAATGAGGTCTAGGTTCATGATTCCTTGTCAACTCTCATTAAATGGCCTTCCATTCATATTTCCTCCACCACTGCTATATAAACCCCCCTCTCCTTCATTCCAAGGACACAAAAAATCCCCCTCTCTTCTCTTTTCTTGAGTTCTAGTGAAGTTGAGTAGTCTTGTCATATCTTGGTCTTCCTGAGACTCAAGGTATTGAGTGAGACTCACTCTCCTTCTCCTAGCTCTTCTTTTCCTCCACCCTTAGGACCTCCATCAAGAATCCCCTCCTCCATCATATGAATCTTGCATGAAGGTATAATCTCTTTCCCTAATTATTTGCTTATATTGTCATGATGAAAATTTAAGATTAAAGCATGATAATTCTCTTGAATATATTTGAATGTTCTTAATTGTTTTTATGTGTTTTTCACATGTTCTTAGTTGTTCATCACATGTTCATGCATATCACTAGATTTAATCTTAAATCCACATCAAAAATATGAAAAACATGTTTGTTTAGTAATTCTTTCAAATCCTTGAATCTAGGTTATCACTATCCACACACATTCACTAGAGTTTATTTTTCAATTCAAATGCCATGCTTAATAAATTAAATTAGGGTTTATCACATGCACACACATTAAATTCAACATACAAATTGATTGACATATTGGATGATGTGATATGAATGTTGGCCACCATAGTCTAGAAGACCGGTTTCACCGGGCAAGGTGGGTGCTTAACACCTTCCCATCTTGTAACATAGCCTCCGAGCTTAGATCAAGGGTTATTAGATCAAATACTTATCCATGTAATTTTTGATTTTTAGATTGTAACTAGGAAACAAAGCCATGTACTTTATCTTAGATTGTATCTAGGACCAAAGCCATGTAATTTTCCTATGATCAATGTAAATTTAATTTCAAATTAATAAAATGAGGAATTTTCATTCATGGTTTTCTTATTTTTCCAATAATTAAATAAGTGGCGACTCCATTGTAAAACCCTTAATCTAAAGGGAAAAGTATAACTAGTCGAACCTCCATTTTGAGAGGCAATAACACGACTCTACCCATTCACGTGGGTTTGGCCCAACATTCCATAAAAACGGGCCGGGGACGCGATCTCTCACATAAGGGAAGTGTCGTGTTAGATTTTTATGTTGAGAATCGCATAAAGGGAGAAGATGGTAAAGAGAATTTTCCAGATAAAGATATTTTGGATGTTGATTTAGGGACATGGGAAACGTACTTTGATGGAACCGTAAACCAATACCGGAATGGGATGGGGATACTCTTAATCACTCCCGAGGGGTCTCACATACCTTTGGCAATCATCAAGAAGAAAAATGATGCCTAGATGGTCTGGGCCTTTAATCATTAAGAAGATCATGTTTGAAGGTGCTACAAGAATCATAGATTTGGATGGGGAAGAAATGCTTCACCCTATTAACATGGATAGGCTCTAAAAATACCACATTCTAAAAAAATAAAAAAAAAATAAAAGAAAAAACTGCTAGGTTGAAAACCCAAGAGGGCAGCCTAAGCAAAAATTAAGGTAAAACAACCCTGCTTGATTAAAAACTCGAAAGGGTGGTCTAGGCAAAAATTAGGGGAAAAGACCATAGGCATGGCGAAAATTTCCGAAGGGACGTCATGGGCAACCATGATGTATCTCTTTCCACCAAGAGACTTGGTTCTAGTTGGACTCATAAGATCCAGATGTAGTAGCTCCAACGGTCTGGATGCAACAGATGTCTGAGTGCCCGGATGTATAGCTCTCGTCTGTTTCCTAAGCTGACATGGTCCACACACCACATTGCTCACTCTACTAAGCTTTGGTATCCCCAACACTAACTCATGCTTAGATACAATTGAAAGATGTTTGTAACTAGCATGCCATATCCTTTGGTGCCATAGATCTTCATTTGGTAAAAGAATGCTATTACAGATAATATCAGCATCAGGAACCAAGCCATAACAATTAGCTAGAGTGCGAACGCCACTTATGAGCTTCTTTCTAGACTCATCCATGACTAGGCATATTCCTTTTGAGAATAGTACCATGAAGTCTTGATCACATATCTGACTTATGCTCAACAAGTTCACTCTTAGACCTTCTGCATATAAAACATTTGCAATATCTGGCAGTCCAAGTAGAGAGATGATTCTCTTTTCTTTAATCTATGATTTTCTCCCATCACTAAAAGTGGCATTACCACCTTTTTTAGACTCGAAAACCTTAAAGAGAGATCGATCTCTAGTCATGTGTCTTGAGCAGCCACTGTCAAGGTACCACAAGCATGTGTCCATAACCTTAAATGCGGACTTCATCATGAAGCACACTTCGTGTTTAGATGACAGATCAATGGGAATGGTGTTTTCTCTCATCTGCCTTTTATGAACTAAACCTTTAACTTTCACTCTTCTCAGACGAACTCCTTTGCACATTTTCATTCTGAGACAGTCTAGTTACTTCTTTGTCAAGCTTAGATCTTTTCCAATAATCATCATAATAGAATTCAAATAACTTTTAGAATTTCTTTTTCTGATACACTCAAACAAGTAGAGATTAAAAAAACAAGATGTATTTGAAAGCAAAGGTCTCTTCAAGCTAGTTGCAGCCATGACAACAGGGGTCAATGGATCACACAGCAAACATTAACACCTAATCAGGGTGTGCCTGCTCTAATACCACTTGATAGGCCAAGAATGTATTAACCCATAATGATAAATTAACCAATTAATTTAGCCCAGTGAATTAAATAAGTTAATTAACATGCAAAGCGTGTGGTAGCACAAACAAATCACCAATTAACTAAAGTGTAGCAGAAATTAAATTGACACGGTGAAAACCTACACGACAAAAACCCCACTGGGTGATTTTAAGGTCATCACTCCCAAGAATCCACTATTATCAAAACAGGCGGTTGCAAGTAAAGGAATTCCAATATCTTATATCAACCTACAGTTGAACCCTTACCCCAATACCCAACTGGACTTGTTCTGTAGTGATAATCTCTCCTTTTCAATGCACGGCTCCCAGTACGTGACTAACCAATAGATACGTAGATCCCAGTTCATGACTTGATCACCAACTTGAGAAAGATGTTGACTGCAAAGTTCTTCAATTCATCACATGATGAAGATCACAAAGCTCCTTGGTCACAAAACCCTAAGATGTACAAACACAGTAGCTTCTTCAATAGAAAGATGAACTAGGGCAAATTCTATCTCCGGTCACAATTTGCATGAACAAGACTTTACTTCACACTTGTGCAACTTGTGTAACCTTTGACGACCCCCAAAATAATATTTATATATGTTTAGGGTTGTGAGAAAAGAAAGCCTAAACACATACTTATGGATTGGATGAAAATTAGCTTTGAAAAATTGAGTTTCATAAACCTTGATAGATAACCATCTATCGAGATAGCTGTCGAGCCACGGGCTAAAACAACTTTTAAACCTTGATAGATGCTAGCTATCGAGCTTAAAAATCCAACACTTCTTCACTTGTTTCTTGGATAGACTTGCATGGATTTAACACTTGAACTTGAAACCTCATTCCTTAAAGTATTAATAACATATGTCCTAATAGCGAGTGATGTCGAACTCCTCATAGTCCAACTCCTCAAGAAGCTGCTTGGCATAGGAAACACCATTCCCCCACTAGTTCTACTCAGAATTAGTCATGGAGTGTGAGGCAAGCATGAACTCAGGTGGGTCCATCAGATTTTGTGGGTCATCCCTACCCACCAACTGGCACCTCACCCTCTCCGCCAAATATAGAGCCCTTAAGCTTGCTCCTTCAAGGGGTCAACTAATCTCCAAAGTAATGAAAGCAGCAGGCTCTATGTCTCGAGTAGCAAGAAGGGGTTGGCCAGCCTATGGGGCCCAGTTTACCTATGAAGTTACAAGTTTACGAAGAGATATTCTAAGGGTAATACAAGAAGAAGCATGAACAACTAGAACTCTTAAATTTACCTCATCTAAAGCCTACTAGCATAAGGGGATGATAACTATGAAAAGAAAGATGTGATTAGATTCATGATTCAAGTGAAATTTAGAAAATATAGTGTCTTGATGCAAGAGTGAAGATAAAAAGAATGATATAGTGATATTCAGAGGCAAAAATGACAAAAAGGTGTGTTAAAATTGCATATGGAAGTGAAATGGTGGAAAAAGGAATGAAAATTGGTAGAGTAGGGCTTCTGTCAGACGTCTCACGTACGCGAGTCAAAGCCCACACACATAGACATGACCCTACATACTTAAGTCCATTCCCACATACACAAAACCTCAAGAACATACCTACATACGCAGGAACAGAGCGACATATAATGAATGCAAGCTGCATATGCAAGCTCGAGAACACGCATGCAAGAAAACAAACAAAAGCAATTCTTCAACATTTTCAAAGAAGCATCATCCAAAATTAATCCTAGACATGTTCCTACCCCTTCTAAAGTGTCAAGTTTTCATCTAAACCCATCCCACAATGAAACCCAACCATTTACATAACCAAAAACACATTTGAACCAAATATCAGAGAAAAACTTGGAAATGAGAAAAAAAAAAAAAAAAACTTACAGATTCACCCATGTGAATGTGATTCTCTAGCTAGGATATCAATAGTGGATGTCCCACCAACTTCGTGGCTCTACTCCAGTGGGTGAGATGGAATGCATTGGAAGATAGGACGTAGGAGGATTTCTTGGCCTTGGATGCCATAGGAGAAGATGATGAGAGAAAGAGAGAAAATGAGAAAATAAGAGGATTTGAGAGGATGAGAGAGTCGGGAAGTGAAGAAAAGTAAGAGGGAAGGGAGGTTTTTGTAGGAAGAAAAGAGAGAAGAGTTGTGAAGAATATTAAGAGGTGAGGGAGATGAAGAGAATGAAAACAAAGCAAAGAAATGGTTGGTAACCGTTGGAGAAAATGAAAAGGCGAGAATATACCTGATGGCTAAACTACATGTAGTTTAGGCCTTACCAATAAACTACATGTAGTTTAGTCATGAACAATAAGATTAAACACAAAATTATCAAAAGATTCCCTAATAAGCGGCAAAGGAAGTAGAAGACTCTTCCCTCGATCACACCATCAAGAATCATCCTCGATGAATCAAGCACATCAAAAAGTTCCCCAATGGTTCAAGCACATCAAAAAGTTTCCTAGTGGATCAAGCACGTCAAGAATCATCCCCAGAGGTTCAAGCACATCACAAACCTTAACTAGCAGATCAAGATACCAAACATCATCCTTAGTAAGGAAGTAGAAGACTCTTCCCTGATATTTCAAACATCTCAAGCAACACCCCCAGCAAAGGAAGTGGAAGATTCTTCCTCAAATGGGTGAAACATATCAAACGTTATCCTTAGTAAGGAAATAGAAGACTCTTCCTCAATATTTCAAGCATCTAAAGCGAATCCCCAGTAAGGAAGCAAAAGATTCTTCCTTAAATGTATCAAATATCATCCCCGTGAAGAAAAGTTTTGTTTATGCAAATTGTGACCGGAGACAGAATTTGTCCTAGTTCATCTTTCTCTTGAAGAAGCTGCTGTATTTGTACACTATAGGGTTTTGTGACCAAGGAGCTTCGTGATCTTCATCATGTGATGAACTGAAGAAATTTTCTGCCAATATCATTCTCAAGCTGGTGTGTAAACCGCGTACTGGGATCTACGCATCGAATTGGTTAGTCACGTACTAGGAACCGCGTATTGATAGGAGAGATTTTCACTACAAAACAAGTCCAATTGGGTATTGGGGTAAAGGTTCAACTGTAGGTTGGTATAAGGTACTGGGATTCCTTTACTTGTAACCGCTTGTTGTGATAATAGTGAATTCTCGGGAGTAGTGACCTTAAAATCACCCAGTGGGGGTTTTTGCCTTGTAGGTTTTCCCCATTTGTAAACAAATCACCGTGTCAATTTATTTTCTGCTGCACTTTAACTTAGTTAGTGATTTGTTTATGCTACCATGCATTTTGCATGTTAATTGAATTAATTAATTAACTTGGCTAAATCAATTGGTCAATTTATCACAAGGGGTTAATACATTCTTGGCTTATCAAATGGTATCAGAGCGGGCACACTTTGATTAGGTTTTAATATTTGCTGTGTGATCCATTGATCTCTATTGTCATGGATGCAACCAGCTTGAAGAGATCTTTGTTTTCAATTACATCTTATTTTTCTAATCTCTACTTGTTTGAGTGTATTAGAAAATGCAAGTCTAAAAGTTATTTGAATTTTATTATGATGACTATTGGAAAAGATCTTAACTTGACAAAGAAGAAACTAGACCGTCTCGTAATGAAAATGTGTAAAGGAGTTCGTCTGAGAAGAGTGAAAGTTAAAGGTTTAGTTCATAAAAGACAAATGAGAGAAAACACCATTCCCACTGATCTGTCATCTAAGCACGAAGGGTGCTTCATGATTAAGTCTGCATTTAAGGTTATGGACACATGTTTGTGGTACCTTGACAATGGTTGCTCAAGACACATGGCTGGAGATCGATCTCTTTTCAAGATTTTCAAGTCTAAGAAAGGTGGTAATGTCACTTTTGGTGATGGGAGCAAATAACAGATTAAAGGAAAGGCAATCATCTCTTTACCTGGACTACCAGACATTACAAATGTTCTATATATAGAAGGTCTGAGAGTGAACCTGTTGAGCATAAGTTAGATATGTGATCAAGACTTCATGGTACTATTCTCAAAGGGAAAATGCCTTGTCATGGATGAGTCTGGAAAGAAACTCATAAGTGGTGTTCGCATTCTAGTCAATTGTTATGGCTTGGTTCTTGATGCTAATATTGTGTGCAATAGCATTCGTTAACCAAATGATGATCTATGGCACTAAAGGATGGGATATGCTAGTTACAAACATCTTTCAATTGTATCTAAGTATGAGTCAGTTTTGGGGATACCAAAGCTCAGTATAGTCAGCAATGTGGTATGTAGACCATGTCAGCTTGGGAAACAGACGAAAGCTAAACATTCAGGCACTCAGATATCTACTACATCTAGACCATTAGAGCTACTACATCTGGATCTTATGGGTCCAACTAGAACCGAGTCTCTTGGTGGAAAAATATACATCATGGTTGTGGTAGATGACTTCACTAGGTACACTTGGATCATAATCCTACAATCCAAGTCTGATGCTCCTGAGCACATTGAAGCCTTGTGTACAAGATTGCAAAATGAGAAGAGCCTGAAGATTGATCGAATTTGAAGTGATCATAGTAAGTAATTCGAGAACTCATATATGGAGTCCTTTTGCACGAGATCAGGTATATCTCAAGAATTCTCTGCTCCTATTACCCTTCAATAGAATGGTGTAATAGAAAGGAAGAATAGGGTTATTCAAGAGGTGGCTAGAGCCATGTTGCACAACAGGAATGTGGCTAGAAACTTGTAGGGAGAAGCCGTTAACACTGCATATCATATGGTTAATAGGGTGTACTTTAGACCCGGCACCAAGAAGACTCCATATGAGTTATGGAAAGGAAGAAAGCCAAATGTGAAGTATTTCAAAATTTTTGGAAGTACTTGTTTCATTCTCAAGGATAGAGAGAATGTGGGAAAATTTGACTCCCTAAGAGATGAATGAATATTTTTGGGATACTCCTCTACAAGCAAGACTTATCAAGTATACAACAAAAGAACCATGAAGGTAATGGAAACAGTAAATATTGTTATTGATGAATCTTCAAATTATGGTTTTGAGAAATTTAGTGAGGAATCCCTAAAGAGATTCTTCCTCCCGAGCGCAAAGAAGTTCAAGAAATTGTTGAACAAGAGCCCACATCTCCTAGTGCTCCCAATACTCCAAGTGTTGTAGAAGATTTAGCAGACATATCTACTTCAACTGATTCTGAAACCCATGAAGAGAAAGGATCTTCCTCTAGGATCAAATTGAATCTTCCTCCTGAAGTTATTGTAGGAAACATGAATGACCTTACACTAAGGAAGCGTACAGTTGATAAATGCGTTGCTAACTTTGTGTCTTCTTCTTGTTACTTGTCGCAGGCTGAACCCACTAAAGTTGAGAAAACCCTCCAGGATGAAAGTTGAGTTGAAGCTATGCATGATGAACTGCTTTAGTTTCAGATGAATGATGACTGGACTCTAGTACCTAGACTAGAGGGTGAGTACATCATCGGCACAAAGTGGATATTCTGCAATAAGACTGATAAGGAGGGTAATGTGATCTGTAACAAGGCTCGTCTTGTAGCTCAAGGATATTTTCAGATGGAAGGAGTAGACTATGATGAGACATTTGCTCCAATAGCTGACATGGAGTCCATCAGAATTCTCCTAGCCCTATCATGTGACTTGAAGTTCAAGCTATACCAAATGGACGTAAAGACTGCTTTCTTGAATGGGTTCCTTAAAGAAGATGTCTATGTGGCTCAACCAAAAGGATTCATTGATCCACACTTTCCAGATCATGTATTGTACCTCAAGAAGACACTTCATGGTTTAAAGCAAGCCCCAAGAGCTTGGTTTGATTGGCTCACACAATACTTGGTGTCACATGGGTTCACAAGAGGAAAAGCTGATCAAACTCTCTTCATTAAAAGGGAAGACGACGAGTTGATAATTGCTCTAGTTTATGTTGATGATATCATCTTTGGGTCGACTAAGGATGAACTTGCTCATAATTTCTCAAAACTCATGTAGAGTGAGTTTGAGATAAGCATGATTGGAAAGTTGACTCACTTCCTTGGCTTATAGATTCGTAAACAAGATTCAGGTATATTACTATCTTAATCTTAATATGTAAGAAATCTTGTGAAAAAGTTTGGTTTGGAATCTGCTAGTTTTGTTAGAACCCCTATGAGCCCAAATGTTAAACTCACTATTGACTTGTTAGTTAAAAGTGTAGATTCACCACTTTATAGAAGCATGATAGGCAGTCTTCTTTACCTTACTACTTGTAAACTTGACATTAGTTACAGTGTGGAAATATGTGCTAGATATCAGGCTAATCCCAAAGAGTCTCATATGATTGCTTTGAAAAGAATCATAAAGTATGTCAAAATCACTGCCGACTTTGGTGTGTGATACAACAAGGACACAAATGATGTCTTAGCTGGGTATTCTGACGCTGAGTAGGTTGGGAATGCTAATGATAGAAAGAGTTCAGGGGGTTGTTTCTATATGGGTGTTGAGGTCTAAAAAGGGGTCATAATAAAATAAGCCCAAAAGAAATGGAAGAGCAAGTCAAGCCCAAAAGAAAGAATCCAGGCTAAGCCCAAAGTAACAGGTACGGATGATCCATGGGGGATAAAAGGAAGGCCCAGAGGATCCTGAAGCCCAGAAAAGGAAGAAGCATCCCAAAAAAAAAGAGACCACGGCAAAATGAAAAGAAGCAAGGATCCCCAAATCCCTTCAAGCACAAATAAAGAGGAAGAATGAGACAGATCGGTAGAAAGAAGACAGGAAAAGAAAAAAACAAGAAGCACGAGCGACCTCTCATGGCACAGACAGCAAAAGGGCCTCGGGGAACCAGGACAGGGAAGAAGAATAGCAACGAATGACTTTCAAAAATGGCAGAACAGGATTCCGCCTAAATAGGAAAGAAAGGGAAAAGTGGAATATGCCAGAAATGGGGATGCCGAGAAGGGCATACCTCAGCACGTCCCAAAGAGGATGGCTGACCAGAAGCTTTCGAAGGAATCAGAACCAAGAGAAGGAAAGAATGAGAGAAAACGGCAAAGGGACTTACCAAGGCAACAGGGACAGAACATGCTCTGTTTGCAAAAGAACAAAACAAGGGAACCCAGGATACCTAGAAAAACTCCATTATAAAAGGAGGGGACGGGTTGTGAAGAAGGCAGCGAGAAAAAAAGGGAAAGAAACACAAAAAGAAGAAATTCTCTAGGAAGAACCATCAGAAAAATCCACCCAGAAAGAAAATACTAAGGGAAGAACAAAATACTATTTCCCGATATCCTGTAAAGGCCACTATTGCACATACTCGGATTCAACGGGAATCAAACTTTGCAAGTTTTGAAGGCTGAAATAGCCATTCAAGACTGCAATTTTTGAGCTTGATTGGACCTTGTATCACGTCCTAGTGAGCTTTCTGTAATCAAACAGACAATTTGTTAATAAAATACTGCTTCATAATTCCCAGGATCCCCACAGCACCTTTTCTTTATCGTTTTGCTAATCCTGTCTTTCTTCTGAATTTACGTTGTTAATATTTTTGGCATTCTACGATATCCTTGTTTGTCATTTTTTGTATGTTGTCAGGAGTATTCTCTGCACCTACTTGACTCTTAAACAGCTCGTTAACTGCGGTGAGTCAAGGCCCTGTCCACCAAATCCCTCTTCTTTTTTTTCATTTAGGCCCGGGATCCTTGGGCCTGAGTATCCTTAAAAAAAGCACTCTCACATTTTGGCGACTCCACTGGGGACTGGGCAAAGAAGAAGGAAGAAACAACCCTTCACAGAGAATGCCTCCAAGACAAAGAAGCAGCAAGGGAACTAATGTGCCACCTACGGCCTCTAAGCCTGTAGGAGAAAACGAGGAAGTCTCCAGCCAAGGGGGTGGGATACCCTTGGTAGAACAGGAGGTGGTGTCAGAACAAAGACACGCAAGACAGGAACCAGACCTAATGGCCAAAATGACAACAATGTTAAAGGATCTGGGGCAAGAAGTTTGTCTTCTCAAAGAAGGAAGGACACAGGAAGTCAGAGACAATATTCCCCCTAATGGCCACCAAGATGTGACGCAGCCAGAAGGAGGGTCAGCAGTGGGAGCAAGGGCCAACCCTCAGTACTTGACACTGGCAAACGTCAATGCCCTCCTGGAGCAAGAAAGGGAAAAACTCTCGAGGATCCCCAAGCAATTCTCTCGGGATCCCCCCTTCCCTCCAGAACTTCTTGGCAAACCATACCCTAAGGGATACGAACCCCCAAAGTTCCATCCTTTCGATGGAAGGAATGGAAGTGCCGTGGAACATGTGAGTAGGTTTGTCCACACTATGGGCCCCTATGCAGGGGACAAAGAATTATGTCTAAGGGAATTTGCCAAATCCTTAGTGGATAGGGCATACACTTGGTACACCACACTGAGACCCGGGTCCATCAAAACCTGGGATGAAATGATGGAAAAATTCTGCGCCAAATATTACCCTGGTGAAGACAAAATCACTTTCCAGAACCTGCAGATGGTGAGGCAGAGACCTGGAGAAGATCCTGTTCAGTTCATCAAAAGATTCAAAGATGTGTCCCTAGACTGCTATGGAGACCATGAAGAAAAGGAGCTCGTAGAAACCTGTGTAGCCAACATGCTTTTTGATTACAGGCTCAACCTTGAAAATTTATGTATCATGCAATTTGCTGACCTGCTACAGAGAACTAGAAAGACGGCGCAAACCATGAGAACAAAAAGGCTGCCCGCATCCCAAGCTATGACGGCATCAGCAGGAGAGAAAAGGAAGAGACCAGATGGGAAGGTGTTTGAGGAACCACCAGTGATCCCATGTACAGCTGAGGAATTAAGCCATGTCCTAGACAAGTGGATTGGAGATGGGGTTGTCAGGCCATTCACTGTGTCCAGGCCACCAACAGAAGAAGAAAGGAAGAACCCTTTATTTTGCAGAATCCATAATTATGTCAAGCACTCCACCAAGGATTGCTGGACCCTTCGCAGACTCTTCCATAAAAAGCTGAGAGAAGGAAACCTGGAGCTCACTCAGAAGGAGCCGGAAGTGCAGAGGAACCCCTTACCTAACCACAAAGGAAAAGGGGTGGTAGCAGTGGTAATACACAGGAACCCGGCAGAAGCAGGAGAATCTGAAGGATCCTTCCACCCGAGCACAGTCAGGACCCTCCAGAAGAATCCCAAGTTCAGATCACTATTCAATTAATTAGGATTCGGACCAGAAGCAAGGAGGGTGGCCACAGAGTCTCTCATGAGCATAGCACAAGATTCAGGGATGGAATGCTTTACAGCTGAGTCACATGCTAGTCGAGCTTTCTTGGAAACAACCAATGCAATAACCTTCACTGATGAAGACATGGAGATTAAGCACCCAGACCACCGTAAACCCCTTTATCTAATGGCCACCATAAATGGCGTTCAAGTCAGAAGAGCACTGGTGGATACGGGGGCATCACTCAACCTCATAGCCTTAAGTACCCTGGAAGCTGTTGGTTTAGTTGACAGAAGAATCCTGGGGGCTCCCATGGAGATAACAGGATTTGGAGGATCAGTAGAGTCAACAGAAGGATACGTGCAGCTAGCCTTAAGGGTGGGGCCGATAGTAGCTCTGACCAGATTTCATGTGATTAATGCTGAAGTTTCTTATCACGTATTGCTGGGACGCCCGTGGCTTCATAAACATCGCCTTATTCCATCCACGTTCCATCAATGCATTAAAGGGAGACTGAATGGGAGGCCCATAAGGATCCCTGCCAATCATAATCCTTTCAGCCAGGGAGAAGTGAACTTTGCAGAAATAATGTTTTATAATGAGTTGGAGCCAGATGATGAGAACCCCGCCCCGGGGACCCCGGGGGCACCTGTCCTAGAAGAAGAAGAAGGAGGAAGGGGTACCCGTGACCTGAGAAACCTTCTAGAAAGAAAAAGACAGAAGAGGGAGCCAAGCTCTTCAGGATCCCGAGAATGTGTGGTGGTACGGGAACCTGGGGGAAGGCTAATTTATCGTTTGTGAAGGTGCGCGGGACCCGAATGCATTGTGCAGGAAGGTCCCGGACCACCATGCTGCATGATGGCCCAAGAAGAAATCCCCGAAGAACCAGTAAAGGAAGCCCAGATTGAGCCTGAGGAAGAATTAAAAGAAATAGACCTGGGAACAGAACCAGGATCCCGAAAACCTGTCTTCATTAGCAGTCAATTGGTGGCTCAGGGAAGAGAACAATTGATAACCTTGCTTCAAAAATACAGAGATGTGTTTGCATGGACCTATGATGTGATGCCAGGTCTAGATCCAGAGTTGGTAGTCCATTCTCTTAATGTGGACCCAGGGATGAGGCCGGTAGTCCAACCAGCTAGGGTCTTCCACACTGAGGTAGAAGCTCAAATAGTCCAAGAGGTCAAGAAATTACTAACAGCTGGTTTTATCAAACCCATCCAACACCCAAAATGGCTTTCCAACATTGTACCTGTGAAGAAGAAAAATGGTCAAATCCGTTGCTGTGTAGACTTTCGCAACCTGAACAAGGCATGTCCTAAAGATGAGTTCCCCTTGCCCAATATCGACCTCCTTGTAGATTCAGCTGCAGGAAATTCAATGTTCTCGTTTATGGATGGGTACAGTGGATATAACCAAATCCGCATGGCAGCCAAAGATGCAGAGAAGACGGCATTCAGAACTCCGATTGGGAATTTTTACTACACTGTAATGCCCTTTGGCCTCAAAAATGCAGGGGCTACGTATCAACGTACCATGACAGCCATTTTCCATGACATGATGCATGAGGATGAAAGTTCAAAAACGTGTAAAAACACCTTTGAACGTTTAGACCCCCAAATAACAACTTAATCAATTCAAGCAATATGTCAAACAACTAGTGTGCGGAAACTTAACATATGCTATCATACGAAATTGATTAAATACTATCTAAGCCATAACAGATTAAAATCCATAGCAGATAAATATAAAGGCAAAGATAGAGAGGAAGGAAGATGCAAACACAAAGACAACACGCGATGTGTTATCGAAGAGGAAACCGAAGCCCTCGGCGAAAAACCTCTCCGCCGCCCTCTAAGCGGTAATCAATCCACTAGAAAATATAGTTGGGATACAAGGACAGCAATAGACCCTCCAAGCCTAATCTACCCAGTGCACCTAAGCCCTCCAAGCTTCTTGCTCCAACGAGGTTGCGCCGAACCTTTGTCTTTTCTAGCTTCCCGGATTCCGCTACTAGACCGTAGCATCAACCAATGAAGATTGGCTCCTTCCTAACTGCTTCCCAGAAATCCAAACAGCAGTCTCACAATGATGATGAGAGTGAGAACCTAGTTTGGTATAATGCCTCTCAAGGATTTGACAATGGAGAGGAAGAGAGTTGAGGAATTTGAAGAGTCTCTAAGGTATAGATTGTGTGTGAATCAATCTAGGTTTTCTTTAGGGTTTCTCTCTCAAAATTCTCTCTGAAAGCTCTCTTTCAATCGTGGGTAATAGGGGTATTTATATTGGAGTGGAGAGGAATGTGAAACGTCAGGTTTTCTACAAAACAGGGGTGGCTCGCGGCTTGACCTCGCGGCTTGACTGAGTCGCGAGATCCAGTCGCGAGATAACCGTATGGCCAGTTGTCCTGTTTTGTCCTGTAGTGCTCCAGCTAGCATGACTGTTCATCTTCCAGCATGCTTGGCACGTGTGCTGCTTCTGGCGGCTTGCAGCCGCGAGTCACCCGCGAGTCCCAGCCGCGACACTCTGTTTTCTTGCACACTCTTGAGCAAACTTCACTCTATCTCACTCACTACCCTTACATCAAACCCACCTAAATACAGGGTTACTAAATGCTGAATTACAAGCAAATTTGGCACGGAATAAAGCCAATTAGATGGTTGAATAAATTCAACCTTACAATCTCCCCCTTTGGCTATTCCATGACAAAACCCTAAAACAGACTTTAGACTTAACATGTGAGTTGGGAACAGTTGAACAAAACCCACTCACACCTAACTCTAGAAGCTGTGTAGCACTTGAATCATATGAACATAATACTCCTGAAACACAACAATACACCATGATCATTGTAAGCAGAAAGTTATAGAATGCATATGAAACAGGCAATATGTGATCAAGCATAGATGGAGTTATGAAACAAACCATGGCTTGATCAACCAAGTTACCATCACAAGATAGTGATCACAGTGCTCATTCACACTTGGAATGAACACAAGGACATACAAGTTATCAAGCACAAGGCAAGACACTTGTATGCTCAACACTCAACCAATGCATATCACACAAGGCATATGCATCTAGGAACAATCCTACAAGGGCACAAGAGTGACAGTACAAAAACCAAAATGCATACCATTTAGATTAAAGTACTGATTTCAAACATAGCATAAAGGCTGCACTAGGCAAGGTACATACCATAAAGCCTACAAACTATGCATAAACATAAACCCTAAAAGCTTACATAAGCACAAGGGGTACAAAACACAAAAACATCCTGAATAACAGTTTACAACGCACAATATATCAACTTAAAGAGAAGAAGAATGTAAAGACACTCCCCCTTTGATCATGCTTATCTCTCCCCCTTTTTGTCATGGAATAGGCTAGTCATCCTCTTCCAGCTTCCTCTGAATTTGATCCAGTTGAGTTTGAAGAGAAGTAAGCTTCATATCCCACCGAGTGTTTTGATGATGTAGAGAAGCTGTGATCCCAGACATTTTTGTATTCAATTCGTGGATAGAGGAGACAATGTGATCAAGTTTCTCATCCAGGGAGAGGGTGCTAAACTGAGATTCATTGTGAGATGCAGAAGTTTCTGGTTTGGCTCTCTTCTGACTATGTCCAATGCTTGCATTGAATGTACGCATGTTGATTGGACTTGGTTTGGGCATAGGGGATTCATCAGCCATTGGATATATTCCCTTGAGCTTCAAGATCCGGGAAATGAGACTGCAAAAAGGAACGCATATCCGAGACTCATGTCGAAGAACCGTTTTGCGTAGAACATGAAAGATATGAGCACAGATGTCTATTTCCACATCAGAGATCAGATCATGAAGAAACAAAGCCCGTCCAAGGTTCATATACCCAGTGCTTGACAACGGGTACAAATTGTGAAACATTACAATTGTAAGCACTCGCAGCTTTGGAGAGAGAGAGGAAACACTGATGGATTTGCCATTGGGTGAGAACTCCAAGTCTTGACCAAGACTTTCTTTAAGAAGCTCCTCATCAGGACAGAGATCATCGTAAACCGGCGAATGTCGGAAAATGGGTCTGTTGATGTGAAGAATTTCTGCCAGATATGCCGGAGAAATAGAGAAGCTCTTTTTCCGAACCCAGCACTTCAGTTCATCTCCTTCCACAATTGCGTTGGCATAAAATTCTTTGACCAACTCTTCATATGCGTCATCCGGATCAGAGAGAAGGTAATTCCAATCCTTGTGAGCAAACCACTTCGGAATGTCAATGTCATGAAGTGATGGTTGATCCACAGCTCTCTCTAGTAATGGTTTGGCATGAAGAAAGAAATTCTCATAAGACTGATAGGCTGCATATGATCTGAACTTGTCGGGATCGAATCTCTTTGATGAAGATCGAGTCCCTTTTGGTTGAGGAGAGAAGTCATCAACATCTATTACTGGTTCCTTCCCTTTGGAACTACCTCCTTTTACAGCAGCCGTTTTGACTGGTGACATGTCTAGTCTGCATTAGGAATCAAGGGAAGTGACAGAGCAAAGTCCAACAAACTTTAGTAGCAATGGGTTAGTGGAAATATAGGAACAATGAAGAAACCCTAAAAGCTGGATGAAAATGGTCAGAAAGTAGCAATGAGGGACACAAATGTCTAAAATTGACCAACACAGAAGAGGGAGTCCAAAAGGACCCACATAATCAGCTGAAAAAGGACCCACATTCAACAACACATCAACAGGATACCACACAGGATCATAGTGAAATACGACATCAACAACAGTTCAGCCAAAAATTAGTTAACCCTAGCTAAGCACATGATGAATAACCAAAAAACACCCAGAATAAACTAGCTCAAAAAACAGAAACACAAGCTTCCAAAGGCTAGTCATGGACAGAAAGTAAAAGTTGAGCTCAAAGACCCATCACAAAATCACAATCAAATGAGAACAGTCCAGAGGGAAAACCATAATAACAAGTAAAAGAGAGTTCAAGACAGAACAAACATACCTGTTAGTCGACGATTTTGAGCTGACAAGAGGCAAACAGTGGAGATCGAAAATGGAGGCACGGTGAGAAAAAGGTAAGATCAAATGAGAAAGACAATGAACAGTCACAAAAAGATCGAGGGAAAAACAAAAAGTTTAAAAACTGCCCCTGTATGTCTAAAACACGCGATTTTCGCGACTGAGACGAGTCGCCAAAAAGCCGCCAGATCAAGCCGCCAAAACACCCTAGGACGAAAATTTGAAAATTATTCTAAGTGTTTTTCGCGACTGGAAGGTCTACCCGCGAGTAAGTCGCGAGCTGAGCCACGAAAATCTCTGAGTGAACCTCGCGACTGGACCTTCCACTCGCGAACAAGTCGCCAAAAATGACCAGCGAAGATGCGACTGAATCTCGCGACTTGACATACCCGCGACTGAGCCGCCAAAACAGGGCAAAACTGGATTTTTGAAATTTTCAGATTTTTATACAGAAAACTTTCCAAAATCACCTAAAACACTCAAAAATCTTTTTGTGCTTGAATTAACAAAGATTGAGCATGTGAAAACACATTTTATCAAGTACAATCACACAAATGAATATGGCATTTATTGAACATAAACTTGTGTGTTGTGTGTGGATATCAACAATGAGATAGTCATTCGTCTAATGTGAAGCTTCAATGATCAATTCAACCAAGGCATACACAATTAGCACTAGATCATGTGACCCATCTCAATTATAGAAGTATGTATATATGACTTCCCACAAAACTTGATAACTTGATTTGGAGCTTTACATTTGACTCCACTTTCAAACATAATTGATCTTTTTGATCTTTTGAGTCAATCACCTCTCATTGTGAGAGTGATATATGATATTTCACTTTAATGAATAAGCCTTTGGCCTTTTTGAATAAGCATTCATTTCAATATAAGGTCGCTTACCCTTTTTCCTAGTCAAATACTAGAGTGTGCAACAGGCTTTTGCAGCTCAATATCTCTTTTCATTTGGAGATTTACATTTGGTGAGCTCTTTTTAGCAAAACAATAAAATAAAGAGTGGGAAGATATATAGACACAAGTCTATGCAAGTCTCAAGATCAACACAACCATTCACTAATCATTCATGACAAGTTTGAAGATCTATTTACAACAATCACAAAGATTTCAAGATTTTTCCCACAGTGATATAGGTGCATGAAAACAAGCAATGCTCGAAAATGCACACAGCCATTAGCACAAAGGTACAAGGCAAAACAAGTTTTGAGACAAAAGCTCAACAAAGTCAATCAAGCCTTTTGATTTTCTATTTTTATGTGCTTTTTGGATTTTTGACATAAAAGAAGAAAAATGATTTAACAATCAAAGTAAGAGCCAACAGAATAAACATAAGGACAAACAAACAATAAACATGTAGCATTAAGGGCTAACAAAGAAGTGTGTGTCACAACACAAGCAAACATATCAAATAATAAATATGTGAAGCACACAACACACAAGAGGATCAAGGAATTGTACCGACACCAATGGTCTTTCGGAGTGATTCAAACCGTGGACCATCGAGAGGCTTGGTGAAGATATCCGCCTTTTGATTGTCGGTGTGTATGAACTCAAGACACACAACTCTTTCCTCTACCAAATCCCGAATGAAATGATAGCGTATCTCTATGTGTTTAGACTTTGAATGCTGGACAGGATTCTTGGAAAGATTGATGGCACTTGTGTTGTCACAGAAGACACACATCGTTTCTTGAGGAATTCCATAGTCATTAAGTAATTTCTTCATCCAAAGAAGCTGAGTGCAGCAACTTCTAGCAGCGATGTATTCTGCTTCAGCAGTAGATAGAGACACTGAATTCTGCTTCTTGCTCATCCACGAGACAAGGTTGTTACCAAGATAAAAGCAGCCACCTGAAGTGCTTTTCCGATCGTCTACACTGCCAGCCCAATCAGCATCTGAATATCCAGCAAGACAATCATTTGAGTCTTTTGAATACCACAGACCATAGTTTGCAGTGCCATTCACATATCGAATGATTCTCTTAGCAGCAATCAGATGAGATTCTTTCGGATTAGCTTGGTACCTGGCACATACGCCCACACTGAAAGCAATGTCCGATCTACTGGCTGTAAGGTAGAGCAAACTTCCTATGATGCTCCTATACAATGTAGGACTTACTTCAACTCCTGACGAATCCACATTCAGTTTAGTGGAAGAGCTCATGGGGGTAGAGGCGTGTTTTTTGGAGTCTAGTCCAAACTTCTTGACAATGTTTCTGGCATACTTTTCTTGAGATACAAAAATACCCTCCTTCTGTTGTTTGACTTGAAGACCCAAGAAAAATGTGAGCTCCCCCACCATGCTCATCTCAAACTCCTTCTTCATTTCTTCAGAAAATTCAGTAGCACGATCTTCGATGGTTGCCCCAAACACTATGTCATCAACATAGACTTGTGCCACAAGGAGATAATCTTCATCATTTTTGACAAACAGAGTTCGATCTGCATACCCTCTCTTGAAACCTCTGTCTAGAAGATAATGTGTAAGACGATCGTACCAGGCTCTAGGCGCTTGTTTTAAGCCATAAAGGGCTTTCTTCAATCTTAGTACATGATCTGGAAAATGAGGATCTTCAAATCCTTTTGGTTGCTCAACAAATACTTCTTCATTTAGATATCCATTCAGGAACGCGCACTTTACATCCATTTGATAAAGTTTGAAATTCAAGGTGCACGCAATGGACATGAGGATACGAATGGATTCGAGTCTTGCCACCGGAGCAAACGATTCATCAAAATCCACTCCTTCAACTTGAGTGTATCCTTAGGCTACTAACCGAGATTTGTTTCGAATTATTTCTCCATCTTCATCAGTTTTGTTTTTAAAAATCCATTTTGTGCCTATAACATGAACGTTCTCGGGCCGTGGAGCAAGTTCGCACACATCATTCCTCACAAACTGATTCAGCTTTTCATGCATTGACTCGACCCAATTCTCATCTTGAAGAGCCTCTTCAACTCTTTTTGGTTCAAATTGTGCAAGATAACAGTGATATGTCACATGATTGGCTAGTAGAACGTTTCCTTTCCTGAGGCGAAGACCATCATCAAGAGATCCTATGATATTACTTTCCGGATGATTCTTGATAACTCTCGAAGATGGTCTTTTTGAAGTGGAAACTTCATCACTACGAGAGATAGGAGGATGGACTTCCGGAGGAGTAAGAGGGCTTGATAGACATCGATCTCGTTTCCATTCTTGGGTTGACAGGAGTCGATTCTACTTCTGGTATAGGTTCTTCACCTTCTATATCCAAAGCTTCTACCTCAACATCGGCCTCTTTGGTGCTCGGCCCTTCTACATCATCAATCATTTCCACCTTAGGTAAGGCATCATCAATCTTGACATTTATGGATTCCATCACAGTTTTTGTTCTCTTGTTAAACACTCTATACGCTCGACTTGTAGTAGAGTAGCCAAGAAAAATACCCTCATCACTTCTCGCATCAAACTTCCCAAGATTCTCTCGATCATTTAGGATATAGCATTTACTTCCAAACACCCGGAAATACTTCACTTTTGGCTTCTTCCCATTCCATATCTCATAGGCAGTCTTCTTTGTACCAACTCGAAAGTAAATCCTATTGCCAATGTGACACGAGGTGTTGACAGCTTCTCCCCAAAAACTTTGAGGTATTTGCTTGTTAAGCATCATGACTCTTGCCATCTCTTGAATCACACGATTTTTTCTTTCTACCACTCCGTTTTGTTGTGGAGTTTTGGGAGCTGAAAATTCTCTCTTAATTCCATTCTTCTCACAGAAGGACTCGAATCTCGCATTCTCAAATTCCCTCCCATGATCACTTCTAACTTTGGCTATTGGAATCCCTTTTTCGTTTTGTAGTTTCTTGCACAGAATCACCAACCTCTCACAAGCCTCTGATTTTTCTCTAAGGAAATCAACCCAAGTGTATCTTGAGTAGTCGTCCACAACAACCATAATGTATCTCTTACCACCTAGGCTTTCTGTTCTGGTAGGCCCCATAAGATCAACATGAAGTAACTCCAAGCACCGAGAGGTGGCTATCACATTCACCTTGTGATGACTTGCCTTAGTTTGCGTCCCCATTTGACACGCACCACAAACGGTCTTCTTCACTTTTCCAAACTTAGGAAGTCCCTCGACTGCTTCAAGTTTTGAAACTTTCGCAACTTGTTTGAAGTTGGCATGCCCAAATCTGTGATGCCACAACTCCAACGTATCCACACGAGCACTTCTACACGATATTGGTGCCGTGGGAACAATTCCATAACAGTTATCAGTAGTCCGATTTCCTTCCAAAACCTGAATCCCCTCTTCATTGATGATCAAACATCCCTTCTTAGAGAATTGTACCAGAAAATCATCATCACAAATTTGAGTGATGCTCAGCAAGTTCGCCTTCAGTCCTTTTATGTACAGCACATCTTTCAACAGCGGCAAACCAGGTATCTCAATGGTTCCTTTGCCTAGGACTTGAGCATGACTTCCATCACCAAAGGTCACATAGTCTCCGACCTTTTCTTTTAGTGTCTTGAACAGAGACTTATCCCCGGTCATATGGCGAGAACACCCACTGTCAAGATACCACAAACACGCATTAAACACCTTCAATGAGGTATGCACAAATAGATTCACATGTGATAGACATTCTTGACCTTCAAACACAAATTCATCATCTGTTTTCACGCTTCGTTCAGTTTGATTCTTCATTTTCAGATTCTCAATCATTTCACACAACATTCTATTCTTTCTTTTATATTTCTTAATCAATGATTTAGATTCAGATATGCTACTGTGTAAGACATAATTCTGATTTTCAAGACATTCCAGCATGTGAACAAAAGTTCTAACATGTTTCTTAGTTTTTAACAGCTCTACAAACACATCAGTAAGACACCTTTCAGACATATGCAACGAGTCATTTTCACAAACACTTAAGCTACAATTTAGCATGGTATAAACCAAAACAAACAATCACAACACAGGGGTCAAGGATCACACTAAGGTAATAAAACCACAACAAGCGTACCTGCTCTGATACCAAATGAAAGTTCAAAAACGTGTAAAAACACCTTTGAACGTTTAGACCCCCAAATAACAACTTAATCAATTCAAGCAATATGTCAAACAACTAGTGTGCGGAAACTTAACATATGCTATCATACGAAATTGATTAAATACTATCTAAGCCATAACAGATTAAAATCCATAGCAGATAAATATAAAGGCAAAGATAGAGAGGAAGGAAGATGCAAACACAAAGGCAACACGCGATGTGTTATCGAAGAGGAAACCGAAGCCCTCGGCGAAAAACCTCTCCGCCGCCCTCCAAGCGGTAATCAATCCACTAGAAAATATAGTTGGGATACAAGGACAGCAATAGACCCTCCAAGCCTAATCTACCCAGTGCACCTAAGCCCTCCAAGCTTCTTGCTCCAACGAGGTTGCGCCGAACCTTTGTCTTTTCTAGCTTCCCGGATTCCGCTACTAGACCGTAGCATCAACCAATGAAGATTGGCTCCTTCCTAACTGCTTCCCAGAAATCCAAACAGCAGTCTCACAATGATGATGAGAGTGAGAACCTGGTTTGGTATAATGCCTCTCAAGGATTTGACAATGGAGAGGAAGAGAGTTGAGGAATTTGAAGAGTCTCTAAGGTATAGATTGTGTGTGAATCAATCTAGGTTTTCTTTAGGGTTTCTCTCTCAAAATTCTCTCTGGAAGCTCTCTTTCAATCGTGGGTAATAGGGGTATTTATATTGGAGTGGAGAGGAATGTGAAACGTCAGGTTTTCTACAAAACAGGGGTGGCTCGCGGCTTGACCTCGCGGCTTGACTGAGTCGCGAGATCCAGTCGCGAGATAACCGTATGGCCAGTTGTCCTGTTTTGTCCTGTAGTGCTCCAACTAGCATGACTGTTCATCTTCCAGCATGCTTGGCACGTGTGCTGCTTCTGGCAGCTTGCAGCCGCGAGTCACCCGCGAGTCCCAGCCGCGACACTCTGTTTTCTTGCACACTCTTGAGCAAACTTCACTCTATCTCACTCACTACCCTTACATCAAACCCACCTAAATACAGGGTTACTAAATGCTGAATTACAAGCAAATTTGGCACGGAATAAAGCCAATTAGATGGTTGAATAAATTCAACCTTACAGAGGAGATGGAAGATTATGTAGACGATATTGTGGTCAAGTCAAAAACCAGAACAGGACATTTCCAAGTACTTGAGCAAGTCTTTGAAAGATGCAGGAAATACAAGTTACGTATGAACCCCATGAAGTGCGCCTTTGGAGTGTCTGCTGGAAAGTTCCTTAAGTTCCTGGTACATCACAAAGGCATAAGTGTGGACCCAGCCAAGGCCACAGCTATTGCCACGATGAGAAGACCAACTACTGTTAGGGAACTCAAAAGCTTCCTGGGAAGGGTCTCCTACATCAGGAGGTTTGTGCCTAGTTTGGCCTCAGCCACAACAGGCCTATCCAAACTATTGAAAAAGGGAAATGAGTTTACCTGGGGAATAGAGCAGCAGGAAGCTTTTCAAAGGATTCAGGGCATTATGAATCATCTGCCCACCCTCTAGGCACCAGTACGTGGGCGACCTCTGTTGCTATACTTAGCATCAAACTCTCAGGCAATAGGAGCTTTGCTGGCACAAGAAGATGACCAAGGAAATGAGCAGCCCATATATTATGTAAGCAGAACACTCAAGGATACCGAGACCAGGTACCCCAGAATAGAGAAAGCCTGCCTAGTGATCATTTATGCATCCCAGAGGTTGAAGAGGTACTTCTTAGCTCAGCAAATCCTCTTGGTAACCAAGTCCCACCCCATAAAGGCACTCCTGCACCAGCCCCTTCTCACAGGAAGGATAGCACAATGGCTAGTGTTGCTCTCACAATATGATATAGGTATAAGAACTCCCAAGGCTGTTAAGAGCCAGGCCATAGCAGATTTGCTAGCTCAATTCCCAGGAAAGGAAGAAGGCCCGCTGAGTGAAGAAATCCCTAGTGAGGTAGCAGTAATGGAGATCCCAGGGAAGAAATGGACCATGAGGTTTGACGGATCAGCTACAGCAACTTCAAATGGGGTAGGAATTGTACTAAGCTGCAAAAATGGAGATATCATGCCCCTGTCCTTCAAGCTTGGTTTCTCATGCTCTAGTAAAAAAAAAAAAAAGGGAGAGTATGTAATACCCTTTTACATATGGCCCAGGATTCACCTCACAAGTAATTTCAGATATCCCACAAACAGTCCCAAGTGCATAGGTCTAGGATCACAGAATAAAAGCAAAATATCTAGGATACCTAGCCTAGCACTTGGCAAAAAGGGAACCTGTCAAAGTTCATGAACTGGGACCGTATCTCAAAAAAAAATATATGAGAAGGATACCAGTGTACCCAGTTCAGTGCTTGCACAATAGATTACCGGGTACCTGGACCAGAATTTACAGTAAAACCTGTGAAGACCATGATCTAGGACTCAGGAAAGAAAAGAGCCATAGGAAAGAAAAGGCAATATACCAAAGAAAAAGGCAGATTCACATACTGAAAAAAAAAAAAGCAGTCTTGAAACACAAAAGAGAAAGCAAAGAGCAGAACAATGTTCAAAAGAAAAACTTATACAATCCCAAATTGTTTATGTAAATCTAAAAAAAAAAAAGCTAAGGAATGAGGCCGGCCAACAGGGAGGCATCCGGAGAAATAACAGGCACAGCCAAAGTAGAAAGGATCCTCTGCCGTTTGACTTTCAGGTCTTGTAAAACCTTGTGAGCACAAGCCAAAGCTTCCTCAGCAGCAACTATCTCAGTGTCTATACTCTTGAAAGATTGCCTCTGAAATAGCATATGAGCCAGCAGACGCAAGTGATCCAGCAAAAAAGACAAGTTAAACTTGGCCTCTAGAAGGTCTTGCACCACCCCTCTCCACTCCAGAAGCTTTTCTTCAGACAAGGAATCTACAGAGGAATTCCTTAGGGAAATCAGCACAGCACACAGCAACTCCATTAAAATATTGCCTAGAAAAACACCTCCCCTGAAGCCGCTGGTAAAATCCCCGTGGCTCTTGAGCAGATTCTCTAGCAGCGGCAGGCCTTCCACAGGAACAGAGAAGCGCAGGAAGCTACCATAAGAAGACCCAAAAACATGGAAGTGGCTGGCAAGAAGGCTGTTGAATTCCAAGAGATCAAAGCGAGCCAGAAAAGAGGAAAGCCTTGAATCAAGATCTGAGGCAGTCATCTTCGAGGCATCCCCCATCACCGTGTCACCACTTGCAGAGACAGGAGGACTTGCAGCCTTTTGCTCTGGACGAAGGTCAGCAACTTGAACAGGTCTCACAATTCCTTCAGGAATAACAGGCTCAGAACCTGCAAAGCCTGTATCAATATTCAAGAAAAAAAAAAAGAAGGAAAAAAAAAAAAGAACAAACCGGTTCCAGCTTCTTGGGGCAGAGCCTCTTCTTCTTGATCTCCTGACTTCCCCGAAGATTCTGGGAAGGAACATAAGGCAAGTTGAAGAAAAGGTGAAGGACCAATGGCAAAGTGGCTAAAAGAAGGGATAGATGCAGGGGGCTTCGCCATATATAAAAAAAAAAAAAAAAAAAAAAAAGAAAGGAAGAAAAGGAAACACGGTGGGAGTAGCTTGCACTCACCTTCTGAACTTTCTGATTCTAAAGAAGAAGCAACACTGGGAGCGGATTTCTCACTGGTTTGACCTAAAAGGAAAAGGAAAAGGAGGAACTCAAGAAAAACTGGAAAAGAAGATGGAATATAGCGCTATTCCAAGGAAACAAGGTTTACCTGTTTGTTTGGATAAAGGAGTGTCTCCCAAAGCACCTTTATCTGACAAGGACTAAGGAAACACAGTCCTGATAGGACTAGGAGTACGCTCAAGACGGGGACTTTGAGATGATGGAATCCCAGAAGCTTTGGGATCCTAAGAATCCTGGGAACCTTGCACTGGTTGCCCGGTTTCCTCAGCTGGGTCATCAATAGGGGGCTTCTCCCCCATAACAGGAAAAACAACGGAAAGAGCTATGATAGTTTCCTCCCCCAGAGCCTTGTCAGTCATAGGAGGGGATACCTCCACCTAAAGGAAGAAGGAGAGGAGAAGGCAGTGTCAAAAGAAAGGGAGAGAAAAACACAACAGCAGGAAATGCAGACAACACAATGACAGAACAAAAGGGAAAAGAACAAAAGAAAAAGGGGAACACATACCACATCGTCTCCAGAAGATTGGCTCTTACCCGTCTTGTGATCAGACTTGCGCTTGGACTGCAAAGGAAATCACCACTCGTCAGCAAAATAGAAACAAGTGCAATAAGGTGAATAAAAAAAAAAAGAGAAGAAGGAAAGGAGTCTTGCCCTTCTCTCTCTCTCTACAGATTCTTTGGAAGTCTTTTGCTTACTACGAGTACGCCCAGAGGGTCCTAAAGGAGGCTGGGATACCAAACCAGAGGATCCTAAAGAACCTTGGACTGAGGCAATCACAGGAACCTGGGGAAAAGAAGGCTCTACCTTAGTCTTCTTCCGGGTCCTTGAAACCAAAGGTTCCCTGACATCCTTGCCTTCCTAAGATGCCAAGTGTGCTTGAGATTTCCCCGTTTTCCTTCTTTTTGCCTCAGAGCCTATCTCCACACCTTCTGTACTTTCGCCAACATCAGCAGCTTTCATTTTCTTCGACTTGACATCCTTACCTTTACTCGGAGCAGTGGCAGCACTTATTGTCTCTGTTGCACCCCTTTTGATGGGCACCCCAGAAGAAGCACCAATGATGAGGCTATCACCTAGCCAGGTCTCAGGAAAATCCTGTCCATAAACCACCCAACCTCCCCTGGAGGCATGCCACTCTGCAAACCCAGTCTTGCTGCTTGCAGCAGCAAAAACAATCCCAGCAGTAGGAAGGGATAAACGTCTATTGGATGTCGGAGCAGAAACAATGCTAGGATTCGGGACATCCCGAACTGTGCCAGTGCCAACATAATCAACAAAGGACTTTTGCACTCTCCTCCAATAACTCGTATAGCCACTAGAAGCAGAAACTCCTCTCTGGGAGTTAGGCACTGCAAATTGGGGGCTCCTCCGTGACCAATAAGAAAAGGCCTGCAGCCTCAAGAAAGGATCCAATGAAGGAAGGGATGGCACCACATCCTTAAAAACTGGAGGAATGTCCTGATCAAAACCAAATTGTCGGAGCACCCGGTGTGCTGAATAATGAGTATATTTTGGGCCACTTGAAGAAGGCACAGGAAGCCAGGAAGGGCTAATGCAAGCAAGATAAGCCAGACTGCCCTCATCACCACGGCGCAAGTCAAAGGTATTACCTGTAGAAGATAAAAAAGAAGACAACACAGAATCACACGCAAAGCCAGGACCAAACTCGCGAGGGGATCTCCAATATAAGCTCCCTGCTTGGTTGAACAACTCCACAAGATTGAGACCACCACCCTTCAAGCTAATCCAACGAAAAATAATAGGAAAGGCATCGGTAGAATTGCCACAAAGACCCTTCACTATGTCGGGGGATCCTTGGAACTTGTCTTTCACAAACTTCAAATTCCTGCACTTAGCCAAAGTAGCTGCAGAACGGTCCCACATGAAAATCTGAAGAATAACGCAGTGAAGAGACGAAGTGATCACATAACAAGAGTCACCCTCAGCCTCATCTCCATGAAGCTGGTCCAATTGAGAGTAAACATGACCCAAAAATAGAGGGGCCAAAGGATACTGGGTACCTCGAGCCAACTTGATTGCCAATGGAAAAAACGAAGACTTAACTCCATACCCAGGGAACTCACTGAACAAAAACTTACTAAGCCAAAAAGCCAGGAAACCGGCCCACCTCACCTCCTTATCTTTTTCACGAGAAAGGGTTATCACCCATCTCCCCATCCTAGCAGGCTTACCACCAGAAGAAGCGGCGCGACCACCAAAATGACCAAATAATTTCTCTTCTACCATGAGATCCTCACCAGAAAGGTTAATATCAAATGGATTCTCTTCGCCAAACATCGGGAGGAGGAAGTTATTAACCACATCCTCCAAGGTGACTGTTAATTCACCAGTAGAAAAGAAAAAATTATGAAGGGAAGGGCACCAACGACGTACCAGATGCCTGAGCCCTTTGGCGTCTCTAAAGCCCTCAAGGTTTCTGGAAATAGCCACTACCTTTAGGATACCGGCGCGCTCCAAACGACCCACAAATTCAGCATCAGACAGTTCTTTTCTACCCATATAGGCCAGCCCTGAATCTTTCCTGGAACAAAATCAAAGAAAATAGGAACTGCCTCTCGGATTCCTTGTCTGATTTGGAGATCAAAAATCTCTCTAGGGTCAGGAACTTGTGCGGAACCAGCGAAACCCGCTTGACCAGAAAACATCCAAACGTGAGGGGATGGAGGAGCCTCACCATGAGATATATGAGGAAAAAATAAACTGAGAGAATACCAAGGATCCCGTAAAGGGAAGGCCGGACGTTCAGTAACCCCGTGAGAATCACTCGGAGCAGAACCAGAAGAACCTTCACCCTCAGAAGGACTGGGAGTACGCTCTCTCCTCTTTCGAGAAGAAGAAGAAGCCATCAAAACAACACGCGCTCTGAGAAGAAAAAAGATTGAAAGT
This sequence comes from Quercus alba, assembly GCA_036321655.1. Classification (NCBI taxonomy): domain Eukaryota; kingdom Viridiplantae; phylum Streptophyta; class Magnoliopsida; order Fagales; family Fagaceae; genus Quercus; species Quercus alba. The sequence goes on along the minus strand of CM070299.1, from coordinate 75,115,796 downwards.
GCGAAAGGGAGGAAGACCAGAGTAACGGAGAAGAAGAGAAAAAAGAAAGAGAAACACAAAGAGTGAAAAACTCAGAGAAGCAAAGTGATAAGGTGAAACGGCTACAATAAAGGCGCAAATAGCAGTTGGGGAAAACAGTTTATGGAAAGACGCGCCAGTTGCCAAGAAATTTAATTTGAAGTGATCAGCAGTTATTAATGAGGGATAACGGGAAACGAGAAAAGTGGGTAGAGGAGTTTTACCTCAAATACCCAACTGCCACGTCCCGTATAAAGAGGAAACTGCGAAAGGTAATAATTATAAGGGAATGCAACATGCAAAAAGGAGGTAACTAAAAGCAGCAGAAAAGGGGCGGGATCCCAAGTAAAAAGGAAGGGAACCCAGTAGAAGTCGAAGAAAAAGGGGGACACCATGAGAGTCCTGGGAAACCTAAATCACTCACGCGTGGGTTTCAGGCAACCCACGAGCTCGGGGGGCTAAATGTTGAGGTCTAAAAAGGGGTCATAATAAAATAAGCCCAAAAGAAATGGAAGAGCAAGTCAAGCCCAAAAGAAAGAATCCAGGCTAAGCCCAAAGTAACAGGTACGGATGATCCATGGGGGATAAAAGGAAGGCCCAGAGGATCCTGAAGCCCAGAAAAGGAACAAGCATCCCAAAAAAAAAGAGACCACGGCAAAATGAAAAGAAGTAAGGATCTCCAAATCCCTTCAAGCACAAATAAAAAGGAAGAATGAGACAGATCGGTAGAAAGAAGACAGGAAAAGAAAAAAACAAGAAGCACGAGCGACCTCTCATGGCACAGACAGCAAAAGGGCCTCGGGGAACCAGGACAGGGAAGAAGAATAGCAATGAATGACTTTCAAAAATGGCAGAACAGGATTCCGCCCAAATAGGAAAGAAAGGGAAAAGAGGAATACGCCAGAAATGGGGATGCCGAGAAGGGCATACCTTAGCACGTCCCAAAGAGAATGGCCGACCAGAAGCTTTCGAAGGAATCAGAACCAAGAGAAGGAAAGAATGAGAGAAAACGGCAAAGGGACTTACCAAGGCAACAGGGACAGAACATGCTCTGTTTGCAAAAGAACAAAACAGGGGAACCCGGGATACCCAGAAAAACTCCATTATAAAAGGAGGGGACGGGTTGTGAAGAAGGCAGCGAGAAAAAAAGGGAAAGAAACACAAAAAGAAGAAATTCTCTAGGAAGAACCATCAGAAAAATCCACCCAGAAAGAAAATACTAAGGGAAGAACAAAATACTGTTTCCCGATATCCTGTAAAGGCCACTATTGCACATACTCGGATTCAACGGGAATCAAACTTTGCAAGTTTTGAAGGCTGAAATAGCCATTCAAGACTGCAATTTTTGAGCTTGATTGGACCTTGTATCACGTCCTAGTGAGCTTTCTGTAATCAAACAGACAATTTGTTAATAAAATATTGCTTCATAATTCCCAGGATCCCCACAGCACCTTTTCTTTATCGTTTTGCTAATCCTGTCTTTCTTCTGAATTTACGTTGTTAATATTTTTGGCATTCTATGATATCCTTGTTTGTCATTTTTTGTATGTTGTCAGGAGTATTCTCTGCACCTACTTAACTCTTAAACAGCTCGTTAGCTACGGTGAGTCAAGGCCCTATCCACCAAATCCCTCTTCTTTTTTTTCATTTAGGCCCGGGATCCTTGGGCCTGAGTATCCTAAAAAAAAAGCACTCTCACAATGGGTAATAATCATGTCTCTTGGATGAGCAAAAAACAGAATTCCATTTCATTATCCACTGTAGAAGCTGAGTACATTGCTGCTGGTAGCTGTTGCACCCAACTTCTATGGATGCAAAAACTTCTCTATGATTATGGTATTTGTCAAGAATATCTCACTATTTATTGTAACAATACTAGTGCCATCAACATCTCTAAGAACCCAGTTCAACATTCTTGAACCAAATACATAGAGATTCGACATCACTTCATTCGGGAACTTATCGAAGATGGTACACTCACTCTTGAGTTCATTCACACTAATGATCAGAAGGCTGACTTGTTCACCAAACCTCTTGATAGCAAACAGTTTGAATTCTTTTGCCAAAACATTGGTGTTATCTCCATGGATTGATCTCCTCTTCTCCTTGTCCTTCCTTATGCATTTGCATCTAGTTTTGTGCATTGTTTTGTTTAACATGTTTTTATTTTTTTACTTTTCAGTTTTGCTTTATTTTTTTTTTCCATATAAAATAAAAAAAAAATTGAAAAATCAGAAAAATACAAAAACAGTGTGTGTTCGTGTACATTGGTACTTGTGTACCTTGGATGGCCATTGAAACAAAATTTTTTAAACTTTGTATCTTTTGTAGCTTAGATGAGCATCTCTATGCACAACTAAGCAAGTGAGGTTTGTGGCTCATGTTTGTGATGAGTAAGATTAAGTAATCTCTTGTACTTAACACTCGTATCACTCTTTTTGATGGGAAGGACTAGAAAATTCTAAGAGAAAGGCATAAATAACCATCTAGAAGATGTGGGAGGTATAGGATGTATCTCGAAAGTTATAGTCCCCATTAAACAGTTATAATTATGTGTGACCCTTTGTGATGAATAATTAATTAATTAGCCAAGTTTAATAATTAATCAAATTAACATGCAAACGCATGGTAGCACAAACAAATCACCAATTAAACTAAGTATGTAGTGGAAAATAAATTGACACGGTGATTTGTTTACGAATGGGGAAAACCAACCTGGCAAAAATCTCACCGAGTGATTTTAAGGTAACCATTTTCGAGAATCCACTATTATCACAACAAGTGGTTACAAGTAAAGGAATCCCAGTACCTTATTCCAACCTATAGCTGAACCCTTACCCCAATACCCAATTGGACTTGTTCTGTAGTGACAATCTCTCCTTATAATGCATGGCTCCCAGTACATGACTAACCAATTGCGCAGATCCCAGTACGCAACTTCAATCACCAACTAGAGAAGGTTGTTGGCTGCAAATTCTTTAGTTCATCCAAATGATGAAGATTAAGAAGATGCTTGGTCACAAAACCCAACGGTGCACAAACACAGCAACTTCTTCACAAGAATGATAAACTAGGGCAAATTCAGTTTCCGGTCACAATTTGCTTGAGCAAACTTTGCTCAACACTTATGCAACTTGTGTCCACTTTGACGGCCCTTAAAATAATCATTTTATATGTCTAGGGTTGTGAGAAAAAAAAAAAAAAAAACCCAAACATACAATCACGGATTGGAGTCAAAACAATCCTGAAAAACTGCACTTCATAAACCTCGACATATGCCCTATCTGTCGAGCTGCTATCAAGCCATGGGCTTCAACAACTCTACAGGTCTCGATAGATAGTTAGCTGTCAAGCTTTAATGAATAGCACTTTTCACACTTGAATCTTGAATAGACTTGCATGGCTTTAACACTTGATCTTGAAACAATATTTCTTGAAATATTAAACACATCCTAGATCTACCCAAATAAAGTACGTTTTGTCAAAGGATTAGCCAATTACATAAAATAATGACATATGTTCCTAACAAGTGAATCACATATGTCCTAACAGGTTAGACATGTTTAGTGTGTGTGTTTGGGATCTAAATGCTAAACATTTTTCTTGTTGAGAGATGATTTTGAGAGCTTAAAATATTGTTTGAATCTTTGGTTGAGTAGCATGCTTGATTTCATTCATATCTACGTTTTTCTCTTCCTTGGAAACCTGTTTTTAAGCCATCTCGATAGCTCTCGATAGATAAGCTATCTATCGAGACTCTTCAGCCTTTTTTTTATCACATTCTCAATAACTCTTGATTGATATCTCAATCCATCGAGGAACTTTCTATTTTCTCAATAGCTCCTCAATAGCTATCTCTATCCATCCAGATTCCTTTGTGTAGAAATCTTTGGATAGATCCTCGATAGCTCCTCGTTAGCTGTTCGATAGCTAAAACACGCCTTTTTAAAGCTTAATAGCTCTCAATAGCTCTCGATCAATTGAAGATTATGAAGCTTCTATAAATTTGCGCCTTACGATTTCAAATCCATTTTTCTTCGATCTCTCTTGATAGCTTCTCTCTTTTCTCACTCCTACTCCCAAACACACAAAACTCAAGCTTTTCATCTTCCTCACTTCATTTTCAGTCTCAAGATCTTTGTTCTTTATCTGGTATGATTCTTTCTTCCTCTTTATCATGCATTTACATGATCTTTGATCTAACTTTGGGGTTTTTGAAATTGTTTGAGATTTTTCAAAACTTTTGAGTTTTTGTTAAAATTTTGGGATTGGTTTTTGTTCAAATGAACTTTAAACTTCATGCATTACATCACACTTGCATTATAACAATGTTTCATGCATTTAGATGTGTGTTTATTTTGTTGTTATGTTGTGTGCTGGTAGGTTTGGATTGAACTGAGCCCATGATGCATTTAATTTAGCATGTCACATGATCATGCATTTTGATGCATATGTACCTTCTTGTTTTACATTTGATATTAAAAACTGCTTGGTGCTTTTCTAATTCTCTCTCTTTCTCTCTCTTTCTCTCCCACTTACGTTAGTATGCTGTATGGCACCTAAACGTAAGTCTACTTCGTCCTAGAACCCTCTTCATTCTGGGGCATCTTGTTTGTCTTCTCCTTCTAACCCCACTCCCTCTCATGTCAGGTTCCGTGATGAGAAGGCCAAATCCGACTTCTTGGAGAACTTTTCATGCGCGGCATTCATTTGAAATGCCAAGTTGTTTTGTCAGAATTTTCTGACACTGACCTACCCATTGTCATCCACTGTAGGGGTTGGGAGTCATTTTGTGGAGTCCCAGTCATGTGCCCTGCTATGATCATACAGGAGTTCTACTCCAATATGCATGGATTTAATTACTCTATACCTTAGTTTTCTACTCGCATTCAGGGTATACGCATGGTAATTACTCCAGATACCGTATCCAAGGTATTACACGTCCCTAGGGTAGCGCATCTTGACTACCCTAGTTCTGAGCATTTAAGGATAGTGTCCAAAGACGAGCTCGCGTCTCTATTTTATGAGACACCTTCTTCTTGGAGTGATCATCAAAACACCATATGCTTAGCCTTTTCTAAAGGTCCGAGATTCCTTAACATGGTGATGATATTTATTCTTCATCTGTTGTCTCACTATAACACTATCACAAAGCCTCGTGCTTGGTTTTTGTTATCCCTCATTGAGGATCTCTCTACTGACTTCCCTTCACACTTTATACTCTCCCTTATAGATGTCTATAAGGACGCAGTGACTCGTGGTAAGCTTATTTTTCCTTCCGCTATCTCAAGACTCCTTCGCCATTTTTCCTACTCCTATCCTAAGTCTCCCTACTTCTCGTATATGTGTGCCATAGATGCAGCTACCGTTTGATGGAGCACAGCACAGTTGAGACCGAGGCAGCCCTAAACCCAGATGGCAGCTTTTGTGGCATCTACCACTCCTTCGTCTTCAGCGAGTGGAATGACACTTGAGGCCATCATGGCATAGCTTGTGTGCATGGATGCTTACCTTGACACTCTTAGCGATGAGTTGTGTCAAGTGAACACCCGTATCGATTGTATTGCGTGACAACAGGCTATGATGGGTGGTTTCACAATGGCTTCCTCTCCCGAGGTATCTAAGGATGAGAGTGATGATGGCTTCGGCAGTGCTGATGATGTTGAGGATGATGATGATGGCTCGCCTAGTGATGATGAGATGTCTACTTGATTTACTTGCCCTTTGTCACTCGTGACAAAAAGGGGGAGTAGTTTTGAGATGAGAGTAGTCATACTCATAGGGGGAGGGTTAGTATAGGAGATAGGGGGAGTGTGTTTATATTAAGGGATGTAGTGAGGATTTTTTATGTATCTTTTCTTTTCTTTCTATTATAGAAACATTATTTCATTGTATATTGGTCTTGTGACCATTTTGACATACATTGTACTTATATTTTATTTTTATATATATTGATGTATGTTGTTTCTTTTCTTTCTTTATACACATGTTTCTTATTTATTGTATGCAATCTATTATTTTTGTTTCACACTAAGATGTCATGATGAGTTTTGTTTAAAGTGTTTTAGAAATATAGGTTGTCAAAGTCTACTTGCCATAAACTCTCTTCTTTCAAAGTCTTTCAAGAGTTTGTGTTAAGATAGATTTTATTGTATTTAACAAGTGAGTATAAGTTGAGTGATTTATGACTTCTCTCAAATGTTCATTTCTTTATTGTGGTTTTGTCATGGATTGCCAAAAAGGGAGATTGTTAGGACATATGTGATTCAATGTTAGGAACATATGTCAATATTTTATGTAATTGGCTAATCCTTTGACAAAATGCACTTTACTTGTAATTGGGTAAATCTAAGATGTGTTTAATGCTTCAAGAAACAAGGTTTCAAGTTCAAGTGTTAATGCCATGCAAGTCTATCCAAGAATCAAGTAATGAAGTGTTGGATTTTAAAGCTTAACAGCTAGCATCTATCCAAGTTTAAAAGTTGTTGAAGCATGTGGCTCGACAGCTAGCTCGATAGATGGCTATCTATTGAGGTTCATGAAACTCAGTTTTTTAGGGCTATTTTTCATCCAATCCGTGGGTATATGTTTGGGCTTTCTTTTCTCACAACCTAAACATATATAAGGATTATTTTGAGGGCCGTCAAAGGTTACACAAACTGCACAAGTGTGAAGCAAAGTTTTGTTTATGCAGATAATGACCAGAGATAGAATTTTCCCTAGTTCATCTTTCTCTTGAAGAAGCTGTTGTATTTGTACACCGTAGGGTTTTATGACCAAGGAGCTTCTTGATCTTCATCATCTGGATGAACTGAAGAACTTTGCAGCCAACAATCTTTTTAAGTTGGTGATTAAGTCGCATACTGGGATCCGTACAATTAGTTAGTCACGTACTAGGAGTCGTGCATTGAAAATGAGAGATTCTCACTACAGAACAAGTCCAATTGAGTATTGGGGTAAGGATTCAGCTGTAGGTTGGTATAAGGTACTAGGATTCCTATACTTGTAATCGCTTGTTTTGATAATAGTGGATTCTCGATAGTGGTGACTTTAAAATCACTCGGTGGGGTTTTTGCTGTGTAAGTTTTTCCCATTCATAAACAAATCACTGTGTCAATTTATTTTTCGCTGCATATTTAGTTTAATTGGTGATTTGTTTGTGCTACCACGCATCTTGCATATTAATTTGATTAATTAATAAATATGGCTAATTAATCGATTAAGTCATCACAAGGGGTTAATACATTCTTGGTCTATCACCCTTGTTTGTTATGGATAGAGGAAAGTCTCTTATTATACCTCCTTTATTTGATGACACTAACTATGCATATTAGAGTGTACGCATGAGAGTTTTCTTGCAGTCTTTAGACGAGAAGGTGTGGCAAGCTGTGGAGATAGGCTGGACCAAGCTAAAGGAAGCGCTGGCTGATTGGGATGATGCTAAGATCAAAGCGGCAAACTTCAATAGCAAGGCATTGAATGCTTTATTCAATGCGGTCACCAATGAAGAGTTCAAAAAGATATCCTCTATTGAAACTACAAAGGAAGCATCCAAACAACCTATGAGGAGACTAAAAATAGTTTTTGTTTGTTTGTTTTTAGTTTTGCTTTATTTTGTTTTTCATAAAAATAAAAAACAAAAAACTTTGAAAAATCCAAAAAATTAAAAAAACTGTGTTTTGTGTATATTGGTACTTGTGTACCTTTGATGATCATTGAAATAAAATTTTCTAAACTTTGTATCTTTTGTAATTTAGATGAGCATCTCAATGCACAGCTAAGTAAGTGAGCTTTGTGGCTCGTGTTTGTGATGAGTAAGATTAAGTAATCTATTGTACTTAACACTCATATCACTCTTTTTGACGGGAAGGACTAAAAAATCTTAAGAGAAAAGCATAAATAATCATCTCAAATGGAAAATATTAAAATACTATACCTGAGTTTTACCTTATTTTCTTCCCAATTCTTGTTACTAGTAATAATATCTCAGATGGAAAATATTAAAATACTACAAATTTTAGTTCATAACTTTGGCAAATTAAGATATGGTTACGAATATTAATAAAAAATGAATCTTAGCATTACTGTTTTTGTAATTGAGGGCAAATTAATTGTAAGCATACCAGAACAAAGTATGATGTACTCCCAATAAAGATCAAGATCCTCTATAATTCTTAAGATACTCTATCACATAGAATTCATTTACTCTTGATTGGTCTTTTATAATAAATGATTTAAATTATGCCATGTAATCTAAAATCCTAAAATAAGGGTATAAAAAACAACTCAAAAAAAAAAAAATTGAATTTAAGAACACAAATGGATTAAAGTACTAGGGTAGGCCGTGTCAAACTAAATGTCATTTTAACACATTAGAACCTACTTTTTTTTTTTTTTTTTTTACCATCACTTCACAATATACCATACATCACATGTTTTCTTTTAACATTTAACACAATAAAAGATATAACCAACCCATTAAAATAATACTAACCTCATCATATGCGTTTCACGCATGCAATGAAGCTTTTTTTTTTAATCATTTTTTTATAGTGTCATATGTAAGGACTCAATTTGTAACGACCCCAAAATGATATTGGGTTTGCACATTAGGGGCCCAAACAATATAATTTGTAGAGCGTGGGTTTGAAAGGCTAGGCCTTGGTCGTCGGACGGTGGTTAGTTGTGGTAATCATACGGAAATAAACTATGTTCGCTCGAGAAGTCTTTCTCCTCGGTACAGCCTGGGAGGCTCTGGTTCTTAGCCTTTTTTCCCAGCCACTTTTCTGGATTGCTTACATCTCCTTTTATATTAGCCTGTACCCCTCATCCAACGTCCACGTGTAGGTTCAACTTTCCAAGACTGATACTTGTCCCATCAGTCCATACTCAAAGTGGTTGGGGGTGGTTGTAAAAACTAAAAAGCATTGCTCTGTCTGACGCAGAGTATTCAATGGCAGTAATGACAGCTTTTCCTTTGTCCTTTGTCGCCATATTATCCAGGGGTCCTTTCTCTATCAACGCGGCTATTTTAGGTTTTTCCCAAAACTGTTCCTATACCATTCTGACCCTTTCCTTTAGAAGGGCCTTGGGGATGCCGAGGGCAAAGTCATCCTCGACTATGTCTCAATGCTACTTGGACTTTTATTGTATATCCTCGGCTATATCCCACCTCAGCTCGGGCCTTGGGCTCTAAGGTAAAATGGGCCGGGGTCACAATTTCTTTGGCCCCACAATAGCCCCTCAAAATCCTGCTACCTGACCTCTTGGTCGGGGAGGAGGGTTTTAGTGATGTCGGGCCTGTATCATGACTTGCCCAGCTTTGTCCTTCATTAATATCAGTGTCTTTTAGTTTGCTTGGGAAACGCTCCTGGTCATGAGACATTCCTTTAGTTTTACTTACGTCGCGCCTCTACCGTTTCAGTGTACGAGGCGCATTTTTAATAAGCTCCTTTCACGAGGCGACGCCCATTCAACGGTTGTAGACGATATTGGGAGTTGAGCGGGAATTATCTCGTTCTGAGCTTTCCTTGGAAATTTGTACAGATTAAATGCCATTAGTCTTGCCTTTCGTATAAGAAGCAAGGCAGGAGGTCACTTCCTTTACGCACAGACCCTTCAGTCTTTCTAAAGTCCTAAACCTCCAACTACACTTAAAGTTTTCCTTATCAGCATAATCAAACTTTAGAGTGTGATATGTTTAAGGCAAAAGCGAGGGTGAAGGAACCACATCCTCTCCAGAAGCACCGGGTCCCTCCGAAACTTAAGATGGCTCGATCAGGGCAGGGTAGGCAGAGACTCAAGATATTTTTCCTCTTCCTTCAACCAAAATCCGAAGCAGGTGTTAATCGCATCAAATTTTTGGTGCAACGGAACTGGGATTGCTCATCATCAGTACCATCCGCTCTCTTCTGAGCATAGCTAATATGGCACCTACGTGATAGGAGTCAGGGCTAACGCAGGGATTAAGCATCCCTGCTTCTTCCTCTCTTCCTTCACTAGTGCCTCCTTTCGCCTCCTCTTCTTCTTCTTTCCCATCACCGGATCCATCCTGGTGCTTTTACTTCTTCCTCTTCTTCTCCTCATCCATCAAAAGGGGGTCACCCTCTCATACATAATCGCTACTGGAGCAGAGTTTAGAAAAATTTGTCGTTTCCTTGTATCTTTTTATTTTTGCTTTTGTAATTAGCTTCCTGTATAGGCTTGTTTAAGCCCCCCATTGTACGCTGTACTACTTCTTTATATTAATAAAAGTTGACATTATTTTATTCTATGTATTCTTTCTTTTCTGCAATAGTTATACTGTAAATGGGTGTGCCATTATATGATTATTTTATATTTATTTTTTTATTCTGAACGATACTTAGGGCCGAAACCTTGGTTAAGAAAAAGATATTATTCTGAGCTTATTGAAACTATTCAGCACAATAATGCCGACCTAAGAAAGGTTACATACCCAAGACTAACCGAGATGACAGCTGAATGCTCGGTACCGTGTAGGAGGTAATCGTCCGAGGATGGGTAACCCAAAATGAACTGCTCATGCGGGTCGCTATGTATTAGGGTGTTTTGCCACCTTCCTAATAACCTTCATAACCTTAGCCATTTTTGACATCCGGTCCAAGGACTGAAGTACGACCATACCGAACTTTAAACGCTCGTTTGCATCAGTTCCCTTAGAACTGAGGATCTGAGGACAAGTCGGGATCTTCATTCCGTTTAGGACTTAATCCGACTTTCAGTAAATAATTTTCCCGTAGGTCTGAGCAATCTAGAATTCTCCTTAAGTGATTGGTTTCCCTATGGGATTGAGTACAAGGATCATGCAACAACTTGGTTCTATCCAAAACTTAGCATTTTAAAGTAGTTGGTCTCCCCATAGGTTTGAGTCCGAGGACCATGTAATACCTTGGTTCTGTCCAAAACTTAGCATTTTTAAGTCGTTGGTTTCCCCACAGGTTTGAGTCTGAGGACCATGCAATACCTTGGTTCTGTCCAAAACTTAGCTTTTTAAGTCGTTGGTTTCCCCGTAGGTTTGAATCCAAGGACCATACAATACCTTGGTTCTGTCCAATACTTAGCGTTTTAAGTGGTTGGTTTCCTCATAGGTTTGAGTTCGAAGACCATGCAACACCTTGGTTCTGTCCAAAACTTAGTATTTTTAAGTAATTGGTTTCCCCATAGGTTCGAGTCCGAGGACCATACAATACCTTACTTCTGTCCAAAACTTAGTATTTTTAAGCAGTTGGTTTCTCCATAGGTTTGAGTCCGAGGACCATGCAACACCTTAGTTCTGTCCAAAACTTAGTATTTTTAAGTAGTTGGTTTCCCCATAGGTTTGAGTCCGAGGACCATACAATACCTTACTTCTGTCTAAAACTTAGTATTTTTAAGCAATTGGTTTCTCCATAGGTTTGAGTCCGAGGACCATGCAACACCTTGATTCTGTCCAAAACTTAGTATTTTTAGGTAGTTGGTTTCCTCATAGGATTGAGATCGAGGACCATACAATACCTTACTTCTGTCTAAAACTTAGTATTTTTAAGCATAGGTTTGAGTCCGAGGACCATGCAACACATTGGTTCTGTCCAAAACTTAGTATTTGTATGTAGTTGGCTTCCCTATACGTTTGAGTTCAAGGACCATACAACACTTTGGTTCTGTCCAAAACTTAGTATTTTTAAGTAGTTGGTTTCCCCATAGGTTTGAGTCCGAGGACCATGCAATACCTTGGTTCTGTCCAAAACTTAGTATTTTTAAGTAGTTGGTTTCCCCATAGGTTTGAGTCCGAGGACCATGCAACACCTTGATTCTATCCAAAACTTAGTATTTTTAAGTAGTCGGTTTCCCCATAGGTTTGAGTCCGAGGACCATACAATACCTTACTTCTGTCCAAAACTTAGTATTTTTAAGCAATTGGTTTTTCCATAGGTTTGAGTCTAAGGACCATGCAATACCTTGATTATGTCCAAAACTTAGTATTTTTAAGTAATTGGTTTCCCCATAGGTTTGAGTCCGAGGACCATACAATACCTTACTTCTGTCCAAAACTTAGTATTTTTAAGCAGTTGGTTTCTCCATAGGTTTGAGTCCGAGGACCATGCAACACCTTGGTTCTGTCCAAAACTTAGTATTTTTAAGTAGTTGGTTTCCCCATAGGTTTGAGTCCGAGAACAATACAATACCTTACTTCTGTCCAAAAATTAGTATTTTTAAGCAATTGGTTTCTCCATAACTTTGAGTCCGAGGACCATGCAACACCTTGATTCTGTCCAAAACTTAGTATTTTTAGGTAGTTGGTTTCCCCATAGGTTTGAGTTCGAGGACCATACAATACCTTACTTCTGTCTAAAACTTAGTATTTTTAAGCATAGGTTTGAGTCCGAGGACTATGCAACACCTTGGTTCTGTCCAAAACTTAGTATTTGTATGTAGTTAGTTTCCCTATACGTTTGAGTTCAAGGACCATACAACACTTTGGTTCTGTCCAAAACTTAGTATTTTTAAGTAGTTGGTTTCCCCATAGGTTTGAGTCCGAGGACCATGCAATACCTTGGTTCTGTCCAAAACTTAGTATTTTTAAGTAGTTGGTTTCCCCATAGGTTTGAGTCCGAGGACCATGCAACACCTTGGTTCTCTCCAAAACTTAGTATTTTTAAGTAGTTGGTTTCCCCATAAGTTTGAGTCCGAGGACCATACAATACCTTACTTCTGTCCAAAACTTAGTATTTTTAAGCAATTGGTTTCTCCATAGGTTTGAGTCCGAGGACCATGCAACACCTTGATTCTGTCCAAAACTTAGTATTTTTAAGTAGTAGGTTTCCCCATAGGTTTAAGTCCGAGGACCATACAATACCTTACTTCTGTCCAAAACTTAGTATTTTTAAGCAGTTGGTTTCTCCATAGGTTTGAGTCCGAGGACCATGCAACACCTTGGTTCTATCCAAAACTTAGTATTTTTAAGTAGTTGGTTTTCCCATAGGTTTGAGTCCGAGGACCATACAATACCTTGGTTCTGTCCAAAACTTAGTATTTGTAAGTAGTTGGTTTCCCCATAGGTTTGAGTTCGAGGACCATTCAACACTTTGGTTCTGTCCAAAACTTAGTATTTTTAAGTAGTTGGTTTCCCCATAGGTTTGAGTCTGAGGACCATGCAATACCTTGGTTCTGTCCAAAACTTAGTATTTTTAAGTAGTTGGTTTCCCCATAGGTTTGAGTCCAAGGACCATGCAACACCTTGGTTCTATCCAAAACTTAGTATTTTTAAGTAGTTGGTTTCCCCATAGGTTTTAGTCCGAGGACCATACAATACCTTACTTCTGTCCAAAACTTAGTATTTTTAAGCAATTGGTTTCTCCATAGGTTTGAGTCCGAGGACCATACAATACCTTACTTCTGTCCAAAACTTAGTATTTTTAAGCAATTGGTTTCTCCATAGGTTTGAGTCCGAGGACCATGCAACACCTTGATTCTGTCCAAAACTTAGTATTTTTAGGTAGTTGGTTTCCCCATAGGTTTGAGTTCGAGGACCATACAATACCTTACTTCTGTCTAAAACTTAGTATTTTTAAGTATAGGTTTGAGTCCGAGGACCATGCAACACCTTGGTTCTGTCCAAAACTTAGTATTTGTATGTAGTTGGTTTCCCTATACGTTTGAGTTCAAGGACCATACAATACTTTGGTTCTGTCCAAAGCTTAGTATTTTTAAGTTGTTGGTTTCCCCATAGGTTTGAGTCTGAGGATCATGCAATACCTTGGTTCTGTCCAAAACTTAGTATTTTTAAGTAGTTGGTTTCCCCATAGGTTTGAGTCCGAGGACCATGCAACACCTTGGTTCTATCCAAAACTTAGTATTTTTAAGTAGTTGGTTTCCCCATAGGTTTGAGTCCGAGGACCATACAACACCTTACTTCTGTCCAAAACTTAGTATTTTTAAGCAATTGGTTTCTCCATAGGTTTGAGTCCGAGGACCATGCAACACCTTGATTCTGTCCAAAACTTAGTATTTTTAAGTAGTTGGTTTCCCCATAGGTTTGAGTCCGAGGACCATACAATACCTTACTTCTGTCCAAAACTTAGTATTTTTAAGCAGTTGGTTTCTCCGTAGGTTTGAGTCCGAGGACCATGCAACACCTTGGTTCTGTCCAAAACTTAGTATTTTTAAGTAGTTGGTTTTCCCATAGGTTTGAGTCCGAGGACCATACAATACCTTGGTTCTGTCCAAAACTTAGTATTTGTAAGTAGTTGGTTTCCCCATAGGTTTGAGTTCGAGGACCATACAACACTTTGGTTCTGTCCAAAACTTAGTATTTTTAAGTAGTTGGTTTCCCCATAGGTTTGAATCCGAGGACCATGCAATACCTTGGTTCTGTCCAAAACTTAGTGTTTTTAAGTAGTTGGTTTCCCCATAGGTTTGAGTCCAAGGACCATGCAACACCTTGGTTCTATCCAAAACTTAGTATTTTTAAGTAGTTGGTTTCCCCATAGGTTTGAGTCTGAGGACCATACAATACCTTAGTTCTGTCCAAAACTTAGTATTTTTAAGCAATTGGTTTCTTCATAGGTTTGAGTTCGAGGACCATACAATACCTTACTTCTGTCCAAAACTTAGTATTTTTAAGCAATTGGTTTCTCCATAGGTTTGAGTTTGAGGACCATGCAACACCTTGATTCTGTCCAAAACTTAGTATTTTTAAGTAGTTGGTTTCCCCATAGGTTTGAGTCCAAGGACCATACAATACCTTACTTCTGTCCAAAACTTAGTATTTTTAAGCAGTTGGTTTCTCCATAGGTTTGAGTCCGAGGACCATGCAACACCTTGGTTCTGTCCAAAACTTAGTATTTTTAAGTACTTGGTTTCCCCATAGGTTTGAGTCCGAGGACCATACAATACCTTGGTTCTGTCCAAAACTTAGTATTTGTAAGTAGTTGGTTTCCCCATAGGTTTGAGTTCGAGGACCATACAACACTTTGGTTCTGTCCAAAACTTAGTATTTTTAAGTAGTTGGTTTCCCCATAGGTTTGAGTCCGAGGACCATGCAATACCATGGTTCTGTCCAAAACTTAGTATTTTTAAGTAGTTGGTTTCCCCATAGATTTGAGTCCGAGGACCATGCAACACCTTGGTCCTACCCAAAACTTAGTATTTTTAAGTAGTTGGTTTCTCTATTGGTTTGAGTCCGAGGACCGTGCAATACCTTGATTCTGTCCAAAACTTTGAGTAGTTGGTTTTCCCATAGGTTTGAGTCCGAGGACAATGCAACACCTTGGTTCTGTCTAAAACTTAGTATTTTTAAGTAGTTAGTTTCCCCATAGGTTTGAGTCCGAGGACCATACAACACCTTGGTTCTGTCCAAAACTTAGTATTTTTAAGTAGTTGGTTTCCTCATAGGTTTGAGTCTGAGGACCATACAACACCTTGGTTCTGTCCAAAACTTAGGATTTTTAAGTAGTTGGTTTCCCCATAGGTTTGAGTTCAAGGACCATATAATACCTTGGTTTTGTCCAAAACTTACTTAGCTTTTTAAGTGGTTGGTTTCCCCATAAGTTGGAGTCCGATGACCATGCAATACCTTGGTTCTGTCCAAAACTTAGCTTTTTAAGTGGTTGGTTTCCCTATAGGTTTGAGTCCGAAGACCATGCAACACCTTGGTTCTGTCCAAAACTTAGTATTTTTAAGTAGTTGGTTTCCCCATAGGTTTGAGTCCGAGGACCATGCAATACCATGGTTCTGTCCAAAACTTAGTATTTTTAAGTAGTTGGTTTCCCCATAGATTTGAGTCCGAGGACCATGCAACACCTTGGTCCTACCCAAAACTTAGTATTTTTAAGTAGTTGGTTTCTCTATTGGTTTGAGTCCGAGGACCATGCAATACCTTGATTCTGTCCAAAACTTTGAGTAGTTGGTTTTCCCATAGGTTTGAGTCCGAGGACAATGCAACACCTTGGTTCTGTCTAAAACTTAGTATTTTTAAGTAGTTAGTTTCCCCATAGGTTTGAGTCCGAGGACCATACAACACCTTGGTTCTGTCCAAAACTTAGTATTTTTAAGTAGTTGGTTTCCTCATAGGTTTGAGTCTGAGGACCATACAACACCTTGGTTCTGTCCAAAACTTAGGATTTTTAAGTAGTTGGTTTCCCCATAGGTTTGAGTTCAAGGACCATACAATACCTTGGTTTTGTCCAAAACTTACTTAGCTTTTTAAGTGGTTGGTTTCCCCATAAGTTGGAGTCCGATGACCATGCAATACCTTGGTTCTGTCCAAAACTTAGCTTTTTAAGTGGTTGGTTTCCCTATAGGTTTGAGTCCGAAGACCATGCAACACCTTGGTTCTGTCCAAAACTTAGTATTTTTAAGTAGTTGGTTTCCCCATAGGTTTGAGTCCGAGGACCATGCAATACCTTATTTCTGTCCAAAACTTAATATTTTTAAGTAGTTGGTTTCCCCATAGGTTTGAGTTTGAGGACCATGCAACACCTTGGTTCTGTCCAAAACTTAGCTTTTTAAGTAGTTTGGGGAGATCGGCCCCTCGGCCAAGGGGTGGGACATTGGTTTGGGGGGGATTAGCCCTTCGGCCAAGCCCCTTGAACTATCCATGCTATTGACGCTTCGAAGTGTAGCCCGTAATGGAAAAGCGTAGCCCCTAATGAAATTTTATGTTAGGGCACTGCAACGAGCTGTTGGAAGTGATGGGGGGACTTTCTCGACCCACCACCCGTGCCAACACACAAGCCTTTCCCACAAATGGCGCGAATTATAAGGACTCAATTTGTAACGACCCCAAAATGATATTGGGTTCGCAGATTAGGGGCCCAAACAATATAATTTGTAGAGCGTGGGTTTGAAAGGCTAGGCCTTGGTTGCCAGACGGTGGTTAGTCGTGGTGATCATACGGAAATAAAGTATGTTCGCTCAAGAAGTCTTTCTCCTTGGTACGGCCTGGGAGGCTCTGGTTCTTAGCCTTTTTTCCCAGCCCCTTTTCTGGATTGCTTACTTCTCCTTTTATATTAGCCTGTACCCCTCATCCAACGTCCACGTGTAGGTTCGACTTTCCAGGACTGGTACTTGTCCCATCAGCCCATACTCAAAGTGGTTGGGGGTGGTTGTAAAAGCTGAAAAGCATTGCTCTGTCTGACGTAGAGTATTCAATGGCAGTAATGGCAGCTTTTACTTTGTCCTTTCTCTCCATATTATTTAGGGGTCCTTTCTCTATCAACACAGATATTTTAGGTTTTTCCCAAAACTGTTCCTATACCATTCTGACCATTTCCTTTAGGAGGGCCTTGGGGATGCCGAGGACAGAGTTATCCTTGGTTATGTCTCAAGGCTACTTGGACTTTTATTTTATGTCCTCGGCTATATCCCACCTCGGCTCGGGCCTCGGGCCCTAAGGTAAAATGGGCCAGGGTCACAATTTCTTTGGCCCCACATCATAATTTTTCATTCATTCCAATTTGAGGTTTACACATTTTCTCATTAATATTACGAATTTTGAACTACTAATACAATCAGGTTTATCATAAGGCTAGCTTGAAAAAATGAACAAATATTACACATTTTTTTTGTAACAGAAAAAAAAAAATAAAAAAAATAAAACTAATGTTTTTATTTTATATATGTGGGGGCCGGTCAGTCACTAAAGTTATTAAAGTTAAGTTAATTGGGCCTGTGGCCCATCCGAGGAGGCAAACCTGCCCGAAGAGGCCCATATCAGATTGAAGGGGTAACCAAACGAAGGGAAGAGGGAATATCATGAAAGGTGAGTTCAGTATTCGTCCAAGGACAAAACCCTTCTCGGCAATACGAGTCCGTGGACGATCAGGACGCCATCTGGTTACAAACATACCTTGGAGCTACGTCACCACTCAAGGTGGGATAAAGGGGCCAAAGGTGGGAGAGGGAGAAGGCAAACAAGTATCTATGGTAACAGCTGTCTCCACATTAATTGTCTCTCAACCAACTCTCTGGCCACATTAATGTGAAAGTGATGCTTGAACAGTGATGAAGCAGCCTTACAGCTACTAGAAAGAGGTTCCAGAAGGTGTTAGATGGGACAGAAAGAGATCCCCTGAACCCAACCTACACGTGTGTGGTGAAGATGGAATAAAGAGGGCGGTATATAACATGAAAGGAGGGCATGCAGAAGAGGGATTGGAACATAGAGAAAAACAAAGAGAAGACTCAGGAAGAAAACTTGAAAAACAAAAGAACTGTATTTATTTCAAAGAAAAAACCGATTGTGATATTAGCTCTGATCCATCTATAAACGTGAGGTTGAATCTGTTTACTTTCATAGAGGTTAATCTAGTTCTTGAACGCTCACGCTCTACAAATTATATTGTTTGGGCCTTTTAACGTACGAACCCAAGATTGGTTTTGAGATCGTTACAAATTGAGTCCTTACAATTGGCGTCGTCTGTGGGGAGAGCTTGTATTAACTTAAAAGACTTCCGGTGCAACATTTATGATGGAGGAAGCAGGTCCACATCATTACGCGGTGGGACCACATCAAGAGGATGCCAACCCACACCAAGCAGAGTCAAGGGGCTCCCAGCATGGTGATTCCTATAAGAGTCCCGAACGGAGAGAAGGCCATGAGGGGAGTGTACGCACAACTCGTACCACTAAAAGTCACTCTCGTGGGAAGAGTCACGTCTCTCACGCAAAGCCTGACAGGAATCTGCAGCATGAGATTGCCGATTTGAAGAAAGAGTTGCGTCATGCCCGGCGGG
This sequence comes from Quercus alba, assembly GCA_036321655.1. Taxonomy (NCBI): domain Eukaryota; kingdom Viridiplantae; phylum Streptophyta; class Magnoliopsida; order Fagales; family Fagaceae; genus Quercus; species Quercus alba. The sequence continues at coordinate 75,097,044 of CM070299.1, read as the reverse complement.
AACGCTCCCCGCCTTGCTCCGAACCATCATCCGAGGAGTCGGATGGAGCTAGTTATAGGCGGAGATCGAGAACTCTGCCAAGCGAGACTTTCTCCTATGAGGAGGAGCACCGCCATCGACGTAGGCACAGAAGTCCACCTAGCAAGGGCTTGGGTAACAATGCCATGAATAAAGCCTTGAGCCAAATTTCCAAATCACCCTTTACGAGGAATATAGACGATGCAGTTCTTCCTCGGTGATTCCATCAGCCTACGTTCTCCCTATATGATAGTGGGTCGGACCCGGTAGAACATGTAAGCTATTTTAGCCAAAAAATGGCTATCTACTCCAAGGACGAGGCTTTGATGTGCAAGATCTTTCCATCAAGTTTGGGTCCGGTGGCGATGAGATGGTTCAACGGCTTAGGGGCCAATTCTATTGAATCTTTCAAAAAACTGACCCGGGCTTTTGGTGTTCGCTTTATTACATGCAGCAGGGTTCCTCGGCCTTTGGGATCTTTGCTGACTATGTCTATGCGAGAGGGTGAGACTCTCAAGACTTATTCGAATAGGTACTGGGAAATGTTTAATGAAATAGAAGGAAAGAACGATGATGTGGCCATAACCACTTTCAAAGCTGGCCTCGCAGCTGATCACGATTTAAGGAAATCCCTGACGGGTAAACATGTTACCAGTGTACACCAGTTGATGGACACGATAGATAAGTACAGAAGGGTAGAGGAGGATCAACTTCAGGGAAAAGGGAAGACCAAGGTGATCCCTCAGGAGAGGAAGGATTTCAGGTCGGACAGTTATAACAGTAACCGACCCCGGAAGGACTTTGTCGGGCAGTCGGGTTCTGCAGACACCCAGGTGGTTAATACAATATTTCGAGAGCCAATGCAACAGGTTTTGGAGAAGATAAAGAATGAACCACTTTTCAAATGGCCGAACAAGATGGCGGGAGAGCCTAGGAAACGCAACCTGAACTTATATTGCCACTATCATTAGGATCATGGGCACACGACGGAAAATTGCAGGAATTTATGGGACCACTTGGAACAGTTAGTTCGAGAAGGGAAATTAAAGCAACTCTTGCATCATTCCAACGATAGAGCAAGCTAAGCAGGTTCAGAGATGCGTGGGGACGCTTCTTCAAGACTTCCACTGGGTACAATTAACGTTATCTTTGCGGCCTCGGGGAGGACTGGATCTTGCCCTTCCAGGGTACTGTCAGTGTTTCGACCCCCGGCTGAGGAGCATTCCCAAGTATCGAGAAGGCCAGGGTGGATGTCCCCCTGATTTTGGGCTTTTCGGATGAGGACATGGTTAGAACCATACAGCCCCATGATGATGCTTTGGTGGTAACGCTGAGAATTAGCGGGTATGATGTCAGAAGGGTGATGGTAGACTAGGGTAGCGCTGTGGATATAATGTATCCAGACTTGTATAAGGTGCTAGGTTTGAAGCCAGAGGATTTAACAACCTACAACTCCCCTCTAGTAAGTTTTGAGAGAAGGATGGTCGCTCCCAAAGGATTGATCAGGCTGCCTGTACAAGCAGGTACGGATGTGGTGGAGGTGGACTTTATTGTCGTAGACGTTTTTTCTCCGTACACGGCTATTATGGGCAGACCTTGGCTTCATACCCTTAAAGCAGTCTCGTCTACTTTGCATCAAAAAGTGAAGTACCCTTCCGGAGGCCAAGTGTTGGAAATAGTAGGGAGTCAGGCGGCTGCTCGGCAATGCCTAGTAGCGGCTATACAGCATCGGCTAGAAGCAGAAACCTCGACTACCACTGACAATGAATTATAGCAATTAAAGCCCTCAGCATTACGCTTGGATGTACCAGCCGATGAGGTAGAGTGTGAAGATTTGGAGAGGGTAATTGTTGCTGGTGATTCGGATAAATTCTTCCAGGTTGGGGCTAAGTTGCCTTTGCAAGAGAAGGAGAGGTTGTTGGAATTCCTCCGAGCAAATGTAGACGTGTTTGCATGGAACCTGTATAAAGCCCCAAGGGTGGACCCGAATTTCATTTGTCATCGACTCAATGTGAATCCCGCCGTTATTCCCAAGAGACAGCCTCCTCAGCAACCATCGAAGGAGCACGCCGAGGCGGTTAGAAGTGAAGTGGCCAAGCTCAAATAGGCTGGGCCTATCAAAGAAGTTTTTTATCCTCAATGGTTGGCCAATACGACGGTGGTAAAAAAGAAGACTGGAAAGTGGCGGGCGTGCATGGACTTCACGGACCTCAATAAGGCTTGCCCCAAGGATCCATTTCCCATGCCGAAAATAGACCAATTGGTGAATGCAACCATGGGTCATCCTAGGATGAGTTTCTTGGATGCCTTCCAAGGATATCACCAAATACCGCCGGCCGCGGACGATCAGGAAAAGACTACTTTTGTCACCCCAATTGGGAACTACCATTACAAGGTGATGCCCTTCGGTTTGAAAAACGTCGGATCTATCTACCAACGCATGATGACGAAAATGTTCGAACCACAACTTGGTAGAAGTATTGAAGTTTATATCCATGATATAGTTGTAAAGAGTAAAGTGGTGTCCGAGCATGTGGAAAATCTCACGAGTATCTTTGGGATACTGAGAAAACATAAGTTACTCTTGAATGCTTCAAAGTGCTCCTTTGGCGTAGGTTCCGGGAAGTTCTTGGGGTACATGGTGACTCATAGAGGAATTGAAGTGAACCCAGATCAGATTAAGGCCATTAACGATTTACAAGCACCTCGGAATCCAAAAGAAGTCCAGAAACTGACTGGAATGACTGCTGCTTTGAACCGGTTCATCTCCAGGTCAGCCGAGAGGTGTCGTCCTTTTTTCCGTCTATTGCATAAGTGGCAAGGATTTGAATGGACCGAGGAGTGTGCTGTGGCATTCCAATAGTTAAAAGAATACCTGTCCAGGCTGCCTATCATGTCTAGTCCTGAGGTGGATGAGGTATTGTTTGCTTATCTGGCGGTTGCCCCTCATGCAGTTAGTTTCGTCTTGATACGAGAGGACAGTGGTGTCCAAAGGCCAGTTTACTATGTAAGCAAATCCCTCCATGAGGCTGAGGTGAGATATTTGTCATTAGAAAAAGCCATCTTGGCGGTGGTCCATGCAACACGCAAACTTCCGCATTACTTTCAGGCCCATACTGTGGTTATCTTGACCCAACTACCTCTCAAGTCCATACTCAAAAGTGCAGACTACACCGGAGGAATTGCTAAGTGAGGCACGATTCTAGGTGCTTTCAATATCAAGTACATGCCTCGCACCTCTGTGAATGGCCAAGTCCTTGCCGATTTGGTGGTCGAGTTCACCGAGTGCCCAGAAGAAGTTAATATGAAGCAAGACAACATGGATGAAAAATCGATTGGCCTAATATCCACACAAGGCTGGCCCGCTTGGAGGGTGTACGTGGATGGGGCAGCAAACCAACGGGGAGCAGGGTTGGGATTAGTATTGATATCCCCCGAAGAGGTCATCATCAAGAAGTCATTAAGGTTAGGGTTCTCGGCTACTAACAACGAAGCGGAATACGAAGCTTTGTTGATGGAAATGAGTATGGTCCAAAAAATGGGCGGAAAGGTAGTGGAATTATTCTCAGACTCGAGGTTGGTAGTCGGCTAGGTGAAAGGAGAACTGGAGGCCCGGGATCCAAGGATGCAGGGGTATCTGAGCCAGGTTAGGCGTGTGCAAACGAAGTTTGAGTCTTTTGACTTATCGCATATTCCCCGAGGTGAAAATACTCAAGCCAACTCCTTAGCAACCCTTGCCACCTCCTCGATACGGAATTTTCCTCGGTTGATCATCGTTGAAGACTTGCATACCCCCATGTGACCAGAAAAGGACGTTTGCCAAGTCTATCAAACCAATCTGGCACCGAGCTGGATGGATCCCATATTAAAATTCCTTGAAAGTGACATATTGCCCGAAGAGAAAGTAGAAGCTGAGAAAATACGAAGGAAAGCTCCTCAGTATTGGTTATCTGAGGATAAAAAGTTATACAAACGGTCCTTCTCTGAGCCATACCTGCTCTGTGTGCCTCTTGAGACTGCAGAATCAATCCTAGAAGAATTGCATGAGGGCATTTGTGGAAGTCATACAGGGGGAAGGTCTCAATCATGCCGAGCCATCACGCAAGGATATTGGTGGCCAAATATCCAGAAGGAAGCGCAGGAGGACGTTAGGAAATATGATCAGTGCCAAAGATTCGCTCCAAATATCCATCAACCAGGAGGAGTTCTTCACCCTCTCTCCAACCCTTGGCCTTCTGCTCAATGGGGGCTGGACATTGTCGGCCTTTTTCCTAAAGCCCTAGGAAACAAGAAGTATCTACTGATCGGCACAGATTACTTCACTAAATGGGTCGAAGCTGAGCCCTTGGCGAACATCAGAGACGTAGATGTTAAGAAGTTTATTTGGAGGAACATTGTCACGCGATTTGGAACTCCACGCACTCTTGTCTCGGATAATGGACTTCAATTTGATAGTAATGCCTTTAGGCAATACTGTTCTGACCTGGGTATAAGAAACAGATATTCCACTCCGACATATCCTCAAGGGAATGGGCAGGCTGAAGCTGTTAACAAAGTAATAGTCAATGGGCTTAAGAAGAGGCTAGATGACACAAAAGGCAAGTGGGTGGAAGAATTGCCACATGTTATCTGGACATATCGAACAACACCCCGATGTTCAATGGGGGAAACTCCCTTTTCCATGACCTATGGGGCCGAGGCCGTCATCCCCCTAGAAACTGGATTCCCAACGTTAACGACCAGTACATTCTCTTCGGACGATAATGATGCGATGTTGGAGAAAAGTTTGGACCTGATCGAAGAGCGAAGGGAGAGTGCGATGGTTCAACTAGCTTACTACCAGCATAAACTCAAGCAAGGCTATGATAGTAATGTGAAGCTAAGGTCGTTAGTCGTAGGAGATCTAGTGCTGAGAAAAGTTCTGGGAACCACCAAGAATCCAAATTGGGGAAAATTGGGACCTAATTGGGAAGGGCCCTATCAGATCACTTATGTAGTCGGAATAGGAGCCTATTATCTGGAGGACCTAGATGAAAAAGTTGTACTTCATTCTTGGAATGTAAATAATCTCAAAAGGTATTATTATTAATAAAAGTAGTTCAATTCGAGTTTTTCTTTTAACCTACGTTAACCATACAACCTGTGTTCCTAGATCCTGTGATATGTACTGAAATGTTAGATAGAAACTAAGTTATGTCAGGTCTTCGGATCACAAACTTAGTGGAAATTAACGTCCTATGGTATGTACTGAAATGTTAAATAGAAACTAAGTTATGTCAGGTCTTCGGATCACAAATTTAGTGGAAATTAACGTCCTATGATGCGTATTAAAGTGTTGAATAGAAACTAAGTTGTGTCAGGTCCTCAGACTACAAACTTAGTGGAAATTAATGCCCTATAATATCTATTGAAGTATTAAAGAGGAATCTATAAACGTCATTTAATGTACAATCGAAGTACTGAAGGCATAATTTTATTCAGTTTTTGAACTTTTATAAAAAGCTGCAATTGATTGGAAAGAATACGTGCGTATCTAAAACGTCTCCCTAAGACCCCGTTATATTAATGCTTATCTTCTATTTTTAATTGCCAATTGATGATGTTTATAAGTAGAATTGCCCCATGCAAACAAAAGATAGTTGAAATGAACCCATCCAAATTACAGTAACACAGTGAACAAGTACAAGAATAACATAAAGTAGCAAGAGCGGTAAGAAAATAAACATGAGAGTCCTTACTAAATTTCTAGTTAGACTACAAAACAATTCCTACTTTTTCAATTTGAATTGGATCTTCGAGGCCTAGCTGGCAGATTTGTCTGCCTCCGAAGTAGTGATTTCCTCTTTATCCCTAGTAACGCCCCCAGTTGGCAAGACGGTGGAAGCCAAATCTTGTTGAAAACTTTGGGAGGCTGTCTTTGCCTCCGAAGCAGTTGTGGTCTTGTCCGAGGAAGCTCCTGGGGGGGCAATCCCCCCTTTAGCTGATTCTAGCTAGCCAGAGAGAAGAAAACTGCAAGGCAAAACCTCCTCATTAGGATTAACGACTGAAGGAGGAGCTTCAGCTTGATAGGGTAGAAGAGCTGAGGGACGGATCGCCTCAAGAGATAATACGTTCTTTGGCTTACGTAACTCAGATGAAGCCTCCACCCCAGCACGGTTAAGGGCCTCATCCCAAGTTTTTGCACAGTAGATACGGCATACCGCCAAAACCTTGGCTTTCAAAGCCTCCTCAGTCTCAGCTATACCAACCTCATAGCCTCTCTGCTCAGCTTCATTCATTGCTTGTTCGGCCTTGGTTTTTGCTTTCTCAGCTTCCTCCCTGGACTTTTCAGCTCGCTCCCTTAGCTTTTAGGTTTCCTCCGAATGCTTCTTAAGAACTAGGACTTGTTCCTGAGCCTTCTTCAGTTTGGCATTCGCCTCATGCAAGCGGTTCTCCTAGTCCTCGGCCTACTTTTGATAACCTTCTAGTGCCGACTCGGCGCTTTTGCAAGCTTGCTCTTCAGCATGTAACTTTTTCTTTACATCGGCCAAGTCCTATTCAAATTTGGACAAGGTCTGTACAGCCGTTGTCCGTCTCTTCCTTTCATCATCTAGCTGATCGGAGCAGATATTGAGCATCTCATCCAGCTTGAAAGTATTTTGGATAATCTGTAAAAAAGAGGTTAACACTACAGTCAGTGAAAAGTACATATTGGTGAGTAATGATCGTAAAAGGAAAGAGCAAAAAACTCAACATCTTACCATGCCCAAGTATCTTTTATTATCGAGGATGAGTTCAGTCTTCCTCATATTCTTTATTTCGACCATATCTTTTGGGAGCAATAAGGCTTCCTCTATGGCTGAGGCTACGTGACACCCTATGCCGCCGTTGAAGTCCCTTATAGATGCATCATCTCGCAGGGGCTCCCCACCATGCATAGGTGCTGGCAACCATGCTTAGGGCTCTGAAAGTTGGGAATCAGATCTCTCTTGGCCCCGCATAACTTGGTGCCTGGTTTTTTGTTGCTTTGAAGCTCATTGGGTATCCTCCTCGTGAGTAGGACGAGACTTGCCAACGTCTGCCACCTCCTTCCCCTTTTGCTCCCTGCGGCTTTTTAACTTGGCAGCGTCAGGACGGGCTGGCTAAGGAGGTTGACGAGGAGGCTAGCGAGGAGCAGGAGGAGGAGACCTAGCAGGAAGAGATGGAGCCTGGGATTGTGTTGATTTTGCCGACACACTCTTCCCCGACTGACCTTCCATCAACTCCATCAAGCTTCTTTAGGGTTTTCTCTTTATCCCCATCTTGTCAGGATCTTCCCCGAAGTTTATGGATTGATCAAAAATCCCAAAGTCGTCCGAGGTTTCAGAGACCTCTACAACTTCTTCCTCGTCTTTTTCCTCTTCCTTTCTCTCTTCTACTTCCTCTTCTCGAGGGATAAGCTGGGATGAAGAGGCTCTTGTCGAGACTTTGGCCACGAAAAGAGGCCCGGTATGGGATGTATATTGGGGAAGTGGAATACCTTCTGGGACTATGAACCCTGTATAGGCAACACTGATACGGTGAAGCCGAGGATCGCGGGCTCTAATAACATACTTCGACGCCTGGAAAGCGGATGATAAGGGGTATAGCCGATGATTAAATGTGCTGCCCAGAGCTGGCCGTCAGCTTCGTTCATGTATATCTTGGCTTTCAATACCTTATCCAAGCTCGCCTTATTGACTAACCTAAGGTTGGGCTTTGTGTAACGTCTATCTGCAGGACCATTGAATTGAAGCAAAGCGTTGTTAAAGGTAGGAATCACGAGACAAATAAAAAAAGCATATACAAAAACCAAATGTTATGAATCTCTAACTATGCTCCCACCTGGTACTCCTTCCACTGTGGGGCATGGCAGACCATTATGCCATTCCCCGGAGAAGATAAGGAAATCCTCATTTAGGTTCTTGTTCGAAGTGGGAAGGCACTGGATTAGCCTCACCTCGGGATATCTTGATCTAAGATAATACCCCTGCCCTTTCAGGTGGTGGAGATTGTACACCCAATTCATATCATGGTGGGTCAGTTTTAGGTCCATCATCTCGTTCAAAGCATCTATGCTCCCAGAACTCTAAACATATTTGGGGCACACTGGGTAGGGGATAGCCTAAAGAAACTAAGGTAGCTCCTTGTAATACTACCCATGGGGATGGTCATCCCGCCTTCTATGAAGGCAATCATGGGAATAACCACTTCCCCTGTTTGCCTAGCGTCGACCCATTCCCTTGGGTTGCGTATCTCATACCCACCATGGAGGAAATCCCGTACTTAGAGCGGAAATTTCTGATACCTTCCTCGGACTCAACTAGACACCGAAATGGACTCTTCTTTTTCCCCATTTCTCTAAAGGATTTAGTAGAGAACTTAACGAATTTAAGATAAAAGTGGTAAAGATTTTAAGAAGACTTACAGGTTTAAAAGAGAGACCTCAGACAAGATGTGATTATTTGTAGGCGCCAGGAAAATGATAAAAAAGGAGAAAGGCAGGTTCAGTGTATGAGCTCTGGAGTTGTGTGGTCACCGAAGGTAAGAAACAGAATTGATTTGAGAATGCCTTTATAGTCGTGTAGAAATTATGAGCGGTAAAATTCCTGCTCATGAAACAAGACAGGCCCTCCATCATTTGATTTGCATCTCACCATCGAATGTGGGAGACAAGGGCGTCACCAAAATTTAATGCTGCCAGAATTGAGATACTGAAGCGTCAGAAGCTGGCCTCCAAACATAACTGGTTATGGGCTTATGACGTCAAAATCTATCTTTTCTCCCGAGGAGTCAAAAAGCAAGATTTTGAGGGGCTATTATGGGGACCGGTCAGTCACTAAAGTTATTAAAGTCAAGTTAATTGGGCCTGTGGCCCATCCAAGGAGGCAAACCTGCCCGAGGAGGCCCATATCAGATTGAAGGGGTAACCAAATGAAGGGAAGAAGGAATATCATGAAAGGTGAGTTCAGTATTCGTCCGAGGACAAAACCCTTCTCGGCAATATGAGTCCAAGGACGATCAGGACGCCATCTGGTTACAAACATACCTTGGAGCTACGTCACCACTCAAGGTGGGATAAGGGGCCAAAGGTGGGAGAGGGAGAAGGCAAACAAATATCTATGGTAACAGTTGCCTTCGTATTAATTACCTCTCAACCAACTTTCTAGTCGCATTAATGTGGAAGTGATGTCTGAACAGTGATGAAGCAGCTTTACAGCTACTAGAAAGAGGTTCCAGAAGGTGTTAGATGGGACAGAAAGAGATCCCCTGAACCCAACCTACACGTGTGTGGTGAAGATGGAATAAAGAGGGTGGTATATAACATTAAAGGAGGGCATGCAGAAGAGGGATCAGAACATAGAGAAAAACAAAGAGAAGACTCAGGAAGAAAACTTGAAAAACAAAAGAACTGTATTTATTTCAAAGAAAAAACCGATTGTGATATCAGCTCTGATCCATCTATAAACGTGAGGTTGAATCTGTTTACTTTCACAGAGGTTAATCTAGTTCTTGGATGCCCACGCTCTACAAATTATATTATTTGGGCCTTTTAATGTACGAACCCAAGACCGGTTTTGGGATCGTTACAAATTGAGTCCTTACAATATATATAATTTTTATTTTAAGAATCTAATTTATAAGTAGATAAAGTAATTTGAAAATCAACGGGAGAGTGACTCTAATTTTCTAGGCAATGTTTTAATGGAATTAGAGTTGTATTTTTACCGGATTGTCATTTAGTTTTATATCTACTTAAACATATGGAGCCTAGAGGCATTTTGAAACCAAAAAAAAATGAAAATCTCAAATAAGAAAACCTTCTTAAATAGTAGTATAGATGATCAAACTATTAAAAATATTATTCATTTATTTCACTTTACCTGTCTCTCTCTCTACACGCCATACAGTAAAGCATTCTCTCTCTCCTCTCTCCCTTTTTCTTTATCCTACTCTCTTTCTAAAGGAAGTATACCCTATTATGGGTGTATTCTTCCTCCCTCTCACAAGCTGGTGGGTCCCACTAGCTGTGAGAAAAGAGAAACATACACCCGTAAAAGGGTGTATTTTCTCCCCTCTCTGTCCATTTCTCTTTTCTTTTCTTTTCTTTTTATTTTTTATTTTTTTATTTTTTTATTTTTTATTTTTTATTTTTATCTTGAATCTTTCCGTTTCTCTCATGCTTTAATCCTTAAAAAATAATAAAAAATAAAAATAAAAATAAAAAACCATCACCACCATCGCAGTCCACATATACCAGATTTGTAACCACCGCCATCCATTGCAGGAAGTAAAAATAAAAAATAGAAGACCAAACATCAGTTTTTATTTTTTAATCTTTTCCTTAATTTCTCTCTCCTCTCTCTCATCTCAGCCATGGCAGAAGCTCCACCACTGTTTCTGGTAGTGGTGCTCATTGGTGCCACCCAGTAGATCTGTGGATTTGTGATGTAGATTGGGTAAGGAAGAATAAAATATTTTAATATTTTATGTTGTTTTCTTTTTCCTTGTTGAATTAGGATTTTAATTGTTTTTCTTTTCCTAGGTAAATTGTTTTTTCTTTCTCAAGTAGAAGTAGGTTTATTATTTCTTTTCCTAAAAGGAGTAGGAGAAATTCTATTCTTATAAATACTCTTTATAGAGGGGTTGATTATTGATGTTATGCGTTGATTAATAAAAGTTTGTTAGAGATGTTTTCTCTATTATTTTGCCTACTAGTCTAGTGTTCTTGTGGAACTTAAGTTTCGTGGAAGAGTTGTAGTAATTGTGTGTTACAGATTCTACTTCTACACGCCTACGCTGCATCAGTTGGTATCACAGTAAGGTTAGGTTCCTACTATGGCACAAAGAGGAGTACATGGGGGAAAACTTGTTGCCATAGATGACGTGTATGAACGCGATGAGGTTGCACGCGATGCGCAATTAGAGGCGTTCTTTCAACTAATAGAGGAGTGGTTTGACGCACTTTCAAAGCAGCTCACCACCTTAGCCGTTGGAAGTCAACCTCAAAACTACCATCCAAATCCATGTTTTGTGGAGGAAGAGGAGGATCTTGATATCGAGCAGGAGGGCTGCGATATCAAAGACGATGATGAATATATTGAAAGAGTTTCTCTAGTAGATTGGGATTCTCCACCAATTTATGATGACTATCATGAAGATTTTAGTCAAGAAGAAAATATTGAGCTTGATAAAAATAAAGTCATATACATACAAGGTGAGCCCATAACTCACATTGTTGATGGGGCTTTTGACATTCAAAAACTAAAGGTTATTGATACTTTCTGGGAGGATTTTATTGAACGAGAATTGATAGAGGTCAACAAGAGGCGTGAACGAGTGATTTTAAGTAATCTTTGTGGAGGATGAAATATGAAGTTTTTGGATGTGTGCATGGATTTTTTTTTTAGTACTTGCTTCATATATCCCGCCGTGGCAAAAGAGGTCAAGAATAAAAATCCATACATCAAGATTTATTATGAGTGAGAAAAGATTGATAAGTAGCATATTGATTCGTCTTGTCTTGCACAGAAGAATAGAATGGAGAAATTATATTCTTATAAATACTCTTTATAGAAGGGTTGATTATTGATGTTATACGTTGATTAATAAAAGTTTATTAGAGATGTTTTCTCTATTATTTTGCCTACTAGCTTACTGTTCTTGTGGAACTTAGGTTTCGTGGAAGAGTTGTAGCAATTGTGTTTTACAAATTCTGCTTTTACGCGCTTACGCTGCATCAATTTGGGTGCGGTGTGGTTGTTTTGTAGATCTATGGATTTAGATTTTAATTTTTAGATTTATGCATTTCAGGTGTGGTTGATTTGTTAGATTTGTGGGAGATGGAGATACACAAAGAAGATTAATAAAAAATAGTTTTTTTTTTTTTTTTAATTGAATATGTGAACCGGTGCTACCTAGAGTAGCATATTTTACTAATATCGAAAAAGCAACGAAGAAGAATGATTAGAAGAACTAGGAGCAAGGCTTGGCACGTTGTGTAGGAATAAGATAATGGGGTGAGAGATAAAGCGTGGGAGAGGTGGAAAGGTGAGTGGGAGGCCGAAATGATGATGATCTCCGAAGTTCTTTATAAATGCCTTTTTGTGTTATGTTTAAAAGTTTGGAAGGAGAATAGGGTAAAGGTAAGGAGAGTACGGAGAGTGGAATGGTTAATCTCTATCTTATTTGAATGTTTTTAAAATTAAGTAACAAGAAAAAGAATTATTAGCTCTTTCTTTTATAAGGACAAAATTTAGTCATAAAATTAGCTGTAAACAACTTTACTCAATATCTTTTTATTGAAAATGAATTTTGACAAATCCATCATTGGATAACATCTTCTTATATCTTTTGTGCTTACAAAATTTCTAAAAAAATAAAAATCAATAACTATATCATCAATAAGTTATTTAAATTACAAGTTTTTACAGCTTAAAATTATGCATAAAATATAAACTTATAGATCATATAATAAATAATATTTGATTGACACAAAAATTTGACATATGTACTAAAAGCACAAAGAACATGCAATTCAGTGGTTAGATTTACAAAATATGTAGTAATGTATATTTTATTAAGTAAAATTATAGCTTTAGGCTACAATCAATATTGTAATTAAAATTTATCCCTTTTATAAATTACTATAAATGATGACGGATAAAATAGATAATTCACAATGTTTAATTATCTCTACAATCACACTCCTTTCAAATCTCTCCAATTTGAGGAAATTGAAAATAAGAAGGTAGAACTTAGAAGTTCTAAGAATACCTCTAAACCCCCTTCAAATCCTTTCCCCACCTCCCTTAAAAATCATCCAAACAAGGTAAATTAAATCGTTCTCTCTCCTTCCCCTCATCCAAACAAAGCACTACTTTCACTGAAAGTGTTAAGTTGTTAGTGGGTAAGATATAAATTGTTTAAAAAGTCACTATTTTATAGATGAGAAAATTTGTGGACACAATTTTTGTGCTACAATTTTGTCACAACTCTAAGAGCATTAGCATTGAGGGTTGTAAAACCCCCAAATTGCTATTTTACAACCTCAAAACATTAAAAACCCACTTTAATTATCCAAGTATGCATATCAAATTTTTTTTACAAACTTGCTACAATGAGTTCTTATAAATCAGAACTCACTGTAGCAGGTTGTAAAAACCTTTTTAATGTGTAAATATTGTCTCTGTCCATATTTTATGAATACACTCTCTCATCTCTTCATTTTTTAATATTACTTTATTATGTAGTTAATATTATTTTAATGGGTTGGATGTAAAAATAAAAACTAGGATATTAGGTATATTGTAAAGTAGATTTGTATGATAGATAAAAGTATATTTTTAGATGGTAAAATAACAACTCTTATACAATACCTGTTGTGAATGCCCTAATGTAATTGATTATGAATAATGGATAAAAAAGTGGAATACATAAAAGTAACAGAGAATCACTTATAACATATCATGTTAAATTTGGACAAGAATTGTGAACCTAAAAACAATTATTTAGAGATTTTGTTGGTGAATGATGACATGGTATAATATAATAATAAATGGTCATAATTAAAGGAATTCTACATGCTATAATACCCTAATAACTCCTTAAACATATCTCACCTCACACTAGCAACGACTTTGCAAGTAAATTGGTACGACTCTTTTCATCCAATCCTTGCTGACAGTCGTGATTCATCACATTGATAACTATTTTGCAAGTCATTTGGGAAGAATCGTTTCCTCGTCCAATCCATAACGCAGTTGAAAGAAGCTTTTCGTCCAATCGATAGTTAAAATATCTATATAGCCCATACTAGCAACATTGTTTTTTTAAAAACCCATACTAACAACTATGTAAGACATTGGTCTTTTCCTTGTCCAAGCATGCAATTGTTAAAACTTAGATCTTAGGGAATTAGTGCCAGTGGGCTCATGATGACTTCGTTACTTTTGATAAGCATTCACGTGTTGCTCTTTAGTCTTTACAAAAGAACGGCATATTTTATATAAAGAGATGCAACACTAAAAACTAAGGAATAAAGTCGTAAATCTGTGCCATCCTATCCATATAGGTGTGTCATGAATCATGATACATAAATTAGTACATTTTTGTGTCTGTGACAATTTTTTTTGGGTGGCATGAGCAGCTCTCCTTTTACAATTTACAAAGATCCTCACATTTTATATATCTTTCTTTTCCCTCCATCTTATTAATGAGATTCTGATATTCTTCATCGTCTAATAATGGTGAAAAGATAAGACACTGGCTCTCATCAATATGTTCTTCTATGTCATCTGCCATTAAAGATAAGTAGTATAACATAGTGCATTTGGTGTGAAATTGATTGGTATTTGAGAAACAAACAGCTTTTTACCATACGTAACCATAAACTTATCGAAGGTTGATTCCTTGATTTCTTTGGCTTTATCAGACAAATCAGTTAGGGTTTGCGCCCAATAATTTGTTTTGTCAACATAAGCTTAATCCTATGAATTAGGACTGGTTTGGAGGACAATCTAGCCTTTTGCCCCTATTTGGCAAAAAATTTGGCAATATGCCCCTGTTTGCAAACTATATAGGTGCGTGCCCCTGTTTCGAAACTCGATTACCTTAAAATCGAGTTTCAATGAAAAAATCGATTGGTTTAAAATCGAGTTATACCCAATCAAACTTAAAAAAATAAAAAAATAAAATTGCATAAAACTCGATTTTATGGAGATTGAGTTCCAAAACGCCACTATAGGACTAAAAAACGCCACTATAGGTCTCCCTCAAGCTACCATGGGACAATCACACTTAGAAAAAATTTGCAGGAAAACGCCGCTAGGGATTTAAAACATCACTATAGGGCTAAAAAAGCTACTATAGGGCTCCCTCAACCTGCCATGGGACAATCACACTTAAAAAAAAATTTGTAGGAAAACACCGTTATAGGGATTTAAAACGTTACTATAGGGCTTAAAAACGCCGCTATAGGGCTCCTTGGTATAGGTTAATCACACTAAAAAATTTGCAGAAAAACGCTGCTATAGGGCTTAAAAACGCCACTATAAGGCTCCCTTAACCTTGTATGGGGCAAGCACGTTGATTGGGCATAACTCGATTTTCTACAAATCGAGTATTTAATGAAACTCGATTTTAAAATAATCGAGTATCGAAACAGGGGCACGCCCCCTATATAGTTTGAAAACAGGGGCATATTGCCAATTTTTTTGCCAAATAGGGGCAAAAGGCTAGATTCTCCCTAGTTTGGTTAGCGTCTGCGTTTCTCATGGCTGGTGTTTAGTATTTTTGTGTGGGTCCCGTGCACTATTCATTGGACCCATAAGTACTTCATTCAGTAACTTTTTCTTTAAAATTGGGTCCTACATGACACTATTCACACATTTAAAAATTATTTTGTTACAGTGTTTTCAGTTTTCAACAATAAGCGGTATTCAAACACACCCTTAGTCATTCTAACTTTAGTAAATTCTTCTTCCTTTGTTGCCTCTAAGAATCAAATATGATATGGTTGGGAGAATTTTTTATTTTATTTTATTATTTTTTTTTTTTCTGATTCTCCATGCATCCTGCTGAACTTATTATCCACAAGATGAAGCAGTTTACCCATTTCAAGTTCTTGTTAAATAAGAGAGTAATATCAGGTAGAGATACTTTCCACATGAGAGACGTTAGTCCTAAAATGCGAAAATTATTCTATCTTAACGGCTTAAACTATTAATAAATGTTTATATTTTAAAAAATCATAATTTAACTAATATTCTAACAAAAACTTATTACTCAAAACATATGAATTAGTCACATAAAAAAAAAATAAATAAATAAAAAACATATGAATAAGTACCTTGAACCATTATAATCCTTGTTGCATTTTAAGAGCTGCTCCTGATATAGCATTGAGCTTCTCTTGAGAGGCCAATCTTGCAACTAAATGCAACAAGTTGTTTCCATCATCAAATATTTTATCTCTGCTAATAGATCTTTTATTGAGCATATCTCAAGTAAATTGAAGATGCTTTCATGCATGGCACTTCTCAACAGCAATATGAAATATGCTTCTTTTATTATTATCTATTCTCCAAGATAGATCAAAGTCAAAATGAATAAGATTGACCAAGAACTAAACCTTGCCTACTTCTGCTTAAAAAGTTCGTGAGCTTGAGATTGCTTCGATTTTTCTTGTTTTAAGTTCAACCCTAAAATTGATAGTAAAAAGAAAATAGCCATACCTACAGTTTGATTGGAAAGAGAGAGAAAAGAAGGGGAGTAGAGGAGAATAGAGTAGAGATGGCTAAAAACAACTAATCACTCAATGTCTTACAATTCTTAACATCCGTAAATATTAAGTAGGCACAAAAGTTTAGTAACATCTTGTAGATTATTTCAATAAGTGATGATATATTTTTGAAATCATATTACTAAGTTCATAACGCAACATATTTGTATATGATACAACTAAAAATATTTTCTTTATATAGAAAATGTAGGACAAATTTGATAAGTTGATCTGCATATATATTTCATTGTTGAATTTCTTAAATTTTTTGAAGTTCCTTGTTTTATTTAAGTACATATCATTTTATTTTCACGTCTTTCATACTTTTAGCCAATGATTCCTTTAAGTACATATCATTATATTTTCAAGTCTTTCCTTTATAAATATATCTCTTGGCCTCTCCATACTCTTACAAGAATGATCATATATTTTCATACAAGTAGTCAATATAGTTAGTATCACAAAACAAGGCCGCACGAAGAAAGTTATTTATGTTGATGATATATGGTGGAGAAGCACCAAATTTCTTACTGAACAAAAATATTTATATCCACACAAAAATTGTTACTATCTCATACATAACGTAAGCCTGCAACTAGTTTTAATAAATTGCAATTACCTCAAAAAATATGGAACAGACACCTATAGGATTTCATTGCTTGTTGTTTTTTAGAAATTTAAGTTATGCTAAGCTTGCTTTATTGTACTCATTTCATGTTATGGTTGGATCCTGAAAGCTCAATATTAGAAATACTATAGCTAGTTAAGACTCCCAAATTCTAATTACGACTTGATTAATTTTGTAAATTTGTGATTTACAACTATTTTTTATTGGCTTTAATTCCATGCCAAATTTTATTGTAATTATATTCAATCTGTTGTACCCTGTGTTGTATGTGGGATTTTATTGTAAGGGTTGTGTGTGAGAGAGAGTGTGAAGACTCAAGGCAAAGTGAAGAGCAAAGAAGTTTTCGCGAGTAGCTCGCTAGAAGCCTTCCCACAAAGTGAAGCATGTGCTCAGCACGTGACTGGAATGCGAAGAGTCATGACAGATGGTGACAGTTGGTTTTCGAGAGTGTCTCGCGGGTAAGGCATTCCCATGAGATACCCATGAAACATT
Organism: Quercus alba; assembly: GCA_036321655.1. Classification (NCBI taxonomy): domain Eukaryota; kingdom Viridiplantae; phylum Streptophyta; class Magnoliopsida; order Fagales; family Fagaceae; genus Quercus; species Quercus alba. The sequence goes on along the minus strand of CM070299.1, from coordinate 75,079,627 downwards.
TTGTTTTGTCCAATTTATCACATCCGATACACCCTATCCCTACCCACACTATATATACCCACATTACCCACATTACCCACATATGTTGAAGAGTGCTTTTCAGAGAGAAAACCCTAGCCACAACCCTTGAGAGTTAGAAATTGTCATACCCACAATTCTCTACACAATCCATTGTGGTTTTCCTTAACTCCTACCTCTCCATTTTCAAATCCTTGAGAGATTGATAGCCCAAACACTTACCACACCCATCCTGAGTGTAAAGCGAGGTTTTGTTGCTACTGGGAAGCATTAGAAGAAGCCATTTGTTTGGTGGATGCAATTGGGCTGAATTATGTGATTCAGAGAGCTAGAGAAGACAAGACTTGGCAAAGTTAGTTGGTAGCAAGAGCTTGGAGGGCTTGAGTACATGGGGTAGACTAGGCTTGGAGGGTCTTTTGTTATTCGTGTACTCCAACTTATTCTCTAGTGGATCGATTTACTGCTTGGAGGGTGGCAAAGAGGTTTTTCGCCGAGTTCTTCGGTTTCCTCTTTGATAACACATTGGCGTGTTATTTTGTGTTTGCATTCTTCTTCCCTACTCTTTTAGCTTTCATTTTATTGCTGTGATTTAATGAATATGGCTTAGTGTAATTATATTGTTTATCCTTCGCATCACATGACCCACAAATGTGGACAGCTCTCCATATGATGACAGACTTCCTCCGGTGACAGATACTCTTCAAATTCTTGGAGCTGATCATGAGTTCTCAGCCAAAGGCACATCCATTGGAACTGCAAAGCTTGAACCTGAACTGAAAACTCTCACATTGATCATGTTCTCCAATCTATATCCACTGTCCAACATAGGATTCATCAATCTTGGAAGAGCACAATTCTTGTGTGATCTCATCACAGGAGCTCCAATTGATATTTGTGCTCACATTTTTTAGACTATAGGGAAAATGGCAGCATGAACAGCAGCACGAATGTGTCTTCCTTTCTACAGTCTTCTAATGAAAATCATGGTACATGAAGGTGTTTGTCCACCAAGAGATGGAACGATCCTAGTTCGTCAATGCCCAATATCCATGGCATCTCTTCAAAAGAGCAAAAGTCACTCTTCTGTTGAGCGGGAAAAGCAAAATCCGTCCAAATCACCAAAGAGTGAATCTGTTCAACATGTCACTCCTTCCGGTCATGGCTCAGCTATTCACACTACTCCTAGACATACCAAGACTACATCTCCTCACATTCCTAAGCCTTAGACTACTAGCACTCAGCCAGGACAATCTAGCTCTCATGCCGACAGATTGACAATTTTGGTTGAAGGCTTGCATAAGCGTATTTCAGGACTTGCAAATGTCATCTACTCCACCAACAACCAAGTTCAAATGCAACTCACAACCATTGAGAATCAGTTAGATGCGATTCAACGCAAACTAGAGGATAGCCTTTAGCTATTCGTGCCAAAAAAGGGGAGAGCAACTTACTGTATAGATTAGACGATAACATATAGTAAGGGGGGGAGCATCACAAGAAGGGAAGTGTGCATATTGAAATGGGGAGTTTTGTGAGCTTAAACGGAGAAAGCTGACACATTCTTTTGGATAGTCTAATTTACAAATTATTAGTTTTCTGGCTAGTATTATTTATAGTTACTCTTGGTTATTTACATTGCTTTCCTTTAAAACTTTAAGTACTTTGTTTCAAAACTTTCAATTTATATTCAGTACTCTCTTTTATATCTTTGCTTTGTAGCATTTTTTAGTACTTTTATATTTTGTTGCATCATTTTGAGTACTACAAACTTGTGCCCTTGTTGGATCTTGTATCCTTGATGCAAATACTTCTTGTATTTCACATTGGTTGTGTGCTGGACATGCAATTGATTTCTGCATTGCACTGAATTGCATTGCGTGTCCGGATGATCATTTACTAGCTAAATGTTCATTGTAGTCATTCTTTAATGACTGTTCTTGTATGATCAAGATAATCTTAACTGTTTATATAATGTTTATTACCTAGATCGCATTTTACTTGCTTATATACGTATCGTGTATTCAACTTGTAATAAGCTTGATGAAAGTTTTGTTTGTATGCAAGTGTTTCAGGTTAAAGGCATATACAAGCAAGTGCTTCACAGCTTCTAGATTAGGTGTGAGTGAGTTTTACCATTGTTCCCAACCGCAACCCTAGCCACAACCCTTGAGATTTAGAGATTGTCATACCCACAATTCTCTACACAATCCATTGTGGTTTTCCTCAACTCCTACCTCTCTATTTCCAAATCCTTGACAGGTTGATAGCCCAAACACTTACCACATCCATTTTGAGTGTAAAGTGAGGTTTTGGTGCTACTGGAAAGTATTGGAAGAAGCCATTTGTTTGGTGGATGCAATCGGGCTGAATTGCATGATCCGAAGAGCTAGAGAAGACAAGGCTTGGCGAAGTCAGTTGGTAGGAAGCCAATTTACAAATTACCAATTCAAGCTTAATGTCAAACAATTAATGTGTGGAATATGAACATAAGCTTAAAACAGAATTGATAAACAATTTAGACCAAATAAAATCATATCCACAGCAAAAATTAAATGGAAAAGATTAAGGGAAGAGAGATGCAAACACAAGGACAACACACAATGTGTTATCGAAGAGGAAACCGAAGCCCTCGGAACATGAATAGCAGAAGACTCTCCAAGCCTAATCTACCCAATGTACCTAAACCCTCCAAGCTCCTACTTCAACGAGGTTACGCCGAACCTATTTCTTCTTTAGCTTACCGGATTCCGCTACTTGACCATAACATCAACCAATATGAAATTGATCCCTTCTTAACTGCTTCCCAAACACCAAATGGCATTCTCTCATATATGGGTATGGTGAGAAAAGGTTTTAGTAATGTACCTCTTAAGGATTTGACAATGGAGAGGAAGAGAGTAGAGGAATTTAAAGAGCCTCTATGTGAAGATTATGGATGAATCAATCTTGTTTTTTCTCTAGGGTTTCTCCTTCAAAATTCTCTCAGGAAGCTCTCTTAATATCGTGGGCATAAGGATCTATATATATAGTAGGGTGAGAAGGAATGTGAAAAGTCAGTTTTTCCCAAACAAGGTGGTATGGCGACTTGACCTCGCGACTAGGCTAAGTCGCAAGTTCAAGCCCCAAGCTAACGGCCTGGCCAGCCTGGGACTTTTGTCCTATAGTGCAACATCTGGCATGACTCTTTAGTTCCCCTGCATGCTCCACACGTGTGCCAACTTTGGCAGCTTGCCAGTCGCGAGTCTAGCTGTAAGTCTCTGCATCCTTACACAATCTTGAGCATTTCTTTACACTCACTTACTCACTACCCTTACATGATTCCTACCTAAATACAGGGTTACTAATTGCTAAAATACAAGCAAATTTGGCACAAAATAAAGCCAACAAGATGGTTGATAAAATTCAACCTTACAATCTTCCCTTTTGGCTATTTCGTGACAAAACCCTAAAACAAACTCTAGACTTAATATGTGAGTTGAGAACAGTTGAACAAAACTCACTCACACCTAACTCTAGAATCTGATAAGCTCTTGAATCATATGAACAAGAATCTCCTGAAACATAAAAACACAGTATGATCATTGTATGAAGAAAAACTTGTAATTGCATATGAGGCAAGCACAATGCAATCAAGCAAAATGGAATGAGAAATAAACCATGACTTGACCAAACAGGCAATCACTATAAAATAGTGACCACAATGCTCATTCACACTTGGAATGAACATCCGGACATACAAGCCAATAAGCTCAATGCAAATTACTTACATGCCTAACACTCAACCAATGCACAATACCTAAAGTATATGCATCTAGGAACAAAATCCTACAAGGGCACAAGAGTGAGAAAACTTAAGGAAAATGCATAACATTTAGCTAGAAGTATTAGACAGCAAAACATAAAGGCTGCATAGTACGGTACAAACCATAAAAGCCTACAAAAACAGAGAAACAAACCCTAAAAGCTTACAAAAGCAACATGGGCACAAACTACCATAAACATACTGAATAGCAACTTTAAATATTAACAAACCAAAGTATCATAAGTGTTTTAAAAACAGATCCATGAGTTTTAAACCAAAACAATAACCTAAGTGTTTTGACATATCAAACCCATAAACAATAATAAACATAAAGTAAAACTAAAGCATAAACTGAAAAACACAGTTTGTGACAAGCTTCCCCTTAAGATGACACTCCCCCTCAAGAGCTGTCCCTCAAAAGTTCTCCCCCTTTTTGACCAAAATGGCCAAAGGGTCACTGCTGGGTGCTGAAGCTGTCAAACTTGGCTGAAAGTATGTTGAGCTAATCCTGAAGTGCTGCCATCTTGTCAGTATGCTCATTCTGGACCTCTCTGAGTCCATCAATCCTCTCCAGAATGATCTAGAATGCATCAGGAGGTACCTCTGATGAGGTTGAAGCTCTGCTCCTCTTGCCTCGGCTTCTGGGTGTTGAAGTTTGTCCTACAGTCACTGTCTCAGTCTCCATTTGGACACCTTCACCTTGATCACCTACCTCTTCATCACCTGGAAGACGGACTTGAATCCTAATGATGGTTAGCTTGTTGATGGCTGAAAGTGTAGGCATGGGGCTGATAATTTGAGGGATTTCAACACCTTTTACTCTGAAAAGCCTCATAAGAAGGCTAGGAAAGATCAGCTTGGGCCTAGAGGTGGTTTTAGTCTCATCCACAATAGTATCAAAGATGTGAGCGCTGATGTCAATGAAGGTTTTCTCCTTAAGTTCCATGTGGAAGATAGCTCTGGCATTGTTGATTGTAGTCAGCTTCCTCACAAGGTACAAATTGAACATCATGATGGTGGTTAGGCACATCATGTCAGCTGGAAATGCTATAGTGTTGAGGCATCTCCCTTCTCTTTGTCCACCAATGCGAGTTTGGACAGTTTCTATAGATAGCATCCTGTCCCTGTAGTTAGTGAAGTCAGAGTCCTCTAATCCTTCAAGCCCTAGCACCTCATCAATGTCATGGGCATCTATGGTGAATTCCTTTCGTCTAACCCAACAGCTCAACTCATCCTCCCTTACCACAGCATTTGCATAGAATTCTCTGATTAAAGGCTCACAAATAGGAGGTAGGTCACTCAAAAAATTTTCCCATCCTCTGCCCTCAAAACAACCTAGAATGAAGGTGTCCTTCAAATCCCCTAATTCAACAAACCACTCCTGAATTATGGTTCCCCAAGAAAGAGTCTCTATATCTCTCAAAGTGTTGAACAAACCTAAAAAAGTTATGGTCCATTTTCAACATTTTGTCAGCTTTCTTAGCAGTAGTCTTTTTCTTTGTAGGAGAGGGGGCCATCTGTAAACAAGCAGAAAAGGCCACAATATAGAGCATGAAAGTTCAAATATGTGTATAAACACCCTTGAACGTTTAGACCCCCAAATAACAACTAAACCAATTCAAGCATTATGTCAAACAACAAGTGTGTGGAAAATTAACATAAGCTATAATATGGAATTGGAATAAACTATCTAAGCCAAAATAAAATCATAACCCACAGCAAATAATAAAAGGCAAAGATAAGAGGGAAGGAAGATGCAAACACAAAGACAACACGCGATATGTTATCGAAGAGGAAACCGAAGCCCTCGACGAAAAACCTCTCCGCCGCCCTCCAAGCAGTAAACAATCCACTAGAAAATAAAGTTGGGATACATGGACAGCAATAGACCCTCCAAGGCTAGTCTACCCAGTGCACCTAAGCCCTCCAAGCTTCTTGCTCCAACGAGGTTGCGCCGAACCTTTTTCTTTTCTAGCTTCTCGGATTCCGCTACTAGACCGTAGCATCAACCAATAAAGATTGGTTCCTTCCTAACTGCTTCCCAGAAATCCAAACAGCTCTCTCATAGTGAAGATTATGGTGAGAACAAGGTTTGGTAAAATGCCTCTCAAGGATTTGACAATGGAGAGGAAGAGAGTTGAGGAATTTGAAGAGACTCTAATGTATAGATTGTGGGTGAATCAATCTTGTTTTTCTTTAGGATTTCTCTCTCAAAATTCTCTCTGGAAGCTCTCTTACAATCATGGGTAAAAGGGGTATTTATATTGGAGTGGGAGAGGAATGTGAAACGTCAGGTTTTACAAAACAGGGGTGGCTCGCGGCTTGACCTCGCGGCTTAACTAAGTCGCGAGATCCAGTCGCGAGATAACCGTATGGCCAGTTGTCCTGTTTTGTCCTGCAGTGCTCTAGCTAGCATGACTGTTCACTTTCCGGTACGCTTGGCACGTGTGCTATGTTTGGCGGCTTGCAGCTGCGAGTCACCCGCAAGGCCAAGCCGCGAGTCTTTGTTTTCTTGCACACTCTTGAGCAAACTTCACTCTATCTCACTCACTGCCCTTACATCAAACCCACCTAAATACAGGGTTACTAAATACTGAAATACAAGTAAATTTGGCACGGAATAAAGCCAATTAGATGGTTGAATAAATTCAACCTTACAATCTCCCCTTTTGGCTATTCCGTGACAAAACCCTAAAACAGACTCTAGACTTAACATGTGAGTTGGGAACAGTTGAACAAAACTCACTCACACCTAACTCTAGAAGCTGTGAAGCACTTGAATCATATGAACATAATACTCCTGAAACACAACAATACACCATGATCATTGTTTGCAGAAAATCATAAAATGCATATGAAACAGGCAAAATGTGATCAAACAAAGATGGAGTTAAGAAACAAACCATGGCTTGATCAACCAAGTGAACACCACAAGGTAGTGATCACAGTGCTCATTCACACTTAGAATGAACACAAGGACATACAAGTTAACAAGCACAAGGCAAGATACTTGTATGCACAACACTCAACCAATGCATAATACACAAGGTCTATGCATCTAGGAACAATCCTACTAGGGCACAAGAGTGACAGTACATAAATCAAAATGCAAGACATTTAGATAGAAGTACTGATTTCAACATAGCATAAAAGGCTGCAATAAGCAAGGTACAAACCATAAAGCCTACATAATATGCATAAAAAACATTAACCCTAAAAACATACATAAGCACATGGGTACAAACACAAAATATCCTGAATAACATCAATAAAATATATAAAAGATTAAACCAAGAGTATAAGTTATGAGTTAGAAACAAATATACACCAAAACCACAGTGTATCAAACGCATATAAACATTAAATACCCAAAACATAAGCATATATAAACAAAGTCTCTGATTTTGACAACTTTGACAACTCCCCCTCAACACATTACTCCCCATAAAGAGTTGCTTTTCTGCTTCTCATCAACAATGTCATCAACAACAGAAAGAAACATCTCCCCCTTTTTGACCGGAATGGCCAAAGGGTCACTGTCCATGCTGGGTGGTGAAGCTGTCAAGTTTTGCAGACAAAATATCAATGTAAGGTTGAATTTATTCAACCATCTAATTGGCTTTATTCCGTGCCAAATTTGCTTGTAATTCAGCATTTAGTAACCCTGTATTTAGGTGGGTTTGCTGTAAGGGTAGTGAGTGAGATAGAGTGAAGTTTGCTCAAGAGTGTGCAAGAAAACAGAGACTCGCGGCTGGGCCTCGCGGGTGACTCGCGGCTGCAAGCCGCCAGACGCAGCACACATGCCAAGCATGCTGGAAGGTGAACAGTCATGCAAGCTGGAGCACTACAGGACAAAACAGGACAACTGGCCATACGGTTATCTCGCGACTGGATCTCGCGACTTAGTCAAGCCGCGAGGTCAAGCCACGAGCCACCCCTGTTTTGTAAAACCTGACGTTTCACATTCCTCTCCCACTCTAGTATAAATACCCCTTTTACCCACGATTGTGAGAGAGCTTCCAGAGGGAATTTTGAGAGAGAAACCCTAAAGAAAAACAAGATTGATTCACCCACAATCTATACATTAAAGTCTCTTCAAATTCCTCAACTCTCTTCCTCTCCATTGTCAAATCCTTGAGAGACATTATACCAAACCTGATTCTCACCATTATCATTATTGTGAGAGAGCTGTTTGGCTTTCTGGGAAGCAGTTAGGAAGGAACCAATCTTTATTGGTTGATGCTACAGTCTAGTAGCGGAATCCGGGAAGTTAGAAAAGAAAAAGGTTCGGTGCAACCTCGTTGGAGCAAGAAACTTGGAGGACTTAGGTGCACTGGGTAGATTAAGCTTGGAGGGTCTATTGCTGTCCATGTATCCTAACTGTATTTTCTAGTGGATTGTTTACCGCTTGGAGGGCGGCGGAGAGGTTTTACGCCGAGGGGTTCGGTTTCCTCTTCGATAACACATCGCGTGTTGTCTTTGTGTTTGCATCTTCCTTCCTCTCTATCTTAGCCTTTTTATTATCTGCTGTGGATTGTGTTTTGTTTTGGCTTAGATAGTTTTTAACCAATTCTATATTATAGTTTATGTTAAGTTTCTGCACACTTGTTGTTTGACATATTGCTTGAATTGGTTAAGTTGTAATTTGGGGGTCTAAACGTTCAAGGGTGTTTATACACGTTTTTGAACTTTCAATTGGTATCAGAGCGGGTAAACTGTTATTGGTTTCATTACCATTGTGTGATCCTTGACTCCCTTTTAAGATGGATCGATCTCAATCCCTAAATGCACCTCCATACTTTGATGGTAGTAATTATGCTTTTTGGAAGGTTCGCATGAGAGCTTTTCTGTGTTCTATTGATGAATCTGTTTGGGATGCTGTTGAGATTGGTTGGACCAGACCTGAGACAGCCAAATCCACTTGGGAGAAGGCAGCACTTACTGCATCTAATGCTAATAGTAAAGCACTCAATGCTATTTTCTGTGGTGTGTCTCCAGATGAATTTCACAAGATTTCTCATATTACCGTTGCCAAAGAAGCATGGGATATTTTGGAAACCACCTATGAAGGCACGAAGAAAGTGAAAGACACCAAGTTGCAAATGCTGACCACTCGGTTTGAGGAGCTCAAAATGAGTGAGGATGAGTCTTTTGACTCTTTCTATGGGAAGTTAAATGAGGTGGTTGTCAGTAAGTTCAACTTGGGGGAGAAAACAGAGGATTCAAAAATTGTAAGGAAGATCCTTCGATCATTGCCGGAAAGTTTTCGTGCTAAAGTGATAATGATTGAAGAGAGCAAGGACCTTGATGACATCAAAGTACAGGAGCTGGTTGGTTCTCTGCAGACTTATGAGATGTCGCTGCCCAATCAACGGAAGAGTAAATCTCTTGCTCTAAAGACCATTAATGAGAAGGTGGAAGATCAAGACTCATCGGAAGAAGATGTGGTTGACAAAGATGTTGCATACCTTGTCAAAAATTTCAGAAAGTTCTTGAAATTCAAAAATAATGGCAAATTTGATGATAAACGACAGTTCCAAAGTTTTGGAAGGGAGAAAAGGGAATTCAAAAAGAAAGATGGAAAAGAATCCCAACCCACACAAGGTGTCACTTGCTTCGAATGTAACGGGTATGGACACTTTAAGAAGAAATGTCCGAATTATTTGAAATCGAAAGGTAAAGTGTATGTCACAACTTTGAGTGACTCGAATTCGTCTAACTCAGAATCTGAAGAGAGCTGTGATGGAGAGGGGAACTATTCGGCTTTTATGACTATTGCTCATGTTGAGTCTTCAGATGAGTTGAATCTGCTTGTACGAGACCTTGGAGAACATAGTGATGATGAATCACTAGGAATTGTTGAAGAATCAGATGCTGAAGAAGATGAAAGCATAGCAAATCATCAAGAGAATTATAACTCACTCTTGGAGAAGTCGGGTGAGTACACAAGGGTGGCCAAGGCTACAGTGAGAAAAATGAAGAAGGCTGAGGAGGACTACAAAATCTCCTAATCCGATATAGGGAGGCCAATTGTGAGATAAAAACACTGAATGGTGAGTTGTCCGAAACTTACACAAAAGTGAGATTTCTTGAGAATAAGGTTGTGCAAGCAAATGCTAAAATAGAGAGGGTCACTACCAAGAAGATAGATGATGTTATCTCATCTCAAAAGAGCTTTTCAGACAAATCCAGATTGGGATATACCGGAGGAAGTAGTTCATCTGGAAATGTCACTAAAGGAGTGAAGTTTGTAAAGGCCAAAGATCCAGTTGTAGCTGACCTTACTGATGAGAAGCTCAAGGTGGAGGAGAAGAAGAATGTGGTGAACCAACGGATGCTGAATCCCCGTAATCAATCTGTGGGCAGGTCTGAATCTCGTGCCAAGTCACGCCCACGACCACAAAAAGGTCCTAGAGCAACTTATGTGTGTCATTATTGCGGACTTCAAGGGCATACTCGACCAAATTGCCAAAAGCTGAGAGCAAAGAATAGTGCAACTCCTCAAAGGTCAGGAGGACCTAGAAATGATAGAAGAAATTGGGCAGGTGATCAATCTAGAGATCAGAATGGTGATCCCGGAATGATGAACGTGATGAAGATGATTGGTGCATTCACCAACTGCTTGGAAAGCTTCTCACGAAGGTTTGAAAGCCTAAGTCCCGTACCCAATCCTATAAGGAAATCACCCCAAACGCAAGTGACGTGTGAGTGAAAAAGGGTACTCATGCATAAGCATTACAACATGTCCATGCATTAATACTTCCTATGCTTTGTGACAATGTTTGTTTGTTTTGCTTGCTGTTTTTGCTGTTGGTTGTTTGCTTGTCTACTTGTGCATATTTTTAATTTTGTTTTATCAATCTTTTTGCTTTTAGTGTCAAAAATCCAAAAATCACATAAAAAATTAGAAAATCAAAAAGCTTGATTGACTTTGTTGAGATTTTGTCTCAAAACTTGTTTTGTCTTGTACCTTTGTGCTAATGGCTTTGTGCATTTTCAAGCATTACTTGTTTCTTTGCACTCATATCACTGTGGGAAAAATCTTGAAATCTATGTGATTTTTGTAAATAGATTTTCAAACTTGTCATGAATAATTAGTGAATGGTTATGTTGATCTTGAGACATGCATAGACTTGTGTCTATATATCTTCCCACTATTTTTTTGTTTTTGCTAAAAAGAGCTCACCAAATGTAAATCTCCAAATGAAAAGAGATATTGAGCTGCAAAAGCCTGTCGCACATTCTAGTATTCGACTAGGAAAAAGGGTAAGTGATTTTATATTAAAGAAAATGTTTATTCAAAAAGCCAAAGGCTTGTTCATTAAAGTGAAATATCAAATATCACTCTCACAATGAGAGATAATTGCCTCAAAAGATCAAAAAGATCAAATGTTAAGATTAAAAGTGGAGTTAAATGTAAAGTTCCAAGTTATGCTATCAAGTTTTGTGGGAGATCATATATACATATTTCTATAATTGAGATGGATCACATGATCTAGTGCTAATCGTGTATGTCTTGGTTAAATTGATCATTGAAGCTTCACATTAGACTGAGGACTATCTCATTGTTGATATCCACACACAACGCACAAGTTTATGTTCAATAAATGCCATATTCATTTGTGTGATTGTACTTGATGAAATGTGTTTTCACATGCTCAATCTTTGTTAATTCAAGCACAAAAAGATTTTTGAGTGTTTTAGGTGTTTTTGGAAAGTATTTTGTTTGAAAAATCTGGAAATTTCAAAAATCCAGTTTTGCCCTGTTTTGGCGGCTCAATCGCGGGTATGTCAAGTCGTGTGCCTCAGTCGCATCTTCGCGGGTCATTTTTGGCGACTTGTTCGCGAGTGGAAGGTCCAGTCGCGAGGTTTACTCAGAGATTTTCGCGGTTCAGCTCGCGACTCACTCATGGGTAGACCTTCCAGTCGCGAAAAATACTTAGAAAATTTTTCAATTTTTTGTCCTTGAGTGTTTTGGCGGCTTGAACTGGCGACTGTGTGGCGACTCAATCAAGTCGCGAAAAACGCGTGTTTGGTAGAGATAGGGGCAGTTTTTAAATCTTTTTCAGTTTTCCCTCGAACATTTGTGACTGTTCATCTTCTCTCTAAACTATCTCCTTCCCAAACACTTCGTGAATCCATTGTCAAATCTCATTGGTGCTTCATTTCTTGTCCAAATCATCAGGAAAAGGTATGGGTTTTGCTTTCTCAATCTCATTTTCCCTATTTCATGGTTATTTCTATTACCGTTTGGATTGATATTGTGTTCAAAACATTTCTCTCTTTGTGTGATGGGTATGGCTTGTTTTGTTTGCTATTGTTCTCATCTGTTTTCATGTTGAGTGGTCACAATGTGCTTTTTCATTGTTTTGATATTTGCCTGTTGTTAAGACTGAAAACCTTTTAGTAAATGGGTTTGGTACTTATTTGACTTGCTCATTTCACTTGCTTGAGTGTTGATGTTGGATTTCGGTATTGAGCTACTGAGTTTTTATGATAACATAATGTGTGTCTATCAACCATGTGCTCTAGTTTGGATGCTTTATGACTTCATTTTGAAATATTTTCCCATGTTCATATCTCTTGTGGAATGTTTTATGATATCTGTTCTTAATGTTCGAATGCTGTATCTGTTTGCATATCATGGTCATGGTAACCTGTCTCATTGACAGTTTTGTTAGTTGTTTTGTCTCTCTATGCCTTTGTGCACTATCACCATTATTGCTGCACTTGTCATTTTGTGCTCCTTTGTATTGTTGGAAGTTTGGTTGGGTCTGCAATATCTTCAGTCTGTATTTATGTGTTGAAATTTTTTTATTAGCACTGAATCTTGTTGACATTTATCTTGTGTGGTACTATTGTTGGTTCTTTGCTATGGGCCTGTTCTCTTGCAGATGTCTCGTCAATCTTCCAGGGGTAAAGACATTATTGATGACGATCCAGCAACACCAGTTGCTAAAAGGACTCGACTATCATCACAGGCATCTTAAGACCCCAATGAGGATAGGTTCAGAACTCCGCTTACCTCACAAGTCTACTCAAACATTTTTGACAAGTCAACTACTATAGTGGAGCGGGTGGTGGAGTTTAACACCTTAGGGACCACTTTTACCCCTCGAATATTTGAGAAATGAGATTAGGCAAACTTGTTCGGGAACTTTGATGATCTAATGGATGAGCTGGTCAAAGAATGCTTCTCCAATGCAACTGATCTTGGAGTTCAACTCATTTTCTGGGTCAGAGGAAAAGAGTTTGGCATTTCCCCAGACTCCATCGCAGATCTTCTCTGCATCACCAGACCTCAGAATGTGGATCTAACTCCTTACGATGAACGAACTCCAGAGGTTGAAGAAATTCTACAAATCCTAGGATACGATCATGAAGTATCCAATGCAGGAACGTCCATCAGCACCGCAAAGTTTGCACCAGAGCTGACCACACTGAAGTTGATCATGTTCACCAATCTCTACCCACTGTCCAACACTACATTCATCAATCTTGGGAGAGCTCTATTCCTTTGTGATCTTATTACAGGAGCCCCCATTGATATATGTGCTCACATATACTTCACCTTGAGGAAGACCGTGTGTCGAACTGCAACTCGAGGAATTATTCCATTTTGCAGTCTCATCATAAAGCTCATTCTTCGTGAAGGCATTATTCCTCCTGCAGATGGAAAAATGTTGACCTGTCAGCGTCCTGTTTCCTTGTTCACTCTTCAAGCTAGCAGAAGTCACTCCTCTAAAACACCAAGGAGTGCTTACATCTCTCCGGTTACTCCATCTGCCCCTGAATCAAAGACACCTACACATACCACATCTACTTCGCGTGCTGCTCCTGAAGCTTCACAGGCTAGTATTCCGCAAGCACAGACTGCTCCTCATACTGATAGAGTCGGTAGTGTACTTGAGCATATTCAGAAACGCATTGATGAGATTGTGACACTTCTCTACTCCACAAACAACCATGTCCAAATGCGTCTTAAGACTATGGAGAATCAGCCAGATGTTATTCAACAAAAGTTGGACGAGAGCCTTTAGCTATTCGTGCCAAAAAGGGGGAGAGCATTCAGTAAGGGGGAGAAAGTTCAAAGGGAAGTGTGCATAGTGATAGGGGGAGTACACACATACTTTTTTCATTCTTTTGTTTTAAGTCTTATCCTCTAAACTTATAGGTTTAGGTTTATGTTTGTTGGATTTTTAGTGTTTTTATGGGTTTGATACACTGTGTTTTTGGTATATAGTTGTTTCTAACTCTTAACCTATACTCTTGGTTTAAACTTTAATATATTTTGATGATGTTATTCAGGAAGTTTTGTGTTTGTACCCATGTGCTTTTGTAAGCTTTTAGGGTTAATGTTTTATGCTTAGTTTGTAGGCTTTATGGTATGTACCTTGCTTAATGCAGTCTTTATGCTATGTTGAAATCAGTATTTTAATCTAAATGTCTTGCATTTTGATTTATGTACTGTTACTCTTGTGCCCTTGTAGGATTGTTCCTAGATGCATATACCTTGTGTACTATGCATTGGTTGAGTGTTGAACATACAAGTGTCTTGCCTTGTGCTTGTTAACTTGTATGTCCTTGTGTTCATTCCAAGTGTGAATGAGCACTGTGATCACTACCTTGTGGTGTTTACTTGGTTGATCAAGCCATGGTTTGTTTCTTAACTCCATCTTTACTTGATCACATATTGCCTGTTTCATATGCATTTCACGATTTTCTGCTTAACAATGATCATGGTGTATTGTTGTGTTTCAGGAGTCTTATGTTCATATGATTCAAGTGCTTCACAGCTTCTAGAGTTAGGTGTGAGTGAGTTTTGTTCAACTGTTCCCAACTCACATGTTAAAGTCTAGAGTCTGTTTTAGGGTTTTGTCACAGAATAGTCAAAGGGGGAGATTGTAAGGTTGAATTTATTCAACCATCTAATTGGCTCTATTCCATGCCAAATTTGTTTGTAATTCAGCATTTAGTAACCCTGTATTTAGGTGGGTTTGATGTAAGGGTAGTGAGTGAGATAGAGTGAAGATTGCTCAAGAGTGTGCAAGAAAACAGAGACTCGCGGCTGGGCCTCGCGGGTGACTCGCGGCTGCAAGCCGCCAGACGCAGCACACGTGCCAAGCATGCTGGAAGGTGAACAGTCATGCAAGCTGGAGCATTATAGGACAAAACAGGACAACTGGCCATACGGTTATCTCGCGACTGGATCTCGCGACTTAGTCAAGCCGCGAGGTCAAGCCGCGAGCCACCCCTGTTTTATAAAACCTGACGTTTCACATTCCTCTCCCACTCCAGTATAAATACCCATTTTACCCACGATTGTGAGAGAGCTTCCAGAGAGACTTTTGAGAGAGAAACCCTAAAGAAAAACAAGATTGATTCACCCATAATCTATACATTAGAGTCTCTTCAAATTCCTCAACTCTCTTCCTCTCCATTGTCAAATCCTTGAGAGGCATTATACCAAACCTGATTCTCACCATTATCATTACTGTGAGAGAGCTGTTTGGATTTCTGGGAAGTAGTTAGGAAGGAACCAATCTTTATTGATTGATGCTACGGTCTAGTAGCGGAATCCGGGAAGCTAAAAAAGAAAAAGGTTCGGCGCAACCTCGTTGGAGCAAGAAGCTTGGAGGGCTTAAGTGCACTGGGTAGATTAGGATTGGAGGGTCTATTGCTGTCCATGTATCCCAACTGTATTTTCTAGTGGATTGTTTACCGCTTGGAGGGCGGCAGAGAGGTTTTATGCCGAAGGCTTCGGTTTCCTCTTCGATAACACATCGCGTGTTGTCTTTGTGTTTGCATCTTCCTTTCTCTCTATCTTAGCCTTTTTATTATCTACTGTGGATTGTGTTTTGTTTTGGCTTAGATAGTTTTTAACCAATTCCATATTATAGCTTATGTTAAGTTTCCGCACACTTGTTGTTCGACATATTGCTTGAATTGGTTAAGTTGTAATTTGGGGGTCTAAACGTTCAAGGGTACACGTTTTTGAACTTTCAATCAATCTGGTCCTGCATGGCTCTCATCCTCTCAGAGTGCTCAGTCTGGACTCCTCTGATCCCATCAAGTCTTTCCAGAATGATTTGGAAAGCATCTGGAGGTGTATCTGAAGAAGTTGATGCTCTAGTCCTTTTGTCACTCCTCCCTGGTGTTGAGGTTGATGCATGCCCTGCTGCCTCTGCCTCAGTCTCAATTGGGACACCCTCTCCTTCATCACCTTCATCTTCTTCTCCTGGAAGCCTAACAATTATCCTTTTGCAGGTAAGCTTGTTATTTGTAGAGGGTGTGGACATGGGACTGATGTCTTAAGGGATTGGAACACCCTTCTTTCTAAAGATTCTCATTAGCAAACTAGGAAAGATCAATTTTGGCTTAGAGGTTGTTCTTGTCTCATCCACAATGGTGTCATATATGTGGGAACTTATGTCAATGAAATTCTTTTCTTTGAGATCCATCAGAAAAATTGCTCTTGCACAGTTGATTGTAGTCAACTTCTTTACGGGATAGAGATTAAACATCATGATTATTGTTAGACACCTCATGTCCACTGGAAAGGCTGTGGTATTCAGACATTTCCCTTCTCTCTGTCCACCTATCCTTTGTTGAACTGTTTCAATAGATACAATCCTATCTTTGTAATTGATAAATTCCTGATCTTCTAATCCTTCAAGCCCTAACACATCATCAATGACATGTGCATCCAAAATGAATTCTTTACCTCTAACCCAGCAGCTTAAATCATTTTCCCTTATCACAGTATTTGAATAAAACTCCCTAATCAGGGGTTCACACACTACAGGGAGATCACTCAGAAGCTTCTCCCATCCTCTCCCTTCAAAACAACTGGGGATAAAGGAGTTTCTTAAATCCTCCAAATCAACAAATCTTTCTTGAATAATTCCTGCTTTCAAGAAGAAATCCTTGTATCTGTCAAAGTGTTGAACTGACCTAAATAGATTAGAATCCATTTTCAGTCGTTTGTCAGCCTTCTTTGCTGGAGTTTTCTTCTTCGGAGGTGAGGGAGCCATCTGTGAACAATCAGAAGAGGCCACGACAGCATATAACAATACATGTGTAGAACTAGTCAGTACCATTTAATTAACAAAGAAATTTGCAGCCACACAGATGAACTTGAACATTTAAACATTATGCTGCTCAGATTAACCACATGGATAAACAAGCCTAAAAGAGGAAGCATAATAACAACAGGGAGAATGCAGGGGATAATCAGCAGAGATATAAGACATCCTAAAAACAAATATATGTCAATGAGACATACAACGGAATGAAAATGACATGACTCATAATCAGCATAGTGAAACTCATAGATGCTTCCAAAAGATTCACACAATAGAACATGCACAGTCAGCACAGTAAACTACACATCCACAAAGGGAACATTTAGAAACAACTCATCAGCACAAGTTTAGATAAAATGAGTAACACAAAAAAAATTTAGCTAAGCACATGATGAGGACCAAAAACACCAACTAAAATAAATTTCACACTCAAGCAGCAGCAACCACAAGCCTAGCAAGAACAAAGAGCAATAGCCGTAACACAAACCCATCTCAAAAACGTAAACAAATGCGAAAAATCAAGGGGGAAAAAACACAAAATCAAGTAGAAAGGAGTTCAAGAATGAAAACCCATACCTGTTACTTGAAGATTTTGAGCTAAAAATGAGCAACAATGGAGATTGGAAATGGGAGCACGGAGTGTTTGGGAAGGAGACAGTTTAGAGAGAAGATGAACAGTCACAAAAGTTCGAGGGAAAAACTGAACAAGATTTAAAAACTGCCCCTATTTTTGCCAAACACGCGTTTTTCGCGACTTACTTGAGTCGCCATAAAGTCACCAATTCAAGCTGCCAAAACACTCAAAGACAAGTTTGAAAAAAAATTTCTAAGTGTTTTTCGCGACTGGAAGGTCTACCCGTGAGTGAGTTGCGAGCTGAGCTGCGAAAATCTCTGAGTAACCCTCGCGACTGGACCTTCCACTCGCGAACAAGTCGCCAAAAATGACCTGCGAAGACACGACTCAGGCTCGAGACTAGACATACCCGCGACTGAGTCGCCAAAACAGGGCAAAACTGGGTTTTTGAAATTTTCAGATTTTTTAAACAAAATACTTTCCAAAAACACCTAAAAACACTCAAAAATCTTTTTGTGTTTGAACTAACAAAGATTGAGCATGTGAAAACACATTTTGACAAGTACAATTACACAAATGAATATGGCATTTATTGAACATAAACTTGTGTGTTGTGTGTGGACATCAACAATGAGATAGTCCTTAGTCTAATGTGAAGCTTCAATGATCAATTCAACCAGGACATACACAATTAACACTAGATCATGTGACCCATCTCAATTATAGAAATATGTATATATGACCTCCCAGAAAACTTGATAACATATCTTGGAGCTTTACATTTGACTCCACTTTCAACCATAACATTTGATCTTTTGAGGCAATCACCTCTTATTGTAAGAGTGATATTTGATATTTCTCTTTAATGAACAACCTTTGGCTTTTAGAATAAACATTTTCTTTAATATAAGGTCGCTTACCCTTTTACCTAATCGAATACTAGAATGTGCGACAGGCTTTTGCAGCTCAATATCTCTTTTCATTTGGAGATTTACATTTGGTGAGCTCTTTTTAGCAAAAACAAAAATAAATAGTGGGAAGATATATAGACACAAGTCTATGCATGTCTCAAGATCAACTTAACCATTCACTAATCATTCATGACAAGATTGAAACTCTATTTACAACAATCACATAGATTTCAAGATTTCTCCCACAGTAATAGGAGTGCAAAGAAACAAGCAATGCTCGAAAATGCACAAAGCCATTAGCACAAAGGTACAAGGCAAAACAAGTTTTGAGGCAAAAACTCAACAATGTCAATCAAACTTTTTGATTTTCTAATTTTTTATGTGATTTTTGGATTTTTGACACTAGAAGAAAAAGATTTGATCAAAAACAAAATAAATTAAAAGTATGCACACGTAGATAAGCAAACAACCAACAGCAAAAACAACAAGCAAACAAACAAACATCGTCGCAAAGCATAGGAAGTATTAATGCATAGACATGTTGTAATGCTTATGCATGAGTACCCTTTTTCACCCACACGTCACTTACGTTTGGGGTGATTTCCTTATAGGATTGGGTACGGGACTTAGGGCTTTCAAACCTTCGTGAGAAGCTTTCCAAGTTGTTGGTGAATGCGCCAATCATCTTCATCACGTTCATCATTCCTGGATCACCATTCTGATCTCTAAATTGTTCACCTTCCCAATTTCTTCTATCATTTCTAGGTCTTCCTGACCTTTGAGGAGTTGCACTATTTTTTGCTCTCAGCTTTTGGCAATTTGGTCGATTATGCCCTTGAAGTCCGCAATAATGACACACATAAGTTGCTCTAGGACCTCTTTGTGGTCGTGGACGTGACTTGGCACGAGATTCAGGCCTGCCCACATAATGATTGTGGGGATTCAACAACCGTTGGTTCTCCAACTTCTTCTTCTCCTCCATCTTAAGTTTCTCAGCAGTAAGGTCAACTACAACTGGATCTTTAGCCTTTACAAACTTCACTTCTTTAGTGACAGTTCCAGCTGAGCTACTTCCTCCGGTATATCCCAATCCGGATTTGTCTGAAGAACTCTTTTGAAATGAAATAACATCATCTAACTTCTTAGTGGTGACCCTCTCTACTTTAGCATTTGCTTGCACAACCTCTTGTTCAAGAAATCTCACTTTTGTGTAAGTTTCGGACAGCTCACCATTCAGTGTTTCTATCTCACATTTGGCCTCCCTATATCGAATTAGGAGAATTTTGTAATCCTCCTCTGCCTTCTTCATTTTTCTTACAGCAACCTTGGCCACCCTTGTGTACTCACCCGACTTCTCCAGGAGTGAGTTATAGTTCTCTTGAAGATTGGCTGTGCTTTCATCTTCTTCAGCATCTGATTCTTCAACAATTCCCACTGATTCTTCATCACTATGTTCTCCAAGGTCTCCTACATGTAAATTCAACTCGTCTGAAGACTCAACATGAGCAATAGTCATAAAAGCTGAATAGTTCCCCTCTCCATCACAGCTTTCTTCAGATTCTGAGTCAGATGAATCCGAGTCACTCAATGTCGTGGCATACACTTTGCCTTTCGATTTCAAATAATTCGGACATTCTTTCTTAAAGTGTCCATGCCCGTTACATTCGAAACAAGTGACACCTTGTGTAGGTTGGGATTCTTTTCCATCTTTCTTTTTGAATTCCCTTTTGTCCCCTCCAGAACTTTGGAATTTTATTTTATCATCAAATTTGCCATTATTTTTGAATTTCAAGAACTTTCTGAAATTTTTAACAAGGTATGCAACATCTTTGTCAACCACATCTTCTCCCGATGAGTCATGATCTTCCACCTTCTCATTAATGGTCTTAAGGGCAAGAGATTTACTCTTTCGTTGATTGGGTAGCGACATCTCATAAGTTTAAAGAGAACCAACCAGTTCTTGGACTTTGATGTCATCAAGACCCTTGCTCTCTTCAATCGCTGTCACTTTAGCACGAAAACTTTTTGGCAATGATCGAAGGATCTTCCTTACAATTTTAGAATCCTTCATTTTCTCCCCCAAATTGAACTTGCTGACAACCACCTCATTTAGCTTCCCATAGAAAGAGTCAAAGGACTCATCCTCACTCATTTTGAGCTCCTCAAACCGAGTGGTCAGTATTTGCAACTTGGTGTCTTTCACTTTCTTCGTGCCTTCGTAGGTGGTTTCCAAAATCTCCCATGCTTCTTTGGCAACGGTGATGTGAGAAATCCTGTGAAATTCATCTGGAGACACACCACAAAAAATAGCATTGAGTGCTTTACTGTTAGCATTAGATGCAGCAAGTGCTGCCTTATCCCATGTGGATTTGGCTGCCTCAGGTCTGGTCCAACCAATCTCAACAGCATCCCAAACAGATTCATCAATAGAACACAGAAAAGCTCTCATGCGAACCTTCCAAAAAGCATAATTACTACCATCAAAATATAGAGGTGCACTTAGGAATTGAGACCGATCCATCTCAAAAGGGAGTCAAGGACCACACAATGGTAATGAAACCAATAACAGTGTACCTGCATTGATAACAATTGAAAGTTCAAATATGTGTATAAACACCCTTGAACGTGTAGACCCCCAAATAACAACTAAACCAATTCAAGCATTATGTCAAACAACAAGTGTGCGGAAAATTAACATAAGCTATAATATGGAATTGGAATAAACTATCTAAGCCAAAATAAAATCATAACCCACAGCAGATAATAAAAGGCAAAGATAAGAGGGAAGGAAGATGCAAACACAAAGACAACACGCGATGTGTTATCGAAGAGGAAACCAAAGCCCTCGGCGTAAAACCTCTCCGCCGCCCTCCAAGCGGTAAACAATCCACTAGAAAATAAAGTTGGGATACATGGACAGCAATAGACCCTCCAAGACTAATCTACCCAGTGCACCTAAGCCCTCCAAGCTTCTTGCTCCAACGAGGTTGCGCCGAACCTTTTTCTTTTCTAGATTCCCGAATTCCGCTACTAGACCGTAGCATCAACCAATGAAGATGGGTTCCTTCCTAACTGCTTCCCAAAAATTCAAACAGCTCTCTCACAGTGAAGATTATGGTGAGAACAAGGTTTGGTAAAACGCCTCTCAAGGATTTGACAACGGAGAGGAAGAGAGTTGAGGAATTTGAAGAGACTCTAATGTATAGATTGTGGGTGAATCAATCTTGCTTTTCTTTAGGATTTCTCTCTCAAAATTATCTCTGGAAGCTCTCTTACAATCGTGGGTAAAAGGGGTATTTATATTGGAGTGGGGGAGGAATGTGAAATGTCAGGTTTTACAAAACAGGGGTGGCTCGCGGCTTGACCTCGCGGCTTGACTAAGTCGCAAGATCCAGTCGCGAGATAACCGTATGGCCAGTTGTCCTGTTTTGTCCTGTAGTGCTCCAACTAGCATGACTGTTCACCTTTCGGCATGCTTGGCACGTGTGCTGCGTTTGGCGGCTTGCAGCCGCGAGTCTTTGTTTTTTTGCACACTCTTGAGCAAACTTCACTCTATCTCACTCACTACCCTTACATCAAACCCACCTAAATACAGGGTTACTAAATGCTGAAATACAAGTAAATTTGGCATGGAATAAAGCCAATTAGATGGTTAAATAAATTCAACCTTAAAATCTCCCCCTTTGGCTATTCCGTGACAAAACCCTAAAACAGACTCTAGACTTAACATGTGAGTTGGGAACAGTTGAACAAGACTCACTCACACCTAACTCTAGAAGCTGTGAAGCACTTGAATCATATGTACATAATACTCCTGAAACACAACAATACACCATGATCATTGTAAGCAGAAAATCGTAAAATGCATATGAAACAGGCAAAATGTGATCAAACAAAGATGGAGTTAAGAAACAAACCATGGCTTGATCAACCAAGTGAACACCACAAGGTAGTGATCACAGTGCTCATTCATAATTGGAATGAACACAAGGAGATACAAGTTAACAAGCACAAGGCAAGATACTTATATGCACAACACTCAACCAATGCATAATACACAAGGTATATGCATCTAGGAACAATCCTACTAGGGCACAAGAGTGACAGTACATAAATCAAAATGCAAGACATTTAGATAGAAGTACTGATTTCAACATAGCATAAAAGGCTGCAATAAGCAAGGTACAAACCATAAAGCCTACATAATATGCATAAAAACATTAACCCTAAAAGCTTACATAAGCACATGGGTACAAACACAAAATATCCTGAATAACATCAATAAAATATATAAAATATTAAACCAAGAGTATAAGTTATGAGTTAGAAACAAATATACACCAAAACCACAGTGTATCAAACCCATATAAACATTAAATACCCAAAACATAAGCATATATAAACAAAGTCTCTGATTTTGACAACTTTGACAACTCCCCCTTAACACATTACTCCCCCTTAAGAGTTGCTTTTCTGCTTCTCATCAACAATGTCATCAACAACAAAAAGAAACATCTCCCCTTTTTTTACCGGAATGGCCAAAGGGTCACTGTCCATGCTGGGTGGTGAAGCTGTCAAGTTTTGCAGACAAAATATCAATCTGGTCCTGCATGGCTCTCATCCTCTCAGAGTGCTCAGTCTGGACTCCTCTGAACCCATCAAGTCTTTCCAGAATGATTTGGAAAGCATCTGGAGGTGTATCTGAAGAAGTTGATGCTCTAGTCCTTTTGTCACTCCTCCTTGGTGTTGAGGTTGATGCATGCCCTGCTGCCTCTGCCTCAGTCTCCATTAGGACACCCTCTCCTTCATCACCTTCATCTTCTTCTCTTGGAAGCCTAGCACTTATCCTTTTGCAGGTAAGCTTGTTAATTGCAGGGGGTGTGGACATGGGACTGATGTCTTGAGGGATTGGAACACCCTTCTTTCTAAAGATTCTCATTAGCAAACTAGGAAAGATCAATTTTGGCCTAGAGGTTGTTCTTGTCTCATCCACAATGGTGTCATATATGTGGGAACTTATGTCAATGAAATTCTTTTCTTTGAGATCCATCAGAAAAATTGCTCTTGCACAGTTGATTGTAGTCAACTTCTTTATGGGATAGAGGTTAAACATCATGATTATTGTTAGACACCTCATGTCCACTGGAAAGGCTGTGGTATTCAGACATTTCCCTTCTCTCTATCCACCTATCCTTTGTTGAACTGTTTCAATAGATACAATCCTATCTTTGTAATTGATAAATTCCTGATCTTCTAATCCTTCAAGCCCTAACACATCATCAATGACATGTGCATCCAAAATGAATTCTTTACCTCTAACCCAGCAGCTTAAATCATTTTCCCTTATCACAGCATTTGAATAAAACTCCCTAATCAGGGGTTCACACACTACAGGGAGATCACTCAGAAGCTTCTCCCATCCTCTCCCTTCAAAACAGCTCGGGATAAAGGAGTTTCTTAAATCCTCCAAATCAACAAATCTTTCTTGAATAATTCCTGCTTTTAAGAAGAAATCCTTGTATCTGTCAAAGTGTTGAACTGACCTAAACAGATTAGAATCCATTTTCAGTCGTTTGTCAGCCTTCTTTGCTGGAGTTTTCTTCTTTGGAGGTGAGGGAGCCATCTGTGAACAATCAGAAGAGGCCACAACAGCATATAACAATACATGTGTAGAACTAGTCAGTACCATGTAATTAACAAAGAAATTTGCAGCCACACAGATGAACTTGAACATTTAAACATTATGCTGCTCAGATTAACCACATGGATAAACAAGCCTAAAAGAGGAAACATAATAACAACAGGGAGAATGCAGGGGATAATCAGCAGAGATATAAGACATCCTAAAAACAAATATATGTCAATGAGACATACAACGGAATGAAAATGACATGACTCATAATCAGCATAGTGAAACTCATAGATGCTCCCAAAAGATTCACACAATAGAACATGCACAGTCAGCACAGTAAACTACACATCCACAAAGGGAACATTTAGAAACAACTCATCAGCACAAGTTTAGATAAAATGAGTAACACAAAAAAAATTTAGCTAAGCACATGATGAGGACCAAAAACACCAACTAAAATAAATTTCACACTCAAGCAGCAGCAACCACAAGCCTAGCAAGAACAAAGAGTAATAGCCGTAACACAAACCCATCTCAAAAATGTAAACAAATGCGAAAAATCAAGGTGGAAAAAACACAAAATCAAGTAGAAAGGAGTTCAAGAATGAAAACCCATACCTGTTACTTGAAGATTTTGAGCTGAAAAGGAGCAACAATGGAGATTGGAAATGGGAGCACGGAGTCTTTGGGAAGGAGACAGTTTAGAGAGAAGATGAACAGTCACAAAAGTTCGAGGGAAAAACTGAACAAGATTTAAAAACTGTCCTTATTTTTGCCAAACACGCGTTTTTCGCGACTTACTTGGGTCGCCACAAAGTCGCCAGTTCAAGCCGCCAAAACACTCAAAGACAAGTTCGAAAAAAATTTCTAAGTGTTTTTCACGACTGGGAGGTCTACCCGCGAGTGAGTCGCGAGCTGAGCCGCGAAAATCTCTGAGTAACCCTCGCGACTGGACCTTCCACTCGCGAACAAGTCGCCAAAAATGACCCGCGAAGACGCGACTGAGGCTCGCGACTAGACATACCCGCGACTGAGTCACCAAAACAGGGCAAAACTGGGTTTTTGAAATTTTCAGATTTTTTAAACAAAATACTTTCCAAAAACAGCTAAAAACACTCAAAAATCTTTTTGTGTTTGAATTAACAAAGATTGAGCATGTGAAAACACATTTCGACAAGTACAATCACACAAATGAATATGACATTTATTGAACATAAACTTGTGTGCTGTGTGTGGACATCAACAATGAAATAGTCGTTAGTCTAATGTGAAGCTTCAATGATCAATTCAACCAAGACATACACAATTAGCACTAGATCATGTGACCCATCTCAATTATAGAAATATGTATATATGATCTCCCAGAAAACTTGATAACATATCTTGGAGCTTTACATTTGACTCCACTTTCAACCATAACATTTGATCTTTTTGATCCTTTGAGGCAATCACTTCTCATTGTGAGAGTGATATTTGATATTTCACTTTAATGAACAAGCCTTTGGCTTTTACAATAAACATTTTCTTTAATATAAGGTCGCTTACTCTTTTTCCTAGTCGAATACTAGAATGTGCGACAGGCTTTTGCAGCTCAATATCTCTTTTCATTTGGAGATTTACATTTAGTGAGCTCTTTTTAGCAAAAACAAAAATAAATAGTGGGAAGATATATAGACACAAGTCTATGCATGTCTCAAGATCAACTTAACCATTCACTAATCATTCATGACAAGATTGAAGATCTATTTACAACAATCACATAGATTTCAAGATTTCTCCCACAGTAATAGGAGTGCAAAGAAACAAGCAATGCTCGAAAATGCACAAAGCCATTAGCACAAAGGTACAAGGCAAAACAGGTTTTGAGACAAAAACTCAACAATGTCAATCAAACTTTTTGATTTTCTAATTTTTTATGTGATTTTTGGATTTTTGACACTAGAAGAAAAAGATTTGATCAAAAACAAAATAAATTAAAAGTATGCACACGTAGATAAGCAAACAACCAACAGCAAAAACAACAAGCAAACAAACAAACATCGTTGCAAAGCATAGGAAGTATTACTGCATGGACATGTTGTAATGCTTATGCATGAGTACCCTTTTTCACCCACACATCACTTGCGTTTGTGGTGATTTCCTTATAGGATTGGGTACGGGAGTTAGGGCTTTCAAACCTTCGTGAGAAGCCTTCCAAGCAGTTGGTGAATGCGCCAATCATCTTCATCACGTTCATCATTCTTGGATCACCATTCTGATCTCTCGATTGTTCACCTTCCCAATTTCTTCTATCATTTCTAGGTCCTCCTGACCTTTGAGGAGTTGCACTATTTTTTGCTCTCAGCTTTTGGCAATTTGGTCGAGTATGCCCTTGAAGTCCGCAATAATGACACGCATAAGTTGCTCTAGGACCTCTTTGTGGTCGTGGACGTGACTTGGCACGAGATTCAGACCTGCCCACATACTGATTGTGGGGATTCAACAACCGTTGGTTCTCCAACTTCTTCTTCTCCTCCATCTTGAGCTTCTCAGCAGTAAGGTCAACTACAACTGGATCTTTAGCCTCTACAAACTTCACTTCTTTAGTGACAGTTCTAGCTGAGCTACTTCCTCCGGTATATCCCAATCCGGATTTGTCTGAAGAACTCTTTTGAAATGAAATAACATCATCTAGCTTCTTGGTGGTGACCCTCTCTACTTTAGCATTTGCTTGCACAACCTCTTGTTCAAGAAATCTCACTTTTGTGTAAGCTTCGGACAGCTCACCATTCAGTGTTTCTATCTCACATTTGGCCTCCCTATATCGGATTAGGAGACTTTTGTAATCCTCCTCTACCTTCTTCATTTTTCTTACAGCAGCCTTGGCCACCCTTGTGTACTCACCCGACTTCTCCAGGAGTGAGTTATAGTTCTCTTGAAGATTGGCTGTGCTTTCATCTTCTTTAGCATCTAATTCTTCAACAATTCCCACTGATTCTTCATCACTATGTTCTCCAAGGTCTCGTACAAGTAGATTCAACTCGTCTGAAGACTCAACATGAGCAATAGTCATAAAAGCTGAATAGTTCCCCTCTCCATCACAGCTTTCTTTAGATTCTGAGTCAGATGAATCCGAGTCACTCAATGTCATGGCATACACTTTGCCTTTCGATTTCAAATAATTCGGACATTCTTTCTTAAAGTGTCCATGCCCGTTACATTCGAAACAAGTGACACCTTGTGTAGGTTGGGATTCTTTTCCATCTTTCTTTTTGAATTCCCTTTTGTCCCTTCCAGAACTTTGGAATTTTCTTTTATCATCAAATTTGCCATTATTTTTGAATTTCAAGAACTTTCTGAAATTTTTAACAAGGTATGCAACATCTTTGTCAACCACATCTTCTCCTGATGAGTCATGATCTTCCACCTTCTCATTAATGGTCTTAAGGGCAGGAGATTTACTCTTTCGTTGATTGGGTAGCGACATTTCGTAAGTTTGAAGAGAACCAACCAGCTCTTGGACTTTGATGTCATCTAGGTCCTTGCTCTCTTCATTCGCTGTCACTTTAGCACGAAAACTTTCTGGCAATGATCGAAGGATCTTCCTTACAATTTTAGAATCCTCCATTTTCTCCCCCAAATTGAACTTGCTGACAACCACCTCATTTAGCTTCCCATAGAAAGAGTCAAAGGACTCATCCTCACTCATTTTGAGCTCCTCAAACCGAGTGGTCAGCATTTGCAACTTGGTGTCTTTCACTTTCTTCGTGCCTTCGTAGGTGGTTTCCAAAATCTCCCATGCTTCTTTGGCAATGGTGATGTGAGAAATCCTGTGAAATCCATCTGGAGACACACCACAGAAAATAGCATTGAGTGCTTTACTGTTAGCATTAGATGCAGCAAGTGCTGCCTTATCCCATGTGGATTTGGCTGCCTCAGGTTTGGTCCAACCAATCTCAACAGCATCCCAAACAGATTCATCAATAGAACACAGAAAAGCTCTCATGCAAACCATCCAAAAAGCATAATTACTACCATCAAAATATGGAGGTGCACTTAGGGATTGAGACCGATCCATCTCAAAAGGGAGTCAAGGACCACACAATGGTAATGAAACCAATAACAGTGTACCTGCTCTGATAACAATTGAAAGTTCAAATATGTGTATAAATACCCTTGAACGTTTAGACCCCCAAATAACAACTAAACCAATTCAAGCATTATGTCAAACAACAAGTGTGCAGAAAATTAATATAAGCTATAATATGGAATTGAAATAAACTATCTAAGCCAAAATAAAATCATAACCCACAGCAAATAATAAAAGGCAAAGATAAGAGGGAAGGAAGATGCAAACACAAAGACAACACGTGATGTGTTATCGAAGAGGAAACCAAAGCCCTCGGCGTAAAACCTCTCCGCCGCCCTCCAAGCGGTAAACAATCCACTAGAAAATAAAGTTGGGATACATGGACAGCAATAGACCCTCCAAGGCTAATCTACCCAGTGCACCTAAACCCTCCAAGCTTCTTGCTCCAACGAGGTTGTGCCGAACCTTTTTCTTTTCTAACTTCCCGGATTCCTCTACTAGACTGTAGCATCAACCAATGAAGATTGGTTCCTTCCTAACTACTTCCCAGAAATCCAAACAGCTCTCTCACAGTGAAGATTATGGTGAGAACAAGGTTTGGTAAAATGCCTCTCAAGGATTTGACAATGGAGAGGAAGAGAGTTGAGGAATTTGAAGAGACTCTAATGTATAGATTGTGGGTGAATCAATCTTCTTTTTCTTTAGGGTTTCTCTCTCAAAATTCTCTCTAGAAGCTCTCTTACAATCGTGGGTAAAAGGGGTATTTATACTGGAGTGGGAGAGGAATGTGAAACATTAGGTTTTACAAAACAAGAGTGGCTCGCGGCTTGACCTCGCGGCTTGACTAAGTCGCGAGATCCAGTCGCGAGATAACCGTATGGCCAGTTGTCCTGTTTTGTCCTGTAGTGCTCCAGCTAGCATGACTGTTCACCTTCCGGCATGCTTGGCACATGTGCTGCGTTTGGCGGCTTGCAGCCGCGAGTCACTCGCGAGGCCAAGCCGCGAGTCTCTGTTTTCTTGCACACTCTTGAGCAAACTTCACTCTATCTCACTCACTATCCTTACATCAAACCCACCTAAATACAGGGTTACTAAATGCTGAAATACAAGTAAATTTGGTACAAAATAAAGCCAATTAGATGGTTGAATAAATTCAACCTTACAGAGCACAATAGATGGACACTTAGAACATTAGTAACATGCTATTGTAAAAAAAATTGCATCAAAACACTCTATCTAGACACAGTTTAAATTCAGGTGTTGAATGAGAAAGCTCAAAGCAAAAAGATATAGAATAACTTATCAACACAGCCAAAAAAAACATTCTAGGTCACATTCCCTAGGCCAAATTTCAATAGCCAATACTCAGCTGTATTGTAGCAGTGAATACCACATTTATCCCAACAAAATGTCTATGAGACAAATCTAAATGATTATGATATGATCAAACCAACACAAAGCAGACAGTATCCTCAAGGCAAAAGCAGCATTCATGATAACAATGAACTATAGCAACTAAAAGTCAAGACATATTGAACCAGAAATACTCACAAACAAAGTACATCACAAAAACAATATCATATGAAAATGTGACCAATAAACATGGGTATGAGATTTACCAAACATCATAGATCAGTTAATAAACTCTAATAGTGAAATGAAACATGAAAGTAACCATATTTAGCAACCTAGAAACAAGATCAACCAAGCCAAAACACCCAAACTCAACAAACACGAACCCAACCCATAGCCGAAACCACAGATATCACAAAACTCAGTAACGAATCACAAATCCAAGAAAACAAAGCTCAAAACATGAAATATGTAGTGAGAGAGAGAAAACCCATACCTTTTTCTTGAAGATTTGAGAATGAAATTAAGCAAAATGGAAGTTTGTTTGAGAATGATACGGTGAGTTTGAGAGTGTTCAGGTAAGGAAGGAGATGAACAGACAGAAATGTTCGAGGGAAAAACTGAAAAGGTTTAAAAAACTGACCCATTTTGTGCAAAACATGCGATTTTCGCGACTGAGTCAAGTCGCGTTCCAATCGCCAAAACACTTGGAAAAAAACTTTTGAAAAAATTTTCTAAGTGTTTTTCGTGACTGGAAGTTCCACTTGCAAGAGAGTCGCGAACTGAGCAGCAAAAATCTCTGTGTACCTCTCGCAACTGGACCTTCCACCCACGATCAAGTCACCAACCTGAGCTGCGAAAAGCATGAAATTCCAAATTTTTGAAAAATATTCTAAGTCTTTTTCGTGACTGAAGCATTTACCCACCAATGAGTCGCCAGTGAGTCACAAAAAATCCCTATGATGGACTTACGACTAGGGCATGCGACTGATTCTACCCGGTACTGAGTCGCCAGTACAGGGCAATACAATTTTTGAAATTTTTGACAATTTTCGCAAAAACAAAGTACTTTCCAAAAACAACTTACTCAAAAATCTTTTTGTGATTGATCAACAAAGATTAAGCATGTGAAAACACATTTAATCAAGTACAATCACACGAATGAATATGGCATTCATTGAACATAGACATGTGTGTTGTGTGAGAATATCAAAAATGAGATAGTCCTTAGACTAATGTGAAGCTTCAATGATCAATTCAATCACACATAACAAGCACTAGATAATGTGATCCATCTCAATTATAGAAATATGTATATATGACCTCCCATAAAGGCTTGAGTACAATATCTTTGAAGCTTTTCATTCGGCTCCATTTTTGACATAACATTTGATCTTTTTGAATCAACACATCTCATTGTAAGATTAATGCCTGAAATTTTTGATATTTCACTTTGATGAGTTAGCCTTTGGCTTTTTGGGCATCATACAATTTTTAATTTTTGGTTGCTTTCCCTTTTTCCTAGTCAAATACTAGTATCTGCGACAGGCTTTTGCAGCTCAATATCTCTTTTTATTTGGAGATTTACATTTGGTAAGCTCTTTTAGCAAAAACAATAAAATAAAAAGTGGAAAGATATATAAACACAAGTCTATGCATGTCTCAAGATCAACAAAACCATTCACTAATCATTCATGATAAGGTTGAAGATCTATATAGAACAATCACATAGATTTCAAGATTTCTCCCACAATAATATGAGTGCATAGGGAACAAGCTATGCTCGTAGATGCACAAAGCCATTTGCAGAGGTACAAGGTAAAACATATTATGAGACAAAACTCAACAATGTCGATCAATCCTTTTGGATTTTCTACCTTTTATGTGGTTTTTGGATTTTTTACACACAAAAAGGAAAAGATTGATTAGAAGCAACAATGTAAAAACATAAAAAAAAAAAAATGAAACAGACAAACAATTTTCAATTCTCATAATCAATAAACAAACCAACAGTTACACAACATAGGAAGTATTAATGCATGGACATGTAGTAATGCTTATGCATGAGTACCTTTCATCACCCACACGCCATGTGGGTTTGGGGTGATATCCTTATAGGATTGGGTACGAGAGTTAGGACTTTCAAACCTTCTAGTGAAGCTATCCAAGCAGTTGGTGAATGCACCAATCATCTTCATCACGTCCATCATTCCAGGATCAACATTTCGATCTCTTGATGGCTCAACAACCCAAGTCCTATTGTCATTTCTTGGCCTTCTTGACCTTTGATCACTAGCATTCCTCAATGCTCTTAGCTTATGACAATTGGTTCAGGTGTGACCTTAAAGTCCGCAGTGATGACACACATGATTCGTTCTAGGACCTCTTTGTGATTGTGGAAGAGATTTTGCTCTGGCTTCAAACCTAACCACAGATTGATTACGAGACTTGTTCAACACCCGCTGGTCAGTTACATTCTTCTTCTTCTCAACATTTTCCTTTTCAACAGTAGGGGCAACTACAATCAACTCTTTGGTCTTCACAAACTTCACTTCTTTGGAGATGTTCACAACTGAACTACTTTCTTCGGTGTATCCTAATCCGGTTTTGTCAGAGAAGGTCTTTTGAGAGGAAAGGACATCATCAAGCTTCTTTGTAGAGACTCGCTCTACCTTGGCATTTGCTTGAACCACCTTAAGCTCAAGGAATTTAACCTTGGTGTAAGCTTCAGTTAGCTTGCCATTTAGCGTCTCTATCTCACACTTGGCCTCCTTATATCTCACTAGAAGACTTTTATAGTCCTCCTCAACTTTCTTCATCTTTTTCACAGCTGCCTTGGCTACCCTTGCATATTCTCCTGACTTCTCAAGTAGAGAATTGTAGTTCTCTTTAAGACTAGCTGATCTTTATCTTCTTTAGCATCTGATTCTTCTACAATTCCCATGAATTCCTCATCACTATGCTCCTCAAGCTCTTCCACAAGCAAATTCAAGTCCTCCGAAGACTCAACATGAGCAACAGTCATGAATGCTGAGAAATTCCCTACTTCATCACAACTATCCTCCGATTCAGAGGTGGAGGAATTTAAGTCACTGAGAGTGGTGGCATACACCTTGCCCTTCGATCTCAGATAATTAGGACATTCATTTTTGAAATGGCCCTATCCATTACACTCAAAACAAGTGACTCCTTGTGTAGATTGGGACTTCTTCCCTTCTCTCTTTTTGAAGTCCTTCTCCTTTCCGGAACTCATGAATTTCCCTTTATTACCAAATTTCTCACTATTCTTGAACTTTAGAAATTTTCGGAAATTCTTTGCAAGGTAGGCAACATCCTTTTCTACTGCATCCTCATCTGATGAACTATGACCTTCTATCCTTTCATTTATTTTCTTAAGAGCCAGTGATTTGCTCTTTCTTTGATTTGGTAATGAAAGTTCATACGTTTGAAAAGAACCAATCAGCTCTTGGACTTTGATTTCATCAAGGTCTTTGCTCTCCTTAATTGCAGTCACCTTTGCACGGAAGCTCTCCGGCAACGAATGAAGAATTTTTCTTACAACTTTTGAGTCCTCTGTTTTCTCTCCCGAGTTAAACTTGCCGATGACCACTTCATTTAGCTTACTATAGAAAGAGTCAAAGGACTCATCCTCGCTCATCCTGAGCTCCTCAAACTGGGTAGTCAGCATTTGTAACTTTGTGTCCTTAACTTTCTTTGTACCCTCATAAGTGGTCTCCAAAATCTACCATGCTTCTTAGGCAACGGTGATATGAGAAAGCCGATGGAATTCATCTGGGGACACACCACAAAAAATTGCGTTAAGTGCTTTACTATTAGCATTTGACGCCGCGAGGGCTGCCTTATCCCAAGTGGATTTGGCTACCTCTGGCTTTGTCCAACCTATTTCAATAGCATCCCAAACAGCTTCATCTATAGAACACAAAAATGCTCTCATCCTTACCTTCCAAAAGGCATAGTTGCTACCATCAAAATATGGTGGAGCATTTAAAGATCGAGACCAGTCCATCTCAATATGGGGTCAAGGATCACACTATGGTAATGAAACCGATAAAAGTGTACCTGCTCTGATACCAATTGAAAGTACAAATAGTGTATAAAACACTATGAACATTTAGACCTCCAATTTACAAATTACCAATTCAAGCTTAATGTCAAACAATTAATGTGTGGAATATGAACATAAGGTTAAAACAGAATTAATAAACAATCTAAACCAAATAAAATCACATCCACAGCATAAATTAAATGGAAAAGATTAAGAGAAGAGATATGCAAACACAAGGACAACACACTATGTGTTATCGAAGAGGAAACCAAAGCCCTCGGTATAAAACCTCTCCGTCGCCCTCCAAGCAGTAAACAATCCACTAAAGAATGTAGTTGGGATGCATGAACAGCAGAAGACCCTCCAAGCCTAATCTACCCAATGTACCTAAGCCCTCCAAGCTCCTACTCCAACAAGGTTACACCAAACCTATTTCTTCTTTAGCTTACCGGATTCCGCTACTTGACCATAGCATCAACCAATATGAAATTGGTCCTTTATTAATTGCTTCCCAAACACCAAATGGCCTTCTCACAGATATGGGTATGGTGAGAAAAGGTTTTGGTAATGTACCTCTCAAGGATTTAACAATGGAGAGGAAGAGAGTAGAGGAATTTGAAGAGTCTCTATGTGAAGATTATGGATGAATCAATCTTGTTTTTCTCTAGGATTTCTCTCTCAAAATTCTCTCTGGAAGCTCTCTTAATATCGTGGGTATAAGGGTCTATATATATAGTAGGGTGAGAAGGAATATGAAAAATCAGTTTTTCCCAAACAGGGTGGTCTGGCGACTTTACCTCATGACTGGGTTGAGTCGCGAGTTCAAGCTGCGAGCTAATGGCCTAGCCAGCCTGGAACTTTTGTCTTGTAGTGCAACAGTTGGCATGACTCTTCCGCTCCCCTGCATGCTCCACATGTGTGCCAACTTTGGCGGCTTGCCAGTCGCGAGTCACCCGCGAGTCCAACCGCGAGTCTCTGCATCCTTGCACAATCTTGAGCATTTCTTCACATTCTCTCACTCACTACCCTTACATGATTCCCACCTAAATACAAGGTTACTAATTGCTAAAATACAAGCAAATTTGGCACCGAATAAAGCCAACAAGATGGTTGATAAAATTCAACCTTACACAAGAGCTTGGAGGGCTCAAGTACATAGGGTGAACTAGGTTTGGAGGGTCTTTTGTTATTCATGTACTCCAACTTATTCTTTAGTGGATCAATTTACTACTTGGAGGGCAGCGGAGAGGTTTTTTGCCGAGTTCTTCGGTTTCCTCTTCGATAACATATCGGCGTGTTGTCTTGTATTTGCATTCTTCTTCCCTACTCTTTTAACTTTCATTTTACTGTTGTGATTTAATGAATATGGTTTAGAGTAATTATATTGTTTATCCGCTCACATTTACTCTATTCCACACTTAGTTTAAGTTAAAGTAAAATCAATCAAGCCGTAATTTTAATTTGGGGGTCTAAACAGCTTTTGTGTTTTCACACAAATTCGTGCTTTCAAATTTAAATCTAAACACACATGATGCGGAATATATGTGATTAGCAAATTAATTAATCATAACATTCAACAATTGCATGGAAGAACATATAAGTACAAGGCAAATATGTAAAGGGCAAGAAGGAAAAGGATAGCAAACCTCTAGTGAATAAGTCGGAGTACAAGGATAACCAAAAAGACCCTCCAAGCCTAATCTACCTAAAGTACTTGAGCCCTCCAAGCTCCAACTATGATGCCCCAATTTAATTGATTGTGTGATGTATGTGGGTGTTTGATGAGTCCCATATTGAATATTTACTGGGTTGAACTAGGCTTTATTAACAACTGCAAGGAGCTTCAATTGTGACTAGTCCTTTTGAGATATAGCGCAGATGTGGCTAGCATTTTTCCTTGAGTTATTACATATGGAAATCACGTGGTGGACCCATAACCTATAGGTCCCAGGATCAAAACTTGGCTTTGATACCATATGAAATGACCTAAGGAAAAGCGCTAGCCACATCTGCGCTATACCTCAAAAGGACTAGTCACAATTGAAGCTCCTTGCAGTTGTTAATAAAGCCCAGTTCAACCCAGTAAATACCCGATGTGGGACTCATCACACACCCACACACATCACATAATCAATCAAATTGGGGTATCACAATCTCCCCCACTTAAATCCCTAACATCCTCGTTAGGGCCAACTTTGTGGAGTAGTGTCTTCGAGCCCACACGGGGTTCAAACCGGCTCTGATACCATAACTAACGACCTAAGGAAAAGCGCTAGCCATATTTGCGCTATACCTCAAAAGGACCAGTCACAATTGAGACTCGTTGTAGTTGTTAATAAAACCCAAATCTACCCAGTAAATACCCGATGTGGGACTCATCACACACCCACACACATCACACAATCAATCAAATTAGGCCATCACAATCTCCCCCACTTAAATCCCTAACGTCCTCGTTAGAGCCCAATATGTGGGGTAGTGTCTCTAAGCTCACGCAGGGTTACCAAGCTGGCTTTGATACCATATTTAATGATCTAAGGAAAAGTGCTAGCCACATCTGCGTTATACCTCCAAATGACTAGTCACAATTAAAGCTCCTTGCATTTGTTAATAAAATCTAGTTCAACCTAGTAAATATCCGATATGGGACTCATTACACACCCATACACATCACACAATCAATCAAATTGGGGTATCACACTAGCCCCCAATAAACTTCACTGAGTCATATCTTCACTAGCTTCCCAGATCCTGCGATACTACCTAATTGCACCACCAAGCCTCACCAGCTTATTTTGGCAAAGACCCAATGCTTCCCAAGCTCCAAAACACACTTTACACTCTGAATAAGTATGAGTTGTGTTTGGGTACAATCTCCTCTCATGGTATAACAATGGAAGAGGGGAAGGAGAAGAGATTACAAATAAATTCTCACCTAAGGATGACTAGCTCTTTCTAAAAGGTGGTTGTTGTTTGTTGTGAAAACCTTTCTCTAGGGTTTTTTTTTTCTAAATAGCCTCCTTACAATTTTGTGAGGAATGAGAGGATATATAGTGTGGGTAAAGAATGTGAAGAGTCACACAATAATATCCAACTGTCAATGCATCTCGCGGGTCAGCTTGCGAGTTGGACAAGTCGCGAGCCACTCATGAAATGCACTGACTCTTGAACTTCCACATATGCACCTCACATGGCCTTTTGCGAATTCTGAAATCCTAAACCAGACACAAGCTAGTCATAAATTTAACCTGTCTTGAACAATCCTCATCACTTAATACAAAACTTATTACAATTAAACTCCACAAAATACAAGGAAATAAATTAATGAAATGACAACACTTTTTGTCATGGAATAAAACCAACATAAATGATAGGTAAAAAAACATAACTTAATAGATTCTAAAGAGATCCCATTAACTCATGAAATCATCTTGAATTAGGATCTTACTGCTCACTTGTATGCCTATTTTGCTGATGGAGCAACCCCATATATGCTTCACCTGAAATTTGTCTAAACACACTTTTTATAGGTTATCATAAATATTTATGCTTATTGTTAGGTTAAAATAGCTTGATCCTAGTTAATTAATTCAATTACCCAAATCGATTAATTAGGTTAAATTGCATGCAAATTATGAAGGCACCAACAAATCACCAAATAAACTAAGTGCAGTAGAAATTAAATTGACACAGTGATTTGTTAACAAATGGAGAAAACAACTCGCAAGGTGAAAACCCCACTAGGTGATTTTAAGGTCACCATTCCCAAGAATTCACTAATAATCAAATGATTACAAGTATGAGAAATCTTACCACTACCCTGACCTATCCTAAAATATCAACCTACAGTTAAACCTTCGCTCCAATACTCAGTTTGACTTGATCTTGTAGAAACTTTTTTTCCCTTGATGCACAAATCTCTAATCTATGACTAACCATTTGCACAGATCCCAGTACGTGACTAACTCCAACAACTTGAATGAATGTTGTTGGCTGCAAAGTTCTTCATTTCATTAACAATGAAGATCATGAAGCACTTGGTTACAAAACCTGTTAGGACATATGTGATTCACTTGTTAGGAACATATGTCACTATTTTATGTAATTGACTAATCCTTTAACAAAACACACTTTACTTGTAATTAGGTAGATCTAGGTGTTTTTAATACTTCAAGAAACTGTGTTTCAAGATCAAGTGTTGAAGTCATCAAGTCTATCCAAGAAACAAGCTAAGAAGTGCAAGTTCATTAAATTTCAATAGCTAGCATGTGTTGAGGTTTAAGATGTTGTTCAACCCGTGTGCTCAACAGCTGCTCGACACCTCCTATCTGTCGAGGTTTAAGAAAGAATCAGAAATTCTGATCTGTTTTCTTGGAATCCGTGAATGTGTCTTTGGGACTTCTTTTCTCCTAACCCTAGACATATAAAATGATTATTTTAAGGGCAGTTAAAGAGGACCCAAGTTGCACAAGTTTTGAGAAAATTCTGTTCAAGCAAATTATAACTTGAGACAAAGTTTTGCCCTAATTCATCTCTTCTGAAGAAGTTGTTGTGTTTGCACACCGTAGGGTTTTGTGACCAAGCATCTTCTTGATCTTCATCGTGTGGATGAACTGAAGAACTTTGCAACCAATAACCTTCTCTAGTTGGTGACTAAAGTCGCGTATTGGGATCCGTGCAATTGGTTAGTCACGTACTTGGGAGCCGTGCATCAAAATGAGAAATTGTCACTATAGAACAAGTCCAATTGGGTATTGAGGTAAAGGTTTAACTGTAGGTTGGCATAAAGTACTGGGATTCCTTTACTTGTAACCGCTTGTTGTGATAATAGTAAAGTTTCAGGAGTGGTGACCTTAGAATCACCCGGTAGGGTTTTTGCTGTGTTGGTTTTCCCCATTCGTAAAAAATTACCATGTCAATTTAATTTATGCTACACTTAGTTTAATTGGTGATTTGTTTGTGCTACCATGCGCTTTGCATGTTAATTTGATTAATTAATAAACTTGGCTAATTAATCAATAATTTAATCACAAGCGATCAATACATTTTTTGTCTATCAAGTGGTATCAAAGCAGGCACACTCTAATTAGGGTTAATCTTTGTTGTGTTGATCCATTGACCCCTATTTGTCATGGATAGAGGACAGTCTTTAATCATACTTCTTTTATTTGATGGCACTAACTATGCATACTGGAAAGTACGCATGAGAGCTTTCTTGCAGTCTGTAGATGAGAAAGTGTGGCAAGCTGTTAAGATAGGCTGGACCAAGCTGAAGGAAGCGTCGGCCAATTGAGATGATGCCAAGATTAAGGCGGTAAACTTCAACAGCAAGGCATTGAATGCTTTATTTAGTGCGGTCACCAATGAGGAGTTTAAGAAGATATCCTCAACTGAAACTGCCAAAGTGGCTTAGACCATTCTTCGAACAACCTATGAGGGTACTAAGGCTGTCAAGGACTCAAAGCTACAGTGGCTCACTACAAGCTTCGAAGAGATTAAGATGGAGGAGGATGAGTCGTTTGATGAGCTCTATGCCAAGCTCAAAGACATAGTAAACTCAGTGTACCCAAGATTGTGAGAAAGGTGCTCAGATCTCTGCCCAAGAGATTCCATGCCAAGATCATGGTGATAGAGGAATCAAAGGATATTGACAAGATTTTTTTGACAAAACTGGTTGGTAATCTACAGACCTATGAGCTAGGGTTATTAAGGATTAGCAAGTCGAGTAAGGGCAAGAGTATGGCACTGAAGGCCAAGAGCAGTGACACGGATGAGTCTTCCGACAATGAAGATTCCAAGATGAAGTTCTACATCACTAGGAAGTTCAAGAAGTTTATGAAGAATTCCAATGGAAAGGGTTTCGACAAGGACCGTAGGCAATCCAGTTCTTCTTAGTTCAAGAGCTAAGACAAAGGGAAGAAGGATGCAAGGGATGGCGGTCAGTACACTGTTCCCGCAAGACCTAAGTGCTTTGGGTGTCAAGGCTTCAATCACATGAAATAGGAGTGTCCTACTGAAAGTTCAAAAACGTGTAAAAACACCTTTGAACGTTTAGACCCCCAAATAACAACTTAATCAATTCAAGCAATATGTCAAACAACTAGTGTGCGGAAACTTAACATATGCTATCATACGAAATTGATTAAATACTATCTAAGCCATAACAGAATAAAATCCACAGCAGATAAATATAAAGGCAAAGATAGAGAGGAAGGAAGATGCAAACACAAAGACAACACGCGATGTGTTATCGAAGAGGAAACCGAAGCCCTCGGCGAAAAACCTCTCCGCCGCCCTCCAAGCGGTAATCAATCCACTAGAAAATATAGTTGGGATACAAGGACAACAATAGACCCTCCAAGCCTAATCTACCCAGTGCACCTAAGCCCTCCAAGCTTCTTGCTCTAACGAGGTTGCGCCGAACCTTTGTCTTTTCTAGCTTCCCGGATTCCGCTACTAGACCGTAGCATCAACCAATGAAGATTGGCTCCTTCCTAACTGCTTCCCAGAAATCCAAACAGCAGTCTCACAATGATGATGAGAGTGAGAACCTGGTTTGGTATAATGCCTCTCAAGGATTTGACAATGGAGAGGAAGAGAGTTGAGGAATTTGAAGAGTCTCTAAGGTATAGATTGTGTGTGAATCAATCTAGGTTTTCTTTAGGGTTTCTCTCTCAAAATTCTCTCTGGAAGCTCTCTTTCAATCGTGGGTAATAGGGGTATTTATACTGGAGTGGAGAGGAATGTGAAACGTCAGGTTTACTACAAAACAGGGGTGGCTCGCGGCTTGACCTCGCGGCTTGACTGAGTCGCGAGATCCAGTCGCGAGATAACCGTATGGCCAGTTGTCCTGTTTTGTCCTGTAGTGCTCCAGCTAGCATGACTGTTCATCTTCCAGCATGCTTGGCACGTGTGCAGCTTCTGGCGGCTTGCAGCCGCGAGTCACCCGCGAGTCCCAGCCGCGACACTCTGTTTTCTTGCACACTCTTGAGCAAACTTCACTCTATCTCACTCACTACCCTTACATCAAACCCACCTAAAAACAGGGTTACTAAATGCTGAATTACAAGCAAATTTGGCACGGAATAAAGCCAATTAGATGGTTGAATAAATTCAACCTTACAATCTCCCCCTTTGGCTATTCCGTGACAAAATCCTAAAACAGACTCTAGACTTAACATGTGAGTTGGGAACAGTTGAACAAAACTCACTCACACCTAACTCTAGAAGCTGTGTAGCACTTGAATCATATGGACATAATACTCCTGAAACACAACAATACACCATGATCATTGTAAGCAGAAAACTATAGAATGCATATGAAACAAGCAATATGTGATCAAGCATAGATGGAGTTATGAAATAAACCATGGCTTGATCAACCAAGTGACCATCACAAGATAGTGATCACAGTGCTCATTCACACTTGGAATGAACACAAGGACATACAAGTGATCAAGCACAAGGCAAGACACTTGTATGCTCAACACTCAACCAATGCATATCACACAAGGCATATGCATCTAGGAACAATCCTACAAGGGCACAAGAGTGACAGTACATAAACCAAAATGCATACCATTTAGATTAAAGTACTGATTTCAACATAGCATAAAGGCTGCACAAGGCAAGGTACATACCATAAAGCCTACAAACTATGCATAAACATAAACCCTAAAAGCTTACATAAGCACAAGGGGTACAAAACACATTATATTGAATAAAAACTTAAACAATATAAACTAAAAGTGCATAAAGTTTCTCCCCTTCAAAGTGATGAGAAGTTGTGATGCACTTGGAACATATATACTTATAACCTGAAACACTTGCACAAAACACATTAGACCCTCAAGGTAAAGCAAGTAATAAAAGGACAAGTATAATGTAACAAGTAAATTGCGATCAAGTAAACATGATGTAAAACATATGAGCAACTTGATCAAATACCAAAACAGTCATATAGAAATGACTACAATGAACACATAGCAAAGCAATTGATCATCCGAACATGCATTCAATGAAGCACAATAGCATAAGGAAGTATGCATGTCCAAAGCACAAACATAATGCAATGAGAACAACAAAGCATAATTCAAAGCACCATAAAGCCAACAAGAAAACAAACAGAACAAAGTTTTCTAGTTAACACAATGTCTTCTCCCCCTTGGTATATGCATCTCCACTTTGGAAAATCTCTCCCCCTACAAATGTGCATGAGAAATAGAATTTCTCCCCCTAAGGATGTGCACAAGAGTCATATAGAAATGACAAAATACTCTGAAACATTCTTTAGAGTATACTCTCCCCCTTTTTGTCAGGAATAGACAAAGGGTCAAGAAGAAACGAGGGCAAGAGATGAAGGTATGAACAATGCTAATGATGCATGAGGGGTGCAAGATGAATGAGAAAATGAAACTTAAACCCATGACAAAGTAAAATGCTACAAAGCATAAGACAGACATGACATGCTAGGATGAAGAAGCAATGTGCAGACCAATGCATGACAAGAGTAGCAAAGGTGTGTGCAAGAGGTGGCTAAGTGCAATGCACGACCAATGCATGAAAAATGCACATGTGGGGCAAGGTGTGTGAAATACACAACCAATGAACCAGACATGTTCCTAATGAGGAAACATGAGAAACCCCAAAGTTTGGTACTCATCGGAGTCCAAACAAGCGAGAAAATGTCTAAGAGACATTTTATCAAACACTTAGCATGCACACTATGAACA
Source organism: Quercus alba (assembly GCA_036321655.1). Classification (NCBI taxonomy): domain Eukaryota; kingdom Viridiplantae; phylum Streptophyta; class Magnoliopsida; order Fagales; family Fagaceae; genus Quercus; species Quercus alba. The sequence goes on along the minus strand of CM070299.1, from coordinate 75,037,385 downwards.
AAAATGTGAAACAATGCATGAACAACATGAAAATCACCCTTAATACATGTTCTTTCTGCCACAAGGGGCCAACATCCAATGCAAAACAACAAAAGAAACCAATCCCAAGAAGAAATATGACAAAAATTAAGTTTTCTCAACCCCTATGATGAAAATCCCAACCAAGAGCACAAAAACTCTCCAAAACATAATCCAAGGATCAAAAATAATTAAAAGAATTTATAATTACCTTAGAAATGTTAATGGAATGAAAAACCATTCAAATTGGTTGGGTTTTGATGTAAAAATATTGAAAGAGGGGTTTTAGAGAGGATGGGAGAGGTTTAAAACAAGTTTCCCACAAAAAGCCCTTTAAAAAGCTGTTTCTGGGCGTTTCGCGACTGGGCGAGTCGCGAGGTTCAGTCGCGAGCAAGCCGCGAGCCGCGAGTTTCAGCCGCGAGCCGCGAGTTTCAGTCGCGAAAATTTTCGCGAGTCGCGAGTGAGCCGCGAGCAAGCCGCGAGTGAGCCGCCAAAAGCTTCTGGATGAACTCGCGACTGGGGTTTCGCGACTGGCGAGTCGCCAGCTGAGCCGCGAAAAATTCTGACACCTGTTTTTCAAATCAGAACATGTTTAAACATTGAAAAACAAAGTAGGCACTAAACATAAACACAAAAAGTGATAAAAATCACTTCCAAAAACATATAAAATGATCAAAAATCTTTTTGGATTAATCCATATAAGATTGAGCACACATAGATCACATTTAGACAAGTACAATCTAACAAATGAATAAGACATTCATTGAACATTAGGCATGTGTGTTGTGTGTGTGTATCAAATGTGGAATAGTCCTTAGTCTAGAGTGAAGTTTCAATGATCAATTCAATCAAGTCATACACAACTAGTACTAAGTCAAGTGGTCTATCTCAATTATAGAAATGAACATATATGACCTCCCACAAGAAAATGATTACATAAGATTGAAGCTTTTCATTTGGCTTCTTTACAATTCATAACATTTGATCATTTTGAATCAAAACATCTCATTTTGAGATTGATGCCTGAAATTTGTGATATTTCAATTTGATGAACAAGCCTTTGGCTTTTTAGGCATCATACATTTTCATATAAGTCGCTTTCCCTTTTTCCTAGTCGAATACTAGTATATGCGACGGCTTTTGCAGCTCATTATCTCTTTTCATTTTGAGATTTACATTTATTGAGCTCTTTAAGCAATAAAAATAAAAGAGTGGGAAGAGATATAAGCACAAGTCTACGCATGTATCAAAACCAACATGACTATTGACAAATCATTCATGACAAGCTTGAAGATCGATTTACAACAATCACACAAAGATGTCAAGATTTTTCCCACAAAGATATAAGTGCAAAAATAACAAGCTAAGCTCGTAAATGCACAAAGCCATTTGTACAAAGGTACAAGGCCAAACTCACATGTGATATGTGCTCAAACATATACGATCAAACTTTTTGAATTTTTCACTTTTTATGTGATTTTGGATTTTTTACTCACACAAAACAAAAACATAAAAGTAAGATCAAAAACGAAACAATGCATACAAATAAATGCAAGATGCAGAAAATGCATGAAGTTATGACATTTAATGCATGAAGGGTCCTACAAAGATCGAAAGAATTAGATCAAGGACCAAAAGAGTAAAAGCTCAACCATATGAACCCTTCCTCATCCAAACAGAATGATTGTTTGGAATGAGTGTCTCATGGGAAGTGAGACAAAGGTTGGAAGAATGAGAACCGGAGATGCACATAGTCAAGGAGTTAAGAGCATTAAACATTTTCTTTAACAACATGCTATTTTCACTCAAAACCGGTTTACTCTTTTTAGCACTTCCAAAAAGCTCAAGTTTCTCTTTTCTTTTGATTCTTTTAAAAGCATGAAACTTAGAGCATTGAGGTCTTAGATGACCAAAGGCACCACAATGGTGGCAAACAATGCGTTTAGGTCCACTAGGCTTTTTGGAAAGGGATCTAGTAACATGGTTTTGTTCCCTCTTCAACTTATGACATTAAGGTCTTATATGACCAATCACACCGCAATGGTGGCAAGTTGGAACAAACTTAGATCCATTCAAAACCTTAGGTTGAGACCTAAACGAAGGCTTTGACTTAACAGCCTTTCTCTCCACCTTTTGATTTCTTTTATGTGGAGGAATGTACACCGATTTGTCCTTTAAGGTAGAACATACACTAGGCACAAAATCGGGTACCACAACATGATTGCAACACATATTTTCATCCTTTTCAACAGTAGGTTCAGCAATCAAACACTTGGCATGCATCTTAAGAGATTCATTTTCACATTTAAGATCATCAACAAGTTTGTTAGACAAAACAAGTTTAGCATCCAAGTCTATATTCAAACGTTCAAACTCTTTCAGCTTTTCAAGAGAAATTTCAGCAAGTTTTTTATATTTCTCAACCAATTTGTTGGATTCATTGAGCTTAGCAATCAAATCATCCTTTTCACAAAATAACTTGCTCAAATTCTTTTGAAACTTCTTAGCATTTTTCTTCAAGAGTTTGTCAACAACATCCATAGATTCAAATAACATGTCATCACACTTATGAGGATTAACACTCATAGAGGCATTTTCACAAACATGTGGCATGTTACATTCATCACCAACCAAATCATGCAAAGAGTCATACAAAGCACAATCCATGGCAAATAAACACAAGGGGTCAAGGATCACACTTAGGTATTTAAACCACAACAAGTGTACCCGCTCTGATACCAATTGAAAGTTCAAAAACGTGTAAAAACACCTTTGAACGTTTAGACCCCCAAATAACAACTTAATCAATTCAAGCAATATGTCAAATAACTAGTGTGCGGAAACTTAACATATGCTATCATACGAAATTGATTAAATACTATCTAAGCCATAACAGAATAAAATCCACAGCAGATAAATATAAAGGCAAAGATAGAGAGGAAGGAAGATGCAAACACAAAGACAACACGCGATGTGTTATCGAAGAGGAAACCGAAGCCCTCGGCGAAAAACCTCTCCGCCGCCCTCCAAGCGGTAATCAATCCACTAGAAAATATAGTTGGGATACAAGGACAGCAATAGACCCTCCAAGCCTAATCTACCCAATGCACCTAAGCCCTCTGTAAGGTTGAATTTATTCAACCATCTAATTGGCTTTATTCCGTGCCAAATTTGCTTGTAATTCAGCATTTAGTAACCCTGTATTTAGGTGGGTTTGATGTAAGGGTAGTGAGTGAGATAGAGTGAAATTTGCCCAAGAGTGTGCAAGGAAACAGAGTCTCGCGGCTGGGTCTCGCGGGTGACTCGCGGCTTCAAGCCGCCAGAAGCAACGTCACGTGCCAAGCATGCTGGAAGGTGAACAGTCTGCTAGCTGGAGCACTACAGGACAAAACAGGACAACTGGCCATACGGTTATCTCGCGACTGGATCTCGCGACTTAGTCAAGCCGCGAGGTCAAGCCGCGAGCCACCCCTGTTTTGTAGAATTCTGACGTTTCACATTCCTCTCCACTCGAGTATAAATACCCTTATTACCCACGATTGAAAGAGAGCTTCCAGAGAGAATTTTGAGAGAGAAACCCTAAAGAAAAACCAGATTGTTTCACCCACAATCTCTACCTTAGAATCTCTTCAAATTCCTCAACTCTCTTCCTCTCCATTGTTAAAACCTTGAGAGGCATTATACCAAACCAGGTTCTCACCATCATCATCTTTGTGAGTCTGCTGTTTGGATTTATGGGAAGCAGTTAGGAAGGAGCCAATCTTCATTGGTTGATGCTACGGTCCAGTAGCGGAATCCGGGAAGCTAGAAAAGACAAAGGTTCGGCGCAACCTCGTTGGAGCAAGAAGCTTGGAGGGCTTAGGTGCACTGGGTAGATTAGGCTTGGAGGGTCTATTGCTGTCCTTGTATCCCAACTATATTTTCTAGTGGATTGATTACCGCTTGGAGGGCGGCGGAGAGGTTTTTCGCCGAGGACTTCGGTTTCCTCTTCGATAACACATTGGGTGTTGTCTTTGTGTTTGCATCTTCCTTCCTCTCTATCTTTGCCTTTTTATTTATCTGCTGTGGATATTAATCTGTTATGGCTTAGATAGTATTTAATCAATTTCGTTTGATAGCATATGTTAAGTTTCCGCACACTTGTTGTTTGACATATTGCTTAAATTGATTAAGTTGTTATTTGGGGGTCTAAACGTTCAAAGGTGTTTTTACACGTTTTTGAACTTTCAATTGGTATCAGAGCGGGTACACTGATATTGGTTTCATTACCATTGTGTGATCCTTGACTCCCTTTTGAGATGGATAGGTCTCAATCCCTAAATGCACCTCCATATTTTGATGGTAGTAATTATGCATTTTGGAAGGTTCGAATGAGAGCTTTTCTGTGTTCTATTGATGAATCTGTTTGGGATGCTGTTGAGATTGGTTGGACCAAACCAGAGGCAGCAAAATCCACATGGGATAAGGCAGCACTTGCTGCATCTAATGCTAACAGTAAAGCACTCAATGCTATTTTCTGTGGTGTGTCTCCAGATGAATTTCACAGGATTTCTCATATTACCGTGGCCAAAGAAGCATGGGAGATTTTGGAAACTACCTATGAAGGCACGAAGAAAGTGAAAGACACCAAGTTACAAATGCTGACCACTCGGTTTGAAGAGCTCAAAATGAGTGAGGATGAGTCTTTTGACTCTTTCTATGGGAAGCTAAATGAAGTGGTTGTCAGCAAGTTCAACTTGGGGGAGAAAACTGAGGACTCGAAGATTGTAAGGAAGATCCTTCGATCATTGCCGGAAAGCTTTCGAGCTAAAGTGACAGCAATTGAAGAGAGCAAGGACCTCGATGACATCAAAGTGCAAGAGCTGGTGGGTTCTCTGCAGACTTATGAGATGTCGCTGCCCAATCAACGGAAGAGTAAATCTCTTGCTCTAAAGACCATTAATGAGAAGGTGGAAGATCAAGACTCATCGGGAGAAGATGTGATTGACAAAGATGTTGCATACCTTGTCAAAAATTTCAAAAAGTTTTTGAAATTCAAAAATAATGGTAAATTTGATGATAAAAGAAAATTCCAAAGTTCTGGAAGGGAGAAAAGGGAATTCAAAAGGAAAGATGGAAAAGAATCCCAATCTACACAAGGTGTCACTTGTTTCGAATGTAATGGGCATGGACACTTCAAGAAGGAATGTCCGAATTATTTGAAATCGAAAGGTAAAGTGTATGCCACGACCTTGAGTGACTCGGATTCGTCTGACTCAGAATCTGAAGAGAGCTGTGATGGAGAGGGGAACTATTCGGCTTTTATGACTATTGCTCATGTTGAGTCATCAGATGAACTGAATCTGCTTGTGCAAGACCTTGGAGAACATAGTGATGATGAATCACTAGGAATTGTTGAAGAATCGGATGCTGAAGAAGGTAGAAGCACAGCGAATCTTCAGGAAAATTATAACTTACTCTTGGAGAAGTCCGGGGAATACACAAGAGTGGCCAAGGCTGCTGTGAGAAAAATGAAGAAGGCTGAGGAGGACTACAAAAGTCTCCTAATCCGGTATAGGGAGGCTAAGTGTGAAATTGAAACTCTGAATGGAGAGTTGTCCGAAGCCTACACAAAAGTAAGGTTTCTTGAGAGTGAGGTTGTGCAAGCTAATGCTAAGGTAGAGAGGGTTACCACCAAGAAGCTAGATGATGTGATCTCATCTCAAAAGAGCTTCTCAGACAAATCCGGTTTGGGGTATACCGGAGGAGGTAGTTCGTCTGGAAATGTAACAAAAGAAGTAAAGTTTGTTAAAGCCAAAGATCCAGTTGTAGCTGATTCTACTGGTGAAAAGCTCGAGGTGAAGGAGAAGAAGAATTTGGTGAACCAACGGATGTTAAATCCTCACAATCAGTTTGCAGGCAGGTCAGAATCGCGTGCCAAGTCACGTCCTCGATCACAAAGAGGTCCTAGAGGAACCTATGTGTGCCACTATTGCGGACTTCAAGGGCATACTCGACCGAATTGCCAAAAGTTGAGAGCAAAGAATAGTGCAACCCCTCAAAGGTCAGGAGGACCTAGAAATGAGAGAAGAAGTTGGGCTGGAGACCAATCTAGAGATCAAAGTGGTGATCCCGGAATGATGAACGTGATGAAGATGATTGGTGCTTTCACCAACTGCTTGGAAAGCTTCTCACGAAGGTTTGAAAGCCCTAACTCCCGTACCCAATCCTATAAGGAAATCACCCCAAACGCAAGTGATGTGAGGGTGATTAAGGGTACTCATGCATAAGCATTACAACATGTCCATGCATTAATACTTCCTATGCTTTGTGACTTTGTTTGTTTGTTTATTTTGCTAGCCATTTTTGCTGTTGGTTGGTTGTTTGTCTACATGTGAATATATTTTTAATCTTGTCATATCAATCTTTTTGTTTATTGTGTCAAAAATCCAAAAACCACATAAAAATTAGAAAATCAAAAAGCTTGATTGACTTTGTTGAGCTTTTGTCTCAAAACTTGTTTTGCCTTGTACCTTTGTGCTAATGGCCTTGTGCATTTTCGAACATTACTTGTTTTCATGCACATATATCTATGTGGGAAAAATCTTGAAATCTATGTGATTGTTGTAAATAGATCTTCAAACTTGTCATGAATGATTAGTGAATGGTTTTGTTGATCTTGAGACTTGCATAGACTTGTGTCTATATATCTTCCCACTCTTTATTTTTGTTTTGTTAAAAAGAGCTCACCAAATGTAAATCTCCAAATGAAAAGAGATATTGAGCTGCAAAAGCCTGTCGCACATTCTAGTATTTGACTAGGAAAAAGGGTAAGCGACCTTATATTGAAGTGAATGTTTATTCAAAAAGCCAAAGGCTTATTCCTTAATGTGAAATATCTTATATCACTCTCACAATGAGAGGTGATTGACTCAAAAGATCAAAAAGATCAATTGTTTTGATTGATAGTGGAGTCAAATGTAAAGCTCCAAATCATGTCATCAAGTTTATGTGGGAGGTCATATATACATACTTCTATAATTGAGATAGGTCACATGATCTAGTGCTAATTGTGTATGCCTAGGTTGAATTGATCATTGAAGCTTCACATTAGACGAAGGACTATCTCGTTGTTGATATCCACACACAACACACAAGTTTATGTTCAATAAATGCCATATTCATTTGTGTGATTGTACTTGATAAAATGTGTTTTCACATGCTCAATCTTTGTTAATTCAAGCACAAAAAGATTTTTGAGTGTTTTAGGTGTTTTTGGAAAGTATTTTGATTTAAAAATCTGAAAGTTTCAAAAATCCAGTTTTGCCCTGTTTTGGCGGCTTTGTCGCGGGTATGTCAAGTCGCGAGCATCAGTCGCATCTTCGCTGGTCATTTTTGGCGACTTGTTCGCGAGTGGAAGGTCCAGTCGCGAGGTTCACTCAGAGATTTTCGCGGCTCAGCTCGCGACTTACTCGCGGGTAGACCTTCCAGTCGCGAAAAACACTTAGAAAATTTTTCAAAATTTTGTTCTTGAGTGTTTTGGCGGCTTGAGCTGGCGACTGTGTGGCGACTTACTCCAGTCGCGTAAATCGCGTGTTTGGCAGAAATAAGAGCAGTTTTTAAAATCATTTTCAGTTTTTCCCTCGAAGTTTTGTGACTGTTCATCTTCTCCCTCCCAAACACTCCGTGCTCCCATTTCCAATCTCCATTGTTGCACACTTGTAGCTCAAAATCTTCACATCACAGGTATGGGTTTTCGGTTTTACACTCTTTCCTACTTGATTTTGTGATTTTCCCTTTGATTTTTCGCATATATGTGTGTTTTTGAAATGGGTTTGAGTTTCGGACCTTGCTCCTTGTTCATGCTTAGACTGCGAAGCCTGCTGCTAGAATATGATTTGTTCTTAGCTGTTTCTATACTACTCTTCAGTCTGCACTTAGCTATGTGATTCTTTGTGTTGTTGAGTTGTTTTCATTTTTTTTGACTGTGAGTTTATAGTGCTAAATATGCCTGCTTTGTTATATGATAATCTTTTGAGTGCAAATGTGCACAATTCTGTTTATGTGTCATATCAATCTCCAGTTTTTGTCTCCTTGACTTATAACTGCTTCTAAGTTAGTGTCTATATCTGTTGGTTTTTGTGTGTTGTTCCTATCTTAGACTTGTTTTTGTTTCCATGTGTTTGATCTTAGTAACTTGTGTTTAAATGCTTCATGTATGAATGATATCTCTTTGATAAATACATGTGACTGACTTGTTTTTTACACATAAATGGCTCTGTACTGTTGTGGCCTCTTCTGATTGATCACAGATGGCTCCCACACCTCCTAAGAAGAAAACTACTGCGAAGAAGGCTGACAAAAGGTTGAAAATGGACTCTAAGCTTTTTAGGTCAATTCATCACTTTGAGAGATACAGGGATCACTTCTTGAGTGCAGGAATTATTCAAGAGAGATTTGTTGATTTGGAGGATTTGAGACAAACCTTTATCCCAGGTTGTTTTGAAGGAAGAGGATGGGAAAATCTACTGAGTGATTTCTCTGTAGTTTGTGAACCATTGATTAGGGAATTTTACTCCAATGCTGTGATAAAGGAGAATGAGTTAAGTTGCTGGGTTAGAGGGAAAGAATTCATTTTAGATGCTCATGTCATAGATGATGCATTAGGACTTGAAGGATTAGATGATGAGGAATTTATCAACTACAAGGATAGGTCTGTCTCCATTGAAACAATCCAACAAAGGATAGGTGGGCAGAGAGAAGGGCAATGCTTGAATACCACTGCCTTTCCAGTGGACATGAGGTGTTTAACAATCATCATGATGTTTAACCTCTATCCCATTAAGAAGTTGACTACAATCAATTGTGCTAGAGCAATATTTCTGATGGATCTCAAAGAAAAGAACTTCATAGACATAAGTTCACACATATATGACATCATTGTGGATGAGACAAGAACAACCTCTAGGCCAAAGTTGATTTTTCCCAGTCTGCTGATGAGGATTTTTAGAAGGAAGGGTATTCCTATCCCACAAGACATCAGTCCCATGTCCACACCTTCTGCAATTAACAGGCTTACCTGCAAAAGGATAAGTGTTAGACTTCCAGGAGGAGAAGATGAAGGTGATGAAGGAGAAGGTGTCCCAATGGAGACTGAAGCAGAGGCAGCAGGGCATCCATCAACCTCAACACCCAGGAGGAGTGGCAAAAGACCCAGAGCATCAACTTCTTCAGATACTCCTCCAGATGCTTTCCAAATCATTCTGGAAAGACTTGATGGGATCAGAGAAGTCCAGACTGAGCATTCTGAGAGGATGAGAGCTATGCAGGATCAGATTGATGTTTTGACTGCAAAACTTGACAGCTTCACCACTCAGCCTGAACACTGACCATTTGGCCATTCCTGACAAAAAGGGGGAGATGTTTCTGTTGAGGATGGACTGAGAAGCAGAAGAGCAGCTTTTAAGGGGGAGCAATGTTGAGGGGGAGTCATGTCAAACTTTGTTTATATATATTTATGGTTTGAGTACTCTTAGTGGTTTTATGAGTTTGAAAACATACTTTTAGTGGTTTTATGGGTTTTGATACACTATGCTTTTGGTGTATTGTTTTAAACTCTTAACTTATACTTTTGGTTTAAAAGTTTAATATATTTTGATGATATTATTCAGGATGTTTGTGATTTTGTACCCATTTGCTTATGTAAGCTTTTAGGGTTTATGTTTTATGCATAGTTTGTAGGCTTTATGGTTTGTACCTTGCCTAGTGCAGCCTTTATGCTATGTTGAAATCAGTACTTTAATCTAAATGTTATGCATTTTGGTTCATGTACTGTCACTCTTGTGCCCTTGTAGGATTGTTCCTAGATGCATATACCTTGTGTACTATGCATTGGTTGAGTGTTGAACATACAAGTGTCTTGCCTTGTGCTTGTTAACTTGTATGTCCTTGTGTTCATTCCAAGTGTGAATGAGCACTGTGATCACTACCTTGTGGTGTTCACTTGGTTGATCAAGCCATGGTTTGTTTCATAACTCCATCTTTGCTTGATCACATATTGCCTGTTTCATATGCATTTTATAATTTTCTGCTTACAATGATCATGGTGTATTGTTGTGTTTCAGGAGTATTATGTTCATATGATTCAAGTGCTTCACAGCTTCTAGAGTTAGGTGTGAGTGAGTTTTGTTCAACTGTTCCCAACTCACATGTTAAGTCTAGAGTCTGTTTTAGGGTTTTGTCACGGAATAGCCAAAGGGGGAGATTGTAAGGTTGAATTTATTCAACCATCTAATTGGCTTTATTCCGTGCCAAATTTGCTTGTAATTCAGCATTTAGTAACCCTGTATTTAGGTGGGTTTGATGTAAGGGTAGTGAGTGAGATAGAGTGAAATTTGCCCAAGAGTGTGCAAGGAAACAGAGTCTCGCGGCTGGGTCTCGCGGGTGACTCGCGGCTTCAAGCCGCCAGAAGCAACGTCACGTGCCAAGCATGCTGGAAGGTGAACAGTCTGCTAGCTGGAGCACTACAGGACAAAACAGGACAACTGGCCATACGGTTATCTCGCGACTGGATCTCGCGACTTAGTCAAGCCGCGAGGTCAAGCCGCGAGCCACCCCTGTTTTGTAGAATTCTGACGTTTCACATTCCTCTCCACTCGAGTATAAATACCCTTATTACCCACGATTGAAAGAGAGCTTCCAGAGAGAATTTTGAGAGAGAAACCCTAAAGAAAAACCAGATTGTTTCACCCACAATCTCTACCTTAGAATCTCTTCAAATTCCTCAACTCTCTTCCTCTCCATTGTTAAAACCTTGAGAGGCATTATACCAAACCAGGTTCTCACCATCATCATCTTTGTAAGTCTGCTGTTTGGATTTATGGGAAGCAGTTAGGAAGGAGCCAATCTTCATTGGTTGATGCTACGGTCCAGTAGCGGAATCCGGGAAGCTAGAAAAGACAAAGGTTCGGCGCAACCTCGTTGGAGCAAGAAGCTTGGAGGGCTTAGGTGCACTGGGTAGATTAGGCTTGGAGGGTCTATTGCTGTCCTTGTATCCCAACTATATTTTCTAGTGGATTGATTACCGCTTGGAGGGCGGCGGAGAGGTTTTTCGCCGAGGACTTCGGTTTCCTCTTCGATAACACATTGGGTGTTGTCTTTGTGTTTGCATCTTCCTTCCTCTCTATCTTTGCCTTTTTATTTATCTGCTGTGGATATTAATCTGTTATGGCTTAGATAGTATTTAATCAATTTCGTTTGATAGCATATGTTAAGTTTCCGCACACTTGTTGTTTGACATATTGCTTAAATTGATTAAGTTGTTATTTGGGGGTCTAAACGTTCAAAGGTGTTTTTACACGTTTTTGAACTTTCACCCTCCAAGCTTCTTGCTCCAACGAGGTTGCGCCGAACCTTTGTCTTTTCTAGCTTCCGGATTCCGCTACTAGACCGTAGCATCAACCAATGAAGATTGGCTCCTTCCTAACTGCTTCCCAGAAATCCAAACAGCAGTCTCACAATGATGATGAGAGTGAGAACCTGGTTTGGTATAATGCCTCTCAAGGATTTGACAATGGAGAGGAAGAGAGTTGAGGAATTTGAAGAGTCTCTAAGGTATAGATTGTGTGTGAATCAATCTAGGTTTTCTTTAGGGTTTCTCTCTCAAAATTCTCTCTGGAAGCTCTCTTTCAATCGTGGGTAATAGGGGTATTTATACTGGAGTGGAGAGGAATGTGAAACGTCAGGTTTACTACAAAACAGGGGTGGCTCGCGGCTTGACCTCGCGGCTTGACTGAGTCGCGAGATCCAGTCGCGAGATAACCGTATGGCCAGTTGTCCTGTTTTGTCCTGTAGTGCTCCAACTAGCATGACTGTTCATCTTCCAGCATGCTTGGCACGTGTGCAGCTTCTGGCGGCTTGCAGCCGCGAGTCACCCGCGAGTCCCAGCCGCGACACTCTGTTTTCTTGCACACTCTTGAGCAAACTTCACTCTATCTCACTCACTACCCTTACATCAAACCCACCTAAAAACAGGGTTACTAAATGCTGAATTACAAGCAAATTTGGCACGGAATAAAGCCAATTAGATGGTTGAATAAATTCAACCTTACACCTACATATCTCAAGACTATTGGGAAAAGCAAGGCACTTGCTGCTGCTACTTTGAGCGACACTGAGCCTGAGGATGATTCCGACAATGAGGATGATGGAATCTTGAATGCCTTCACTGCCACTATCAATCCTACTGATGGGATTATTGAAGATGTGGATGAAGAAGAGGAATTTGTGGAGTCCAAGTTTGAGAAGATGAATGATCAATATGATATCCATACAGCCTATGAGAAATTATACAAGATTTCTGAGAAACATGAGAAACTTTATAAGCTATCCACCAAGAAGCTCAGTGATGTGGAACTTGATCATGAAGAGCTTTCCACAAAGTTTGATAAGGCTAATCAGACTATTGGAGTACTGAGGTTCGAGAAAAATTTCTTGGTTAAGAAGACTAAAAAGCTTGAAGCGAAGCTGTTTCAAGTCAGAGTTCAATTGGAGAGGACTTCAAGTGCAAAGCTTAATGAGATGCTCAGTCTTCAGAAACCTGCTTTTGATCGAACAAGTTTAAGATATGGTTTCTCTTCCTCTAATATTGCTTCAACTAATACTGCTATTTTTGTTCCTCCTACTAATAATGTTGAAATTGAAAACAATGTTTTTAAAAATGAATTAGCTAGTGAGAACTTAAACAAGGGTAAATCTATCTTAGGAGCACCCCCTAAGCAAGATAAGAAGGAAGCTAAGAACCCTAGGGCTAAGAAGGCTAACCCTCAAAAGCCAAAATAGAAGAAGCAACATCTCTGTCATCATTGTAGAATTACCGGTCATACTTGACCAAATTGCTATAAGTGGCTAGCCACTCAACAGAGTAATGGCATGATAACATCTGGGAACCAGAATCAGCTTCAATCCTCTCTTACTCCTCTTGGAGATCTTCTCAAAGTCCTCGTGTTTCTTTCGAACTTGAACAGTTTCAATTCTTCCCCCTCACCACCAGTTTAAGGGTTCACTCAAAGGAAAGGTTCTTCCAAGGCATGGAAGGAAAATGGCTCCAAGTGATTCCACCACTTTCTTCTCTCTCTTTGAGTTTTTTTTTTTTGCATAACTTGTGTATTTTGCTTTTGTTTTGAGTCAGTCTAGTTTTTGTGCTTTGCTTTGTTTAATATGTTTTTGTTTGGTTATTTTTTAGTTTTGCTTTGTTTTGTTTTTCATATAAAAAAAAAATTGAAAAATTAGAAAAATAAAAAAACAGTGTGTTTTGTGTACATTGGTACTTGTGTACCTTGGATGGCCATTAAAACAAAATTTTCTAAATTTTGTATCTTTTGTAGCTTAAATGAGCATCTCTATGCACAACTAAGCAAGTAAGCTTTGTGGCTCTTATTTGTGATGAATAAGATTAATTTATCTCTTATTCTTAACACTCGTATCACTCTTTTTGATGGAAAGAACTAGAAAATCCTAAGAGAAAGATATAAATAACCATCTTACCACTGTTGCCCGTCAATCATGAAATGACATCTGTATGCTTTAGCATAGCAAAAGTGCAATGTCAATGACATTTGTGTGTTTCAGCATAGCAAAATTGGAATGTCAAAAGCTTAACATAATTGGGTATTTCTTTTTTATCTCTTATATGCCCATTCATGATTTGCTTAAAAAGAAAAATATGCAAAGAAAAACAAAAGCAAAAAGATCAAAATGCTTTAAATATGATTGCAAGCATGTCTTCTAGGTGATGTGGGAGTTATAGGATGTACCTCGAAGGTGATAGTCCCCACATTTAATAACTCCTTTTTTTTTTTTTTTTTGTAAAGACGAAAAAAACAAATTCTATTTTCTCTCCTATCCTATTTACTACGGTGACGAAGAATCAAATTATCACTATATTTATTCCTTTTTCTACTTCTTCTTCCAAGTGCAAGATAAACCCAAGGGGTTGCGGGTTTTTTTCTACCAATCGGGGTCCTCCCTTCACCAGTTATGATTATGTGTGAGTTAAAGTTATTTTCTCATATTTCAAATCATCATAACATGTATACACTTATGCAATCTTGTGATGTTTTTTCACACATAACACGCAATATTCTTTGCTACTCTTGATACATGTGCAAGTACAATGTGATTTGACCATCACAAGGTTTACATGTGTTAATGTATGCTCACTAAACTGTCTTGACTTATTTTTGAAATATAAAATTGGTTAGACCTGTTTAGTGTGTGCGTGCGTGTGTGTGTGTGTGTGTTTGTGTTTGGGATCCATGTGCTTAAAATTGCTGTTGAGAGATGATTTTGAGAGGTTAATATGGTGTTTGGATCATTGGTTGAGTTGCATGCTTGATTGCATTCATGTCTGTGTTTTCCTCTTCTTGAAAACTGTTTTTAAAAGCTAGCTCGACACCTCCTCGATACCTGGCTATTTGTCGAGCTTCCAAGCTTTTTATTATCATAATCTCGACACCTCCTCAACACCTGGTGGATCAACCGAGAAAGTTCCTGTCCCCTCGATAGCTTCTCGACACCTGGTGGAAAGATCAAGCCTCATCTCTTGTATCTGATGTTTTTGTACCTCGACACTTTCTCGACACCTGTATCTGTCGATGACCAAATCCTCGACACTTGGCTCGACACCTTCATCTGTCGAGCTTTACTGAGGTTCTATATATTCTTCCTCGTGCTATTCAAACCTCATTTCTCTCAATCTCTCTTTCGATAGCTCTATCTCTTCATCTCCCAAACACTCTCATCTCACTCCTAATCTTCTCCTTAAGGTTTCTTCAAGATTTTTCAAGATTTTCTTCACTTGGTAAGCTTCTACTCTCTCATTCTTTACGCATTTCATGTTTTGAAACCTAGGTTTTGGGGATTTTGAAAAATTTTGGGGTTTTTCAAAATTGATGAATGTTTGTTGAAATTTTGGGATGAGTTTTGCTTAAATGAGTTTAAAATCTCATGCATTGCATCACATTAGCATAATAGTAGTATTATCATGCATTTTAGATGTATGCAATTGATTGTGTGCTGGTAGGATTGGATTGGGCTGAGCCCATGATGCAATTTACTTTGCATGTCACATGTTCATGCATTTCCCATGCATACGTACTCCATTTCAATATACTTGCTATATTCGAATTGTTTTAGAGCTTTTCTAATTGTCTCTTTTTCTCTCCCTCTACTTTTTGTGAGCGTCCTTCCGAGTGGGGTGAGCACCAATTCACTTATTGTTTGGGCTTTGCGAAAGGCCCTCGGTTTTTGAACATGGTGATGACCTTTGTACTCCATCCTCTCTCTCACTATAACTCCATCACAGAGCCTCATGTTCGGTTTTTGTTATCCCTCCTTGAGCATATTACTATTGATTTCTCTTCTCATTTTATTCTTTCCATTATAGATGTTCTTCTAGATTCGGCGTCCCGTGATAAGCTCATCTTTCCTTCCGCTATCACGAGGATATTATGCCATTTTTCCGTCCCTTTTCCTGTGTCCGACCACTTCACTCATATTTGTGCCATAGACTATGCTACGGTTAAACATAGCGAGGTGCAGTTCAAGTCGCAATAGACAAATTCAACAGCTCCCACCCGTCCGGTTCCATCTCAATCTACCCGATCCACATCCACTCCCTCATCTTCCATGAGTGATATGTCACTAAGAGACATCATGGCGCAGTTTCAGTGCATGGATGTTCGCCTAGATACACTCTCTACAAAGTTATATCAGGTGAACGTCCGTGTTGGCCACATTACTAGACGGCAGGCGATCATGGGTGGTTTTGCTCCTGAGGTTTCTCCTCCACCTCCTCCAGTGGCTTCTGATTCTGATTCTAAGGATGAGGATGATGATGATGGTGATGACGATGATGCTTCTGATGGTGATGACGATGATGCTTCTGATGATGATGATGAAGATGCTAGCTCTACCGATGAGATGTCTACTTGACACTCTACCCTTTGTCACTCGTGACAAAAAAGGGGAGTAGTTTTGGTATATGAGATTAGTCGTACTTAGGGGGAGAGTTAGTATAGGAAATTGTTAGTATAGGACATTTTTTGTTAAGGGGAGTGTTGATATCTTCAGGGATGTAGTAAGGATTTTATGTATCTTTTCTTTTCTTTCTTTTATAGATACATTGTTCTTGTACCTTAGGTCTTGTGACCATTTATTGACATACATTGTACTTATTCTTCTTTATATATGGATGTATGTTTTTCTTTCACCTACCCCTTACATGTGTTGTTTCTTTTCTCTCTTTATGCACATGCTTCTTATTACTTGTATGCAATCTATTATTTCTGTTTCACACAAAGATGCCTTGATGTGTTTTGTTTAAAGTGTTTCAAAAATACAGGTTGTCAAAGTCTACTTGCCATAAACTCTTTTCTTGCAAAGTTTTTCAAGAGTTTTTGTTATGATAGATTTTATTGTATTCAACAAGTGAATATGAGTTGAATGAGTTATGACTTCTTTCATATGTTCATTTGTTTGTTGTGGTTTTGTCATGGATTGCCAAAGGGGGAGATTGTTAGAACATATGTGATTCACTTGTTAGAAACATATGTCACTATTTTTTGTAATTGGCTAATCTTTTGATAAAACGCAATTTACTTGTAATTGGGTAGATCTAGGTGTTTTTAATACTTCAAGAAACTGTGATCAAGTGTTGAAGTCATTAAGTCTGTCCAAGAAACAAGCTGAGAAGTGCAAGTTCATTAAAGCTTGACAGCTAGCATGTGTCGAGGTTTAAGAAGCTATTCAGCCCATGTACTCGACACCTACTTAACAGCTACTCGACACCTCCTATCTATCGAGGTTTAAGAAAGAATCAGAAATTCTGATCTGTTTTCTTGGAATCCATGAATGTGTCTTTGGGACTTCTTTTCTCTTAACACTAGACATGTAAAAGGATTATTTTAAGGGCCGTCAAAGAGGACACAAGTTGCACAAGTTTTGAGAAAAGCCTGTTCAAGCAAATTGTGACCGGAGTCAAAGTTTTTCCCTAGTTCATCTCTTCAGAAGAAGTTGCTGTGTTTGTGTACCGTAGGGTTTTGTGACCAAGCATCTTTTTGATCTTCATCGTGTGGATGAACTGAAGAACTTTGCAGCCAGCAACCTTCTCTAATTGGTGATTGAAGTCGCGTACTGGGATCCGTGCAATTGGTTAGTCACGTACTTGGGAGCCGCGCATCAAAAGGAGAATTTGTCACTATAGAACAAGTCTAATTGGGTATTGGGGTAAGGGTTCAATTGTAGGTTGGTATAAGATATTGGGATTCCTTTACTTGTAACCGCTTGTTATGATAATAGTGGAGTTTCGAGAGTGGTGACCTTAAAATCACCCGATGGGGTTTTTGCCGTGTTGGTTTTCCCCATTCGTAAACAAATCACCGTGTCAATTTAATTTCCACTGCACTTAGTTTAATTGGTGATTTGTTTGTGCTACCACACGCTTTGCATGTTAATTTGATTAATTAATAAAATCGGCTAATTAATCAATTAATTTAATCACAAGGGGTCAATACGTTTTTGGCTTATCAAAACCGTATGGCGTACAAACGCGGTAGCTTCTCACAGAGAAAATAAAGCTCTTGGTCTCTATATCCATATGTGACGGCTCTTAAAATAAGTCTTATATATGTTTAGGGTTGTGAGAAAAGAAACTCTAAACAAATACATAAGCTTGGGCCGAATTTCAGATTTGAAAAACTGAAAATCATAATTCTCGGTAGATCGAGCTTTTATCGAGCCATCTATCGAGCTTTTCATTTAATCTCAATAGTAGTATCTATCAAGCTATCTGTCGAGACTTAATGAAACAACTTTGCTTCACTTGTTTATTGAATCAATCTTCGTGTCTTTAATACGAACACTTGATATGCTTGAACAACATATTTCTTGATGTATTAAACCCAATTTTGATCTACCCAATTATAAGTAAAGTACATTTTATCAAAGGATTAGCCAATTTATGACCCTAACAATCTCCCCATTTGCCAATCCATGACAAAACCACAAACATAATTATGAGAGAAGTATAAAATAACAATCTCCATAACTATTACACAAAAGTACAAAAGTCTAACTATTACTATGAACTCTTAAAAAACTTTGCAAGAAAAGAGATCATGATATGAGAGACTTGCAACCTGTCTTCTCTAAAACACTTAAACAAGATCCATTAAGGCATAAAGTGTGAAATGTAAACAAGTTATATAATAAAAGAGAGAAAAGAAACAACACATGTGAGATAAAGGTGAAGAAACATACATCATATATATATATATATATATATATATCAAGAAGTACAATAATGTATGTAAAAGAGGTCACAAGACCATGGTATAGGATAGTGAGAAATATACAACAAAAACTCACTACATCACTCAATGAACTCTCCAACTAACTAGTCTATCCCTATGCTAGCTCTACCTCTAATAATAAGACTACTCTTCTATACAAAACTACTCCCCCTTTTCATCATGAGTGACAAAGGGTAAATTATTGAGAGGCAGTTGTCTCATTATCAGTCTTAGAGCTAGAAGCAACATCATCATCATCTTCTCCACCATCTGAAGAAGACACCTCAGCAGACTTAGGTGTGGGAGAAGAAACAAAACCACCAAGTCGAGACTGCCAGCGAGCGATGCGACCAATCCTGGTGTTCATCTGACACATCTCATCCAAAAGATGGTCAAGACAACTACCAAAATTAGCACACATGAGCTAAAGCTGATTCATGATGGCAGCAAGAGAGACCTATCGTTGATTGCTTGTGGCAAATTACGGTTCCTTTGTTTGTGTTATACTGGCACTACAACAAAATGTATTTTTAGTGACGAAAAAATTCGTCACTAAAAGTCCAGTTTTTCATCACTAAGGACTTTTAGTGACGAAATTGGACTTTTAGTGACGAAACTCATTTCGTCACTGTAGCCCCGTCACTAAAAGTCCTAGTGATGAAAAATTTCGTCACTAAAAGTTCGATTTGATTTTTTTTTAAAAAACTTCTAGTGACGAAAACATTTCGTCACTAAATGTTTTCCTCACTAAAAATACTATTCAGTGACGAAAATATTTCGTCACTAAAAACACTTTAGTTTACTAAATCATATTTAGTGACGAATAATTTCGTCACTAAAACTATGTTCGGGTACATATAGTGACGAAAAAATTTGTCACTAAAACTATTTTTAAGAAAATCCAAGCACATATAGTGACGAAAATTTTCATCACTAAAACCATTTCTTACAAAATTTTGACATATTTAGTGATGAAATTTTCGTCACTAAAACAATTTTTTGGTGTTATATTTGTGACGAAAAAATTTGTCATTAAAACTTATTTTATGTTTTTATTTTTTTCATGGTTTTGATATTAACCTGTAACCTGTCATTACATTATTAAAACCTCACATTTAAATAACACATTTATTTCAACAACACATTTATAAAAAAAGATCCATACATTCCACAAGTAAAAAATAAAATAAGTATCTAATTCAAACTTCTTCCATACAATAATTGTTTGCAATACATACAATAACTCTACTTAAACCCTATTTTAGAACTAACGGAAGATGTTCTCATATGTCTTCAAGTAATACCAAAAGTAAATCCCCTAAAAGCCACCAATAAGAAATCTGCACAAATATAAAAACAATAACTCGTTAAAACCGTAAAGTAAAAACATTAACTATGTTATAAGAAATATTTCTAATAATGCATTAAGAGTAACCACACCAATAAATTAAAATCACAACTCCTAATGTATAAATTGTAGAAAGCAAATAAAGTACTAACCAAAAAGTGTTTTAACTTGAAGTTGAACCACCCTCATAAGTAAGAGCATCATCATAACCCTTGCTCCTTAAAAAGTTATTCTTTTGGACCTCATCTTGTTTAGTTTGTGCATCTTGGTCCTTAGCTCGCTCCTCTTGATCTCTAACTCTTGCCTCTTTGAGCTCAATTATCTCATTTTCTAACCGTTGGATATACTTCACCGATGAATTAAAGGAGGCGGTGGTTACTAGAGAAGAGGAAGGTCTCATGCCAAGTCCTTTTACAATACCAGACTTCTTCTTAAACACCAAGTTTGAGATCTCCTCTTGTGTAAGGGGAATAGCATTAGGATCTTGACAATGATCCGCTTACACTTTGAGAATATTTTCCTATCATTTGAAAGAGAGAAAGAAACAAACAATCACAACATTAATACTATATATGTTATAGCTTTACAAACATAATAGAGATGGAATGATTGACATACATATGTTGCTTCATCTTCAGGGTGTATCCACATATTTGTATTTGGATTGAAATGAACATCTTTGAAGATTTTCGCCAATTCAGGAATTTGACCATCATTATTATTTGTCTAATTAATTAACATTCAAATGTTAGATAAATATGCTTAATTAGTCACAACATGCAATATACTAAGGTTTAAAAAAATGAAAAAATACGCACCTCCTCATCAACCCTAACAGCAAGTGCCTTTGTCCCACCTCTATGTTTGCCTTTAGTTTTATTCCTATTTTCAGAGTTCTTTCTTGATTTTTTCTAATAAACAATATTTAAGTTATTTATTAGATCATGAATAAAGCAATATAATTTACTTCATCTAAATATTAATCTAATCAGTTGACAACATAATATAGTAAACATTGGATAATAATAATATACGCATAAATAATTTACCAGCCAATCCTCATTGGTCCATCTCCCATCAATGAGTTCAGTCCATTGCTTCTCCGTGGTATTCATTTGCGAGTGGCTTCTTGCATAGTTAGCACCATGAGATTGTTTGAGCTTTTTATAAGCCTGATGCAACTTGTGGGAGTTGGAACTCAATAATCTTCCACATTTTGTATTTAATGTTTTCGTTACCAAATTGGAATCTCTTTCTAGCTCAAACTGATCCTGTAAAATGAAGTGTATATATATTATAAAATTATTATTATATGAATTAGGCGAGTTAGACGTAATCAATGTAAATTTACGGCGATATTTTGAAGCACCACATCTCTAGTAGCAGCATCAACATTTTTCCAATTTTTCACATTGTAACTGGACAAAATACTTCGCACTTGTACGCCAACGTGATTTACAAGCTTGCACGCATTCTTCCCAACAGGAGCATCATACTCTGCAGCTATACGTACTGGCAGCTTATCACTTTTTTCAACAAGTGCCCGTACTGCTATACCACGTGTTGCTCCACGGGTAGTTCTGCTAGCAGATCCTATTTAAACATTATTAATGTTAAAAAATTATATATTTCATGTACATTATAGCTAAATTAAGTCAAGTATAATCTCAATAGTAAAAATAGAGTACAGTTGTAATTAAGTATATTCTATGTAATTACCAATCATGCTAGTTAATGTGCCGGTAGTTTGCGCCTCCACACTAGAAGAACTTTGGGCGGGAGGATATGCTTCAGGAGGTGTTTCCGTAGATTGGACCGTAGATCGGACCACTGGGATAGATGCCTCACCTCGCGAGCGTGTAAGTCGTCCTGGTGCCACCTGTAAGAAACATACATATAATAGAACAACAAAGTCATTACAAATAATAGAACAATAAAGTTATTATCATCTATTATACCCTATGGAACATCTATTATACCTTATGGATTACAGAACTAGATGACTCATTGTCATTGTCACTGTCACCAATAGGTGGTACATAATCATCATCTACCACAACACTAGCTCTACTTCTTTTCCCTTTTGCACAATTGGACTGAGCTGAATCCTTTAGAGAAGTTGAGATGTGCTTCAATCCCAAAGCATCAATTATCTCTTGGTTTTGCCTCATTCTATCCAATCTTGCCATCTCATATCTCGGTATATTACTAGTGTATTTGGCCTTTTTGGGCATTTTTTGAAACTACGTATTGACATGAAAGATAAGTATAATTGCTACTAACTTAACATCAAGCAATTCACAAGTACAAAATTTGAACATAATTACTACTAACTCAACATAACAAATGACCACATCAATGTCCATATCAAGTTCAAGATAAGTACAAAATATCTCAATGACAATTACTACTAACTTTACATATCATAGTCTACACCATTATCCATATCAAGCAATTCATAAGTGCTAAATTTGAACACAATTACTACTAACTTAACACAACAAATAACCACATCAATATCCATATCAAGTTCAAGATAAGTACAAAACAATTGTTACTTAAACAAGCATAAAACTTTAAGACAAGCACATAACATTTAAGAAAATTGTTATGAATTCTACATATCATAATCCATATCAAGATCAACATCAGGTATGTCATGCTCTTCATTTTCATTAGCATCTCTTGAAGTTCCACCTTCAAGAACAATCTCAGTTTCAACATCACCCATACAATAGTCAATAATATTGTCCTCAACGTTGATAGAGACACCATCAACAATAGCTTCTTGTTGGAATGCGTCACTATCTTCTATATTATTATTGGATTCTCCACCCCCGACTTCCGGGACATCAAACACTCCTCTTTGTTGGATGGATTGCACAATTTTCCAAGGTTCACCCAATTTGGTATCTTGAAGGTAAAAAACTTGTCTCGCTTGACTAGGAAGTATAAAAGGGTCATTTTCATACCACCGACTTGTAACATCAATACTTGTGCAGTGTGCATCGGTTCTTATCGTTCGCCTTCGACCATTGGTACCAGTATTGTACCAATCACACTGGAACAAAACAACTTTATGGCGAAACATATACTCCAATTCCCAAATTTTGCACACATGACCATAGAAGTCGTGCATTTCTCCCTCATGATCCCCTTCAGTACATACACCACTGTTTTGGGTTACACGACGATCGTCTAGGTCTCTTGTATGGAACTTTGCACCATTGACCATACAAACTGTGTACTCCTTCACATGCGGCTTAGGACCATTTGCTAATGACCATAACTGTTTAGTAGCTTCTGGTGACTCGTTAACTTTCAATCTATTCATTTATAATGACATACAACAAGTGATATTAATTAGTAATAAGTAATGAAGAAACTTTAAAATGTTTAATTTTTATTAGTGTGTGATTAAATTTCAAATGTCTTACACGTTCTCTGAACCAGTTGGGAAACTCTTGTCGTTGGATTTGAGTTATGATTTCTCCAGTAGGATTATGCAATGTGCTTTTGTGTTCACTGTTAAAAATAAGGTATTTTTTTTTTTCAGCTAAGCATTGCAGATAATATTCAAAACTTGATTAAACAATACATGCATATGAAATCACATACTTTAAATAAGGCTCTAGCTCAGGACTATTGTACAATAAGTACCAATGAGCAGTATCAAGTAATGCACGAGACAAGTTGCCATAATTCCGCCTACCACCTGTAAGTCAGGCAGTCTGTGAAAAAACTATCAATCGTTCGCTAGATTCACCTAAATCTTCATTTCTTTCTCTTCGATTATGCACAGTTTCAATCCCATCAATATACAAAGACCAGTTGTTAATACATTCTTTGAGGATGTAAGCCTCTACAATCGAACCTTCTGGTTGAGCTCGGTTTGAAACATATCTTTTCAATTTTCCAAGATACTTACGAGGAAAAAATACGCACATTATGTGATTTTATACCACATGAGAAAAATGCAATTGATGGATGCATCAAAGGATCTAATTACCTTTCAATAGGGTACATCCACCGATATTGTACCGGGCCTCCTAGAATTGCTTCTCGAGGCAAGTGAACAGCAAGGTGGACCATAACATCAAAGAATGCTAGAGGAAAGAACCTCTCAAGCTTGCATAGTATAAGAACTATACATTCTTCTAGTTTCTCCAATTCACTCTGCTTTAGGTCCTTGAGCATAAGTCTTGGAAGAAACTACCTAGCTCAAACAATACAATACTAATGTCTTTATGTGCAAACCCTCGCAACCCAATTGGAAGAATTCATTGTAGTAGCACATGACAGTCATGGCTTTTCAAACCAGATAATCTACCATTTTTTGCATTCACTGACCTTGATATGTTGGCTGCATAGCCATCCAGATACTTGACTGATTTTAAAAAGTCATAAAAACCATCCCTTTCATTTGGGCTTAAAGAAAAGAAATTCCGAGGCTTGTCATATGATCCATCAGGACGTTGTTTCAAATGCAACGTGTGCCTAAAGTTCATATTTTGCAAGTTTATCCGTGCCTTGTCAGTATCCTTATTTCTCCCCTCAATGCCCAACAAAGTACCGTAAGTACTTTCACTAATATTCTTCTCCACATGCATAACATCAATGTTGTGCTTAAGCCTCTTATTCTTCCAATATGGAAGTTTATACAAAATACTTATCTTTGACCAATTTGGCTCCCCAATAAGTTGTCTCTTCTTGTTACTTGGATGCTTTCTTAAACTTATATTTGGCATTTTATCTAGCTGCTCTTGTATTTTTCCCACTTGTAACTCTAAAGATCTCTTCCATTTCTCCGATAAACCATTATGTAACCAACTATGTCTCCAACGATGTTCCATAGGCAAATAAGCTCGATGGTTAATAAATCAAATTTTACTTTCCAAAACTTCTGAATATGGTTCATCGTTGCAAGTGTAACAAGAATGATAACCCTTTGTCCTCCGCCCAGACACGTTACCAAATCCAGAGTAGTCATGTATTGTCCACAACAAAGTTGCACGCATCTAAAAATGCTCTTTATTATAAGCATCATAAGTTTCTACACCTTCTTCCCACAACTCCTTCAACTCGTCAACTAATGGTTTCAAGTAAATATCAATCTCATTTTCTGGTTGATGAGGACTAGGAATAAGTAAGGACAACATAAAATATGGCTCTTTCATAACCAACCAAGGTGGTAGGTTATAGGGAATAAGTATGACAGGCCACATACTATAGTTGTTGTTCATATTCTCAAAGGGGTTAAATCCATCTGTAGCCAACCCCAGGCTTACATTGCGAGATTCGAGGGCAAAATCAGGATATTGCAAATCAAACTCCTTCCACTCCTCACTATCAGCCAGATGCCTTATTATTCCATCATCCACATGTTTGTCTATATACCATCTCATGTCCTTAGCTCTTTGGCCGGACATGTACAATCTCCTCAGTCTCGGTGTCAACGGGAAGTAACGCAATACCTTATGAGGAATCATCTTACCTTAGGCACGTGTATCCTTATACCTAGGTGCTTCACACACCGGACATTTATCAAAGTTTTCATTTTCCTTCCAAAATAGTGCACAATCATTTTTGCATGCATCTATATGCTCGTATGACATGCCCAAGTCACGTAATATTTTCTTTGCTTCATAAGTTGACCTTGGAACCAAGTTACCTTTCGGTAAAACCTTTATCAGCAATTCTAGCATCATATCAAGTCCCTTATTACTCAAGTTGGTCATTATTTTTACATTCAACATCTCAATAACAAACTTCAAGATACTATAATCAGTGCAACCCGGATACAACTCACGCTTTACATCTTCCTCAAGTTTGTCAAAATGACGCACCTCCTCATCTTCGGTTGCATTTCTTGGTTCCCCTCTAATTCGGTCACCTACCAAGACATCGATACCATCCATCTGATCACCATCTGACATTTCATTATCATGAATGTTCTCGTTCAATACATGAGGTTCTCCATGATTATACCAATTAATGTAAGATTGCATAATCCCACAATGAAGCAAATGGATACGCACAATATTAGGAGATTGTCGATAGTAATTCCCACAATGAATACACGGGCACGGAATATTACCACTCACATCCACAACTACTCTTGCAAAATTAATAAATGCATTGACCCCTTCAATATATGGATGACTTAATCTGCCATCGAGTGTCTTACCCATTGTCATCCAACTTTTATCCATGTTTGACTACAATTACAAAATAAATGCTATTTTAGTAAAATAAGGACAACTCATGCATAATGTATTCTAACATCTAAATCCATAAGCTACTTAGATAAAGTTCTATCCTATTCATGAATGCATAAGTCTATATTAATACTTAAACAAATATACATTGCACACATAAATATACACTCCCAATATGTATTTAAATGACCTTCTAACATCACGCAAGCCACTCACTTGCTCCAACACAACAACCCACCACAAAGCCAATCACAAACATCACAACTATAATGCTTACAAGTATTGAAATTGAATAAAAGAACACAATTGCTACTAATCAACAAGTTTCATTCACATTTGCAAGAAATTAAAAACACTCCTAATATGAATTTAAACCACCTTATAACACCATGCAAGCCACCCGCTTGTTCCAACACAACAACCCACCACAAAACAAATTTTCAACATCACAACTATAATGCTTATAAGTATTGAAATTGAATAAAAGAACACAATTGCTACTAATCAACAAGTTTCATTCACATTTGCAAGAAATTAAAAACACTCCTAATATGAATTTAAACCACCTTATAACACCATGCAAGCCACCCGCTTGCTCCAACACAACAACCCACCACAGAACAAATTTTCAACATCACAACTATAATGTTTATAAATTTTTAACTAAAATATACTTACTTTGCTCAAGCTAAGTTAACAACTTTAAAAAAAAAATCCAAAGTTAACTTGTGTTCTTCACCTTGTTCCTCACAATTTCTTTAGCCACCAAAGAGAAAGAGAGCTGGAGATAAAAGAAAGTTTAACTTTTAATTAATCAAACAATCACAATGCATAAAATACGATTGCCTTTATCTACCTTGCTCCCTCATAGGCTCATAGCTGCAACTTAAACCACCTCACCCACCAACTCCAAAACAAATAAGGTTATCCACGGCCACAGGCACATTCGCAAGCAATTTTAGTCAAATGAACCCAATATGAAGATATCATCACACACGCATTTACACAATTCATCTAAAAAAGCAATTTATAAATAAAAAACAATTAGTTTATGACAATTAGTTGATACAAGTATAACTACTACATTAAGAATGGCATAAACAACAATAATTACAAAAACATGCAAACCTGTATACTAAACCAGAAACTGTGGCCATTTACTAAAATAGTTACTACTAGTTCCTGGTGGGTATACCATAAAGAGAAATATCACTTACAAAAGAAATTGAAAATAAAAAGAACACTTACATATAAAGCAAAAAGGAAATTGATACAATAAATCATCTAGTCATATATAGTTTTATCGAGTTCTGTCTAAGTAGTTTTGGCCAAACAAACAACACTATATATGATATGTGGCCCAATTTCCTTTTGCCAGAGCACATGAACTCACACAATTTATTATTTGGCTGCACTATTGTATTGTCAACACACAGTAACAAGACCATTAAAGCCATTAAAGCCTTTAATCTATATAGGTTATATAATAACTATATTTTTTTTATAGCTGTATTGCCCACTTCATCTTTTAGGTGGTCCTGTACATTAATTCCTTTCTTGTTTTCATAGAATAGTCTTTTCTCATTCTTAAAAGCCAGAAACGAGCTCGTTTATAAAATTCTACCATTGGAGATCTTTTAAATTCAAGCTTAGAAGTTTGACTTCAACAACTACACGCTCAAATCCTCATGGCTGGTCTTTTATTTTATGTAGGAAATCCGTATGATCTTTACCAAAGATTGGAGACATTTGGTACCTAAATAATGCTTACTAATGTTATGAAAATTTTACCCACTAAAGTACACATATTTCAGTTGTACGTTGAAACAATGTTGAAGTCTTCAGGTATCCTACAAACATGGTTCCTCAACGCCAAGAGGACCCAAATTCATATATACTCAAGCCTCAATTTGCTTCCTCTTTAGGAAAACAAAAAACAGGATAATCAAATGCGAAAAAATTGCAAGCCTTCGTTTTACAGGACAGAAAAACATAAAACATTTATAAAAATAAAAATCATTGCATTTGCTAAATAAAAATGACATTAAATTTTTCACATGCGAAAGATGCATGTAATAAAATTGGTAGCAAAGCACAATCAAAACCAAATGCCTTCCACCACATCTATTATTTGCTAAGATTGTAACTCTACATAATAAGACAATGACAAAAGAATGCTCATTCAATCTTTTACTCAATATGCAGACAAATACAATACACACAAGATACAATGCAAATACAATACAATACTCAATATGCTCAATCAGTTTTTTACTCAGTCTTTTACTCAATGAAAGATTGAATGTGGAAAATGAAACTTACATTCGAATCGCTGAGAAAAGAGAGAGTTCTGTGAAGGCGAACGATCTTCAGGAAGGTGAACGGTCGCCGATTCGAAGGAATGCGAAGCGTCGCCGGTTCAAAGGAATGCGAAGCGTCGCCGGGAAGTCGAATGGTCGCCGGTTCAAAGGAATGCGAAGGTTCACCGGGAAGTCGAATGGTCACCGATTCAAAGGAAGGCGAAGGGTCGCCGGTTCAAAGGAATGCGAAGCGTCGCCGGGAAGTCGAATGGTCACCGATTCGAAGGAAGGCGAAGGGTCACCGGTTTAAAGGAATGCGAAGCGTCGCTGGGAAGCCGAATGGTCGCCGGTTCGAAGGAATGCGAAGGGTCGCCGTTGAGCTTAATCGGCAACGGTTGGCTCTTAATGGAGCTTCATCAACGACGCTTTGAGCTTCATCGGCAACGGTTTGAGCTTCATCGGCGATGGCTAAGCTTAATCACGACGGTGGGAGCTTAATCGTGACGGTGGGTCTTAAGCTTAATCACAACGGTTTGGCTCTCTGTTTTTTTCTTTTTTGACTGAAATATGGTAGGTGTGTTCTTATGGTTTTTGACTTTCAATATGGAAGCTTTAGTTTTTGTAGCACTAAAAAGTGTCACAGTGAACTTTATAAGAGTTTTTTTTTTTTTAGTAATGCGGTGTGATTTAGTTATTTTATTTGTTTAAACTCTAAAAGCTTTAGAGTTTTTTTTGACCAAAATATGCTTTGAAGAGAGTTTGTGGCTCTGTTGAAAAAAAAACTCTAAAAAATTTTGGTGGATATGCTGGGTATTGAAATTGGGCTTTGACGTCTTTAGTGACGAATTCCAGTTTCGTCACTAAAGACTGGGCTTTGTGAAGATTTTTAGAGACGAAATTCATATTTCGTCACTAAATTATACTTTTAGTGACGAATTATGATTTCGTCACTAAAAACATATAAGTGCACAACTATTATTATTTTTAGTGACGAATATTTTTTGTCACTAATTCTTCCTTATAGTGAGGAAAGGATTTTCGTCACTAATACTATTCATAGTAATACCTACAGTGACAAAATATTTCGTCACTAAAAATTTTAACTTTTAGTGACGAAATATTTCGTCACTATAGATTAATTAAATTCGCGCCAAAATTTCCCTCTATTGGCGCCCATTTTTCAGATCACAATAGTGACGAAATTTATTTTTCGTCACTAAATGTTATAATTTTTTTCATTATTAGTGACGAAATTCATATTTCGTCACTAAAGTTGTATTTTTAGTGACGAAAAATATTTCCTCACTAATTTTCGTCACTAAAAATACATTTGGTTGTAGTGTGGTTTCCTTTCCTTCAGGTGTGCTGGCAAGCAAGGGAGGAGATCTCTACTCCAAAAAAAGAAGGAGGAGAAGATGAAGAAGAGGATCGAGAAGCAGGGCAACATTCGTCGAAGTAGACTCCACATGAGGCCACTTGGCAGCCAGCTGTGCATCACTCCTCCAAATAGATTCCTTGTTGATGGCACCCATGACATAGAAAGGAATAAAGAGAGGAATGGCAACGTGCACGTGTGAGAGGATGCATGTGATAGCTGAAGGAAAGATGATTTTATCACATGTATCAGTGTCCCGATAGATATCTATCATAGATTCTATCATATGTGAAGGAAAATCAATAGAAATATCCTCCATAAGAGAGAGAAGAAAATGAGCATGAGGCTTAGTGATAGTGTTATAGTGTGATCGCGGTGTAGAAACAAAGGTCATCACCATATTAAGGATCTTTAGACTTTTAGCAAACTCAGTTGTGGAGAAATTTAGAGTTTCTCCCCACACCATGGCTTTCTCACAAAATAGTGAGGCCATCTCGTCTCGAGAGATAGAATGGAGACGAATGTGTATAGGGTAGTCCGAACAATCTACCCTAGAGAAGCGTAGTACCTCAGAAATGAACTCTAGG
The DNA here is from genome assembly GCA_036321655.1 of Quercus alba. NCBI lineage: Eukaryota > Viridiplantae > Streptophyta > Magnoliopsida > Fagales > Fagaceae > Quercus > Quercus alba. Next base: position 75,007,210 of record CM070299.1, on the reverse strand, counting down.
GTGACTATGATATGTGTACCTCAGAATACCATAGTAAACCTAGGCATAGAGATACCGATGGTATGAATGTTGGAGTAGACCTCCTAAAAAAACACACCAGGACATCACTTGGGTATCTCACATAGAGAAGCCCAACCTCAAGAGCTAAACACATCGAGAAAAGAAATGTTTGAAAAATCTGACAGAATGACCTGGCGTTTCGAATGAATAGCCCGATCAGAGAAGTTCTCATAGAAGTCCTGTTTGGCCTTCTCATACGGAACCTCAACGAATTAGGAATTGAGGAAGAAGAAGATGAAGAAGAAGAACCACGACATGATATCAGGTTCTTGGAAGGAATAGATTTCTTGGGTGCTATAGACATGAAACTAAACATAGAAAGAAAAGAAAAGAACACAGAAAAAGACAAAGCTCAAGAAAGAAGGAAGCACAATGCATGATAATGCATGAGCATGTTACATGCAAAAATAATTGCATCATGGGCAAAAACTCAATCCAAACTAAGCATTCACATTTTTTAATCAAGCACACAACCTAGAATGCATGAAAACGTTATTATAATGCTAAAGAATGAAATGCATAAGCATGTAAGAACAAATCAACAACAACCAACCCAAAAATTTCACAAATAACTCAAAAACCCAAAAAATTTCCCAAAAACTTGAAAACCTAGTTCTAAATGCACAAAATTGATGAGGAATGAGAAAAAGAAAATATTTAGACCACTTACCAAAGATTAAAGCTTGATTGAAGTCGGAAATATGATAGGAAGAAGGATTTTGGTGAAAAAAAGGTGGTTTGGATCGAGAGAGAAGAGAGAGATATCGAGATATTTGAGTTTGAGCAAAACCGGGTCGGACCTCAGATATATATATAAAAACATAGCTCAATAGTTCAAGAACGTATCAAGAATGAAAACTCGATAGATCGAGAGGTATCGAGGAGGTAGCGGCAGCAAAGAATCTCGATAGATCGAGGAGGTATCGAGCATCTATCGAACAGATAGAGACTCCAAAGAATTGGCTCGATGAATCGAGCTATCTATCGAGAGGTATCGAGAACAAACCCAAAAATCTCGATAGAAGAGACATGTATCAAGGTGCTATTAAGCTTCTATCAAGGAAGAATCGAGCATCTATCGAGAAGCCTAAAACAAGGTTTTTCAAGGAGGAAAACAACACAAGATGGATGCAATCAAGATAGACACCAAAACAAACAACCAAGAAGCATGTTAAGCACTCAAACACATCTTCAACTCTAGATGCAAAGCATTCCTAGAACAAAATGCACTAAACAAGTCTAACCAATTTTATTTTTCAAAAACAAGTTTAAACAATTTAGAAGGCATATACTACCACATGCATTCCTTGTAATGGCCAAATCACATTGTACCTTTACAATAGTATCAAGAGTAGCAAAGAGTACATGTGTAGTATGCAAGACTTTTGTAAGAGAGCATAAACAATTCATTATATGAAGAGAAATGATATAAGAAGACCAATTACATCCACATACAATCATAACTGTTTGATGGGGACTATCACCTTTGAGGTACATCATATAACTCTCACATCTCCTAGAAACACGCTTGCAACCATATTTAAAAGCATTTTGATTCTTTTTGCTATTCAAGTTCTTTGCATAATTTTTTCTTTTAAGCATGTCATGCATGGGCATATAAGAGAGAGAGAAAAGAAATACCCAATTATGTAAGCCAAACATCTTGTTTTTGCTGTGCAAATGCTACACCTTACCGAGCACAGCTTTTATGAATTGCACACAAATGTTTTATGATTGACGAGATTTAGAAATGGTTATTTTAAGCCTTTCTCTTAGGATTTTTTAGCCCTTCCCATCAAAAAGAGTGATTAAGATATGAATGATAATAAAAGATCAATCAAAACATATACACATAAACAAGCCACAAAGCTCACATTGCTTAGTTATGTGTGAAGATGCTCATCAAAGCTATAGGTGCTACAAAGTTGAGAAACTTTGTTTCAACAGCCATCCAAGGTATACAAGTACCAATATACACATACACACTATTTTTGTATTTTCCAATATTTTCCCTTTTTATATTTAAAAGAAACATAAAACAAAGCACTAAAACAAACAAACAAAACATCAAATCAAGAACTAGAAATGCATATGCATGGAGAAAGAAGAGAAGAGAATCACTCCAAGGAAATAAAACACCAATGTTTTGGCGCAGGAATTCAAAGCATCTACCATCCAAGGGTTTAGTGAAAAGATCAGTATTTTGATCATCAGCGTGAATGAACTCAAGAGTGAGAGTACCATCTTCAACCAACTCACGAATAAAGTGATGTCAATGTGTTTGGTACGAGAACGTTGAACAGGATTTTTAGAGATGTCAATGGCACTGGTATTGTCACAATATATAGTGAGATGTTTTTGACAAATACCATAATCAAGAAGAAGTTTTTGCATCCAAAGAGTTGAGTGCAGCAGCTACTAGCAGCATTGTATTTTGCCTCAATAGTAAAGGGAGAAATGGAATTCTGCATCTTACTCATCCATGAGATAAGATTATTGCCTAGATAAAAACACCCACCAGAGGTGCTCTTACGGTCATCAGCATTCCCAACCCAGTCCGCATCAAAATATCCAACTAACACATCATTAGTATCCTTATCATACCAAACTCCAAAATTACTAGTGGACTTAACATATTTGATAATACGCTTTACCACAGTAATATGAGATTCTTTAGGATTAGCTTGATATCTTGCACACACTCCTATACTGTAACTAATGTCAGGTCTACTGATAGGAAGGTAAAGAAGACTACCTATCATGCTTCTATAAAGAGAGGGATCAACACTTTTTCCTAACAAGTCAATAGTGAGTTTCACATTTAGACTCATAGGAGTTCTAACAGTGCTACCCGACTCTAGACCAAACTTCTTCACAAGATTTTTAGCATATTTAGATTGAGAGATGAAAATACCTGAGTCACTTTGTTGAATTTACAAACCAAGGAAGTAGTTCAGTTCTCCAATCATGCTCATCTCGAATTCAATTTGCATCATGCTTGAGAAGGAATGAGCTAGTTCATCTTTTGTAGATCCAAAGATGATATCATCCATATAGACTTGAGCTATAACCAGTTCTCCCTCAACTTTCTTGATGAACAATGTTTGATTAGCTTGTCCCCTTGAAAATCTATTTGACACTAAATATTCAGTGAGACGATCATACCATGCTATAAGTGCTTGCTTAAATCCATAGAGTGCCTTTTTAAGATAAAGCATATGATTTGGAAAGTGTGGATCAACAAATCCCTTGGGCTATGCTACGTAGACTTCCTCTTTGAGAAATCCATTCAAAAATGTACTTTTCACATCCATTTGATATAACTTGAACTTCAAGTGACAGGACAAAGCAAGTAAGACTTGTATGGATTCAATGCGAGCAACAGGAGCAAACGTTTCATCAAAGTCTACTCCTTCAACTTGAGTGTAGCCTTGAGCCACGAGTCTAGCTTTGTTGTGAATGTCGTTCCTTTCCTTATTGGGTTTATTACGAAATATCCATTTGGTGCCAATGATATTCACTCCTTCCAGTCTAGGTAACAGTATCTAAACATCATTCCTTTGAAACTAATGAAGTTCATCATGCATGGCTTCTACCCAGATTTCATCTTGAATAGCATCTTCAACCTTGGCAAGTTCAACTTGAGACAAGTAACATGAATAAGAAACAAATTTATCAACTGTATGCTTTCTTAAGGTTAGTTCATTCATATTTCCCTTGATCGCATCTGGAGGATGATTCAGTCTAATTCTGTATGAGGGTTCTTTTTCCAAGTGATCGTCAGGTTGAAATGATGTAGAAGCGTCTTCTGAGACTTGTATAGCACTAGGTGAGGTAGGAGAAGAAGACTCTTGATCACCTACTTCTTGGTCATTCTCAAGAGTCAAAGGAAGAATGGACTTTGACAATTGATCAACATCTTTTAAGGAATCGAAAGTTAATGCTTCATCTATCACAACATTGATAGTGTCCATGACCTTTCTAGTTCTTTTTTTTAGCACCCTATATGCTTTGCTAGTGGAGGAATATCCAAGAAAGATTCCTTCATTGCTTTGGGAGTCAAACTTTCCCACGTTCTCTCTGTCCTTTAGAATGAAGCAAGTGCTACCAAATATTCTGAAGTACTTTACATTTGATTTTCTTCCTTTCCATGGTTCATATGGAGTCTTCTTTGTACTTGGTCTGAAGTAGACTTGATTCACAATGTGACATGCAAGGTTAACCACCTTACCCCATAGGTCTTTTGCCACATCCTTGTTGTGTATCATAACTCTGGCCATCTCTTGAATAACTCTATTCTTCCTTTCAACTACACCATTCTGTTGAGGAGTGATGGGGGCCGAAAATTCTTAAGCTATGCTAGCCTCTGGACAGAAGGACTCCAGTTAAGAGTTTTCAAATTCTTTGCCATGATCACTTCGAATTTGATTAACTTTCAACCCTTTTTCATTCTACAACCTTTTACACAATGTCTCTGTGTGCTGAGGAGCTTCGGATTTCGATCTTAGGAAAATGACCTAAGTGAATCTGGTGAAGTCATCTACCACCACCATAATATATTTCTTTCCTCCAAGAGATTCTATTCTTGTTAGACGCATAAGGTCAACATAGAGAAGCTTGAGAGATCTTGTAGTGGTTGTCGTCAAGGTGTAATGATGTTGAGTTTTTGTTTGTTTTTGAAGTTGACAAGGTCCACATATAGCATTTAGCACTTTACTAAGTTTAGGCATCCCTAGGACAGCTTCATTCTTCGACACAATTGACAGTTGCTTGTAGCTGGCGTGTCCCATCCTTTGATGCCATAAATCTTCATTTGGCATTCGAACGTTGTTGCACACAATCTCAGCATCAGGAACTAGATCATAGAAATTGTCCAATGTTCGAATCCCACTTATGAGTTGCTCACCTGACTCATTTAGAACCATACATTTTCCTTTTGAGAACAGCACCATAAAGTCTTGATCACAAATTTGACTTATGCTTAATAAATTCACTCTTAGCCCTTCCACATATAACACATTTGCAATATCTGGTAGCCCTGGTAGAGAGATGATTCCCTTTCCCTTTATATGAGATTTGCTTCCATCACCAAAAGTGATATTACCACCTTTCTTGGATTCAAATGTCTTAAGGAGAGTGCGGTCTCCGGTCATGTGTCTTGAGCAACCACTATCAAGATACCATAGACATGTGTTCATCATTTTGAATGCAGAGTGCATCATGAAGCATACTTCGTGCTTATTTGTTGGATCATAAGACATGCTTTTTTCTTTGATTTGATTACCAAGTGGGTTTGCCCTTGCCTTTGTCTTTCTAAGGAGTACACCTTTAAGTGGATACAATTTGAGATAGTCTAGTCTTCTTCTACTCACAAATAAACCTTTTTTTTATAATCATCAAGATAAATTTCAAATACCCTTTTGACTTGCATGTCTTGAGAAACTTAAGCATATTGATGTTAGAAACACAAGAGATATTTGAAGAAAAATATCTTTTCATGCAATTTGATTCCATGAAAATAAAGGTCAATGGATTACACAGCAAAGATTAAAACCTAATCAGAGTGTGCACACTCTGATACCACTAGTTGGGTTACGATAGCTTGACCCCAATTAATTAATTCAATTACCCAAGTTGATTAATTAGGTTAAATTGCATGAAAATCGTGAAGGCACCAACAAATCACCAAATAAACTAAGTGCAACAAAAATTAAATTGATACAGTAATTTGTTGACAAAAAGGGAAAACCTCTCACAAGGCAAAAACTCCACTGAGTAATTTTAAGGTCACCACTCTTCCACTAATCAACAATCAAGCGGTTGCAAGTGTGAGGAATCTTACTACTACCCTAGCCTATCCCAAAATATAAATCTACAGTTGAACCTTCGCTCCAATATCCAATTAAACTTGATCTTGTAGCAGTCTTCTTTCCCTTGATACAAAAATCTCCAATCTGTGACTAACATTTTGCATGAATCCCAATACGTGACTAACTCCAACAACTTGAATGGATGTTATTGGCTGCAAAGTTCTTCACTTCATCAACAATAAAGATTAGGAAGCACTTGGTAACAAAACCTTATGGCGTACAAACGCAGTAGCTCTCACAGAGAAAATAAAGCTCTTGGTCTTTGTATCTGTGTGTGATGGCTCTTAAAAAGCCTTATATATGTCAAGGTTGTGAGAAAAGAAACCGTAAACAAATACATAAACTTTAGCCGAATTACAGATCTGAAAAACTGAAAATCATAATTCTTGATAGATCGAGCTTCTATCGAGCCATCTGTCAAGCTTCTCATTTAGTCTCGATAGTAGTATCTATCGAGTAATCTGTCGAGACTTAATGAAACAACTTTTCTTTACTTGTTTCTTGGATTAATCTTCATCTCTTTAATGTGAATACTTGATATGCTTGAACAACATATTTCTTGATGTATTAAACCCAACTTAGATCTATCCAATTACAAGTAAAGTGCATTTTATCAAAAGATTAGCCAATTTCATAAAATTATGACCCTAACACTTATTTTGAAAAATGCACTAAGCCGCAGCCTAGAACATGGTGTTAGCATTTTCGTTACGAGACAAAAGTTTCGGTCAACTGGATAAAATAGTATTTGTTCTTCTCAATGACAATGGATAAAATTGCAATAATGAGTTGGACTAGGCTTAGTACAATGTGTCGTATAAAATGCATTTTGTAGCTTTTTCTAGATGTCTATTGAATCATCATGTTGTATGTGGATGATGTTAAGCAAATACGTTGTCAGGATAAATTCTAGGATGGTAGAAACATGATAAAAGTCTCACATTTTCTATGTGTTACGAGTTGGGTAAAAGGGGCAATTTGGTTAATCAATTTAATCAATGTCAAAATTAATTAGTTAAAAGTTGGTTAATTTTTGGTGATAATTGGGGTCAAAATGGAATTGATTTTGTATATTTTTAAGACTCGTTTAGATTTATTTTACTAGGATAGCTGGGATTGTTGCTTTATCTTAAACAAGTTTTCTCTTCAATTTTCCAAAATTTATCTACTCCTCTTTCTTCAAACACCACCCCCACCCACCCCCTTGTTGGGGAGATAAACACATTGGAGAACTTTCTTGAATAGAGACACACTTTAACCCAAAAGGCCTAAGCCCAATGGGTATGTGCTCAATTATGTTATATTAACCACTTATTCTTCTCATTTTTATTCAATGTAGGACTTCACTCACACGTGTAACCCAATACCCCCCACCCACCAAGACACACTTACAACAAGGGGGAGGGGTTCAAATTCATGTTCTCCATGTGGAAAGAACCATGAAAAAGCTGTGGAGTTATTATCTTTCTTTGTTATCAAAACATCTCCTACATAGGGTGCGGGTTCAAAACTAGAACAAGATAACACATTGTAGATAAATATACAAAACAATAAAATTAAATTAAATGCAAAAAATAATATGTTTAACAACATCCAGTGTTATAAAACACATTTATTCAGTCATTTCACACATACGTAGAAAGGAAAACAACAGAAAGATTGAGAAGTCGCACTAGGCTGGCCATTGCTAGTAAAGTAACAATAAATATTTTATATGCCAGCATTCTGCAGTGGGCGTTGGACTCACAGTAAGACACCCGCTGCATAGTAGTCCATAAGATTCCTCCTCCTAAAGTAGACGTCGACGTTTCCGAAACCGAAAGAAGGTAGATCGGACTATATCAACAAATAGACGGTACTTCAGCAACACGCATAAGATTGGCACACAAGCAAATAAACCACTGACAACGAAGATTAATGGCAATTCCCGATCTGACCAAAAAGATGCAGAAAATGAAACAATCATGGCGGAAATTGAGATGAAAAGTGAAGCAACTCCAATCATCAACATAACTGGTAAGCACACAAGAAACTCGTTGTATGAATAACGCGAGGTAAGGATGGATAAGAACATTACTAGGGATGTCAATGAGCAAAATAATGCTATTGCACTCGAAACTGAGAAGACCATAAAAAGATTAGGACTATCCTTTAATCCATCATCTTTTGCGGCTGTAAACATTATAAAGCTAATTAGTGTAGCAACCACCATAGAATACTTAGTTGTGTCCATCATCCACTTCTCTCCCTTCGTCCTTAACTCCTCGTGTGTCCTCGCAAATAAAACATATGGTGTTTCTTCGTTTCCATTTTTCATTTGTTTGAACGCAGGTGGTACAACCTTTTCCACCTCCTTCCATTACAAACCATAGGAAATGTCACATGAGAGAATTGTTAGTTTTTTTAGAGACTTTTTAGTCCAAAAACGCTGAAAAGTTTGGGTAGAAATAAAATCTAAGTGGAAATAGGAGTGAACATTCTATGGTTCGACACATACTACTCTAAGAATATAAGTACCTTGAACCATAACATTTCTCGTTGCATTTGAAGAGCTGCCCCTGATACAGCGTTCAGCTTCTCTTTAGGTGCCAATCCTGCAGCTAAATGCAAAATGTTGCCTGTATCTTCAATTTTTGTATTTATTATTAGATCTCCAACAGAACATATCTCTTTAAGTAAATTGAATATGCTTTCATGGCGCTTCTCAACAGCAACATGAAATATGCTTTTACTATTTCTTGTTTTCCATAAAAGATCAAAGTCAAAACGAATAAGCATGATCAAGCACTCAATGTTTCCTGCTTCTGCTGCATCAAACAGAACATGTGGAATCACTGATGGATTCTCAACATCACCTCTGTAAGCCTGAAGACAATTTCCAAATAGTTCATTGGTTTGAGATTGCTTCGAGTCTTCCTGTTTTAACTTCAACCCTGGAATTGACCGTGAAAGAGAAAGTAGCCATACTTCAATGAGAAATAAATATGTTAAAGAATCGAATAGATCTTCTACAGAATAAGAGTGAATGTGCCCCACAAATTTTGTATAAAATAATAAAATCAGTTAAGAAATTTAATCAATCAATAAAAATTTTATCACTAAATTTATCAAGCCAAGATATCTATTACATAGAAAAACATAAAAAGTTACGTGAAATACTCTCTCTCCTTTAAGGAAAAAAAAAATTACCAGAAAACCTCCAAGTAAATTCACTATTATAAAATTAGTTACAATTTCTTCTTGAGTTTTATGCCCAAATTGAGATCCACAACCAATACAATAATATGTTCTCTCTAGGAAATAATAGGAACTCACCCTGGATACAACAACTTTTCGTGGTTGTAGCATCCTAAAAGTACCTCCCTAGAGAACAGAAAAAATTTATCTTCTCTTATGTATGTTTAAGAAATAGAGAAAATCTAATTGTTTTTTTTACTCACATCCACAGATTTTTTTTCTTCTCACTATTGGGACACATTTTCTTGTCTTGATTCACAACATTCATCCAAGCTCCATAAATTATCCTTGATTTATGCACTAATGTGCTTGAAATACCAATTGATCGAGGTTACTTATACCTCATGATCACTAGCCAATCGATCAAGCTTCGAATAACAAAATTCTCAGTTCTACTATTAATGACATTGCAATCTTGGAATTCATGCACTAGGGTTCTAAGACTACTTAAACACTATTTTTCATAGCCATCATCATACGCAAGAAAGACACATTAGAGAGAAGTTTTTGCATGGTAGACTTTTGTGCATCTAGGGTTTTGTATCAAGTTACTTATGGTTCACCATTGAAGCATGTTGCTGTGAAGAACTTTGCACCAACCAATACTGCAATCAAGATGTGGTGTAGTTACTACAATTGTAGGAGATCTGTGCACCTTGAAGTTTACTATGTCAATAGTAGATCCGTGCAAACTATAAAAGTCTACCATTAATAAAAGACAATTGGGTTGGAGTTGAGCTAAAGTTAGTATATTGCACTATAGGTTTTACTTGTAACCGCAAATTTTTGTTAGTGAATTATCTTGGATAGTTGAATTAATCAACTATCCAAGAGAATTAATTAAACTTTACCTGTAATTGAATTAATTAATTATCTTGGATAGTTGATTAATTCAACTAGAGTCAACTTATAACCCAAAATAACTCACAAGGAAACAAAAAACCAAAACCAAAACATAACTCACATGGTCGAGTTTCGCTAACAAATGCAGAAGGATTGCGAGCTAACACATGCAACACAGTCTCTCCGTTCTTTTTTCTAGCGTTAGCAAGATTACGGTTGACCTTCAGCATTTCCATGGCTATTCCTGCATTATTTTATACCAAAAAGAAAATTTCCAAGCAAAAATATTCATGTACGGAGTATTTAGTTACGATTTATTGATAAAGTAAAAAATAATGAGAAGGAACATGTTGATATTTCTTTCAGGAAAGATAAACTAGGCAAAGCATGACATAATCATATGAAAAAGACAAGCAATAGTTTCTTTTGACAACTGTTTTTTCTCCTCATGCACTAGTTTTCCATTAAATAATTAAGATAGAATTCTGTTATGAAAAGTCTCATAATATAAATAAATCAATAACTATCCATATTAAAAAGTTATTATTAGTTTATTAGATACTCCAAATCTCCCTCTCTCTATATATTTATTTATTTATTTATTTGAAATTACAACAATAAAATTTATTTGATAATGCAGTTTCAACACCCCCCCCCCCCCCCCCCCCCCCAAAAAAAAAAAAAGTCATAGTAAAGTTCAACAGAGCTAAAAATTTAAGCTATGAGCTGAAGATGACCGATCAATATATAATCCCATACCAAAATTTCCGGCCCTTCAATGATTTGATACCACATTTAGAAAATGACTGAAATTGAGTAACTTTTTCCTCATTTAGAAATTAATTGAATGCCTTAGAGCATTCGCACCTGGTATTTTCAAACTATTTTATATTACCATCTCAAAAGCTATTTTATCTATTATATTATACCATTTTACAATACACCCATTATCCCAAATTCTATTTTATTATATCACTCATTAAAGTAATTTATACTACCCAACAAAATAATATAATTCAATCTCTCTCTCTCTTCTCCCCCATCTCTCTCTTTAACCACCAATCATCACCACACACAAAACCTACAACCCACCAAATTACCCACACAACCCACAACCACCACCACCAACCCAACCCATCGCCATCAAGCCAAACACAACCCAACCCACTGCCACCAAGCCAAACCCAACCCAACCCAACCCAACCCCACCCACCACCACTACCACCACCACCATCAACCCACTACCCACACCACCATCAAATTACCCACCACCCACACCACAACCACCAACCCACAAAAACCACAACCACCAAACCAAAGAACAATGAAACCCAGCTACCCACACCACCAAAAATTAAAAACCTATCCATCAATCCATGAAACCCAGCCACCCACACCACCAAAAATGAAACCCATCCATTGATCCATGAAATTCATACCTCCAAAAATGAAACCTTGCCACTAAAAATGAAACCCACACCATGAATGAGGAAACCCAGCCACCAATCCATAAGTCCCATGCCACATCTCCACCATGGAGGCTTGATTCAAAAAAAAAAAAAAAAGAGGTGAGAGAGAAAGAAAGGGATGAGAGATCAGGGAGAGGAAGATGAAGAGGGAGACGAAGAGGGAAACCCATGCTACCACCATCGATGACAACTAGAGTTGTAAACGAACCAAGCCATTCATGAACAACTTAGACTCAGTTCAATAAAAAGCTCGTTCATGTTCATTTGTTTATAAATAAGCCAAGTCTGGGCCTTAGTTTTAGACTTGTTTGATAAACAAACTGAGCTTAGGCAAAAAAAAATTATTCGTGAACAATAGGGCTTGATACAAAACATGTCGAGCTTAGGCTCGTTTATAGCTTGATATATATTTACTAAATAAACTCATTACTATGACATTACACATGTTTTGGAATGTTAATTTATAGCTCGTTTATTCATATATGTTTTGGAATGTTAATTTATTTAGATTTGTGAAGATTATAGTTGCATGAATAACAAATATAGATGTAAAAATTGTATTATAAACAATTATACTCAAGCTATAGAGAATGAATGATGAATGGATGGATTTAATTATGTAAAATTGTAATTTGAACAATTTCTAATCACGGGTAGAATTAGAAGCATGATAAAATGAGTATATATATATATATATTGTTTACATGATTTTTGGTGATCTAAGCATTTGATAATGCAATTTTTTGGATCCCAAGCTACAAAGCTTAACTTAAGCTTGAGTTTGAATTTGATATTAAGCTCAAGCTTGGTTTAACTAATTAATCAAACAAGCTAAGCCGAGCTCAAGCTTTTTGACATTCTCACGAGCTTGAGTTCAAATATTGTTTTTAGATTTGTCTCAATGTCGAGCCAAACTTGAGCATTTGATTTTTATTGACAAGCCAAGCTCAAACAGGCACTACTCGGCAAAGCTTGACTCATTTACAGCCCTAAATTGACAACCCACGCCCACGCCTACCTCCACCACTGCCACCACCACAGGGGATTTTGGGTTTGTGAAAATGGGTTTCGGGTTTAAAGAGAGGAGAGAGCAAACTAAGAACCAGAGTAAGAGAGAAGAGAAGGAAGACAAAGAAAATGAAAGAAAGAGAGAAAAAAGTAATAAATAGAGAAAGAAAAGAGAGAATATAATAATAATAATAATAATAATAATAATTTATACAAGCTAGCTTGCTACAGTGTCATCATACATTTAGGATGACATTGTAGCACAACTGCAAATTTTTTTGCAATTGCAAGACTTTGCAAGACCGGGTAATGAGAGTTTCTGGGACTCTTATGCTAAATTGAACCAACATATGGCATTTGCAAGACCCAATGTGAATGCTCTAAGATTGTGTTAATTTAACAGCACCATCTTCAATGTTTGAACCATGATTAACGTTTTGAACTTCAAATTCTAGAATGACAAAATCAGACAGTTATGACCCCACTCCCAAAAAAACATGATAATTACTTATGCTTACCGTATAAGCCACCCTCGACACAAGTGATAAATAGTTTAGCTTGTTCATTTTCATCCCACCCGCAAACTATCTCTTTAGTTTTGGAATAAAGAAACTGCACCATTTGACTGTGTCCTAATGAAGCAGCCATAATGATTGGTTTCTCCCCACTACCTAGGTTTGGCAGATCAGGATTTTTCTCTAGCATCACCTTGGCAATTTTCACATTTCCAGCTGCAGCAGCGTAGGTCAAGGCAGTGTTCCCAACATTGTTTTCAGCTGTTAGGTTTTCTCTACTTAATCTATTCACTAAATTCTTCACAAAGTCTTCCTGGTTTGCTGCAGCAGCTATATGAAGAGTGGTTTCTCCTTTATTTGTAATTTTTCTTTGAATATTTGGCATGTCTTTAATAGATTTCCAGTCACCATTCAGCGCAGCCAGATAAAGCTCCCTACGCTCTGCACTGACTGCTTCATCTATAAGAGGAAATTCTTCTGACCAATTAGTAAAGTTTCGTAGTGCAAGTATTTCATAGAATGAAAAATATTGTTTCACACTAGTTCACATTCACTATTATACACACATATATACAATTGATATGAAAATGTTCCCATTTTAACATATAAATTAGATGTGAAAAAAGAGATGTGAAACAGTAGATGTGTGATAATCAAAACCATTCATAAAATAAAAATTTATGCCTTATTTTAGTTTTCTATTTTGGGAAATGTCTATTACACAAACAGTACACATGCTGAATGTTTTCAACTAAGATCAAGACAAATGATTTCTGAGTAAAAGTGGTGAGTGTGTATACTTTATGTGTGAGTGTGTGAAATAGACATATTGCTCGTTCTATTTTATACTCCAACAGCAACTACAATATTTATACATAAATATAAGTTATAAAATGTAGTATTATATAATGAAAAAGAAATCATATATGAGAAGTTTTTAGTAGATGGAATATAAAATGGAACACTTATAATGGAACATAGGATTTTCATTATGTTGGCCAAGAATTTTGTAATTCAACTATCACTTTTAGTGTTTCTAATAGAAACATCAAGGATTTCAAATCTATCCACCCAACAATCAAATTATCATATTTATATATATATATATATATATATATATATATATATTTGTTTATATATTTATTTTTGTTAGAGATATGTTGGCCATACAGAGAATGTATTCTTTATATAATTGATGATGGCTAACTTTGGTGATATCTTAGCCAATATCTATTTCGTTAAGAACTCATTGAATGTCCACACTATTAACCGATGGCAAAGTAAAATATTTACCGTCGTTTGAATTGAAATCCTTTGTCTTCATTTCAACTAATCAATTGGCTTTTGTGTACCTGAAAAAGGAAGATTTCAGTATTACGTATAAATCATTAAATTGTGAGATGCACGACGAAATCTATGTTCAAGTGTTTTATACATACATGCATACATATATATATATAGTGCAAAAACCAAAAAGTCAGAAAAGATAAATAAGAAAGAAAAAGAAGTGTTTGATTTGATTTGGACTAAGTATTAAGGTAATTATTGACAATGAGAATTGGGGAAATTTAAAAAATAATAATAAAAATAAAAAAATTATAAAAATGAAATATATATTCATGTTGGACTTAGCTTTAGTTTAGGACGCGTTCCCATTTAGACCAAATCTAAAGCAACGTAAACTAAACTATTGCACAATAGAAAATTTATAACATTTTCTATTAATATTTATTATTACTATTATTATACAAATAATAGTTGGACAAACTAAAATTGATGGATAATAATATTAAATGATTTTCTTTCCTTCATTTGTTTCAAATAAACTTATGTTTATTTTATAAGTAGTTATTTTATATTTTCAAATATATATTCAAATATTATGTATATCATATATAAATTTGGTAAAATGTTAATTCACATCTAGTTGTTCTTACTTGTACTCGAATCTTATATATAATACATATGTATGAATTTACAAGCTAATTATTATAATGATTTGTACTTTTGCAAAATTAGCACAACAAACACAAAGAATTTTAATCTTCTTTTCTTAATTTGGTGAAAGAATCCCAGGCCTTTTTTGCGAATTATTTGTCAAAATAGAACTATTTGAAATTTCATTGAAGAAATAACGTGTTTTAAAACTCGTCTCTTTAAGGTTTGAACATGAAATGATACGAGTTTCATGTGAATCAGCTGATTAGGCTGATGTCGATGGTTTTTTTCTTTTTTCTATTTTTTTTTACGAGATCAATAGGTGCACCGTGCACCTATTGATCTCGTAGGCAAGAGACAAAAGCATTAAATAGATCTCAGGGCATGTGTTTAATTATTAGGTTTGAGTCTTAATCTTTTTCTTTTTTTTTTTTTTTAAGAGAAATTTTTTAGTCTTAACTGGAATAAAAGTTAACAAACATAACCTTTTCAAATCCCCAAAAAAAAAAAAAAAAATCCCAAACGAAAGCTGGTAAATTGTAGATTGGAGACAATAAAGTAGGATTAGTGGGTTGCACAATAAGTTGTGAAAAGAGTAAAGCCTATAGTATTTTATATTTCATCGAAGTTGATGGTTTTTTAGACCCCTTACACAATTGGATTAACCTAGATAATTAATCAAGTTGTTACATAGTCTAAATTCCAAATCTAGGTTATCACAATCAAACAATCATATCATGCACAGCAGTGGAAAAATAAATAACACAATGATATGATCACCCAGGAAACCAAACCGGTAAAAACCTGAGGAGGATTTAACCTAGCTATCCTCAAGGTAAACCTGAATCCACTATGAAAGAATCGTAGTTGTTCAACAGAACTTAGACCACTAACATCCTATCGCTACCCACCAGTAGAAACTTACTGACACGACCACGTGCAAACTCCGAAACCACGGACTCCTTCTTTCTTGGATTCTCCAGCAAGTACAAGTACACCCGCTTGTGTTTCTTTAAGCTCTTATGGCAGTAACTGAATGATCATCAAGTTCTTAAAGAAATCTCCTTCTTGATAATCTTAAACTTGTGTAAAGGAAAACTCCTCACAAATCTCACAAAAAATTTACACAAACAGCAAATATGAGCCACCTTAGAGAGCTCTTGGGTACAAAACCCTAGAACAATAAAAGAGGCACAAGATGCACTCTAATCTCTCTAAACGGCACTCAAAAACGTTTTAGGGTTTCCCTTATATATAGGAGTGTTTTACTTGAACCCTAATACGTTTAAGTAGAGTTTGGGCTGAACTAGAATTCTGCAGAAAAATAAATCTGCACGTGGTTTGATCGATCGAATCTAATTTTTGATCAATCGAGCCTTGCAGATTTAGTCCAATAAATTCTGCAATCACTCAATTCCAATTTTACAAATAAACATACTTTGAGCAAGTCTAAACCTAGACTCTATGTTTTGATCATGGTTTGCCAACATAATACAAATTGAAGTTCTAATATATTAGTTCCTAATTTCTTAGAACCTAACAGAAGTTTTTTTTTTTTTTTTTTTAAATAGAGTTTCAATCTATGACATTTGTTTTTGTGATTCTTACTCTTTATCATCAATCCAAAACATTAATTAGTTTTTTGTATATGTGTGGATTGAATTTTAAATATCTTATTCAATCATCAAAAACTTTATCAATTAGGTTAACTGAAACCTACATATTTTATCAAAGTTATGTCACTTGACTTGCAATATAAAGTAAATAAAATTTTAGGAAGATTAGTGTATTTACTTTTTCATAAGTTATCGAATTATTTTTAACAGTTAATAAAATGAAAAGAATATATTTTTATTCCCAAACATTTTTTAAAATATTTTTTTTTTCTTTTTATCACAAAAAATTCTTATCTCAAATGTTTAAAACAAAGAACGTTTAAGACCAACACAAATATTAATGCAACTAGTCTTCTTTGACCATATCATTTGCCACAACTTGATGATATGATCGATTGTAATCATCATTTTTTCTCCACCACTCATAGTGGACCACATCAAAATTGTGGCAAAAGTTGTGTCTTTAAAGTTTCTCTTAATTATTATGTAAGGATTCAGAAAAAGCGCTAACTTTGCATTATACTAAAAAAGAGTAGTCACAATTGGGGCTTTTATAATTGTTAATAGTATTAATCACCCAAAATATACCCAATGTAGAACTCATCCAAACCCGTACACCCACACTCACACAATATCCAATCAAATTTGGGGCATCACAGTGAGGCCCAAATTTGATATTTTCCACTTTCACAATTGATACAATAAGTTTAGGTGCACATATTTTTTTCACAACTAGTGACATGACATGTTTTGATTGATGCATAATAAAAAAGTACATGTAGTTTACCCTAATAAAGTAAATGTGACTATAATCAAAACAGGTCAACAATCGTAAGAAATACTATGTCACTAAATAAATATTAGTAAATTTCTTATTTTATTATTTTTTATATAGCTTCGAGTTTTTTTTCCCCCCCTTAAATGCTCAAATGTATTTTCTAAAATTTGGCCACTAAAAAAATTTAAATTCTGGTCCTGTCCTCTTATCAATAGTATATATGAAAGCTGCGAAATATTAAAAACACCAAGATGATATAGTGCAACAAAACCTCGTACATATTTTAGTCCAACAAAATAACAAAATATGAAAGAAGAAAGACATCAGGGGAAATAAAAGAAGTGAATGCATGCATACATGACATATCTACCTGAAGAATGATTTAAGTTCAAGTGGATTAAGGAGCTTTCCTCAGGATAGACCAGCAAATGTTGTCAATACTTGAAGGCAATTCCTCTATACTAGAAGTGTGGAATTAATTGTTGGTTGAAGACTTGGAGGGAAGAAAAGTTTGAGAAATAATGGAATGTCGGGTGTTCGCAATGCCCAAATGTGCTTAAATCGTAGGTATAGTTTGTATTCATTATTTGTTTGTACGTGATTGTCGTATGCAGTTGGAAGGAAGCATTTTGTCAAATCCGTGTTGCTAGGGGCCGCGGAGCTACACACATGGGGGCGGGGGCATGGGCCCCCAAAATTTTAAAAAAATTATTTTGTGTGTATATATATTATATATATATATATAATTATTTTAACATTTTGAAAATTTAGCCTACAAAAATAGGAGTTGATCTCTCCCAAATATTTGAATTAGTTCAATGATGCTCTTAAAAAAAATTGTTTAATAGTTGTAGAAATAATACTTTATTTTTCTCAATTTCATTTTTTATTGTAAAATATGCTTTTATATTTGTTAAATTTTTTATAAAGTTCGGCGTCAAATATGTTTGAATTTATGTTTTTCAATTCATAATGTGGCAATTAAACAAGTCATTAAATCTTGTAACTAAAATTACACATAAAATATCTCTTTAGTTGTTATATAATAGGTTAGAACAAGATAGATCCATACATGTTTGGATCCAAACCTTCTTCCACGTTTTGGATGATGTGTGTTTTTCAAAATTTAATTAGTTCAGTTGAAATACTTTTTACTCACTTCGGTATATAATTTGAAACAAACATAATTTTGATAGAAAATACTAAGCTTTTTTTTTGGGGGGTGGGGGGGGGGGGGGGAGGGGAAGTATGTGTGTGTGCATGCACATGCACAAGAGTTTGTGTGTGTGCGAGGGGTTGTCTTGACTAATATATTAGTGTCACAACTCGGACCCTCAAACAAAAATTCGTAGTTCTACCATTGCTTGTTGCTAGTTTTTAATCTTGATTTATCACATTGGAAACTATTTTGTAGTCATTTGGAAAGAACATTGGCCAAAATATTATTTTGGTCTTTATATTTTAAGGTCAAAGTCAATTTGGTCTTTGTATGTTAGTAGTAGTCAATTAGGTCCTTACCATTAACTTATTAACGAAAAATGCTTATATGACACACGACGTGTACAGTTGGCACATTTAAAGCTAACATGGCTACTAAAATAATAATAAAATATTTATTTAATATTTAGAAATTCCACATTAGGAAAAAAAACAGGTCAGCATTTAAAAATAAGCTTTTTTTCTTTTAACCAAAATTTTAATATTTTAATATTTACTTTTTCCATTTAATATTTTCTACAATTTCCCAAAAACCAGACATATCTAAGTTCATTTAAAACATCTTGGTTAAATTACAAATTACACCCCTAAAATTTGGGAGTGTTTAAATCTCTAATAGCATGATTTTGCTTTTTATCCTTTTGATTACGATCGTGGAAAATAAAATGAGCTTGTTCTGTTGAGCTTAAGATTTGAAATCATATCAAGAATGTTATCGTTTGTGGGTTTTGTTAGCATTTAAATGACTTTATATATTTGGTTTTGACTGTATTTCAATTATTCTAATTTCACTTGTGAATGACGTTAGTCTTGGTTTCTATGTTTTTTTTTTTTTTTTTTCAATATTATTTTATTAATTTAAAGGTATTGTTAGAGTTTCTATGTTTTTTTTTTTTTTTCAATATTATTTTATTAATTTAAAGGTATTGTTAGAGAAATGCTGACATAGTAAAATATGGACCCTTAAAAAGAAGGGTTGACTAAAATTTAAAGAAATATATTTTGTAGAATACTTTAGAAACTCTATAATAAAATGTGTACATTAATACATACAATTATAGATGTGTACCAGTGTATGAAAAAGAAGGCGAGAGAATATTTACTGATTCTCCAAACAGGGAATGTAAAAATGATATTCCATTCAGAGCATATCAGGGAATGCAAAACCCATTAAAATGCAAAATGCATTCCCATAAACACAAAAATAGACAAATCATCCCTTCATTCAAGAATGCATAATACAAACAATTTTACAATTTGCTACCGTAAGATCTAATTATAGCAAGATTTTTTTTTTCGATGTTTCTTTTTTCTTCTAATTTTTGCAAATTCTGGGTTTTTTAAGTTTTTAAAAACTAAATGAATTCGTACACTCAAAATTTTGGCATGTCAGTTTTTTTTTTTTTTTTTTTTAATAATTGATGTGGCACCATTTTTTTGAGATTTTGTTAATTAATGAATGACATGAAATAATCTTGACCATTTATTATAAATAAAAGATTAAGATTAAAAGAGCTCTACCCGGTAGTGTACTCTAAAAATTATAGAAATCTCTTCTTTTTTTTCTTCTTTTTTTCTTTTTTGAGACACAAACACACCCACAAATAAGAGAGAGGGAAAAAAATTCTAACACAAAGGCACGCCACAATTCCACTCAAAAACCATGGTAACTTTTAGGGAAGGGTGGTGCAATATAGAGATATCTTGATCTCTCAAATCACTCCCATCAGTTTTGTTACAGTTTCTTGGTGGTAGAAGCGACGAGATCCACTGAGAATGCATGGTGTGCAATATCAGTATTTGTCTGAATGTTAGGCTAGCCATATACTCCTATTAGAGAATGCAAAAATGATGTTCCATTTAACATTTAAGGTATCAATAGTGATAGAGCTCAAGGTTTGAATAGGTGTTTTAGGATGAGAGTAATCCTACATACACAATGTAAGGATCTAATTTTTATATATTGCCATATCCGAAATTAAAATACATTTTATATACCTTTGAGTCTTAGTTATTAAGTGTTTCAAGAAGTACATCTTTTTCTAAACAAGTGGTATTATTGAAAATAGAAGATTGCATAAGAAAAGCTGAAATTGTAAGGTGATCTAAAATTCATTTGGTGAGGTTTTGTCCACAAGGATTTTTTTTCCATCATGATCAAATTGTCTTGTCAAACTTATTTTGCTCTACACTTAATTTATTATTGTGATTTGATTGTACTTTAATTGGATTTACATTGGGTAATTGAATAATTAACTATGATCAATCTATAACCCAACATATAAAAAATTTGACAATATTTTTCACAC
This sequence comes from Quercus alba, assembly GCA_036321655.1. NCBI lineage: Eukaryota > Viridiplantae > Streptophyta > Magnoliopsida > Fagales > Fagaceae > Quercus > Quercus alba. Next base: position 74,986,349 of record CM070299.1, on the reverse strand, counting down.
CAGTTGAATACACAAGATTTTATCGATTTTTATCTAAACTCAGTACTAATATCACATTTTTATCTACAACTAACAATCTATAACATCAGCCGATTAAACTATAGGTCCGTTTGAATAGAATTTATTTTACTGAAATTGAAAACTGAAAATACTGTAGCTGTGTGAATAGTGCCGTGAGACCCATTTTTAATGAAAAAGTTGCTGAAAATTGAAATTTATTGAAAAGTCAAAACATGTGGCTGAAGAAAAAAAAAAAAGGCAAACGTGGATCCGCAAATGCAGATCCAAACAGATACTATGGTGTCATTTGGATTGCGCTGAAAGTTGCGTCTGCATCTGTGTCCCTTGTTTTTTTTTTCTTTCATTTCCCGCATTTTGTTGAAAGGCAGGGGGCAATTATCACTATAGCAGTACTGTTCATGGGACCCATAGCCACTTTATTCAGGAAAAAAAAAATTAAAAATGGGTCTCACGGCACTATTCACACATTTAAAAATTATTTTGCTAGAGTGTTTTCAGTTTCAGTAACAATAAGTTCAATCCAAACGAAAGAGCACCATTTTGGCGGGAATACGGTTGTTTTTTTTCTATTCAAATAATGCATCTTCCTGATTTTTTACTACTCCTCGGAAACGTACATAAGAATAGGAATATTTTAAGGTAAAGCTATAAAACCGCCTTATTCATAATGCAAAGTTGCAAACACCCCTTTTTTTTTCTTTTTTTCTTTTTTCTTTTTTTTTTTGAGAATCATGTTGCAAACAACTAGGGCAGTGTATATATATTTAAATACTTCGTTTCAGTCTATTCCAGTTAAGTTAACTGATAAAGTTTCTAATAGTTAAATTAAACTCCAAATCTCTATAATGAAATATATAAAAACCTTTGTTTCGATTCATGCAAGACGGCTTGTTATGAGAAAAAAGACAACTCTTAAATCACGTGGAGCGAGACAATTTTTCTTTTTCTTTTTCAAAGAAAAAGACCGATTGTAACCTGCCTCACGTAATACTATTATCATGATGAGATGAACTTTTTTTTTTTTTTTGAGAAAATAATAATACTTATTAGAACACACAAATACGAAAGTAGTATATAGAGTTTTTTAAATAAACTTATAATATATTACATAATCAGAGTACTACTATAAAAGGGCATAACCTTTGCAGTAGTGATAAGATGAACTTTAATACTTAATGTTAACGTAATGTTACGAGAGATGTAAGTTGCAGTAGTAGTCTAGAAACTTTTTATTAGTTTAGAAACTTTTATTAAAATAAAATAAAATAAAATAAAATAAAACTATTTATATATTTCATAAATATGATATCAAAATTTTTCTAAAATGATCTATTAACAAAAGTTATACGGGCACCCATTAATCGAACCTTTCAAATTGTACAAACCTTTCAAGAAATTTGAGATAATGAAATTTCATCCTAAACCTTAAAGAGAATGGTATTTCTTTCCTTTGAATTTTGAGGAAATCAATACACTAATAATTTTATTTACTATTTTTGTTAATACAACAAAGAGAATGATGTTTATTCTTTTAGTTATTCTTATAGTTTATGAAATTTAATTTTATTAAATATATACTTCAGTAAATTTTGACAAATTAAAGTAGATGGACCTGATATATAATACTTTGAATTACCAATTTTTATTAAACTTATCTCAAACAGATATTTGTGTCTTCTCGAGATTATTATGGATTTCCTCTTGAAAATATGTGTTCCCTTAACACTACATGCGGTTTTCCAATATACTAAGATTTTGACAACTAGATTAAGATCTCACTCTTGATATATTAAAACAACCCATATTTTTAATGATTGAGCTAATAATAATCTTAGGATTAAGAGTCTAAAAAAATAGAAGTTGTGAGATTTATTATTTAGGTGACAGTTATTAATAGAATAATAAATCTCACAGCGATCTAGTTTTATGTATCTTGCACACTTAATACACACAAGTATATCAACTAGAAGTCTCTACTTTCATGACCAAGATAAATCATGTTAGTCAATATTTTTGGGTTATAGATTGACCCCGGTTAATTAATTCAATTATCCAAGTTGATTAATTATGTCAAATTACATACAAATCATGGAGGCACCAACATATTACCAAATAAGCTAGGTGCAACAGAAAATAAATAAACATGGTGATTTGTTGACTATTTGTTCGTTTAGACCCCTTAAAGCAAATTGTTTAACCTAATATATTAACCAAGTGACTACTTAGATTAATTATTCAGATCTAGGTTAAACACAAATAAATTATATCATGCAAAGCAGCAGAAAATAAATAACACCACAATATGATGACCTAGGAAAACCGAAGAAACTAACTGTTTCAAGGTAAAAACCTGGGGAGGATTTGAACTAGCTATCCTTAAGGTAAAGTAAATCCACTATAAGGTAATTGAAGTTTATACAATCAGATTTAACCCTAAATCTATTGCTACCTCATGTAGTAACTTACTAACACGACCACATGCGAGCTTTGAATCCACAAACTCCTTCTTTTCTTGGATTTACACCAACACAAGCACCCTTGCAGTTGCTTGTGACTTTGAAATCCCACTCAAAGGTTTCAGATCACCATCAGTAATGATCTTCATGCAACAACTATGTTCTACCAATGCTTGATTGTAGATCTTGCTCCAATAGAGTCTTGTGTAGTTAGAAGGTACAAAACCTCTCAGGTCTCACAAAGAGTAACACAAAAGTCTTCCAAAAGTTTGAAAAATGTAGCTAGGGTTTCCCTTTTATATGTAGAGAAGTTTGAATGAAAGCCTAAACGTTTTCACGAGCTTGGGCCTGGTTTAAAATGATAGGCCAAGAATGTCTTAACCCCTTTGGTAAATTAATCAATTAATTAGCCAAGTCAAATTAATTAGATTCAATTTCATACAATAAGCGTGGTAGCACAAACAAAACACTAACTAAGTTAAATGCGGCGGAAAATAAATTTGACACAGGTAATTTGTTTACGAATGGGGAAAACCATTAAGGCAAAACCCCACCAAGTGAATTTAAGGTCACCACTCCCGAGAATCCACTATTATCAAAACAAGCGGTTACAAATAAAAGGAATCTCAGTACTTAATACCAACCTACAGTTGAACCCTTACCCCAATACCCAATTGGACTTGTAATGTAGCGGCAGTCTCTCCTTTCAATGCACAAATCCCAGTACGTGACTAACCAATGATGCACAAATCCTAGTACGTGACTAACACACCAACTTAAGGAAGATGTTGGCAGCAAAGTTCTTCAGTTCATCCAATAATGAAGATCAAGAAGCTCCTTAGTTACAAAACCCTTCACGTAAAGACACGGTAGCTTCTAGAGAGAGAAAGATGAACTAGGGCAAATTGTCTTTGGTCATAATATGCATGTATAATCACTTTGCATCAAGTTGCATCTTCATGTGACGACCCTTAAAATAATCCTTATATATGTCTAGGGTTGTGAGAAAAGAAACCCTACACAAATACACATGGATATGCGTGAAATCAAATCTGAAAATTCTAATTTTGTAATTCTCGACAGATACAGTTTCCATCAAGCTACTGTTGAGCTTCAACATTAGTCCTCAATAAATATGATTCTGTCGAGCTATCTGTCGAGCTTTAATGAATAGCACTTCTTCAATTGTTTCTTGGACAGATTTGTATGGCTTCAATACTAAACTTGAACTCTTGTTCCTTGAAGTACTAAACTCATCCTAGATCTACCTAATTATAAGTAAAGTGCGTTTTGTTAAAGGATTAGCTAATCTACATCACATATGTTTCTAACACTTTCCACATATGCCCTAACTATCTTCTCCTTTGGCAATCTATGACAAAACCACAACAAACAAATTAATCATGAGAGAAGTCTTAAATCACTAAACTCATAATCACTTGTTAAATTACAAGAAAATCTAATCTTAACACAAACTCTTGAAAAACATAGCAAGAAGAGAGTTCATGGCTTGGTAGATTTTCACAACCTGTCTTTCTAAAACACTATAAACAAAACTCATCAAGGCATCTTAATGTAAAATAGAAATAAAGATTGCATACATAAAGAAACATGTGTATAAAGAGAGAAAAGAAACAACACATGGAGAGATAGGTGAAGAAACATACATCATCATATATATATATATATATATGAAAATAAATACAATATATGCCATAAATAAATGGTCACAAAACCAGTGTACAAAAGGATAATGTAACTAAAGAGAAAGAAAAAAAAAAGTACATAAAATCCTCACTACATCCCTCAAAAATCTAACACTCCCCCTAAAAAAAAATATGCTAACTCTCCCCTTAAATACAAGACTACTCTCAGCATCCCCAAAACTACTCCCCCTTTTAGTCACAAATGACAAAGGATAAGTCACTAAAAGGTCGTCACCTCATCATCACTAGCAAAGCTAGCATTCTCATCCTCATCATCAGCACCATCATCGCCATCCTCATCTACTGAAGCCTCCGGAGAAGGAGAGGGAGAAACGGCGAAACCACCGAGGCGAGCCTGTCATCGTGCAATATGACTGACATGGGTGTTCACCTGACACAACTCATCACTGAAAGTGTTAAGGCGAGCATCCATGTTCTGAAGTTGCGCCATGATGGCCTCAAGAGTCACACCACCATTTGAGTAAGAAGGAGTGGGGGTGGAAGGAACAATAAGAGCTGCATGGTTAGTTGTCTCCATCCGTGACCGCTTCGGTCGAAGCTGGGCCTTGCTCTGCCGAACAGAAGCTGCGCTAATGGCACCCATAACAGTGAAACAGGGAGAATCAGGAATAGGGATAGAAAAATGGCGAAGAATCTACATGATAACCAAAGGAAAAATGAGTTTATCACAGGTCGCCGTATCTTGATAAACATCAATGATGGAAGTGATGAAGTGAATGGGGAAGTCTATAGAAAGATCCCCTAAGAGGGACAACAAAATGTGATAGAGTTATAGTGAAACAGTAGAGTAAGAACAAATGTCATCACCATATTAAGGAATCTCAGACCTTTTGCAAAGCCCGAGCATGGGGTGTTTTGACCCTCACCCTATACAGAAGGTCTCGCAGAAATGACACAGAAGCTCTTCTTTGGACGCAGTCCTCAGACGCTAACAATTGGGGTAATCAGGATGCGATACCCTCAAGACATGTAGTATCTCGAATATAAGATCCGAAGTGACTACGATACGTGTACCTCTAAATGTTGTGGCAAACTGAGGTACAGAGGTGTCGATACCATGTATATTGGAATAAAACTTCTGAATAAACATGGTAGGGCACCTCAAGGGTATCTCTCAAAGAGATTCCCATCCCTAAGTCCGAATGACACCAGGTAGAGGAGTTTCAGAAAAGTCTGACAAAAATGACATGACACTCTAGATGAATGCCACATTGCTGAAAGTTCTCAAGGAAGTCCTACTGAGCCTTCCCATGACAAAACCAAACGTGAAGAGGGGGTGTATCAGAAGAAAAAGACCCAAAACCAAGAGGGTTCCGAGTCGGAGTAGATTTGTACTTGGGTGCCATGCACAATCTATCTGATAGAGAGAGAGGGAGAAAAAGGAAACACATCACAAACAGAAGCAAATAGAAAGAAAAGAGAGGATACGTATGCATGAAATAGGCATAAACATGTGATGTGCAAAGATAAATACATCATGGGTAAAAACAAAATCCAAACCTACCAGCACACATCAACAATAAACAAGCACACATCTAAACGTATGAAACATTGTTATAATGCTAATTAATGAAATGCAATGCATGATCATATGTCATCAAATTCACAAAACCAAACCCAAAAGTTTCAAGAAAAACTCGAAAACCCCCAAAAATTTTGGAAAACCCCAAAATCTAGGTCTAAAATGCATGAATGCATGAAAAGGGAGAAGATTAGAAGACTTACCAAGAGTTTTGATCTTGATCTAGGCCGAAAAATCAATGATTGAGGAGATTTGAGAGTGACAAAGAGTTTTGGGTCAAGAGAGAAAGTTTTCTATCAAGAGAGAAGTGAGAAAATGAAAACCAAATCGCACCTCAACTATATATAGAAAAAAGCAACTTGATGGATCAAGGAGCTATCGAGATCTATCGAGCACTAAATCTCGACAGAAGTGAAATTGTCGACGATAAAAATACCTTGATGGATCGAGAAGCAGTCGAGAATCTATCAGCCAAACAGAAAGTTTCTTGACGAATCGAGAAGCTGTCGAGAAGCTATCGAGACAGATTCTAGAAAGCTCGATGGATTGAAATTGCGCTAACTTCTATTGAGAAAAGAAGAAGAAGGGGCTCGATAAATGTGATATCAAGGATCTTTCGAGAAGCTGTTGAGCTTGAAGAAAATGAGTTTTTCAAAGAGGGGAAAAACACATAGAGATTAATGCAACAAGCAAGCTACTCAAACATAGATCCGATCAGCATATTAAGCTTTCAAAAATATCCCTCAACAAAAAATAAAAAGTATTCATGATTCAAAACACACACACACACACTAAACAAGTCTAACCAATTTTATATTTCAAAAACAAGTTATGACAGTTTAGTGAGCATACATTAACACATGTATTCCTTGTGATGGCTAAATCACATTGTCCTTGTACATGTATCAAAAGTAGCAAAGAATTTTGCATGTTGTGTGTGAAAACATAGCAAGAGTGCATAAGTGTCTCATATTATGACAATTTGATATATGAGAAAATCACATACACTCACACACAATCATGACTATTAGGACATATGTAATTCACTTGTTAGGAACATATGTAATCCTTTGACAAAACGTATTTTACTTGTAATTGGGTAGATCTAGGTATTTTTAATATTTCAAGAAACTGTGTTTCAAGATCAAGTATGTCTAAGAAACAAGCTGAGAAGTGCAAGTTCATTAAAGCTCAACAGCTAGCATGTGTCGAGGTTTAAGAAGCGATTCAGCCCGTGTGCTCGACACCTGCTTAACAGCTACTCGATACCTCTATCTGTCGAGGTTTAAGAAAGAATCAAAAATTCTGATTTGTTTTCTTGGAATCTATGAATGTGTCTTTAGGACTTCTTTTCTCCTAACCCTCGACATATAAAAGGATTATTTTAGGGGTCGTCAAAGAGTTCACAAGTTGCACAAGCTTTGAGTAAAGTCTGTTCAAGCAAATTATGACCGAAGACAAAGTTTTACCCTAGTTCATCTCTTTTGAATATGTTGCTGTGTTTGTGCACCGTAGGGTTTTGTGACCAAGCATCTTCTTGATCTTCATCGTGTGGATGAACTAAAGAACTTTGCAGCCAACAACCTTCTCTTGTTGGTGATTTAAGTTGCATACTGGGATTCGCGCAATTGGTTAGTCACGTACTTGGGAGCCGTGCATCAAAAGGAGAAATTGTCACTACAGGGTAAGTCCAATTGGGTATTGGAGTAAGGGTTCAACTGTAGGTTGGTATAAGATACTGGGATTCTTTTACTTGTAACCGCTTGTTGTGATAATAGTAGAATTTCGGGAGTGGCGACCTTAAAATCATCCGATGGGGTTTTTGCTGTGCTGGTTTTCCCCATTCGTAAACTAATCACCGTGTCAATTTAATTTCCGCTGCACTTAGTTTAATTGGTGAGTTGTTTGTGCTACCACGCATTTTCATTTTAATTAACTTAATTAATTCACTTGGCTAAATTAATTGGTTAATTTATCACAAGGGTTCAATTCATTTTTGGTCTATCAATAACTGCTTGATGGGGACTATCACCTTCGAGGTATATCTTATAACTCCCACATTTCCTAGAAACACGCTTGCAACCATATGTAAAAGCATTTTAATTCTTTTTTCTTTTGGTTTTCTTTTTGAGCATATCATGCATGGGCATATAAGAAAGAGAAAATAAATACCCAATTATGTTAAGCCACAAACATCACAATTTTGCTATGCTAAAGCACACAGATGTTATACATGATTAGCGGGCTTTAGTGGTGAGATGGTTATTTATGCCTTTCTCTTAGAATTTTTTAGACCTTCTCATTAAAAAAAGTGATATGAGTGTTAAGTATAAGAGATTACTTAATCGTACTCATCACAAACATGAGCCACAAAACTCACTTGCTTAGTTGTGCATTGAGATGCTCATCTAAGTTACAAAAGATACAAAGTTTAGAAAACTTTGTTTCAATGGTCATCCAAGGTATACAAGAACCAATGTACACAAAAACACATTGTTTTCGTATTTTTCTGATTTTTCAATTTTTTTTTTTATGAAAAAAAAATAAAGCAAAAACTAAAAACTGAAAAACAAAAACATGTTAAACAAAGCAAAGCATAAAACTAAATGCAAATGCATGGGATAGGAGGAGAAAGAGGAGAGATCACTCCATGGAGATTACACCAATGTTTTGGCGTAGGAATTCAAACCGTTTGCTATCAAGAGGCTTAGTGAACAAATCAGCCTTCTGATCAGCAGTATGGATAAACTCAAGAGTGAGTATGCCATCTTCGACAAGTTCCCGAATGAAGTGGTGTCGTATCTCTATATGTTTTGTTCGAGAATGTTGAACAGGATTTTTAGAAATATTAATGGCACTGGTATTGTCACAATAAATGGTAAGATGTTCTTGATGAATATCATAATCAAGGAGTTTTTGCATCTACAAAAGTTAGGTGCAACAGCTATCGCAGCAATGTATTCAGCCTCAATAATGGATTGATGAAATGGAATTCTGCTTCTTACTCATCCAAGAAACAAGATTATTACGCGCATAAAAACAACCCACCGAAGTACTTTTTCTATCATCAGTATTCCCAACCCAATCTGCATCAAAATATCCAGCTAAGACATCAATTGTGTCCTTGCTGTATCACACTCCGAAATCGGCACTAATTTTGACATATTTTATGATTCTTTTTAAAGCATTCATATGAGACTCTTTGGGGTTTGCTTGATATCTAGCACACACTCTCACACTATAACTAATGTTAGGTCTACTAGCAGTAAGGTAAAGGAGACTACCTATCATGCTTCTATATAAAGATGAATCAACACTTTTGCCTAACAAATCAACAGTGAGTTTAACATTAGGGCTCATGCGAGTTCTAACAGGACTAGCAGATTCCAAACCAAACTTTTTCTCAAGATTCTTAGCATATTTAGATTGAGATATAAATATACCTGACTCTTGCTGATGAATCTGCAATCCAAGGAAGTGACTCAACTCTCAAATCATGCTCATCTCGAACTCAGCCTGCATAAGCTTCAAAAAGTCATAAGCAAGTTCATCCTTTGTAGACCCGAAGATGATATCATCAACATAGACTTGAGCTACTATCAACTTGCCATTCTCCTTTTTGATGAAAAGAGTTTGATCAACTTGTCCTCTTGTGAAACCAGGTATTGTGTAAGCTGGTCATACCAAGCTCTAGGTGCTTGCTTTAGTCCATAGAGAGCCTTCTTGAGGTACAACACATGATCCGAAAAGTGTGGATTAATGAATCCCTTAGGCTAAGCAACATAGAAATCTTCTTTAAGAAACTCGTTCAAGAATGCAGTCTTTACATCCATTTGGTAAAGCTTGAAGTTCAAATGACAAGCCAGGGCTAAGAGAACCCTAATGGATTCTATGCAAGCTATAGGAGCAAACATTTCATCAAAATCTACTCCTTCCACTTGAGAGTATCCTTGGGCCACCAGACGAGCCTTGTTTGGAATCACATTTCCCTCCTCATCAGTTTTATTGTGGAAAATCCCCTTCGTGTCAATGATATGCTCTCCTTCTAGTCTAGGTACTAGGGTCCAGACATCATTCTTTTGAAACTGGAGCAATTCATCATGCATGGCCTTAACCCAGCTTTCATCCTGGAGAGCATCCTCAACCTTGGTGGGTTCAGCCTAGGACAAGTAGCAAGAATAAGACACAAAGTTAGTAGCATATTTATCAACTGTACGCTTTCGTAGTGTAAGTTCATTCATATTTCCCATAATAACTTTAAAATGGTGATTCAGCTTGATCCTTGAGGAGGGTCCTTTCTCTTCATTAGATTCAGACTCGGGTGATGTAGGAATATCTGTGAGACTTCTACAATACTTAAAGTACTTGGAGAGATAGGCTCTTGATCAACTTCTTCTTGAACAACCTGAGGCTCTGAAGGAAGAATTGCCTTAGGTATTTCCTCACTAATTTTCTTAGAACCAAAATTTGAAGCTTTGTCAATAACAACATTGAGAGTTTCCATTACCTTCTTGGTTCTTTTGTTGTACACCCGATAAGCTTTGCTTGTGGAGGAGTATCCCAAAAATATTCCTTCATTGCTTTGGGAGTCAAATTTTCTCACATTCTCTCTATCCTTAAGGATGAAACAAGTACTTCCAAAGATTCTGAAATATTTCACATTTGGCTTTCTTCCCTTCCACAATTCATAGGGAGTCTTCTTTGTAACGGGTCTGAAATATACCCTATTAACCATATGCTTCTCCCCATAAATTTCTGGCCACATCTTTATTGTGTAACATGGCTCTAGGCATTTCCTGAATGACTCTATTCTTTCTTTCCACTACAACATTCTGCTGAGGAGTAATAGGAGCAAAGAATTCTTGAGATATACCAAATCTAGTGCAAAATCATTCCATGTATGTGTTCTTGAATTCTTTACAATGATAACTATGAATTCAATCAATCTTCATGTTCTTCTCATTCTGCAGTCTTGTACTCAAAGCTTCAATATGCTTAGGAGCATCTGACTTGGATCTTAGAAGAATGACCCCAAGTGTACCTAGTGAAATCATCTACTACAACCATGATGTATCTCTTTCCTCCAAGAGATTTAGTTCTGGTTGGACCCATGAGATGCAAAAGTAGTAGCTCCAAAGGTCTATATATAGTTGATGTCTGAGTACTTGGATGTTTTGCTTTCATCTGTTTCCCAAGCTAACATGGTCCACACATAACATTGCTAACCCTGTTGAGCTTTGGTATTCCCAACACTGATTCATGCTTAGATACAATTGACAGATGTTTGTAGCGAGCATGTCCCATCCTTCGGTGCCATAAATTTTCTGTTAGGACATATGTGAAACATGTTATGAACATAGGTCATATAGAATTGGCTAATCCTTTGACAAAAAAAACTTTACTTGTAATTGGGTAGATCTAGGATATATTTAATACTTCAAGGAACAAGAGTTCAAGTCCAAGTATTAAAGCCACGCAAATCTGTCCAAGAATCAAGTGAAGAAGTGCTACTCATTAAAGGAGCTTCTTGATCTTCAGCGTGTGAATGAACTAAAGAACTTTGTAGCCAACATCTTTCTCATATTGGTGTGTCAATCATGTACTTGGATCCATGCATCGATTGGTTAGTCACGTACTGGGAGCCGTGCATTGAAAGGAGAGTCACTACATTACAAGTCCAATTGTGTATTGGGGTAAGGGTTCAATTATAGGTTAGTATAAGGTATTAGGATTTCTTTACCTGTAACTGCTTGTTCTGATAATAGTGGATTCTCAGGAGTGGTGACCTTAAATTCACCTGGTGGGATTTTGCCTCGGTGGTTTTTCCTATTCGTAAACAAATCACTCGTGTCAAATTTAATTTCTGCTACATTTAGTTTAATTGGTGATTTGTTTGTGCTACCACGCTTATTGCAAGTTAATTGACTTAATTATTCACTTGAATAATTAATTGGTTAATTTACCTAAGAGGTCAAAACATTCTTGGCCTATCATCTTCATTTAGAAACCGAATACTATTGCACACAATATCAGCATCAGGTACCAATCCATAGCAATTATCCAGAGTGCGGACTCCATTTATAAGTTTCTTTTCGGACTAATTCAAGACAAGGGATTTCCCTTTTAAGAATAGCACCATGAAGTCTTGATCACATATCTAACTTATGCTCAACAAGTTCACTCTCAAACCTTCTACATACAACACATTTGCAATGTCTGGCAATCCAGGTAGAAAGATGGTTCCCTTCCCTTTTATTTGTGATTTGCTCCCATCACCGAAAGTGACATTTCCACCTTTCCTAAACTCAAAAACCTTAAAGAAAGAATGGTCTCCAGTCATTTGTCTTGAGCATCCACTGTCAAGGTACCACAAACATGTGTCCATTACTTTGAATGTAGACTTCATCATAAAGCACACTTCATGCTTGCTTAGCAAATCAGTAGGAATGGTTTTCTCTCTCATCTGCCATTTATGTGCAACACCTTTAATTTTTACCCTTCTCAGATGAACTCTTTTGTACATTTTCATTTTGAGATAGTCTAGTTTCCTTTTTGTCACATTGATACCTTTTTCAACAATCTTCAAGATAGCTTTTAAATAACTTTTAGACTTACATTTCTGAAACACTCAATCAAATAGAGATTAGAAAAGCAAGATATATTTGAAATAAAAGATCTTTTCATGCCGGCAGTAGCCATGACAACAGGTGCCAATGGATCACACAACAAAGATTAAACCTAATCAGAGTGCATCCGCTCTAATACCACTTAATAGGCCAAGAATGTATTGACTCCTTTGGTAAATTAATCAATTAATTAGCCAAGTAAAATTAATTAGATTCAATTTCATGCAATAAGCGTGGTAGCACAAACAAATCACCAACTAAGTTAAATGCAACGGAAAATAAATTTAACATAGGTGATTTGTTTATAAATGGGAAAAACCACCAAGGCAAAACCCCATCGTACCTAATACAAACCTACAGTTGAACCCTTACCCCAATACCCAATTGGACTTATAATGTAGCGGCAATCTCTCCTTTCAATTCATGTATTCTAGTACATGACTAACCAATGATGCACAAATCCCAGTATGTGACGAACATACCAACTTGAGGAAAATGTTGACTACAAAGTTCTTCAGTTCATCCAACAAAGAAGATCAAGAAACTCTTTAGTTACAAAACCCTTGGCTCAAAGATGCAGTAGCTTCTAGAGAAAGAAAGATGAACTAGGGCAAATTGTCTTCGGTCACAATATGCATGTATAATCACTTTGCAGCAAGTTGCATCATCATGTAACAACCCTTAAAATAATCCTTATATATGTCTAGGGTTGTGAGAAAAGAAACCCTACACAAATACACATAGATATGCATGAAATTAGATCTGGAAATTCTAATTTCGTAATTCTCAACAAATATAGCTTCTGTCAAGTTGCTATCGAGCTTCAACATTAATACTTGATAGATATGATTCTGTCAAGATTTAATGAACAACACTTATTCACTTGTTTCTTGGACAGATTTGCGTGGCTTCAATACTAAACTTGAACTCTTGTTCCTTAAAGTACTAAATCCATCCTAGATCAACCCAATTACAAGTAAAGTGCGTTTTGTCAAAAGATTAGCCAATTTACATCACATATGTTTCTAACACTTTCCACATATGTCTTAACATAAAAATCTATAGAATTTCTATTCCTACAATTTTCAATCGGTCAAGCCTAATTTCTCCATCGGTCAAGCAAGGCAGAAGCTCAGTTTCTTTTAAGCATTGTCTAACATCTAGACTAGACATGTTTTGTTCTTGATTTGCCAACTCAATAAAAATATGATTCTAAACATTTTAGACCTAAATCTTTGGAATCTAACATTGACGAATGAGGAAAACCTCTTGCTAGGCAAAAACCTTACTGAGTGATTTTCAGGCAGTGTTGTTGATACCGTACCGTACCGGCCGGTACGGCCGGAATATACCGTACCGGCCGGTGATCCGGTACGGTTAACCCCCACGTTTCGTACCGGTAAAAATACCGGCCTCTTACCGGCCGTACCGGCCAATACCGGCCGGTATTTGAATATCGGACAGAAACGTGTAAAACCTGCTTTTGTTAATTCTGACTTTATCAAGGGCAAAATTGTAATTTTGTTAAATCCTAATTCTAAAACCCTAATTTCCTATCACTACCCAGTTCCCACACCGGCACAGCCCTCTTTCTTTCTTTCTCTCTCTTGCGCTCTCTCTCAGCTGCTCTGTTCTCTCACACTCGGCAGCTCCGCCCTCTGTTTCTCAGTCGGCGAGCCACAAGCCCACAACCCTTTTTCTTTCTTTCTCTCTCTGACACTCTCTCTCAGGGCTCTCTCGAGGGTTAGGATCAAGGGTCTTCTCATCCTCATGCCTTTTTCCACCTTAAGATAGAAGCACAAGCGAACCCTTCCTCAAGTTAGGATTCAGACCGAGTGCTATTTCATCCTGGTCTGTTCTCTCTGCCGTAGTAGTTTAAGGCCAATGTTTCTCTCACACTCGGCAGCTCCGCTCTCTGTTTCTCAGTCGCCGACTCGCCGCTGCTCTGTTTCTCAGTTGTCGCTGCTCTGTCTCTCACTCGCCGCCGCTGCTCCGTCTCTCACTCTCTCGGCCACTCTCAGGTAACGTTTTGTCTTAATTTTTTATGCGTGGAATTATACTTCATGTGGAATAGGATAAATAAAAACTTGATTTTGGTTCTGTGTTCCTGAATTGGTTCTGTGTTCCTGAATTGATTTTGGTTCTGTGTTCCTAAATTGTGTTGGTTCTGTGTTCCTGAATTGTGTTCTGTGTTCCTGAATTGGTTCTGTGTTCCTGAATTGATTTTGGTTCTGTGTTCCTGAATTGTGTTGGTTCTGTGTTCTTGAATTGTGTTCCTGAATTGTGTTGGTTCTGTGTTCCTGAATTGATATATATTGTTGTTTCATTCTTGATCTTGGTTAGCTTCAAATATTGGGTTAGTATTACAACTTAGTATGACTATTAATAAAAACGTAACTAGAGTTATTAACAAATAATTGATGGTATATATGCAGTGTAAATTATGACTGAAAATCAGTCAAGTGTAGCATCTGGCCCGGCTGTAAGGTTCGAGGATCCAGCATGGGCTTATGGCCGTGCTGTGCCGGATGCAAGAAATAACACCCAGTGTACTTTTTGTTGTAAAATGATAGGGGGGGAGGAATTACTAGGCTCAAGTATCATTTAGCTGGGATTTCGGGTGATGTTGAAGCATGCAAAAAAGTATCTGAAGATGTAAAATGGCAAATGAAACAATTGATTGAAGATTTAAAGAAAAATAAACAGAAAAAAAGAAGAATAAATAGAGAAATTGCAAATCCCTATGATGTAGAGGAGGAGGAGGAGGAGGAGGAGGAGGATGATCATCATCATGATGAAGGTAATAATGATAATGAGAGAGGGGGTTCAAAGAGTCATTCATCAGTTAGTAATTATAACACTAAGGGGAAAGAAAAAGTTGGAGAAAAGTCAAACATTAAATCCTATTTTGCTCCAAGAACAAAACCTGGTTCTCAACCATCCATAAGGTCTTCTTTGGCCTCAAAGCAAATGGTTGAGAAGGCAAGAATGAATTTTGCAAGATGGTGGTACCATGCTAATATACCTTTCAATGCCGCTCACTCTGTGTATTATCAAGAAGCTTTAGATAGTGTAGCAGCTATTGGGCCTGGTTTTAAGGGACCTTCTTATCATGACTTGAGGGGGCCTTTATTACAAAAACATGTGGGTGAAATGAATGATTATCTCTTAGATGTGAAAAATGATTGGAAAGTTTATGGGTGTTCAATTATGTCAGATGGGTGGACAAATCAAAAGAGAGCTCCAATCATTAATTTTTTAGTGTATTGTCCTAGAGGTACCATGTTTCTTAAATCCCTTGATGTGTCAGGCCTAACAAAGGATGCAGACACATTGTTTAAGTTGTTTGATAAAGTTGTTCAAGAAGTTGGGCCTGAGAATGTTGTGCAGTTCATTACAGATAATGATGCTTCTTACAAGTCTGCAGGAAAGAAGCTAATGCAGAAATATGGGACATTCTATTGGTCTCCTTGTGCAGCCCATTGCATTGATTTAATGTTGGAAAATTTTTCTGATAAAAGATATTTTCCTATCATTTATGAAACCATTCAAAAGGCTCAAAAGATTACCAAATTCATATACAACCATGGCAAGATTTTAGCTTTGATGAGAAGCGACTTCACTAATGGTAGGGATTTGATTCGTCCAGCCATCACAAGGTTTGCAACTGAGTTTTTAAGTCTTCAATGCTTGACTAAGTTCAAGAAAGAACTTAGGCAAATGTTTACTTGTGATCAATGGGTCAAATCTCGATATGCTAGGGATGTCATGGGAAAGGAGGTGGCTGCAATTGTTTTGGAAGATAGAGAGTTTTGGTTACAATGTCAACAAATAGTGAAGATTAGTGAGCCTTTGGTTAGGGTACTACGTCTTGTAGATGGGGATGAAAAACCATCAATGGAATACTTGTATGAGGCAATGGATAAAGCAAAGGAGAATATAAAAGCAAGGTTGAAGAATAAAATTTCTGCATATATACCATTTACTAGTGTCATTGATGCTAGATCAGATAAGCAACTCCATAGTCCATTGCATGCAGCAGGTTGTTATCTTAACCCTGGAATCTTCTTTAGGCCATCATTTAAGAAGCAAAAAGATGTTACAAAAGGCCTACTTAGTAACATTACAAGGCTGGTTTCTGATCCTGATGAGCAAGATATTCTTAGTTCTCAAATTGAATCATACAAAAAGTCTTTAGGTGACTTTGGAATGCCTATGGCAATCCGCCAACGTGAAAAACTAAGTCCAGGTATGCTATATGTATCTATACATATATATATATATATATATATATACACATTTCATTTGAAAGTTTGTTATTTGCTTTGTACTAAATTAATAATTTCTTTTATTTTTGGAAGTTGCTTGGTGGGAGCAATTTGGAAATGACACTCCGGAATTACAAAAGTTTGCAATTCGAGTGCGAAGTCAGTGTTGTAGTGCAACTGGTTGTGAAAGAGTTTGGAGCACATTTGAGTTTGTCCATTCCAAGAGGAGAAATAGGCTTGAGCATAAACGTTTGAATGACTTGGTGTATGTTCGGTATAATTTGTTGTTACGAGAAAGGTATGTTTTTAAATATATTCAATTTTTATTTTGAATGATTAGAAAATGTTACCAATGTATGATATTGATTTTGGTAGGAACATTAGAAGGACAAAGGATTACTTGGATCCTATAAGCCTTGATAATATTGATTTAATGGAGGATTGGGTAGCTGAGGAATCTGAATTTTTGTTACTAAGTGAGGAAGATGTGAATTGGGATAGCATTGAAGAACCGTTAGCAACAATGACTTTAGAAGATGATAATGATGATGATGATGATGTTGTTGTTCTTGATGAGGAAGATGGTGAAAATGATGTTGTGTTGACAGATGCTAATACTCATGTGTATTATGGTCTTGATGTAAATTCTTTTGAAGGATGGGAGTAGATCTTGTGTAATTTATGTTTATTTGTTTTCTTTATGTGTAATGAACAATCCTATGTAATTTGTGTTTATTTGTTTTCTTTATGTGTAATGAACAATTTTATATATGTGTTTTTTTTTTAGTTGATGTTAAAGTTTCAAACAATGAATTATTTGTTCTTAATTGAAGTAATGTTTTATGATAAACATGAATTTTTGAGGTATTGTTTTATGGTAAATAGAGATTTTGTGTGTGTATGTGTGTATGTGTGTGTGTGTGTGTATATATATATATATTAAATATATAAAATAGCGGTAAACCCGAAACGGTACACCGGTATTGACCGGTATCCGAAATATACCGTACCGGTGGCCAAACCGATACGGCCTCCGGTACGGTATTAACAACCTTGTTTTCAGGTCACCACTCCTAAGAATCCACTAATCAAGTATAAGGAATCTTACCACTACCTTGAACTATTCCAAAATACCAATATACTATTGAACTTTTGCTCTAATCACTAATTGGACTTGCTCTTATAAAAACTTCTTCATTTGCACGGATCCCAATATGTGACTAGCTCGAGTTTTATGTCGAGCTTCTTCATTAAATCTCGATAGATGTTAGTGTTGAGACTAGAGTCGAAAATTACTAAATCAGCTTTTCTTCACTTGTTTTTTAGTTCAATCTTCATGTCTTTAATGATACCACTTGTGATGCAAACTTTATATACTTCTTAATACATTAAACACAATTTAGATCTATCCAATTACAAGTAAAGTGTCAATATATAGAAAAGACGACCTTAACAAATGCTCCCTCTGTCCCAATTTGTTTGTCCTATTTGAAAAGTCAAACTTTTTAAGAGAACACTATTTATTATCTTGTCTGCCTTATAAAAATGTATGAGTTTACAAAACTACCTTAAATAAATATATTAGTTTTTTTTTTTTTTAAGTTATTCTTAATGAGGCAACTAAAAGGGTGTCCCAATTAGATTGATTTTTTAAATATTTGTTAGTTTTCTTTTCAAATATTTTTGAAAATAAAGTAGGGGTATAATAGGAATATTAGTAAATTAATAACTTTTATTTTTAGAAATAGAACAATATTTTGAGACATTCCAAAATGAAATAGAGAACAAACAAACTAGGACGGATGGAGTATATTATAGTATTTGCATATGAAAAGTCCAATTTCATTACCAACTATAAACTAAAATTTTGAGTTTACAAAAAACTTGTGATTTTGATATTCTGCATGCAAATCATATGCATGCCTAAATCTCATACCATACATCTCATGGTATACTATAGGATAATATCCAACTATTCATGTTACAGTAATCTCAAAAAAGAAAACAACTTTTATTATTTAATAACCTAACAAGTTTACGTTTGAATGCTAAGAAAATAAATTCAGTAGCACATTGCACGATGACGGATCACATGCATGCACTAACGGAACTTCATTTTATTATCGAAAAATAAGCTCATTTCGGCCCAGCCACGTACTCCAACTAAAAACGGAGATTAAAAATTGATGTTCCACATGCATTTAAAATTGAGTATGTCAGTAATGCCAAAGAGCCATTTGAATACCACCAGACTCTTGAATAATGTAAGATTTGTAGAAATTAGGTAGGGTTTAAGCAACTAAGAAGGTTGTCCTTAGTTGCTTGGCCCAAGCACAATCCAAAGCATGCATGTTGCTGATTCTTACTACTCCCCATACATAAAAAATGTCGATATTCAAGAAACACTAATACTAAGAATGATCAAGCTAGTATATTTTTACATCGTTTCACTTCTTTCGACTTTGGAGAAGACTTTTTTATTAGAAGAAAAGACTACTGTCAACAGCCAACAACTTTTCAGTCACATGGTGCGAGACGACATTTTTTTCGAAGAAACAAACCAGATGTAACCTGCCTTGCGTAATATTATGAGAGATGTAGTTAACAACTCGAAATAGTGCTATCTTTTCTTTTCTTTTCTTTTTTGAACTGAAAATATTATCCAACCAACAAACAGGAAGCTACGTACACAACAGCAAAAGAACAAGCCTCTTCCCTTAAAATAATAGACAAACAGGGGGCAACTACAAAAATCAAAAGAGCCAACAAACTTCGTCGTAAAAGGACCATTTTGCTAAGGCGTGGGAAACAGCGGTATCTTTTTAGGTAATGTGCCAGATGAAGTTTAATATATTTTTTTTTCATTTTTTTATAATTCGATAATTTGGGTAATCAAAGACAGAAGAAAATGTGACGTAATGTTACAGGAGAAGAGCTTACGTAATATTATGAGATATAATTGTAATAGATTTAATCAGTTTAATAATTGTTGGGGAGAGATAAAACAGCACTGAGTAGTTAATATAATAGCATTCACATCAAATTTTAGCGCCCAAAACCCTAAAAAACCACTACATTAACGGTGTTAAAAGTTAAATTTTTTAATATCTAGTTATTGGCATGCACTTTACTATAACTAGTTAGTAAACACAAAAAATATTATTTAAATGAAGTGGTAAAAGAATAAAGTATTTTAATATTGAATGTGTTGTAAAGTGATGTATTAAAATATATAAAATAGTTTTTGAGTTACTAAAAACTAAATTTTTTAGAACTTTTGATGTGAATGATATATATAATATGGGTTTGGCTAACGGATGTTGTTTAGGTATTTATTAATAGACTATTTTAAGAAAGTTTTGAAACGCTTTTATGAAAAATATAAATCAAAAAAATTGATTACTTTTTTTTTTTTTTTAATTAATGACCTTAAGGCATCCGTTAACTCTGATACCACTTGGGGAGAGATAAGACCTTGGAAAGACTCCTTAAGTAGTTTTTTTTTTTTTTTTTTTTTTTTTTTTTTTTTTTTTTTTTTTTTTGGAGGAACAACCCCTTACAGAGAGACACTTAATCTAAAAGGCTTAAACCCAATTAGCATTTCAACCGTATAGCTTTTTTGTTGATAGTTTGCTCATTCTTTTCATTACTGCACAATTAACTGAGTTGGGTTTTCATAACATTTCTTATTCAAGTTACTTTGTCTTTGTCTATATATTATTTATTTATTTTCTCGTTATCATTTTTCTACTAAATCTTCAATTAGCTTTATTGGGTAGTTGGTGTAATTTAACTTCTTTTTTTGGTTTTTTTAACTACTCGTTTTGTATCAGGATTGACGCCGTGTGTGTCAGATTTGGACACTGTTAGGATATATATGATTCATTTGTTAGGAACATATGTCATTATTTTATGAAATTAGCTAATCCTTTGACAAAACACACTTTACTTGTATTTTGGTAAATCTAGGACGTGTTTAATACTTCAAGAAACTGTGTTTCAAGATCAAGTGTTGAAACCATGCAAGTCTATCCAAGAAACAAGCTGAAAAGTGCTTGTCATTAAAGCTCGACAGCTAGCCATCTATCGAGCTGAAAGAGCTGTTCAGTCCCGTGGCTCGACAGCAGCTCGACAGATAGGGTATCTGTCGAGGTTTATGAAAAACAGATTTTCAGTTTTGTTTTAACTCCAATCCGTAATTATGTATTTGGACTTTCTTTTCTCATAACCCTAGACATATAAAAGGATTATTTTAAGGGCCGTCAAAGTGTTCATAAGTTGCACAAGTGTTGAGCAAAGTTTGTTCAAGCAAATTGTGACCAGAAACAGAATTTTTCCTAGTTCATCGTTCTTGTGAAAAGGTTGCTATGTTTGTGCACCGTAGGGTTTTGTGACCATGCATCTTCTAGATCTTCATCATTGGGATGAACTGAAGAACTTTGCAGCCAACAACCTTCTCTGGTTGGTGATTGAAGTCGCATACTGGGATCCGCGCAATTGGTTAGTCACGTACTGGGAGTCGTGCATCAAACGGAGAAATTGTCACTACAGAACAAGTCCAATTGGACATTGAGGTAAGGGTTCAACTATAGGTTGGTATAAGGTACTGGGATTCTTTTACTTGTAATCACTTATTGTGATAATAGTGGAATTTCGGGAGCAGTGACTTTAAAATCACCCGATGGAGTTTTTGTCGTATTGGTTTTCCCCATTCGTAAACAAATCACCGTATTAATTTATTTTCCACTGCATACTTAGTTTATTGGTGATTTGTTTGTGCTACCACGCGTTTGCATGTTAATTTGATTAATTAATAAACTTGGCTAATTAATCAATTAATTTATCACAAGGAATCAATACATTTTTGGCCTATCAGACACCAACCTATGATAAATTCATTTAATAAAATTTGGATGCATTTTTTTGGTTGTCTCAGTTAACTATATGCATTTTCATTTGCCAAATAGAAGTTTTATTGTCCTATAGAGACATTCTTAAATAATAATAAATAAATAAATAAATAAATAAAAAGAAGAGAGATTCCAATAGGGAGTGACAGGCCAAGTAGGAGTATAAGTGTATAACAAACTTTATTAGATAAACCTTACCTTATAGACAAACTCTTATGTCAAACTTCTAAACACAAGCAAAATACGTAAATGTGAAATTGATATTGGTAGTAATTTTTCTATTTTCTATTTTCTTTAGGCCGGTTGATCTGTTTGGTTTGAGCAGTGGAAAAGTGAAAGGATAAAAAATGAAAAAGAAATAGAAAAGTGAATATATAAAAGAGATTTAGTTTTTTGGAGATTTGTTTTTGGTGGACTAGGGGAGAAAATGTCTGAGCCCCACTAAAATTCATCGCACTTTTCTTTTCTTACCAAACAACCTCAAAATCTATTTGTTTTTCTCCTAAAATAAATTAAAAAATAAAAATAAAAATAAAAAACTAAACTAAACTACAAGCATATAATATACCGTATAGATGACATTACACGGGTTACATAGAAAATTTCTTGTAAATATTTTTAAACCATAACAGTGATGAGCTTGCACGTCATCGCCTAATGTTTCTAATGGCAATGGTTTATTGTGTTTGTCATCAGGATATTTAAGGAAAGCAACCCCATAGATTGAAGAAGCAGTATATATAGAAAATGAGCAAGGATCAAATGCTTCAATAGAAAGTGAAAATGAAAATACTAAAATTCATGTCAGGTTCTAAAGATTTAGGATTAAATGTTTGGAATCCTAATTTGTTTATGTTGGTAAACCAAGAACAAAAGCATGTCTAGAATAGGTGTTAGACATTGCTCAAGGTGATTCAAGTCAAGTCTCAAGAACACTCAAGCTGCAGGAAAAAGAATTGAAATTAAATGAAGCTCGTCCGATCGAAGAATAGGCTCGACCAATCAAAAATCGCAGTAAAATAGTTTCTGCAAAATTTTAAATCAAGCCCAAGCCCACGAAAACATTTAGCGTTTCAGTCCAACATTCCTAAGTATAAAAGGAAAACCCTAAATATATTTTGAAGACTCTTAGAAGACTTATGAGTTACTCCTGTGAGATCTAAGAGGTCTTGTACCTTCTAACTTCATAAATATCTACTAGAACAAGATCTACAATCAAGTATTGGTGAAATCTAGTTGTTATTGCAAGATCAAGAAGCGGCGATCTATAATCTTTAAGTGGGATCTCAAAGTCATAAGCGTGGGAGCTTGTGTGCTGCAAATCCAAGAGAGAAAAGTTTGTGGATTCGAAACTTGCACGCGGTCGTGTCATTAAGTTACTACTAGAGGTAGTAATAGATTTAGGGTTAAATCTTGTTAGGACATATGTGAATCATGTTAGAACCATATGTCATTTAGAATTAGCTAATCCTTTGAAAAAACACACTTTACTTATAATTGGGTAGATCTAGGATGTGTTTAATACTTCGATGAACAAGAGTTCAAGTTCAAGGTTAAAGCCATACAAATCTATTCAATAATCAAGTGAAGAAGTGCTGGATTTTAAAGCTCGATAACTAACTCAACAAATAGCATCTATCAAGGTTTAAAAGGCAGCTTTTGCTCGATACTCGACAGCTGCTCGATAGATAACCTATCTATCAAAATTTACGAAAATCAATTTTTCAGATCTAATTTCACACCAATCCGTGAATATTTGTTTAGGCTTTCTTTTCTCACAATCCTAAACATATATGAGGATTATTTTAAGGACCGTCATAACTGATGGAACTTAATGCAAAAGTTTTTCATAAGCATATTGTGACCAGAGACATATGCCCTAAGCTATTGTGTTTGTACGCGGTAGGGTTTTGTAACCAATGAGTTTCATGATCTTCATCGTGTTGATGAACTGAAGAACTTTACAACCAATATCCTTCTCAAGTTGGTGGTTAGTCACGTACTTGGATCCGTGCATCGATTGGTGAGTCACATACTAAGAGCCATGCATTAAAAAGGAGAGATTGTCACTATAGAACAAGTCCAATTAGGTATTGGGGTAAGGGTTCAACTGTAGATTGGTATAAGGTACTAGGATTCCTTTACTTGTAACCGCTTGTTGTGATAATAGTGGATTCTCAGGAGTGGTGACTTTAAAATCACCCGATGGAGTTTTGCCTTGGAAGTTTTCCCTATTCTTGGCCTACCAAATCTTATTGTTTACCTTGAGGATAGTTAGGTCAAATCTTCCCCAAGTTTTCACTTTGAAACAATTCGTTTCATTGCTTTTCCTATGTGATCATATCTTTGTGTTCTTTATTCTTCCGTTGTTGTACATGATATGATCGTTCACCGTTTAACCTAGATCTCATAATTAACCTAAGTAATCGCTTGGCTAATATATTATATTAAACAATCTATTTTAAGGGGTCTAAACAAACAAATAAGTGGTATCAGAGCGGATTAACTCTTGTTTAGGTAATTTACTTTGAGTTAATCCTTGATCCCTGCTGTCATGGAATACGGACACTCTCTTGTAATCCCTCTCCATTTTGATAGGAACAACTATGCTTAGTGGAAGATTAGGATTTTCCTTTGCATTACATTCATGCATTCTATTCTAGGTTTGTTAGGATGTTTTTAAGTTTTTTTTTTTTAAAAAAAAAAAAAACAAAAAAAGAAAACAAAAAGTAAATTTTGTGTTACACATCACCAAGTGTGTAATTGAGATTGGCCTATGAAATTTGCATTTCATGACTGTGTACCTTGTTTTGCTTTGATGAACTATTTTTTTTGCACTTTGCTAGTTTGTGTTATGTAGTGCTTAATTGTGTGAGTTGTTTATGGTTTTTAAATACATGCTCTTGATTTTGATGTCACATTTTTTTTATTGTAAGGACTAAAAAATCTTATTAGAAAGACATAAATAACCATCTCACCACCATTACTCGTCAATCATGAACACCGATGTGCAAATTATAAAATCTGTGCTCGATAAGGTGTAACACTTGCACAATAAGATTAAACAATGTGTTGATTTCAAAAAGAATAACAAAATCAAAAGAAAAATCAAAAGACAATTCAAAAGGAAAAGAAAACTAAAAATAAAAGCAAAAAAAAAAAAAAATTGAATGTTTTTACATGATTGCAAGCATGTTTTCTAGAAAATGTGGGAGTTATATGTTGTAACTTTTTAGGTGATAGCCACTTTCAAACTAATGTGATTGATGATGTAGAAAATTTGTTTTAATTACTATCTACATATCACCTTTTATGTATCTTATACACTTACTAGTTGCACACATTGCACGCAAATCTTGTTAAACTTTGCAAATGTGATTGTGTGTTAACTGACATGGCCATCCAAAGATTATGCTTTTTGTGATGTTTAATGCTCTTTTTAGGGTTTGAGTTGAAATTTTTGAGGAGAAAATTTTGAAGTTTGATTAAAATTGAATTGGTTGAAGAGAATGTGATTTTTGAAAACTTTTGGAATCATTCACATGCATTTCATATCATGAAATCCTATTTTGAAAAGACTTTCTATAGAAAATTTCAGGTTTTCAAAAAATTCTGGTTTTTCAAGTCTTGATCGATCAATCTTATTTTTCAACTGATTGAAAAAGTAAAGTTTTTAGGCCAAAACTCACTGCCTGATTCATTTCCTCCTTCAATTCCTCTCGATTAGTTGAACCTATTTTTAAAACTTTGTCGATTCCTAACTCGATTCCTCCCTACTAATCAAAAATCATTTTTTGTTTAAAAGATAAAAGGAATCTGATCATATGTTTTTCTAAAACTTTGTCTTCTTCTTCAATTCTTTCTCAGTCAAAATTTTTTTGTTCTTTTCTGAGTCAAAGCTTCAAGGGTTTTCTTCCTCATCATTTGGTAAGACACTTTTACCCTTCCTTTTTGTCTATATAACATGCATTCACGCAATTTCATCAAATTTTTCAAAATTTTCAAACCAAAGAAATTTTGGGGTTTTTGGTGATTTTAGGTGTTTTGATCTAATTTGTTGAATGGGTTTTTGTTCACGCATCATATAAACATGTTTCCTCCACTTTAATTTCAAAATTTTCATGGCTTGTACAAAATTTTGAAATTAAGGTTTATGTGTTCTTGAGGAATTTGGGGATTTTGTTCAATTGGGTAAAATTGATTGAAATTGACTTGTAATATTGTTTAATTGAGTAATTATAACATGTTTTATTCCTGTTGTGGTATTCAATTTCTCAATATGTGGATTTTTGGAAAATTAGGGTTTCAAAATTGGGGATTTTTCATAAAACCTTAATTTCTGGGTCAATTTTCAAAACTATGCAATAATTGGACCTTTTTTTTTTTTTTTTTTTTTTTTTTGCACATTAGATCATGCATCACTTGTGTCTATGCTTCATGCATCATATAGATTTTGAAGTTTGCATATCCTATGTTTATCTCTCTAATGCAATTTGTCCTTGATAATAATTTTGTTTTGTTTCTCATTCCTTAGTTTCTATGGCTCCTAAGAAATCTAGAAACATTAAGACAAAAGCAAAACATGTCTCTAGTTGTTCATCTCAGCCTATTGAGTATGAGCCAACTAGGTTCCAAACTAGAGCATCTTTTAAGAAGTATGAGAATCTAATTAAGTTCAGGTCCATCTGGGTTGAAAGGGCAACACATTTAGATGAGTTAGAAGCTCCTATTTGTAGGAACCTTGAGTCTAGGGGTTGGTTACCTTTGTGTCAAAATCTTATTCCCCCTTCTGCTCTTATGATTAGAGAATTCTATGCAAATCTCTCCATTGAGTCTAATTATTCAGGTAGTCATATTTTGTCTACTTGGATTCGAGGTGAGAAGTTTAGGATAACTAAAAAAATAGTATCCGAGGCTCTTCATGTACTTCTTGTTCATGATCCTACCTACCCATATAATCCTTCTCCTCATATTAATGATGTCATGTCTCTTCTTTGTGGCAAACCTGTCACATGGGGTTCAGAACCTAAAATTCATTCTCATGAGATAACTAAGTATCATTATATGCTATTTAGGATTGTTGTTCATAATATTTTTCCAATCTCCCATGTACACACTATTCCTTTAGATAAATGTGTTTTTGTGTATGCTCTTAGTACCAATGATTTTACCTATTTTCCCTCTCTCTTCATTCAAACCATCATAGAAGCACATAGGAGCAAATCTAAGAAACATGCTCTCTACTTCCTAGTTTTCATACATAGGATCTTAGAATATCTTTAGCTTGAGGATTTTTCTGCCTCTGGTCCCATACACTTCACTACACCTATAGGAGCCTCTTTTCTTAGGCAACAAAATGCATAATTGAAAACAGTCGAGCCAAGTGCTGGTTCTTCCAAGGAACCTAGAGTTGAGACTCTTGTTGTTGATCCTTCTCCACCACCTAAGGAGAGACATTTTGACCCTATGGCTATAGTAGCTAATGATGGTGTGGATGAGGTAGATCTTGATGCTGATGGTGCTCAGACTGCTAATCCTTCTATTCCTCCACGTCTCTCACTTAGATCTATGATGGAAATGTTCATGACTACACAAGCGGCTCATGGACAGCTTTTTGATGAGCTTCTTACACAAATGGCTGCTTTGAAGACAGATTTTGATGAGTATAAGAGTGCTTTCCCACCTCCTCCACCTTCAGATAGTTGAGTGTTGCTTTGACAATATGTAACAAAAAGGGGGAGTAGAATGTGTAAGCTCTTGTACTTAGAGGGAGTGAATATGAAATTAGTTTTTCTTTTCTTTTTTTTCTTTTTTTGTACTTATGTACTTAGGGGGAGATATTATTATGTGATGTACTTATTTTTATCTTTTGTTTTGTTCTTGTTTCACAAACATGATGTTTTTGGTATTGATACTATGATGGTTTATAGATGATATTCATTTGATATCTGTCTACTTTTGATGTTTTGTGATTTCAAGTTCAGTTTTTAGTTTGGATTTATATTGTAATTTCCACACATGCGTTTATAATTTGTTTTCAGTGTTTCAAGAATTTACAGGTTAATTCTTTCTCAACTACTATCTATTCTAGCAACTAATAGTTAGTAGATTGTGATAGAATTGTATTAGTGCAACACTTTGTAAATTGGGCTAGTCCTTGAGTTGAGCAATTCATGTGTATATGTGTTTTGTCACGGATTGCTAAAGGTGGAGATTATTAGGTTCTAAAGATTTAGGATTAAATGTTTAGAGTCCTAATTTGTTTATGTTGGCAAACCGAGAACAAAAACAAGTCTAGAATAGGTGTTAGACATTGCTCAAGGTGATTCAAGTCAAGTCTCAAGAACATTCAAGCTGCAGGAAAAAGAATTGAAATTCAATGAAGCTCAACCGATTGAAAATTGTAGTAAAGCAGTTTCTGCAAAATTTTAAATCAAGCCCAAGCCCAAGACTGCAAAAACGTTTAGGGTTTCAGTCCAACATCCCTAAGTATAAAAGGAAAACCCCAACTACATTTTGAAGACTCTTGAAAGACTTGTGAGTTACTCCTGTGAGATTTGAGAGGTTTTGTACCTTCTAACTCCACAAGTATCTACCAGAACAAGATCTACAATCAAGTGTTGGTGAAATCTAGTTGCTACTGCAAGATTAACAAGTGGTGATCTGAAATCTTTGAGTGAAATCTTTAAGCGTGGGAGCTTGTGTGCTGCAAATCCAAGAGAGAAGAGTCCATGGATTTGAAACTTGCACGTGGTCGTATCAGTAAGTTACTACTAGAGGTAGCAATAGATTTAGGGTTAAATCTTATTTTAAAAACTTCAATTCTATGTTAGTGGATTTGTTTATCTTAAGGATAGTCAGGTCAAATCCTTCCCAAGTTTTTACCTTGAACGGTTCATTTCATTGGTTTTCTTGGGTGATCATATTCTTGTGTTCTTTATTTTTTCCCTGCTGTGCATATATGATCTTTCACTGTTTAACCTAGATCTCATAATTAACCTAAGTAATCACTTGGCTAATATATTAGGTTAAACAATCTATTTTAAGGGGTCTAAACAAACAGACAATTCAAAAGGAAGCAAACACTTCAAAAGAAAAATCAAAATCAAAATCAAATGTCAGAACCTCCATTATCAATTGGGTGTCATATCAAAAGGGTTCCTGATTACATTCGTAAATTGGATGAACAAGCCTACACTCCTAATGTTGTTTCAATTGACCCTACTCACCACAAATTGGAAACAATGGAAAACCATAAAGTAAGGTGTTTTAAGATATTCATTACACGGACCGAGACAAACTTGGAGAATTTAGTAATCTCACCATAAGTGAGATGGAATAACACATTCAGTGTTGCTATGCAGAGACTATTTTGCTTAGCATGTACAGTGATGATTTTGTGAATTTGCTTCTGGCATATGCGATGTTCATTACTGGGCTCTTCTTTAGAAGTAATAACAAATTTTGGGAAAGTGACGATCTTATGAAAGGGGACGACAGGGTTGGTCTTAAGCCTAAGGCTATCACCTAAGACCCTTTACTAGAGAAACGGCCCCAAATGTGGGGCAGAAATATATATATATATATATATATATTAGAAATTTATAAATAAATAAAAATGGTTACTTTTACCTTTTTTTTTTCTTTTTCTTTTTTTTCCTCCACTTTTTAGAAGGCTTATCAGGTGATAACAAAAAAGCCCATTTCAAGTGATCACCTTAGCCCCCAAATTTGTTGGGCCAGCCTAAGCGGACCAAATGGTGTTTATTATGTTTAACGCACATGTAAGCGACTAAATTTCTAGTTTGAAATAAATCAAACAAGTAAAAATAGTTTCACAAATGCGAATTTGTATTTATGATTGTGTGGTACAATTCTCTGAAATTACAAAAGAGT
Source organism: Quercus alba (assembly GCA_036321655.1). Taxonomy (NCBI): domain Eukaryota; kingdom Viridiplantae; phylum Streptophyta; class Magnoliopsida; order Fagales; family Fagaceae; genus Quercus; species Quercus alba. The sequence continues at coordinate 74,956,923 of CM070299.1, read as the reverse complement.
GATCCTCTAATTCGATCTCCTTGCAAAACTTATTGATTGAATTTATGATAATGTGGTTTTGACTTGAACACAAAATATCCTTCAATTTGGTTGAGGGATGGATCGAAGATTACTGAAACGGAATTACAATGAATCTCTGGCTATGAGCTTGTTTAGAAATTCTTTGTTCTTCGCGTTCTTCGTGTTCTTCGTGCGTTCTTCGTCTTCGAAGGTTTGTGGTGGAAGTTCTTCGGAGCTTTTGAGGCTTGAATCCATTGAGCTTCACTGATTTGTGATTTGTTGATGTTTTCGGACACTTTTGGCTTGATTCCCGCGAACTTTAGGATCTAGGCAGATGATCTGGATGATTCTGCTTCGAATGTTCTCCGATTTCGGGGTTGAAGTTCTTAAAGTTCTTGAAGGCTTTGAGGTTTGATCTTCGCAGAGCTTTTTCACTTCTGAATGCTGGTCCCCCTAAATGTCTCAAGAAGGCTTCTATTTGTAGGAGTTTGGGGGTGGGTAAGCGACACGTGGCGAAGCTTGATTGGTGACACATGTCACAGCCTGATTGGTCCGCTTAAGTCATCGCTTACACGTGCGAGGTTGCTTGAGTCATTGCTTACACGTGCGAGGCTGCTTGAGTCATCGCTTACACATGCAAGGCTGCTTGAGTCATCGCTTACACATGCAAGGCTGCTTGAGTCATCGCTTACACGTGCACTAATGCGTGATTGGTTTTTGCATGACACTTGGTGAATTTCTATTGGCTTCTGAATAGTGATAGCAAAACCTAGCAGCAATACATGGTGCTTTGTAATTGGCTGTATTTTGTGGACTTGATAATGTGACGTGTCAACTTGTGATAGGTCGGGAATTTTCCCTCTCTACAAATGCCCCCTCGAGACTCGTTCACGCACACAGTCTAAGAGTGTGGTGTGGGAATGAGTTTCGAAAAAAATGGATTTTTGGTACTTGACTCTTTAAGTGAAGTAGTTGAAGGTGGTGGAGCTATTGAAGGTGGTGGAGCTATTGAAGGTGTTGGAGCTTTCAGAAGGATAAGATAATTTCCGAAGAGTAGACCCACCCATATGAAAGGCTTTGATGAGACTGAAAAAGGTTCTGCAAGTATTTGAACATACTTGCGTGATGGAGCCTTCTTAGCAGAGGTTAAGTTGAAGTAGTTTCAAAAGAGTATTTTGGATCGTTGGCGACAATCACAAGATGTTGAAGATGGGGAAGATGAGAGAATGGTGGCTGGATACAGCATGCAGGGTCATGGAGCTAGCCTCATGTTCTTAAGAACTTCTGGTGAAGTTATTTCAGAAGATCATGCTTTGGATTACAACGAGGACAGGTGGGAAAGTGGTTGAATGCGCCTGCGTAATTGTATCACTCAAGTTAAGTCGAAGTAATTTCAGAAGCTTATGTATTCTAGGTATGCTGGTGGTGGCAATGAAGAAGATGGAGATGAAGCAAAGCAAATGAGCAAAACTTACACCACCATGGTGCTGGCCCTGTATGCTGAGACCCTTCTGGTGTAGATGTTTATGGAAAGTACACCTTTGAATATGAGACTGACTGTATGCTGAATGAGGTCCGGCGGCAAGTTATTGAATGTGCCTGTGTGATGGGACCATGCCGACGGACGTTAAGTTGAAGTAATTTCAGAAGAGTACCTTCTGAAATTCTTCAAGCTGATTTTAAGTTGGAGTAATTCCAGAAAATGAGTTTTGAGGTACCAGCAACGATGACCTTTGGGTCCCATAGTAGTGGGGACATGGAATAAGGCTTTGGTGACCATTTACTGGCACCAAAGGCTGAATTCTGATGAGCTGGCGCCTTGGAGGTTGTTTTAAGTGTTGGATGGAAAACAATTTGTAGGATACCCCAACACTTTTTACCATCTTCACCTACTGCCACTTGTTGGAAAAGCACAGAAAAATGAAAGATGGAGCTAACTTGTGATTCTGGTCTTAGAAACCAGCCAAGTTGTTGTTTGTTCCAAACCACTGCTTCTGCTGGGAGACCAAGCAATTGGAAAGAGACTACAGGAGCCCTGAGGTTAGGAACAGATGTGTCCGCTGGACTTGGATTTCCTGGCCAACCAAGTCCAAGGAAACATGGAACCAAAATGCAGACCTTGTTATCAGTAATTTTATGGACAAAGGTGGTCGTTAAGTGGAGAAACAAAGTTTGTTTGGATCTCAAAACTGCAGTGATGTTGTAAATAGGGTTTCGACCGAACCATGGGAGGGTTGTTCTCAAACCGATTATGAAGCAAAATCGGTTCCTAGGTGTTGAGAATGATGAGGTCATAGTGAGAAATGGTTGTGAAAAGGAGGATTTGAAAATCTGAAAGAGGCAAATCTTCATTTCATGATTCAGTGTTTTTTTTTTTTTTTTGGATGAGTTTTTGATGAACCCGGCCCTCCTATTTATAGTAGAGAGATGAAGAATGGTAGGTAGGTAGTTAAGAATGGTAGTTGAGAATTTTTGGTGAGAACGGTAGGTGGGAACGGTAGGTGGGAATGGTAGGCACTGAACGGGAATGGTAAGTTGGAGACTGGTAGGCACCGAACGGGAATAGAAGATTGAACTAATGACCTAGTGTAATTTCAAGACACACTTGTGAGAGTTCATTTGTACTTTGAAAGGCAAGTCTTGATGAAATCTGGAGAATAACCCTGCGGGGATCCCAATTGAATGGATGAATCTCAAATTTTGTTCTTGAGGACCTAAGTTTTGAACACTTGGAATTGAGTCATTTTTGCAATTTTCGAGTCTCAAATGACGGAACGGACTCCAAAATCGGAATGTACTCGAAAAATTGAGCAAGATAGGTCCATCTCAAAAATTTTGACATTTGGTCAACATTTGCACAAAAGTCAATTTTTTTGGAAATTGGACGTTTGCAAAATTTCTGAGCTTCGAATGAAGAAACGGGTCCCATAATTGGAATGTACTCGAAAAATTGAGTGGGACAGGTCCGTTTTGAAAATTTTGACTTTCTGGTCAACATTTGCACAAAAGTCAACCTTTTTTTTGGAAATTGGACGTTTGCACATTTCTGAGCTTCGAATGAAGAAACGGGTCCCCAAATCGGAATGTACTCGAAAAATCGAGTGGGACAGGTCCGTTTTGAAAATTTTGACTTTCTGGTCAAGGTCAAAAGTCCGCCTGGTCAAAGCATTTTTTTTTTTTTTTTGAGGCGGTTCGGACCGGGTCAGATTTTCGGGTCGGTCCGGGTTGAATTTGGAAAAACGGGTCAGCAGTAGTGGAGGATGACGTCATCCATGACATCACAGTGCTAGGACGCGTGTGGCATGTGTGGCACGTATGGCACGTGTGACACGTGTGGCACGTGCAAGCTCAGGTAGTCCTAATCAGTGCGTGGGACTGAAGGCCGCACCGCCGAATCTTTGGCGGCGCGTGGAGGCGCGTGCTTGGGCTTTTGGGCCCAAAATTTTTGATTTTTGTTGATCTAAAGCCGTAAAAGACCATGGTATAGTCAATTTTCCAAAATCATGGGCAGATTTGCACAGATTTGAAGGATTAGGCCGCGGGTCGTCGTGAGTTTGTGGCGGTGCATGGAGGCGAATGCGGCCGTTTCTGGGCTTGAAATTTTTGGGTTCTGTATATCGTGGGCCGATGGATCTAGTGGTGGCACCCGTTTTGTGAAAATTTTCTCAGACTTGTGTAGATTTGAACGAGAAACTTCGCGGAACGTTTAGGAGTCTGTGGCCGCTCGTGGCGGTGCATGGTGGCTCCGTTGCTGAAGATCTTTCTGAGTTTTGTACACCAAAGTCTTTAGAAGATTTTTGTGGGTTGATTTTTTGTGAAATCTTGTCAGAAATTTTAGAAATCTAGAATGGAGTCCGCAAACATTGTTGGATTTGTTGCCACCTTGGTCTACTTTGGCGGTGGCCGTTCTGACAATGCTTGACAATCCAGGCAAGGAGTGGTTCCAGAGTAACCACTGAGTGTCTCTGTTGTTCTCAAGGAGTTGGTGACACAGTAAAAACAAGAAGCTTCCCTTCACCGGCCCGGAATGGGAGACTGCAAGCATTGCTGGACTTGTTGCCACCTTGGTCTACATTGGTGGTGGCCGTTCTGACAACGTTTGACAATCCAGGCAGGGAGTGGCTCCAGAGTAACCACTAAGTGTCTCTACTATTCTCAAGGAGTTGGTGACACAGTAGAACAAGAAGCTTCCCTTCGTCGGTCTAGGATTTCATTCACAGTCTAGTGCCATAGTTTCTGAGGTCTAGTGTAATTTTTTTTCTTTCTGGCAGCATGATACATTTATGAGCTTTTACATTTCTGATTTTTCAAATGGGTATGTCACCCTTTGAAAATATGTTACTTTTTCCTTTTGTTTGTTAGCTTCTGTGGATCCCTATATAAAGCCACTCAGGGCATGCACTAACTTGTACAAACGTAATCTCTAATAACAGAATACTCTATAGTAACATAATACTCTGTATGGAGAAACCATGCCAACCCCCTCTTTTTTTTCTTTTTTTTTCTTTTTTGTACACAGCTATCATGATGCTTTTTTTTAAGGATTCGAAGATTGGCGAAGAACCAGCCTTGTTTATTTATAAGAAGAAAGATGGCAAGGATGCGAAGGCTACGACTTTGATTGTTCGTCCACCCATAATTGGAAGATTTTCAGAGAAATGAGGTCGTAACTCTTATCCTCTCAATTTGCCGAAATGGTCACAGATCGTTCCTTCTGATGGCGGCTCTAACTTGGAAACAACTATCCTTCTTGCTTTGCATCACAAAAATGTTGCTAGATCAAAGCCGTATAACACTTTAGGATGAGAGATAATTGCAAAACGTGCGGATTGGGATTTTTCCTTTAGCGTGAATGGAGGGTTTTCCTACTTCTGCCTTTATTGGGATTGGCTAAAAGATGTGCTCAGTCAGTGCAAACACCTCCTTGATGTGACCCACCTCTATAGTGCTGTCTTTGCTTCCTTGTTCACATATGATTATGATGAGAACCTTATGAAAGCATTTTGTGAGTGTTGGAGTTCGTCAACCAATACCCTCCATACCTCAATTGGGGAAATTTCCATCACACCATGGGATCTCTCCGTTCTCGGTGGACTTCCTTGCACTGGTGCATTTTATGACGAAGTAGTACCCAATGCGCAAGAGCTGGATGGAATCAATGACCAAGGATGACCCTATCTGTCGTACAGCTGTCGCTACCTATTCCTAGCATATCATCATCTTCAAAACTGGCTAAAGAGACAAGGGAAAGTAAGTGTTCACGACTGGATTACTTTTTGGTATAGAGGAAATAGCAAGTACCCAGCTCCTAGAAAACCAGCGAGATGGACAACCATTCCCAAGTGTAGTCAGAATCCCTCAGGTGAGATAAAGGAGCATGGACCATGGCTTGATAAAGAACACGGGGTCTTTGCGGATCTTCAAGTTGAAGGTGATTTAAAGGAGGAGACTTACTTATCGGCGCTTCTTTCCTGTTGGCTGTGCATATTTGTCTTTCCTATCAAGGATCAGAACAGTATCCGTCCAGGCACTTTCAAGATTGCTAGTTCCATAGCTAATGGTCGTTTATTCGGCCTTGCTTCCCCAGTATTGGCTAGCATTTATCGTGGACTTAACACTATGTCTTCCTCTCCTACCCCGAGCAAGTTTGGAGCTAGTTTTGCCATCCATTACGTTTATGCCTGGGTAGGTCATTTCTTCCAAAGCAATCGCCTTACCCATGATAAACCATCTAATGCTTTGATGACTAAATATTCTGGTGTGGGCTATGCCTCTCCGTTCAACGAATTCTCTGCACGCAAGCACATAAGAAACGCCACCAACTTTCTTTGGCACCGAACTGCTTTCAAGAAAAACTACGACCAGACTTTTATTGACAATGATCATTTATCCATTCAGAAGTTTGACTACTTTATGAGCCTTCGCTCGGGGTACTTGTCACTTCAATGTGAAGATCAACACATTGTAGAGCCATATAGTCCTCATAGATTCAGTCGGCGTTTTGGATTTCATCAAGACATGCCAGGTGATTTGAAGGAAGAAATTCATACAGGTTCTTTAAAAGACCTATGCCAATTCTACCAATCCTTCACTCGATGCAACCCAGATTCTAAGATACTCATTTCAGCTTTTGCCACCGACTTTGGAAGTCGAGTCAGACATAGCTACAAACAATGGTGGGAAAGGGTTTGCGGAAATGGTTTTACCAAAGGAACAGATCTTCTTACTGACATCGCCTCCTTCCCTGTTAAGTTAGTAACATCTAACAAACCTCAGAAGGGAAAGAGGGAACTACAAGACCCATACATTCCACAGCCTTTGTCAAAGTTTGCACGACGTCGTCTTGAAGATGGTAATCATTCAAAGGACTCATCTCAACATATCGAAGTCACTTGCAGTCAAGGCACCAAAGGTCCATTTGTTGTACCAGTTAGGGATGCCAGTAAAATTTCTGAAGAGGAGGTGTGTAATGACCTAGGCTCTAATTGGAAACATTCGAAGAGTCCAATGGAGGGTGTTGATGCAGAGAATTCTATTAATCATGCGCATCTTCTTGCAAATAGTGAGTCTTCTATTTCAAAGCCATCTGCGAAGAGTTCAGATCTCAGGAGGTGTAAGTTTGCTAATGTTGGTACGTCGTCCAAATTTCCGATTGAGACAGAAAGGGCACTTCTCCCATCCCTGCAACCAACTAAACCTCCAGAAGTCTCTGTGTTTCAAGCCAAGGCGCATATTTCTTCCGTGCATAGGAAAGGGGCTTCTATGCTAGGAGATGTTCTTCTAAACAGGCTTTCGAATCTTTCTATAGACACCATCCTCCCACAAGCTGAAGTACATGAGATTTATAGTGGGGTTGAAAGTCTTGGAGTGGACCCTCAACACTTGCGTGAGAATGTTGACAAATATTGTGAGGGTATTGCAGACTATTTGAAGATGAAGGAATTTCTGAACAAATGACCAAGTCCTGTTATCTTATCTCAACGCCAGGCTAAAGTTGAATTCCTCCTTTTTGAAGCATCGCAGAAGAAAGCATCTTTGAAGACCGAACATGATGTTGTTAGATTGAGGATGGTTGACCTGAAAACCGAGCTCGTCCAACTAGAGCAATCACTTTCTCAAATTGAGACTCATCAAGTTGAACAAGACAATGTTGTGCAAGACTTAGAAGAACAACTTGAAGAAGTTAAATCTGCCCCCGTTCTTGAAGACCAGGATATGGAGGCTTTAGAGAAGATACGAGTCCTTCTGGAAGATAATCGTTCTAGCTTGAAAGATTTGAAATGGATGTCATAATTTCTTTCGTTTTAATTCCCTTCATACATGTCATCATGCTTTCCTCTTGTACTATTTTCCTTTCGTCAATCAATAAAGGAGACTTTATTCTCTGTTCCTTCATTTTTTTTTTAGTGCATGACTGAACTCAGCAAAGGATACTAAGTTGCCTACGTACCCTAGAGAGGGATCAAGTCATCACGTAGTTCAAAATATTTTTTTTGTTTTTTTTTTTTTAATTATAATTTTTTTTCTTAGGTGCTTTTGCAAAAAGGGGGGCGCAGTGTGTAATAGTGGGTATCACCACTGATCGAACCCGAGACCTTGGCCTCAAGGGAGACACGAGCGTCCAACCGCTACGCCACACTCGCAATTGGTGACATAGGGTGGGATTAATTTCTCCTTATTGGTACGCTTTGAAGGGTAATGGGAAGACATCATGTACTCTTGCAGCGCTATAGTGGGTAGTTTAAGCTCTTACTGGGGAGCAATTCTCGATTTTCAAGCATAGAAGCGTTTGAGGAACTTCCCATTGATGGGGCCGATCCTTACACCATCATTATCAATCAACTTGTAAGCTCCATTGGTGTAGACTTCTTGCACAACATAAGGTCCATCCCATTTTGAAGTGAACTTATTGTCTGTACGATGAGTTGTGATGATAGGTCTTCGAACGGCGAGGACTAAGTCACCAACTTGGAATGATCGTGGTTTGACTCTTTTGTTGAATGCGCTTGAAAGACGAGCTTGATAGCATTCAAGGCATTGTTGGGCCTCGAGCCTTTTTTCATCAAGTGCCTCTAATTCTTGCAACTTGAGCTTGGCATTTTCTTCTCCAGTCAATCCTTCTTGAATGGCAATCTGTAATGATGGGATTTGGCATTCTAAAGGAAGGACGGCTTCCACTCCGTAGACAAGAGAATATGGCGTTGCTTGAGTAGGCGTTTCTAAACGTTGTTCGATATGCCCATAATGCTTCTCCGATTCTTTCATGCCAGTCTTGCTTTGTCTTGGATATCACTTTTTTCAACAAAATGCGAAGTGTTTTATTAAACGCTTTAGCTAGTCCATTTGCCGGGGCATTGTACATGGAGGAGTTGTATTGTTTAAATTCAAACTTCTCACATAACTCTGTCATCAGCCTATTATAGAATGGTTTGCCATTATCAGTTATGATATACCGAGGGACACCATACCGATAGATCAAGTGAGTTCGAATGAAATTGACCACCATTTCTTTCTTCACTTCCCTAAGGGGTACAGCTTCCGCCCACTTTGAGAAGTAGTCAGTTGCGGCCAAGATGTACAAGTGGCCACCGGATGACTTTGGTAATGGCCCTATTGCATCAAGCCCCCATGCATCAAAAGGCCAAGAAGCTACAGTTGGGTTTAGAGGTTCTGGCGGTTGATGGATGAAGTTTGCATGATACTGACAAGCTTTGCACTTCTTAGCGCATTCCATAGAATCTTGCACCATTGTGGGCCAATAGTAACCCATTCGTTTAATCCTATAATGTAACTTAGGACCTGATTGATGTGCGTCGCATATTCTAGAATGAGCCTCCTCTAAGGCTTGTTTAGCCTCCTCCTCTCCTAGGCAATGGAGAAACAATCCATCAAATGAACGGCGGAAAAGAGTGTCTTTATAGTAAATGAATCGAGCAGCCCTCCACCGAATTTCGGTCTTGTGGCGTTTATCATCCGAGAGTCTTCCATGTTGAAGGTATTCAATGATCACTTGTCGCCAATCTTCTTTTTCGACAAGGCATACAGAAATGATGTTGGCTTGCTCTTCCTCTTCTTCTTCAACCACAAAAGGTACCACCCACCTTTGGGAAATAGCGACTTTGGTTGTTTCTTCTTGGGATAATGCTAAGGCAGTAGCTAAATTAGTTAAAGCATCGGCCTGTCTATTCTCCTTCCTCGGTATGTGCTCCAATGTGATGGCCTCGAAATTTGCTAGCAACTTCTTCGCATATTTGCAATAGGGAATGAGGTCTTCTTTCTTGACGTCATATTGCTCCAAGATTTGGTTAATAATTAATTTGGAATCCCCAAAGATCTCAAGCTATGCTATGTCCATCTCAATGGCCATTTGTAGACCAATAATCAATGCTTGATATTCAGCTACGTTGTTAGAGCAAAGTTCGCTTAATGAGAACGAGTACAGAAGTATTTGCCTTTGTGGAGAAACAAACACTACACCTGCCCCCGCTCCTTCTCGACGTGCAGCCCCATCGAAAAACATCATCCATGGTGGCATTTCTTCAATGTAAAACACATCTTCATCTGGGAAATCATCGGAGAACTTCCAATCAGATGGAACTGGGTGATCAACTAAGAAGTCTGCCAATGCTTGTCCTTTGACAGCTTTTTGTGGAATGTATGCAAGGTCATATTGTTGTAGCAAGACTGCCCATCAAGCTATACGACCCGAAACCACTGGCCTGGAGAGGACATATTTGATTGGATCCGCCTTTGCTATCAAACGGACTATATATGCTTGCATGTAGTGCTCCAGTTTGTCTATGGCAAAGAAAAGAGCGAGGCACATCTTTTCGATAGGAGAATAATTTAATTTAGCCCCATTGAGAGTTCGACTTAGATAATAAAGGGCTCTTTCTTTCCCCTCTTTATTTTCCTGCGCCATAAGAGCACCTAGAGACTTTTCTTGGGCCGCAATATACAACACCAAAGGCTTTCCTGGGATAGGAGCACCTAAAGCTGGAGGATTAAGCAAGTACCTTTTGATGAGCGCAAAAGCATTGCTACAAGCCTCATCCCATTCAAAGTGCACATCCTTCTTCATCAATCTATTGAAAGGTTGACATCGACCAGCCAAGTTTGAGATAAATCGTCGTATGTAGGCCAGTTTTCCCTGCAAGCCTCTAAGTTCTCGTAGATTCTTAGGCTCTAGCATTTTCTGGATAGCTTCAATTTTGGACTGGTCAATTTCAATACCGCAATGCCTCACAATGAAACCAAGAAATTTTCCAGATGTTACGCCAAAAACGCATTTGCGGGGGTTCATTTTAAGCTGATACTTTCTCAGGCGGGTGAACACGGATCGTAGATCTGCCAGATGGTCTTCCCTCCTTTTTGTTTTAACCACCAAATCATCGACATAACACTCCACATATTTATGAAGTACATTATCAAAGATCTTCTGCATGGCCCGCTGATAAGTAGCACCAGCATTCTTTAGTCCAAAAGGCATCACTTTGTAACAGTAAATTCCCATAGGAGTACGAAAAGCTGTAAGCTGCTCATCCTTAGGATTCATTCGAATTTGGTTGTAACCCGAAGATCCATCCATGAAAGATAAAGCTTCATGACCAGTAGTGGCATCAACTATGACCTCAGTGATGGGTAATGGAAAATCATCCTTGGGACACGCATTGTTCAAATCACCGAAGTCAACGCACACTCGGATTTGTCCATTCTTCTTTTTGACAGGGACGATGTTAGCGATCCATTCCGGGTACTGCACTTCACGAATGAAGCCTGCTTCAATGAGCTTATTGACCTCGGTTTCTATTTGAGGGATAAGCTCTGGTCGAAAGCGTCTTTGAGCTTGTTTAACTGGGCGCACGCCCCTCTTTACTGCCAAATGGTGTAAAGCAATACTCGGATTGAGCCCAGGCATTTCCTTGTAAGTCTAAGCGAACACATCTTTGTACTCTACTAGGAGCTTGAGGTATCCTTCTTCTTCTTCAGGGGTGAGAAGTGCACTGATGAAAGTTGGTCGGGGTTCTTCAGCAGTTCCTAAATTGATCTATTTAAGTTCATCAACTGTAGCTTGTCCTCCATCTTCCAAGGCTGGAGGAGCTTCATCGACCTCTTCATTGGTTGCTTCAGCATCTGACAGTGTACCCTCTTCTATTGTAATATGAAACGAGGATGATACCTCTTCAATTTCCTCATCATGGACGGGTGACTAACTTGTATGTACAATCGTTCGTCTTTTGACTTTGAGTGATCCTTCAGTGTTGATCTCCAAGGTAAAGTTACATTTCATGCGTGAAGGAATGCTACTGTGGATCTCATCATTAGCTTTCTTCTCCCCTTGAACGTCAAAGTTTATTGAACTTTGAGAATGACTATCAATGGGCCTTTTTGTTGCCCCCAGTCGATCAAAGACTGATTTACAAGCAAGAGTGTCCTGATTTGGTGTTAAACAAGTTGTATTTAACCTGTCGAACACTGTGATTCGTGATGACGAGGCCTCGATGCGATCAAACACTGAGATACGGGGTGACGAATGGTCTTTTCTTTGATTCGAACTTTCGCCGACCTCCACTGTTATGTATTGGGAACTCGAAGGATCGCTTCTTTTCTTGATCCATATCTGAGTTGGTTGTTCGGGAGTATAACCTAATCCGGTCTTTGGGATAGGAATTTCATGCCCTTCAAGTCGCATTTTCCTTTGTGTTTTGCTAAGGCCATGCATCTTTTCTCCGGTGGCTTCTGGAATTAGCTTCCCTAAGTCTTCTTGTTTTGAGAAATCGTAGCCTGCTTTAGCTAACAGCCTATATGCCTTTGGGTCGAACCATTCTTTCATCCGCTCACTTGGTAGAATAACATGCTCTATCGGACTTTGTGAAGACCTCACGAATCCATTTAACGGCTTCGAGGGCAAAGAATTTGTGGATAAAGTTAAAGGCATGACATGATTTTCTTTCAATATGGCTACATCCTCCATCGTGAGCTTTGCAGGAGGCCTCCCCATGTCTTTTGTAGGTTGAAGGCATTCTGCGAATGGTGATTGTCCATTCTTGCAGTGTGATAATGGTATATACCGGAGGAAGGGTTCTGGGCCTCTCTTTAGGGAAGAAATGTCCTTTTTGGCGATGAAATTTACATGCTCCTTTTCATCCTGTTTACTTTTTACAGATGGGATCTCAATTGGAAGAACCTCGCTAGAAATGTCTTCTTTTGCATAAAATTTTGCATCAGCAAAATGAGCTTCAGTTTCTGCAAAAGGCTTTAAATCGGCATCGACCTTTTTTATTCCATTTTGAAAGAACTTGAAGCATTGATGCAAGGTTGATGGCACTATTCCATTTTCATGGATCCAAGGACGTCCTAACAACATGTTGTAGGTCGTCTTAGCGTCAATGACGTGGAACAAGACATTGCTTTTCAATTCTCCAATGGTTAATTCTAGGTGGATCAGGCCGATTGCAACGTTGTCCTCCTTGGTTAAAACCTTGGATGACCAAACGACTGTGTGATAATTCTTCCATAGTAAAACCCAGTTGTTTCATGGTCATTTTTGGAAGTATGTTAACGGCTGAACCTCCATCAACAAGGATACGCTCGATCCTTTGTTCACGAGCATAACCAGAGACATAGAGTGGGTGATTGTGGTGCTTAGAGCCTAACAATAGATCCTCATCAGTGAAGGTTAAGTCTGGAGAGCATACGTAACATCCCTGTGTTTGTTGAAGCGTATTGGTATGAGGGGCGTATATCTCTGGCTTTTCAAGAGCTTGGGTGAGCACTTCTTTTGGTGATGTGGAGGATTGCAAGGGTTCAACTTCATTGTCCTGAGATTGGAGTTCCTCCAAAGATGACAAAGTCTCTTTTGAATCACAATGGTCAACATCCTCATTTTCGTCCTGAATTTCACAACGAGAGACTGTGTGGACGGCCTCAACTGAGTCATTTTGAAAGAATTTTCTGGGGAAGAATTCTTCCAATGTGATGAGCTTTCGAGATTTTTGGATTTGTGTTGAATCCTCATACACTTTGGTTCTCAATCTCCCTTGCCTCTTATCACTCATTCTTTTTTACCAAGGCTGAATATGGTTTTGTGCTCTTTTGGACTCTTGGGTGATCAAATGAAGAGGGAATGCCCTTTTCTTCTTCCATCTCTTGTGAGTAACCATCATCCAGCCTTCTTCCTCATCCATAGTTGACCTTTTATCATCATTTGAATTATAATCAGGTGCTTTTTGTGAGAGCTAAACTTAAATCGGTTCCAGAGAACCAAAATGGATAAGCGTGGTATTTGCCCCTTGCTTAGTAGTTGGAGACATGGAACTAGGTAACCCACACGAAAATGTGACAAGGTTTGATTGAGTAACATCATTAAAATCCAAGTCGATTTTCCTTTCCTTGGCTAGCTTCATGATGAGTTCTTTAAGAACAAAGCATTTTTGGATTGGATGACTTATGATGCGATGATACCTACAATAGTTCGGGTCATCAACTTTTCTCATCTCTTCCGGTCGTTTGCATTCTGGCAATTCAATTAATTTCAACTTGAGCAGTTCTTCTAGCATTTCAGGCATATCGACGTCTAGGAAAGGATAGACCTTTTGTTCCCATTCCTTAAGTGATGAGCGACGCGTCTCACGCTGTTGACCTCCTCTGGGCCTCTTTTCATTGGCCTTCACATTTTTTGTTGAAATTTTGACTGCGGCAGGATTGACATTCATTGAGTCTTTGATATTACTTTTTGCATTCCTGTCATTTTTCCTTATTTCCCGTCTTTCTTTCCTTTCCTCAAGTACGGGAGGTTTCGTATTTCCATGGCTGGAAATACTTAATTCCATCTCATGTGCACGAGTCGCCAACTCTTCAAATGTTCGGGGCTTTACTCCTTGAAGGATGTAAAGAAGTCCCCAATGCATGCCTTGGATGCACATTTCTATAGCAGATATTTCAGTAAGTCTATCCTTGCAATCTAGACTCAAAGAACGCCACCGATTGATATAATCAACGACGGGCTCATCCTTCCACTGTTTAGTATTGGTAAGCTCCATCATGCTTACCGTACGTCGTGTGCTGTAGAATCAGTTGAGAAACTCCCTTTCAAGTTGTTCCCAGCTATCGATTGACTCGGGCTCTAAGTCTGTATACCAATCAAAGGCATTCCCTTTTAGTGAACGGACAAACTGCTTTACAAAGAGGCCTCCTTGAGTCCCTGCGTTCTCGCAAGTTTCTACAAAGTGAGCAATGTCTTGCTTAGGGTTTCCTTTGCCATCAAATTGCAAGAACTTGGGAGGTTGATACCCATTTGGCATTCTCATGTTATCAATGCGCTTTGTATAGGGTTTGGAATATATGAGAGAACTTGTGGAAGAACCTCCATATTGTGCCCGAATGGTATTTGTAATCATATCCTGCAGTTGTTGGACAGATATCGAGGCCATTGAGGTGGAATGTCCATGTTGAGAAGTGCCTTCACCTCCTTTTCCTTTATCACCCCTGGAGTTTTCTCCTTTGAAGGTAAAGCCAGGTGGGTGCTCAGGGCCAAGACTTGATTCACCTGAATCTTGTACCTCCAACTTGTTCATTAGGGTTGCAATTTTGACGTCCTTTTCTTCAAGTGCCTTTGTGAGAAGGATGACCCTTTGTTCTATTTCAGCCATCTTTTCTTCCATGGTAGAGGTGTTAGTCATCATTACTGGCATGACCTCTATAGATGACGGAGAAAATGATGGAACAGGATGAGTTAGAGTTGCTTTACTCCTTAAGTTTCTCATCACAGGTGAAGAGTTGATAGAAAACGTCTTTGTTGGGGATGATTCATTACTGATCTCCAAATCTTTCGAGGTAGATGAATCTTTAGTGGTAGCTTTCCTATTTGCAAGAAAGTCCAGAGAGATGACAGCAGGAGGTTGGTTTTCTTGGGTTGGTTGAGGTTGGAGTCGATCAAGAGCTTTGGATCGACTGCGAGTGATTGGGTCGACATACTCATCAGCACTAGAATCATCAACCACTGATTTTCGGACATTCTTGCTAGAGGCCATTGAAGCTAGTAGCAAAATGATGTCGAATTTCTTTTCTTTTGAAGGAGAAAGAGATGAAAGGCAGAGATGTCCCACTGGGCGTGCCAGAATTTGTAAGCGACTAAATTTCTAGTTTGAAATAAATCAAACAAGTAAAAATAGTTTCACAAATGTGAATTTGTATTTATGATTGTGTGGTATAATTCTCTGAAATTACAAAAGAGTGATCCTCTGATTCGATCTCCTTGCAAAACTTATTGATTGAATTTATGATAATGTGGTTTTGACTTGAACACAAAATATCCTTCAATTTGGTTGAGGGATGGATCGAAGATTACTGAAACGGAATTACAATGAATCTCTGGCTATGAGCTTGTTTAGAAATTCTTTGTTCTTCGCGTTCTTCGTGTTCTTCGTGCGTTCTTCGCCATCGAAGGTTTGTGGTGGAATTTCTTCGGAGGTTTTGAGGCTTGAATCCATTGAGCTTCACTGATTTGTGATTTGTTGATGTTTTCGGACACTTTTGGCTTGATTCCCGCGAACTTTAGGATCTAGGCAAATGATCTGGATGATTCTGCTTCGAATGTTCTCCGATTTTGGGGTTGAAGTTCTTGAACGCTTTGAGACTTGATCTTCGCAGAGCTTTTTCACTTCTGAATGCTGGTCCCCCTAAATGTCTCAGGAAGGCTTCTATTTATAGGAGTTTGGGGGTGGGTGAGCGACACGTGGCGGAGCTTGATTGGTGACACATGTCACAGCCTGATTGGTCCGCTTAAGTCATCGCTTACATGTGCGAGGCTGCTTGAGTCATTGCTTACACGTGCAAGGCTGCTTGAGTCATTGCTTACACGTGCACTGATGCGTGATTGGTTTTTGCATGACACTTGGCGAATTTCTATTGGCTTCTGAATAGTGATAGCAAAACCTAGCAGCAATACGTGGTGCTTTGTAATTGGCTGTATTTTGTGGACTTGATAATGTGACGTGTCAGCTTGTGATAGGTCGGGAATTTTCCCTCTCTACAGCACCATATATCAAACTCCCTTCTTTAATTCATCTTGCCTCTAAGTTCCTTGAACATTTCAATGTTCAAAAAATAACGCCTGAGAATGTGGTAGCACACTTCACCGATTTACTTAGAACCTTTCATCTACCTACACCCGTGAGTCCATTGAAAAGAACCAATGAAATGACTAAACTTTAGTACTCTGCAATGCAGCTACATGAGGTCAGAAAATGCTTACTTGACATAAAATTTAACCTAAAAAACAGAGTTCTGAAAATCACATGCTTGGAGTTGTATGATTGGACAAAAGATATTAGCCCATTCAATATGTTATGGCACTAGAGAAATTTCGTTATGGGGAAAACATATGCACTAGGCCCATTTGATAATATTGTTCTTGTAAAGTTGTTTAAGTATTGTAGAAATACATGTAGATGAAAAAATGTTGTAAAAATATGTATTGTACTATTTAAATAACGAAAATTATTATTTAAACAACACAACCAAACTGACCCTATTACTCTCTTTTTGGATTTCTTATCATTACTACCAAAGATATAGATTTACTGTTCGATAAGAAAATTATGGTTAATTATCTAGGTGACAATAAATTTAAGCAGTAACATCTTTTGTCAATAATCTTAACACCAATATCTCTGTGCCAGGTATTGACTCAAATTACCACCGTATATTTAAGGATTTGAATGCATTCTATGTGAAACATTTGCACAAATGGAAACACTGAGGCATTAATAATCAGAACCCTCTTAGAAAACTGCTTCTACCATTGCTGTTGTTATCCTTATGGTGCTCATTTTCATACAAAGTACAAACCATATGCTCTATCTGTGGACGACTAAATTTCTTAGTTCGAAATAAGTCAAGCAAGTAAAATAGTGTCACAAATGCAAATTTGTATTGATGAATGTGTAGTACAATTCTTTGTGATTACAAAAGAGTGATCATCTAATTCGATCTCCTTGAAAGATTTGTTTATTGGAGTTGTGGTAATGTGATTTTGATTCGAACACCAAATATACTTCAATTTCGTTGAAGAATGGATCGAAGATCTTTAAAACAAAATTACAATGAATCTTTGGCTATGAGCTTGTTTAGAAATTCTTTTTCTTCACATTCTTTGTGTGTTCTTCGTGTTTTTTGTGTTCTTCATGCATTCTTCCTTTTTGAGGGTTTGTGGTGGAAGTTCTTCGGTGCTTTAGAGGCTTGAATCCATAGAGCTTCACTGATTTGTGGTTTGTTGAGGTTTCCGGAGGATTTTGAGCTTGATTCCAGTGAACTTTGAGATCTAGGAATATGATTTGGATGATTCCTCTTCGAATGTTCTTCATATTCGAAGGTTTGTGGTGAAAGTTCTTCGGGACTTTGGAGGCTTGAATCCATAGAGCGCCACTGATTTTGTTAGGATATATGTGATTCACTTGTTAGGAACATATGTCACTATTTTATGTAATTGGCTAATCCTTTAACAAAACAGACTTTACTTGTATTTGGGTAGATTTAGGATGTGTTTAATACTTTAAGAAACTTTGTTTCAAGATCAAGTGTTGAAGTCATGCAAGTCTATCCAAGATTCAAGCTGACAAGTGCTCGTCATTAAAGCTTGACAGCTAGCCATCTATTGAGCTTAAAGAGCTATTCAGCCTCGTGGCTCGACAGCAGCTCGATAGATAGGGTATCTATCGAGGTTTATGAAATACAGAATTTCAGTTCTATTTTGACTCTAATCCATGATTATGTGTTTAAGCTTTCTTTTCTCATAACCCTAGACATATAAAAGGATTATTTTCAGGGCCGTCATTGTGTTCACAAGTTGCACAAGTGTTGAGCAAAGTTTGTTCAAGCAAATTGTGACTGGAGACAAAATTTGCACTAGTTCATCTTGCTTGTGAAGAAGTTGTTGTATTTGTGCACCATAGGATTTTGTGACCAAGCATCTTCTTGATCTTCATCGTTGGGATGAACTGAAGAAATTTGCAGCCAACAACCTTCTTTAGTTGGTGATTGAAGTCACGTACTGGGATCTGCGTAATTGGTTAGTCACATACTTGGGAGCCGGGCATCAAAAGGAGAAATTGTCACTACAGAACAAGTCCAATTGGGTATTAGGGTAAGGGTTCAATTGTAGGTTGGTATAAGGTACTAGGATTCCTTTACTTGTAACCGCTTGTTGTGATAATAGTAGAATTTCGGGAGTGGTGACCTTAAAATCACCCGATGGGGTTTTTACCATGTTGGTTTTCCTCATTCATAAACAAATCACCGTGTCAATTTATTTTCCACTGCACTTAGTTTAATTGGTAATTTGTTTGTGCTACCACACATTTGAATGTTAATTTGATTAATTAATAAACTAGACTAATTAATCAATTAATTCATCACAAAGGGTCAATTCGTTTTTTAGCCTATCAGATTTGTGGTTTGTTGAGGTTTCTGGAGGCTTTTGAGCTTGATTCCAGTGACCTTTAAGATCTAGGAAGATGATTTGGATGATATCTCTTCGAATGTTCTTCGTATTCGAATTTGAAGTTCTTGAAGTTCCTGGAGGCTTTAGGGCTTGTTTCCAACAGAGCTTCTAGACTTCTGAACTCAATTCTCTTCCTGGTGTCTTGGTCTCCTCCAAGATCTCTTGGTCTGTTCAAAGATGTCTTGGTCTCTTGGTTCCTTTTAAATGCCTTAGGAAGGCTTCTATTTATAGGAGTTTGGGGGTGGGTGAGTGACACGTGGCAGAGTTTGATTGGTGACACATGTCACAGCCTAATTGGTCTGCTTATGTCATCGCTTACACGTGCTAGATTGCTCATGTCATTGCTTACACGTGCTGGACTGCTTATGTCATCGTTTACACGCGCTGATGTGTGATTAGTTTTTGCATGCATTTTATGCCTCTATTTCAATGACACTTAGCGAATTTCTGTTGGTTTCTGAGTAGTGATAGCAAAACCTAACAGCAGTACGTGGCGCTTTGTAATTGGCTATATTTTGTGGACTTGGTAGTATGATGTGTCAACTTGTGATAGGTCGGAAATTTTCTCTCTCTACACTATCATCCAAATTTTAATCAGCTATAGTGCAAGTGCATTGTGTGAAATGTGTGGATGGTTCGTGGACTCATGAAGAGCATGCACCTTTAAGCCAAAGTTGCCGATTGCTTGATGAATGGTTTAGATTGCTGCAGATTCTTATCTTCCCTGACTGTTATATTCTTTTTATCTAAATAAAGCTTGCATAGGATTTTTTTTTTTTTTTTTTTTTTTCATAGGATTCAGCATATTGCTGTAAGGCGATTGGCCTTCCCTTGGAGTATATTACAAATTCTAAAAGCAGAGAGGGTTTGAGACGAGGAAGAGCAATGGTCATGAGATAAAAGCTTTCAAAAATATTTCAAACCATGGAAAGTCACAAAGAAAATTACTTCGAGAGCAGTATAAAGGAGATGAAAGATAGCATTTGAAGTTGCTACGTAGATACTGTTCGGCTTCAAAAATGGTGCTTTTGTAAAAATGATCATGTTGGATGCAAGCTTCATTATTGAGCTATTCTTAAGATATTATGAGGATAGATGGAAAATTGACGATCCTATGTTTGTGAAAGCATGGCTATTAGATGTGGTGAGACATGAGTTGTTATTACTTGAAAACTATATTCCATTCTATATTATTGAGAAACTATACCACCTTACCTTTCCCAATAACTCAAGCTCCCCATCTTTCATTTGGCTTGCTTTTAACTTCCTTGAGTCCTTGTACATTCTTAGAAATCCCCCTGATATGGAAATACAGCACTTCGCAGATTTACTTAGGTTCTTTGAACTACCTCCACCCAACCAGATTCTACCATATAGATACAAAGAAATTATAATTGCAAGGTCAGAGTTAGGCATTCACTTGTGTCAAAAAAAGTACACTCTAGAACTATTGATTGATGCAGGTCTGTTAGGTTGCAAGCCAGCTAAGACCCTTATGGAAAACAAACTTGAAATTGAGCAAGTTTCAAGGAGAAGTGTTGAAAAATCCAAGTTCTGACAGATTGATAGGTTACTATATCTGACAATCACAAGGCCAGATATTACCTTTGCTGTTCACAAATTAAGTCAATTTATGTCCAAACCTAGAAAGCCTCATCTACATGCAGCTAATAGGATCTTATAGTACCTAAAGGGTGCTCTTGGACAAGGGTTATTGTTCTCTAGTAAATTAGAGCTTCACCTTAAAGGTTTTGAAGATTTAGATTGGGCATCTTGCCCTGATACCAGGAGGTCAATCACTGGATATTGTATGTTTCTTGGTGATTCAATGATCTCTTCGAAGTCCAAGAAACAGCACACAGTTAGTAGATCTTTAGCTGAGGCAAAATATCGTTCCATGGAAGTAGCTGTTTGTGAAGTTGTTTGTATACTTAGTTTCTTCAGAGACATTCAGCTCTAACATCCAAAAGCTGCCCTATTGTTCAGTGATAGTCAATCTGCTCTCCACATTGCAGGATTTGTAGTCAATCCTGTGTTCTATGAAAAAACAAAACACATAGAGATTGACTATCTTGTGGTTAGAGATAAAGTGTTGCAAGCAGTGATTCGTTTATTACATATTAGAACACAAAGTCAGCTTGCAGACTTACTAAAGCCCTTAGTGCACATCAGTTTCATGCTTTGTTATCCAAGATGAATATGACCAAAATTCATTCCCCTATTCATCTTGAGGGGGAGTGTGAAAGCACTAAGATCAACTCAAAGGAAGCTTCATCTAAACACAAGAAGGTGAAGAAGAAAGCTATTGCAAAAACAGAGGACAAGAAGGAAACTGTAGTTCCAAAGCTGTAGGTCGTTTAGTGTTGTATTCTTTGTAAACTACTTGTAGTATAGGAGTTAGTTGTAAATAGTGGATGACAGCTGTTATTTCAGTTAGTGAGAAGTCTAGGCGGGAAAGTTTGTTAAGTTGGTTTTGTTTGTTAGTCTTCAAGTACTAGTATATATATCTTTGTACATATACACTAATTAATTGAATCAATCATTTTTCCCAAATTAGATTGTGATAATTTTTCCAAAGTACTCTGCAACACAGCTGTTTGATGCAGGAATAAAGTTCGAGTTGGCTTCAAGTAAATGCAAACTGGAATTAAATTTTAAAAATGGAGTGCTGGAAATCCCACCCTTAATATTCTAGGATGGTACGGAAGCTCTCATTCAAAAAATTATGGCATTAGAGCAATGTGATTATAGAAGAAAAGCATACATTACTGATTTCTATTTAATATTGGATCATCTTATCAATACCACCAAAGATGCGGATTTACTTAGTGATGAGGGAATCATAGATAATGGGCTAGGCGACAGCAATGCAGTTACATCTATTATTAACAATCTTAACAAAGGAATCATTGATAACAGTCTTAATTCTACGATCTCTGTAATGATTTGAATAAATTCTATGAGGTACCTTCGCGTAGATGGAAGGCAACATTAAAATATAAATATTTTAGCACTCCTTGGGGAATGGCTTCTACCATCGCATTTTTCTTTTGGTGCTCATTTTAACACAAACATTATGCTCTATCATTCAAGTAGTTTAGGTCCAATGCCTACTTGAATGATTTGGATGGTTGTTTGATTGTTGTAGTGCCATAATGGATATGTAATTTCCAACTAAGCATTAAATTTGGAAGATTAAAGTCACTATGGAAATGTGGTCTTAATTAATTAGTTTTTTATCTTGAAAATAAACTTGTAAGTTGTGTTATGTCATATGTGTGCCTTGTAATTTTTCTTGGGTTTGGCTTGCCGCCAATTAATTCTTAACTTGGCATCCCTTTTATTTTAATAGTATGCTGTCATGTCACCCATCTCTTAATATAGGATGGAGATTAAAACACACAATACCACGCTATTTGGAGTTAGTTTAGTTAGGCATTTTAGAGCCTTAAAACATGTTTTTAAAACCCAAAAATCTATTTTGCAACAATAATTCATCATAGTTTTTTTACAAACATTCATTTTAAACCTAAAACATCATTTTACAACAGTTTATCCAAATGCACCCTTGACTTCCGCTTCATAAACTAATAGAAATATTTTAGCCTTTTTAACACTGTTCACGTCTGACATCTCTCTCCGACAAAGATTTATCTAGTTCTCCATTCTTTCCCAGATCTTATTTTGTATAGTTATTCATGTGAATCTTCATGCACCTGCAGAAAAAACCAGATCCCAAAATGCCAACCATGTGACTTGTTTTTTGTTCTCCAAAGAAACTCAAAAAGAAAAGAAAAATCAAAATTCTCTGTAGCAGTAGCATCGGCTCCGTTCAGTTGGCTGGTTGGCGTTGGCGTGCTTTCTTCAAATACAACGGTTGAAACTAGAAGGTTGGTGGCAGCAGCAGCAGCTGCAGCAACACCCATTATTTGAATTCTTTGAGAACTTTTAACAAGCATCTAGCATGCCTTCTTTTTAACCCAAATAAAGCTGTCATACGAAGAGACGCCGCCTAATTACAAACAACCAAGACAATAATTATACAAAATAACAATATTGCAACAGCTTTGGTTCTCCATTGCTGCTCATCACAATGTAATTTGAGATTATTACCCCAAACAGATTTTGCCCAAGAGAAATGTCAATGTTGACATATATTAGTAATGTGGCAGATCTCTTTGTTTTTAATGGGATGCAACTTTCTGATTATTAGTGGATGAGTTTGGAAGAAAATATAACTATATTTGAGTTGGAATAGTTAGCAAAATTGCATGAAATGCTTGCAAATAAGTGATGACATTGATAATACAATTATGTAAGATATCATTTGAAAATTATTAATATAAAATTTAAAATATGAAAAACAGTAGTAATAATTTGAAACATAAAATAGAATGCTATATATTCTTAATAATAGAAAAATAGAATGCAATCCAATAGACTTTGCAAATTGCTATCTGCTATACAAATCCATCCTCCTCCACCGTTTGTAATTATCAAATTATCAAATTATCAAAAAATACATATTTATAGTCACATAATAATGATTATACTAAGTCTCAACTTTAAGTGTAACTCAATTGGCATCTTTCTGTACACAAAGTTTTTGAGGGTCTAGAGAGAAAGAGTATCTCCAAAAAAAAAAAAAAAAGTCTCAACTCTAACACTAGTAGGTATGGAAAAATAAATTATAACTTATATTTACAATGTTTTTTATGTCAACCAATTTATTTTTTTCTTAACTAAAAGCATTAGCATTAGAGGTGTAAAACCTTCCAAGTTACTATTTTACCCACCAAATCCATAAAAACAAGCTCCAGTCAGATTGCTATATCTAAAAAAATTTGCAACCCATGTACTCATTAGATTTAGGTCTTTTGGGTAAAATGTGTCTCTATATATTATATTAATTATTTAAAAAAACTCCCTAAATGTATTTAGCTCTCCAATAAGTGATATCATGGCCTAAGGTATTTCACAAATGGAGCAGGAACAAATGCTTTCGCAGTTGAAGCAGAGACGATATTTGGCAAAATTTGGTATTTAGACTGTTTTCAGAAAAAATATTTGTGAACAGCATGCGCGTCAAACTATTTAGTTAGTTAGACTGATTTTGGAACTCGAGTTTGGCAAACTCGAGTTCCAGCCCAAAATTCAAATTATAGTGGCGTTTTTCAAAAACGCCACTATATGTACCCTATAGTGGCGTTTTCAATAAACGCTGCTATAGGAACAAAAAAACGCCACTATAGGGTTTGCTTTCCAGCTCAAAATCGAGTTTGGCAAACTCGAGTTCCAAAAACAGTCCAACTAACTAATTAGTTTGATGCGCATGCTATTCTCCAAAAAAATTTCTAAATTCAGTCTAAATAGCAAATTTTGCCGACGATATTTTGCACAAACCATCTTTGAAAAAGGCCCAACAAAAGAGGATTAAGGCCCAACGGATTCATCTTCAGTCAAAGTTGCTCTTATATTCTTGTATATATTCTTCTGTAAAAAGAAATAATTTGTGATTAGGTATACTTTTTGTATTATTCTCTAAAATGAAATAATTTGGGGTTAGGTGTACTTTTTTTTAGATATATATTATAGGAGATATGGAAAATGTCAAAGTAAACAAGCGAATCACCGTAGAATTTTATGATATTACTTAATTTTCTTCTTGATGCTTAAATATCAGTCCCCAAGCATACTTATCATGGCCACTTTGTCTTATCTGTTGGGTCGCAGGTTTGTTTTCAAGAAATCACAAAATTTTACTCACCAAAACTACCTTACCGAAGTAAAGAATACAATTAAATTACAAAACAAATCAACGAATTCCTCATCAGTCAAAGTAGCTCTGGTATTCTTTTGTAAAAATTAAAACAACAACAACAACAATAATAATAATATTAAGTGTGGCCTGGTTAATTTTGATGAGATGCCAACCTGTCATACTTTCTCCAATATTTATATTTAAAATTATTGAAACTAAGTGAGCGTTTGGATTCAGCGTTTCCGTTGAATCCCGCCTCACGTTTTCCTTTTCTTTTTTTGTTTTTTTTTTTTTTTCACACGTTTAAGGGAGCAAAATTTACTGTTTATGAGACAAATTTTACTGTTCACACACTGTTCCATCATTGTTCATCACTGTAGTAACACTATTCATATATTAAAAAATATTAAAAATGGGTCTCACGGTACTATTCACATATTTAAAAATTATTTTGCTACATTGTTTTCAGTTTTCAGTTTTCAGTTTCAACAACAATAAGTTCAATCCAAACGGACCTAAAAGATTATGTACAAATGAAGGTTTATACAGTAGGGTCATTTATATTCTACGTAAAAGAAATTTGTCAATGACGAAAATTCATCAATAAGACAATAACACTAAGAAGGAAAAATCACATTCAACAAAAAAAAAAATTATATGTTGTAAAAAAATAAAAATTTAACAATGTTACATTCATGGAAAACAACAATTAAAATCTACTATCAAATATAAGGACTACAACCACACTTATAAATTTTCGCAAACCTAAAAAACTCAAAAGTCTACTACACTACACCCAAAGACGTTCTCACTCTAACAGACAAGACAAAACCTTGTTTCTTTAGTCTCTCCAACATATTTATAGAGACAATCATACCACTCTACTTCTTTTGTTCTTGATGTGAGGCTAAGGTTTATTTGGCTAGGTTGTAACATTTTTTGAATATTTTCAACTCAAGTTTGAGATAGTTCTCTTGCTACCGTCCATGCTCTTACTCTTAATAGGAATTATTCAATCTTTTTATTAATCTCCAAACCAACGTGAGATTCTAAAACAAATAATTAGGAAAAGGAAACTAACAAACTAATCCCCTTATGAGCTAGACTTTAACAAATCTTCACTGGACAAAATTGGCTTCTGTCCTTATCGGGCAAAATAAATAGCATTCTATCCCCTTTCCCAAACTAATTATGGAAATATCCTTCTTTTGAAACTCGACTTTCTCAAAATCGAGTTAAGTCCTATAGTAACATTTTTAAGGACCTATAGTAACATTTTTAAGGACCTATAGTGGCCTTTTTTTAACTCAAGCTCCATGAAATCAAGTTATAGGTAAAAAACTTGCATAGAACTCAAGTTGATGGAGCTCGAGTTACAAAACGACACTATAGGTCCTTAAAACGTCATTATAAGCCCCTTAAAACGCCATTATAGGGCTCCAGAATTTTTTTTTTTAACTCGATTTTAAGAAAGTCGAGTTTCAAAAGAGAGGCATTTTCCTAATTAGTTTAAAAAAGGGGTAGAATACTAATTATTTTGCCCGAAAACGGTAGAGGCCAATTTTGTCCAATCTTCACTTTTAAATTGTTCTTCACTAGTGCCCCTTTTCGTACTTCCTTTCATCACTCTTCTTTTCTTTTTCTTTTTTCCTTTTTTGATAAACCATACCAATTACATTGTCCATAAATCTTACATTCATACAAAACTTTTAAGGATTTTCCCTACCTTTTGCTTTACCGTGCGACTCTTTACCTTTAATTGTTTCACCATTCAATCTGTACAGATTCTTGAAAGATTTCTCTTTCTTTACTACCTATAAATAACCCTTAGTGATTCGTTCATAACTACCTCTTGCAGAATATCCATATACAAAAATATCTAGTAACCTAAAGAAATCAGATTTTTTTTTTCAAGTTCGGTTACATCTCTCATATTATCCAAAGTTTTCGTAATCTAATTTAATATATTAACTTTTACTGTACATATTCCCACAACTTTACATTCTACGTTATTAGACAACATAACAAAACCTTCATTACGTAAATTTTTCGAGTAAATGATGCCAAATTTGATTGTAGATGGGGAATCTGGGCAAATGCCCTTTTCATGCAAATCATATAGCTTTTTGCTCCCTTTCTCAAACTAATTAGGGAAATGCCCCTCTTTTGTAACTCGATTTCTCAAAATTGATTTTCAATGTAAAACTCAATTTGTATGGGGCGATCAAACTTAAAAAATAAAAAATAAAATAAAAAAAATTGCATGGAACTCGAGTTCCAACAAATTTTTTTTTTTCTTAATTATCAGTTTGTTATAACTCAATTGTCCAAAAATCGAGATTTAAGTTGAAACTCGATTTTTAGAAAATCGAGTTACAAAAAAAGGGCATTTTCCTAATTAGTTTCGAAAATGGGGCAGAAGGCTGTATAATTTGCGTGAAAAGGGCATTTGCACATTTTGCCCGATTGTAGATTGAGTCATATATTTCAATAATTTTTTTTATTAATGATGTTGGGTTCTAAGACTTTAGGTTTAAAAGTATTAGAACTTCATTTTGTAATACTGGCAAACCAAGATCAAAACGTTTAGTCTTGTTTTAGACTTGCTCAAAGTATGTTTATGTGTAAAGTTGGAATCAAGTGTCCTGTAGAATTTATTGTGTAAATCTGACTAGCTCGACTGATCGAGAATTAAACTCGATCAATCGAAACTCGTGCAGATTGTTTTTTTGCAAAATTTTCCAACTTAGCCCAAGCCCATTTGGCGTGTAGGGTTTTATGTTTTGCCTCAAGTATAAAAGGAAAAACCCTAGCCACATTTTGTTGGTGTTGTTTATGTTATGTGTATGAATCTCTTGTGAGATCTAGAGGTGTTTGCCTTCATACATACCTAGGGTTATCAAGATCAAGATTGATGTCAAGAGCTTGGTGATCATTTCAATTCTTGCATAAAGAGCTTAAAGAAAAACACAAATGAGAGTACTTGTGCTTGCTGTGAATCCAAGAAACAAGTAGTCCGTGGACTCGGAGCTGTCACGTGGTCGTGGTAGTAAGTTTCCTACTCGAGGTAGCAATAGGATGTTAGTGGTCTAAGTCGCTATTGTGTAAATTTCAATTCTTTCATAGTGGATCTGTTTTACCTTGAAGATAACTAGGTTAAATCCTCCCTAGATTTTTTACCGGTTTGGTTTTCCTAGGTAATCATATCTTTATACTATTTATTTTCTGTTACTTTACATGATATGATATATTTGTATTAACCTAAATCTGAATAATTTGACTAAGCAATCACTTGGCTAATTAATTAGGTTAATCTGGTTGTGTTTTAAGGGGTCAAAAAATGTACAAGTGGTATCAGAGTAGGTTAGCTCTAGTATTTAGATCCTTAAAGCTAAAAGTTGATCTTTAACCCCTGTTGTCATGGAACACGGTCACTCTCTTGTGATCCCACCTCACTTTGATGGGAACAACTATGCTTATTGGAAAGTAAGAATGAAAGCATTCCTGAAATCTATTGATGAGAGAGTTTGGAACTCTGTTGAATACGGATGGGAGAAGGCTACTACTCCAGTTAGTGAGTGGCAAACTTCTCAGAAAGAAGCAGCCTCTTTTAATAGCAAAGTTATGAATGCTATTTTTAATGTTGTTTCTATGGAGGAATTCAAGAGAATCTCAAATGTTGATGTTGCTCACACTGCATGGAATATTCTCCAAACTATGAATAAAGGCACAAAGGCAATAAAGATCAATAAGTTGCAGTAGTTAACAACTAGATTTGAAAGCATTAGGATGATTGATGATGAAAGTTTTGATGAATTTTATGCTAAGCTTAATGATATTGTTAATTCTGCTTATAATTTGGGTGAAATCTATGATCAACCTAAAATTGTTAGGAAGATACTTAGATCCTTGGCTAAGGATTTTAGACCCAAAGTGACTGCCATCACTGAAAGTAAGGATATGGACTTCATCCATGTTGATAAACTTGTAGGATCTCTTCAGTCCTATGAGTTGGACCTACCTAAGACAAGCAAATCCAAATCAATAGCTCTTAAGTCTGTTGATAATGTTGATGTGAATGGATTTAATGATGAGTTCTCTGCTACAAAGATTGTCTATTTTGCCAAGAACTTTAGAAATTTTCTTAGGAACAATACCAAAAGGGCAAGAGGTAAAAACAATGCTGAACCTATAAATTTTAGGAGGAATAATCTCACTAAGGTGAACAACACTGAAAAACCTAAAGAGAAAGTAGGTCAAACTTCCAATAATTTAATGGGTCAACAATGTTTTGGTTGTCAAGGGTATAGTCATGTGAAATCAAAATGTCCTACATTCTTGAGGTCTAAGGGTAAGGTTATGGCAATAACCCTTAGTGATGACGAAGTTTCTGACAATGAGTCTAGTAGTGATGAGGATGGAAACTTCATTACTTTCACATCTACTGCTGTAGTTGATGAAAGTGTTGTTGTTGAAGAAAACCCTTCTGATGGGGAACTCTCTGAGGATGCAAATTTGCAAGAAGCCTACAATAAGCTTTGCAAAGTTGCAGCAAAGGATGCTATGAGTGTTGATTTAGGTTTAAAAAAAATTGCATCCTTTGAACTTGATAAGAAAATTTTGCTTTTGAAACTGTTTGATGCTAATGAATTGTTAAATAATGTGAAGACTATGAACATGCTTTTACTTGATAAAGTTAAGAATTTGAAATTGAATTATCTGTTGCTAGAGAATAAACAAATAGATCTGCTAGTCCAAACTTGATCACATGCTGAGTGTTCAAAAGTCTCCTTCAGACAAAACTGGTTTAGGTTTTGTAGAAAGCATCTCTGTACCTGAAACTCATTCCACAAACTTTGTTTCTTCTTCTGAACCTCCCGTAAGTGAGATTGTCAAACAAGCAGAAGTTACTCCTCCTAGGAATATTAAGGTTGATCTTCAAGAGTCTAAACCTAAGACTCCTAACCCTCCTAAGGACAAGGTGCATGATAGACCTGCATGGATTTGTCATTTTTGTGGAAATTCTGGGTACATTCGTTTAAACTGTGTCAGGTTGCAAGTTGCTAAGCAAGCAAATAAACCAAAAGTACCTGTACCTTAAGCACACGATCTTATGGTACTTATTGGTGAATTGGTAAAGGTTTTAAACCTTTATTCCAATCCTGAAGTTGCTAAGCATTCTAATATGAATAATAACTCCAATGCTAGAGTTGCATCTAAAAGGTTTTGGATGCAAAAGGTTCAATCTAAGTGAGTCTTTTCTGACATGGTCCTTGTGCTTCATCGCTCTACTCTTTGTGACCATTCTTCTTTGTTTTTCTAGGATTTGCATTGCATAACATTCATGCATTTCATTTTAGGTTGTTTTTGTTATTTCTTTTCAAAAAACAAAACAAAAACAAAATAGAGGAAAAGGGAAGCAAAATGTGTTTTGCATTATTTTTCTTGAAGTTGAAATCAAGTTTGGCCACTTTATCTTTACATAACATGTCTATGTACCTTGTTTAGCTTGGATGAGCTTATTTGTTGCACTTTACTAGTTTGAGCTTTGTAGTGCATGTTGTGTAGGAAGATGTTTATAGTTTTTGATCATTTTTTCTTGATATTGAAGTCACATGCCTTTGATTGTTGGACTTGAACTTAATGAGAAATGCATAAATAACCATTTCACCATTGTTTACTAGCCAATCATGAACACCTTAGTGCATATCATAAGATTTTGTGCTTGAGAAAGTGTAGCACATGCACAAAAGGAACATAAAGTGTAGCCTCGGTTTAAATGCTAAAATTGGTGTGTACATTATTGGACTATAATTAACTCAATCAAATAAAATTGGTGTGTACATTATCTTGATTATTTTAATAAGTTTCTGATCAAATAAAATTGGTGTGTACAATATGAGGCAAATCAAGAAACTTACCTAATTGCAAACTTGCTTTCTAGGAGATGTGAGAGTTATATTATGTAACTCTTTAGGTGATAGTCTCTTTCAAATGTATGTGATGAACTTTGTAGAAATTGTGTTTGATTACTATTCACATATCACCTTACATGTATCTCAAGCTTTTATTAGTTACACACACTATACAAGTTACTCTTTGCTAAACTTTGTACAAGTTATTGTGTGTGATTTTGTTTTGGCCATCCAAGATTGAAAATTCTTTGATTTTAATGCAAAATGTGTTTGAAGTTTGAGAATTTAAGGAAAAATTGATTGAAAATCTTATTTTTGGGAGATCTGGGTTCAATATAAGTGTTTTTAAGAAACATTTCATCTCATACTCATGCATTCTATTCATAAAATACTATGCTTTGAGGAGAATCTGCATAAAATTGCTCTGTTTTTCAAAAATTTGTTTTTTCCAGATTTTCGATCGATTGAACCTGTTGCTCGACCAATCGAAATTGTGATTAAAATTTTGGTTTGAATCTGCCTGGTTCGATTGATGCTCGATCGCTGTTGGATCAATCGAATGTAATTTTCAATCAATCGAAAATCATTCAGAGAGTTTTTTTAAATCATAAGTTTTTCACGTGTCTTTTTCAAAAGTTCTCTCTCTCTCTCTTCAATCGGTCAAGATTCAAAGCAAGATTTTTGTCATTTTCCCTCAAAAATTTTCAAGGGTTTTTATCTTCTAAGGCTAGTAAGACCCTTTTACCCTTCATTTTTCATTTATTTTCATCTTTCATGCATTTTGGGGAGAATTTCGAACCTATGGAAAATTGGGGTTTTTGGTGTTTTCAATCAATTCTTTCAAAATTGATCATTGGGTTTTTGTTATGGGACGTTATTAAACTGATCTTTGTGGTTTAATTTTATCAATTTGTTGAATTGGAAAAAATTGAATTTTCTAGGGCTTGAAACTACCCGAATTGGGGATTTTGTTCAATTGAGCATTAATTTATGAAATTGGCTTGTTTAGTTGATTGAATTGGTCATTATATTATGTTCTCTATCTTGTGTAATGATCAATTGGTCAATTTGTTGGGATTTTTGAAAGTGGGTTTTCAAATTTTGGGATTTTTTATATAAACTCTATGTTAAAGCCACTTTTGTGTTTTTAACAGTGTAATTGAATTATTCTCAATGCATTAGAGCATGCATCATGTGGTTATTCTGTTCATGCATCATATAGATTATTATTTTCTATATTATTTTTTACTCTAATTGTGTCTGATGCAGTCTGCCCTTGGTTTTTTTTTTTTTTTTTTTTTTTTTTTGTCTTTTGTCTCTTGTGAGTTTTCAAACCCCTTAAAACACAATTGGATTAACCTAGTTAATTAGCCAAGTTATTACATAGTCCGAATTCGAGATCTAGGTTATCACAATCAAACAATCATATCATGCATAGCAGCGGAAATTTAAACAACACAATGATATGATGACCCAGGAAACCAAACTAGTAAAAACCTGGGGAGGATTTAACCTAACTATCCTTAAGGTAAACCTGAATCCACTATGAAAAAATCGAAGTTTTACAATAGGACTTAGACCACTAACATCCTATTGCTACCCACCAGTAGAAACTTATTGACACGACCATGTGCAAGCTCCGAGACCACGGACTCCTTCTTTCTTGGATTCTCCAGCAAGTACAAGCACACCTACTTGTGTTTCTTTAAGCTTTTAGTGCAGCAACTGAATGATCATCAAGCTCTCAATGAAATCTCCTTCTTGATAATCCTAAGTATGTGTGAAGGCAATCACCTCTAGATCTCATAAGAGATTCACACACACAGCAAATAGAGCAATCTCTAAAACGTGGCTAGGGTTTGCCTTTTATACCTAGGGCAAAACATAAAACCCTAAACATTTTAATGAGTTAGGGCTGAGTTGGAATTCTGCAGAAAAATGCTTTCTGCCCGAGATTCGCTCGATTGAGCCAAGCCGAAATGCACTAATACATCTGCAACAGCTCGATCCCAACTTTACATAAAAGACACAACTTTGAGCAAGTCTAAACAAGACTAAACAACCTGTTTTGATCATGGTTTGCCAATAATACACATTAAAGTTTTAAATACATTAGTTCCTAAGTCTTTAGAACCTAACATCTCTTTTCTATCTGTCTTTTCTGCTCTTTAGCATTATGGTTAGGAAGACTAGAGCCCATAGGACATCCTGTTCTTCTTCTACTCCATCTTTTAATAGTAAGAGATTTCTTAGTGAGAAAAACCAGGAAACTTATGAGAAGCTGAACATTCTCCGGAATGTGTGGGCTAAAAGGAACGTAGTTTTAGATGAGCTTAACTTGAAAATTAGGAGAAACTTTAAGCGTAGGGGTTGGTTGCCTTTGTTGGATATTGACCATCCTCCTCCAGCTACCTTGATCAAAGAGTTCTACTCAAACATCTCTATCCACTTCAATGATTCCAACACTCAATATGTGAAGAGTTGGATACGAGGTGAAGAGTACACCATTACTCCTACGGTAATGGCCACTGCTCTTAAGGTGCCTAAGTTCCAGCATCTTGTCTATCCTTACAATGAGTCTCCTCCCCTTTATGACATCATGTCATATCTTACTAGGACTTCTATTCAGTAGGGTTTTAATCCTCAAATCACCTCTCACAAGTTGACCGAGATTCATTATTTCTTTTACCGGATTTCTTGCCATACGATCTAGCCCATCTCTCATTTGTATACTATTCCTATAAAGAGATGTGCATTTTTGTATGCTCTTGTCACAAACGCTCCTATGAGTTTTCCTCATCTTTTCATTCATTCTTTGGTTAAGGTTCATAGGAATAGTTCATCAGCTTATGCTCTTTTCTTTCCTATTTTTAT
The DNA here is from genome assembly GCA_036321655.1 of Quercus alba. Taxonomy (NCBI): domain Eukaryota; kingdom Viridiplantae; phylum Streptophyta; class Magnoliopsida; order Fagales; family Fagaceae; genus Quercus; species Quercus alba. Next base: position 74,923,871 of record CM070299.1, on the reverse strand, counting down.
TCATAGGATTTTGTTACTTCTAGGATTAGATGAGTTTCTTGCGTCTGAGCCTATTCATATTATAACTCCTATTAGTGCCACCTTCCTTAGGCAAAGGGCCGCTTAGATGAGAGCAAGCTCTAAACGCCCTAGAGTTGAGTCGTCCTCTAGTGTTGCACCTCCTCCTCCTCCTCTTTTTTCAGGTGATTCGGTTGCTGATGCATTCATTGGTCCAACTGCTGCTGCTGTTCCTCCACCTTCTGCTTCGAATGTTTCTAGCATTCGTCATACGTTGGACACTGTCATGACCGTTCAGGTGGCTCATGGTCAGCTTTTGGTGGACGTGCTTACCAAGCTTTAGGCCTTGAGAGCAAATTTAGCGAGCATTAGATGGTCACCTCCGCCACCTCTTTTTGATGATGAGTCATGATTGCCCTTTGGCAATTCGTCACAAAAAGGGGGAGTATGTATGGATAGGAGATTTTGAGATTTTGTTGACAAGGGGAGTTTCTGTTGTTTTAGAGCTGTGGAGCTTTAGATTGTATCTAGGTGCTTCATCTTGTATTTATATTTTTTAGCTCATGATGTATTTCGTTTTATTTGAGTTGTCTATGATAGGGAGAGATACTATGATGTGTTTATTTTTGTTTCTTGTTTCACATTGTGCTACATTGATTATTGATTTATATTTATGAGATTATTTATGATATATGTCTTGTAGTTTATGATTATGTGAAATCAAGAATTTATTTTGTTTTACTTGTATTTTCCACACATACGTTTATGTGTTTGTTAAGAGTTACAAGAATATACAGATTAGTTCAGTCGTGCTGCTGTCTACACTTACAACTAATAGATAGTAGTTAGGTTGAATTTGTTTTTGTTGGACAATTTTTTTGTGATGGGCTGTTTTTGTAACTTTAAGCACTTTGTCTAGTTTGTGTTTTGTCACGCATTGCCAAAGGGAGAGTTTGTTGGGTTCTAAGACTTTAGGTTTAAATGTATTAGAACTTCATTTTGTAATGTTGGCAAACTATAATCAAAACGTTTAGTCTTATTTTAGACTTGCTCAAAGTATGTTTATGTGTAAAATTGGAATCGAGTGTACTGTAAGATTTATTGTGTAAATCTGTTTGGCTCGACCGATCAAGAATTAGACTCAATCGATCGAAACTCATGCAAATTGTTTTTCTGCAAAATTTTCCAACTCAACCCAAGCCCGTTTGAAGTGTAGGGGGTTTTATGTTTTGCCTCAAGTATAAAAGGAAAAACCCTAGCCACGTTTTGTTTATGTTGTTTATGTTGTGTATATGAATCTCTTGTAATATCTAGAGTTGTTTGCCTTTATACATACTTAGGGTTATCAACATTAAGATTGACGTCAAAAGAGTGGTGATCGTTTCAGTTGCTGCATAAAGAGCTTAAAGAAAAACACAAGTGGGAGTACTTGTGCTTGCTATGAATCCAAGAAACAAGTAGTTTGTAGACTCGAAGCTATCACGTGGTCATGGTAGTAAGTTTCCTACTTGACGTAGTAATAGGATGTTAGTGGTCTAAGTTGCTATTGTGTAAATTTCAATTTTTTCATAGTGGATCTATTTTACCTTAAGGACAGCTAGGTTAAATCCTCCCCAGATTTTTTGCCGATTTGGTTTTCCTGGGTCATCATATCTTTGTGCTATTTATTTTCCACTGCTTTACATGATATGATATATTTGTGTTAACCTAGATCTGAATAATTTGACTAAGTAATCACTTGGCTAATTAACTAGGTTAATCTGGTTGTATTGTAAGGGGTCTAAAAACGTACAAATGGATATTTCAATAAGTCATTTTCATGTGAGGACTAAGTCTTTTCTTTCTCTGGATATATTCTGTTAAGTTCAAAGGAACTACGTACATAAAATATGATTGTTTTCTTTCGTATAAATCTGACTTGAGGGCTGCTCCACATGTTGTCCAGGTTTAAATGAACCCCCTGACTTAAATAAATATATATATATATATATATAATATTTTTTACTATTTTAATTTACCCTTAAAAGTATTTTCATATACCTTGATCACATATTAGCTCAACCTAAAACCAAATGACAACACAGATCAGCCCATTCCAAAACCAAACAACTTAGATTACAAATTTCTAACTTGGTCATCATAAGGCCTTTGGCCAACACCACACCAGTGTTCTCCCCCTTTGTCCATTCTTTGATTTTCGTTGTAGACGGATCATCAGAGAAGTCGTGACATCGTAAATCAATATAGATGAGAGTACAATTGACGATTTTTTGCATCATCAATAGACATTGTTCATTCCAAGCCTTGTGGATTGTTGGCCTCCCTTATACTCCAAAAGAAAAGCATACTTCACAAAAATATTCAATTTTTCAAGTCACACATTTCATCAAAGATTTCATGCAAAACATTATCATTAAAGATCATTTTTTTTATAGTGAAAATATTGGAGATCAAATTAAGGCATTGAATGTTTAAGGAAATCATATTTGGATGAATCAAGAAATTGATTGCTAGAGGAAATTGTAGGGTTTAAGCAATCAATTCAATTAACTGTCATTAATATGGGTACGTTTGTCAGACCCACTATGAAATGGGGTTTCAATGTATATATCATTATCTAAGTGAATGAAGAAGATGTAGCCTTTGAGTTCATGTTCCGTGATTGTAGGCCTTGTGGTCGAACCGCAAACAATTTCATGTCTTTTCTCTTTAATGCATTTTCTATCATAAATTTCTGCATGGTATCATAGTAGGTGGTCTTGAGTACGAGTCCTTTTTTTTTTTTTTTTACTCTACCTCTCATTTAAAAATTAAAAATTTCACATGTTGGGTCCTTATAATAAGGAATACATGTGTGAGTAAAATTCCACATTGAATATGAATGACAAGAGGGAGTGATTAACATTACATAATTGGGTCCAACTCATATGCTTAAATCTTTTGGATCAAGTGGCATCTCTATATATTATATTAACTACTGAGTTAGAGACCCCAGTGTGTTATCTCCCCAACAATCCCATTTAATAAATGGAAATTTGGATCCATATATGAGAGAAATTGTTAAAATATTGGTTAAATAATTAAATTTATCATTTTCAAACCGTCTAACTTTTAGGGACCGTCAATTATTTATCTTCCAAGGAGAGAGTAGATAAATAAAATGTGTCCATTTATAATTTTTTTTAAATAAAGGTTATCATTGAACCATTTAGACAATTAAATAGGTAAGTAAATCTACGTAAATCTAAGTAAATCTAAGTAAATGTGTCTAAGAAAGTGTATATATTCCATTGCAAGTTACATTGGGAACTGAAAAATTAAAACGAAGGGATTTGAAGAACAATTAGAAGTATAGCCGCTTAATATTAATTTAACAACATATGATTATTTGATTTTTGAAGATTTATCTCTAATTTATAAAACCTCTTAAGGATTTGAAATCACATATTTTTCCTAATCATTTTAATATAATTGTTGAATGCTTAAATTTATAATTCACTAATTAATAATTTAACCTTTTGGGATAGACAGTAGTTTATGATAATATTAAAGTAGATGGTAAATAGGTTGGGTTTAGGTTCAGTGCTTGGGAGAATGAGCAGCAAGGTAAGAGGATGGGATATGGATAGTTGTCAGGGTCATATATTCATATCTGTATCACGTCCAACTGGGCCAATTGCCTAATGTTGACCTGAGGTAGCGAACGAGACAGCAAATGGATGGAAATTCCATGCGTTAAGTTTTGTTATCAATAGTGAGTAGGCGACTTAAAGATAAGTATAAACTCACTCATATAAGTTTTTTAAATGATTTAATTCACCGTCTAACAACTTAAGATTTTGCGACGAACTTTTACCTGAGAACCAAGTCTTTTCATTCTATAGATCTATTTTGTTAAATCAGAAGGAGCTACGGTACATTAAATATGCCCATATTGTTCGTACAAAATTGATTTTAAATTGACTATGTCCGAATATATTGGTATTCATTGGAGATGTTAGGACCGAGTCTTCTTCTTTCTTGAGACGTACCAACATATACATCGTTGGTTGGCCAAGGAGAGACAATATACAAAATGCATCGATCTAATTTGTAGAAAAACTGGATTTTTATTATTAAAAAAAGCGATTATAATCTAGATTAGTGATAATCATTCAAAGCGAGATAATGACAATGATGGGGAAATGTATGAATATTTGGATAAAACTTCCAAATGTCAGAAAAGAAGCAAACGCAATTACTGGAGAAGGCTTCATTGTAATAGATCTTCATATATATTCAACGTTGATATATAGCCAAGGAACGTCAGCTGTAGACGTCAAACATGCATGCATCACTGTGATCGGTGGCAATTCCAAATTTTAACTGTATATATAAGCTTCATGGAATATGAAACCCTAAGCCAGGCTGGCTTAAACTCAGTTGGACTAGGTTATAACCCAGAATAGCCAGGTCTTAAAAATTATAAACTGAATTGTAATTTAAAACAGCCATTTGAAAAAACAATGATTTTTCTCCTCATTTCAAAATTGTTTATTCCTTTTTTAGTTTTTTTTTTTTTTTTACCTGGTGTTTTTTTATATAAAATTTATTATATGTGCATTATGTGAGAGAGAAAAGTATTAAATTGTGAAATGAAGTGTTAGCCAATTTGTAGTGGTGGAGTCAAATTTTTTTTCTTTTTTCTTTTGTTTTGGATGCTGAATTATGGAATTGATAAATCAAAATAGATAAAGTAAAAACAAACATATATATGTAAGTACAAATATTAATTTATTCTTGTGTATAAAAAGATATAAATGTTAAAACATTCTCTAATACTTAAAAAGTCATAAATCATAAATCATAAATATAGTGTATATAAAATTATAAACTTATGTGTGTGCCCTTAATATCTTTACCAACTCCGATTAGTATACAAAGTCAGTCTTCCATAAACATGTACAGAAAAATTCCAAAATATAAAATAGTCAATAATTCTCAGTTTTTTATAAATCCAAACATAATATATGATCCTTGTGATATATAGAAAATAATAGTTATATTGTTATAACAAAAGCTGAAATGGTAGATTTTTTTGGTTAAAATCATTGAATGTTTTAGGAGTTTACTAGACCTTTTTTTTTTTTTTTTTAGTCATTGGTTCGGCTGGCCAATGCCCTAGCCTTTTTCTTTTCTAAGAAGAACAAATATAAAACCAATATAGTTGAAATTCAATTTATTATCACATTTTAAACAATATTATAATTGAAAATATAAATTTTAATTACATAAACCAATCTTATATAAACTCTTCGTTTAGTCACTTAAATATGATTAATTTAAGCATAATGGAAAATTTTCTAGATGACGAGAGTACTCTTAAACCTTTATAAAAATTTTATTTGGATGAAAATAAGAATTTTATTTTATAAAATTAAATTTATGTAATTAGTTAATTTAAGGATAAAATAAGTGAAAAAGTGAAATATAAGTTTCTTATATATTCAATATCTGTATGTATTACAGCTGTAATACATACAGATATAGAATATATATAAGAATAGACATCTCCTATATAAAATGTGCAAGTTAGTATAGCACGTTTGACGTCGGAATTGAAATAGTGATGGAATTTGTAATTCTCAATTTTGTCAAACGACTAAGCAAATTTTAATGAATTCTCGGAAATTAAAATTCTCATCATGAATTCTTAGGTAATGAATATTTGGATCCATGACGGGGCCAGTAAAGGGCTGGGAGCATATCCCCTCAAAATTGAATCTTGAGAGAGAGAGAGGGTTTTTACTATTTGGAAGTTATACCCTTTAAATTTTGTGTTTGAGGATTCTTTCATAACGGTTTATAGCCAAAAATATTTTTCTAACTCATAACATTTCAACTAAATAAAAGGAAAAGTTAACAGATATTTTAAGAGCATTGATTTATAAAATTTTATTAGAAAAGAAAAAAAAAGTAACTAAATTTTTTTTTACAACTTTTTATTTTTTTTAATAAGAGTAGTATTAAAATCTTCCTAAAGTGATTGATTAGTAAATGTTCTAAAAACATCCGTTAACCGAACCTCTAAATAAATTATTAAAAATAGAATAAAACTGAGACTAAAATGACCTCATTTTCCTATGACTCAAACAAAATGTCTAATAAATCCACATTTTTCTATTACAATTCTCTTTTGTAAGCAAGTGTTACTAGTGGCAGAGTATCGCCACATATCTTTCATGTCATAGTCACTCTTGCATATTAGGTCATAGTAAGAATATTTCCTCAAAAAAAAAAAAAAAAAAAAGTCATAATAAGAATATGTGGGTTTATTCTCTAATTACTGTCTCTTTTTTTCTCTCAAATTTTTAATAATCTCATCATCACTAAGATTTTTATTGATTTCATTTTTTCAAGTAAAAAATGTAATTTTTAATTTTTATCCATATTTAATTTCATTCAAAATAACTTTTTTACTTCAATACATAAGATAGATCTGTTATTTGTTAAATCTAACTATACTAACAAGAACTGGGATGATTTTTCCTCAAAAAAAAAAAAAAAAAAAAAAAAAAAAAAGAGCTGGGATGATTTATTATTAATCCTTGCTGTAATATAACTTTGAAAAATGTCCAAGTTAAAACCTATTGATATAGCCTTTGAAAGAAAAGATGTTGACAATATAAAAGGCAACAAACCTTTAATTTTTCTATTACAATTTCCATTTCCAAAGAGTGTCCTCACTACACCAAGGATGATTTTTTTTTTTTTTTTCTTTTGGGTCTATATTAAAATAAAAATTGCTGAGAATTTTAGCTCGTATTTGGTACTTGATTATTTCAATTCTTTAAATTAAATAATATAGGATACAATTTTAATCGAGGATATTTAGTTTTATATTTTTTTTTTCATTTATTTGCATGCTAATTGATCAAAGATATATATATTTACTTATTTATTTATTTTAGTTTCATATTTTTCTTAATTTGAGTACATATTTGGTGGACACTTTTTGTTGTATATCTGTTAGTTCATACAATATTTCCTGATTTGGCCCCCTAAAAATAAATTTCTGACTTCGTCTTTGAGTTAGATACTTGGTGGCGCCTATAAATAGTCTAATTGTGTGTCTTGAAACAATTAAGTAAATCAGAGAGGCAAAGCCAAGAGAAAAACCTGATGGCGTCTAAGTCCAATCAAGACCCACAACCAGCAGACGCGGCGGCTTCATCTAGAGAAGAGCAAAAAGGGCCACTTGTGCAGCTCCGTGGCAATGATGAAGTACCCAATCCTGAACCATCTAAAGAAGAGCAAAAAGGGCCACTTGTGCAGCTCCGTGGCGATGATCAAGTATCCAAAAAAGACCAGAAAAAGGCTGATCCGTGATGATGATAAAACTACTAGGACCTGTCACTGCCAACAGTGTAAAAAAAATAACTAATAGGGCGTAATAAAGAAAAGAAGGTCTTTTAGGTTACGTGGTTTTGGCTACTCGATAGTACAATAAGGTCTCATGGGTTCTTATCTTTGTTACAATGTTTGTGGCAGAAGTTGTTGTTGTTGTTGTTAAGTAAGTCTTTAACGTTGCGTGGTTTTGGCTATTCGTGCACACAATAAGGTGGCTAGGGTTCTTATCCTTGTTACAATGTTTGCGGCAGCTGCTGTTGTTGCCGTCGTCGTTGCGTGTTCTTCTTGGGTCAATAAACATCAGTCCTATGAATCCCTTCGGGGATGAATGAGTAGATGGAATGATTGTTGTGTTATTTTCTTTACCTTTTATGTAATGAATGAAATTATATTCAACCAAGAAAAAGTATAGCAGTAGTACCTACACAAATACAGGTAACTATGCTGCACTCTCATACGTACAGCCATACACCTTAACAACAAAATGGAAACAAAAGCGGCTCCAATGATTGGTTCAATACAGATAAAGGAGTACTCCATTTTCTGTAATTTTTAGGGAGATCTTTTCAAAGGCTTGCTAGAACATATTATATCTTACATAATTTTTTATATTTTGAAAAGTCGATATTATCCTAAGAAGTGTGAACACTTCATTTGAGGTGTCATACTCGTGTCATTTCAGCATTGTACACACTGTGTCAGGTTTTAATTTTTTAGAAGTTGCTCGTATCGCTATGTCATACCCATACCCATATATGTGTATGCTTCCTAAGTACTATCTCACTTTTAACAGTCCTAGCATGATTCCTTGGACACTTTTCCAACTAAAGATGGAAAATATGGACAAGCCAAGCTATCCACAAAATAAAACAGAGGAAATCATTCCTTTTAAAGATGCAACAGCGCCTGCTGTAATTCGATATTCTAAATACTAAACATCTGCCTTTTGGTTAAAGAAAATTCAAGAAATAATTATATATCTATGATCTGATAGGATAAACATTCTAAACTTACTTAGTTTCCACCAAGTATGGATTGAATAAGTTGAACTCTCTTGGTAGAAGAGAGTTTTTTAGGCACGTATAGTCCTGAGCAAGTGATTGTTGGATATATATATATATATATATATGACACTTACACCCTTTATAGTTACCTACTTACTCTGTTGCACCTTAGGGTTAAAATAAATAGAAATAAAGATGATGAGACATGAAAGGACAAAAATAACTACTCATTTCCGCCCTACTCCTTCCTTGTAATTTTATGGTATTAGTTATTTATTTGCTCCACTTTCAAACCACAAATGGTAATTACGGGCAAACCATTAGAGTATTGGTATTAGTTTACCTAAATTTTTCTTCGTATTTAATTTTAAAATAAGAACTAATTTTTTTATTTTAACTGCTTTACCTTCACACTCATATTAAATTCCTTATTCCAAATTCTATATCATTTAATTATTATTTCTTCAATCATTTTTTATTATTTTTTTCACTTCTAAAAACAATCATTTTTCTTTACCACGGTTACCAAAATACAAAAAGCAATAAACAAATGAAATAGGGAGTGAACAATGCTACCTAAAGATACAGAGCAACTGTAACAAATCCCCATAATAAGGAAAAGATAGGTAAGCAGATGGGTGGTTTTTTTGGGTTTCCTTCCCTATTTTGTTCCTTGACCCAATTTTAGGGAACATGTTAACAATGCTCTAAGAGAAGTAAATTTAAAGTGAAAATATATAACGGGTCCCTAAATTTTGAGTAAAGCTCAATTTAGGTCTCTAAAAGTTAGAATGTTCTTTTTTCAATCCCCAATAAAATGAAAATGTATCAAGTTAGTCATATTACATAATCTTGTCATCAGAATGGAGCATCTCGTGGCTTTGTTTTATTTTTCCATGTAAAAATAAAAACATTTGTAGGATAAAATATAGGGTTCAATTTTTGTTTATTAATTTTATTTTATTTTTTGTAATTTTCTAGAATATGACTTTATTTTGTTATCTTAGGAGTATTTTAGTCGAAACTGAGTTCTTATGTAGAGCGTATTTATTAGGATCTCTTTAAGAATACTTTTTTTAGGTGATTTTTTGTTCTTTATCATTTTTTTTTTTTAAATGCTGATTTTATTCCTGAATTTTTCCTAGCTGCCAAAGACATCTTTTGTGTTTTCCTATATAAATTAATTGGTGTAGCCCCAGTGATACAAACTACAGGTTAATAAAATATTAGAGAGGTTCCCTTATTCTTTTCTTGTTGATTCATGAGTTTTTTTTTTTATAGATTCAAGAAATGAAGGATTAATGGGTTTCTTCTTGAAATAGATGTGTTATATATTTCTTATGGCTATTCCTATGCGTCAATCTGTATAAAAGCGTTGTCCTTTTCCTATTCTTGTGACTAATGAATAGGATAGAAGAAGTTTTCGCCACGGAAGAGAAATCCTTAAAGAGGGATAAAATCCTTCAGTTTTAATGTGACCCCCAACAAGTATTATATAACATGCAGCAAACACCCACAACTATCTTTAATAGAATGGAGACAGACATTGAAGACATCTCAGAACCAGGCTAGGGTAACCACAAGCAATGCTATAACCATAATGAATAACAAAATTTGCTTGTTAGTCCAAAGATTAACGACAATAGGAGTTTTGAAAACCATACGGAGAAATATTGCTCACCAACAACCTACTGGTAATGATATTTCCTTTCATACAATTCATAAGGGTTATAGATCTTATGAAAATATCGAAAATTTCAATAGCTTTTGTAAGGAATTTTTTTCTTGATTGATAACTTGATCGTGAATATTTCTTTTACTGTATGGATATTTTTAAGGAGAGAACGGTTAAACACGCTTAATATATGCTTAGTTTGTATGCCTTAGGTTAGTATGAACAAATATAATATTATAGAACCAATGAGGTAATGAAAAATTTATTTTATGGCCAAGGATAAAAAATATGCTTGCAATTTAAATTTTTCCCTCCATTATAATGTATTATTGTCACATACACAGTAAATTTACTAACTAAAAAGTTCATACTCAATAAATTATATTGATGAGCTCTATATTTAACCAGAGAAGATATAACATTAAAGATCAGCCATATAGGGCCAAGTTTTGAAGGAAATCTTGAACAGGTTGATAAAAATCAAGTCTTATAACAAGTTGATGAATTTAAGACTTGAAAATGATACTTTTGAAAAAATTGATGTAAATGTCAAAGAGAAGAAGTATTGAATTGATTCAAAAGAATGATGAAAATTAAGAGATGGAAATTGACAAGAATACTGTGGAAGAATAACATACTGAAAATAATACTTTTCCTGAAGATTTAAAGGTTCCTTTTTGAAATAAACATGTTCAATTTTTTTATAGGTTATCCCTCTGCATCAAAGATCAGGGCAAGGTTACAGAGGGATTAACTTGACATATTCATAATTTTTTGAGGACTAAAATGAAATTTATAAATTTTGGAGACTAAAATAAAAAATGACAGAAATTTAAGGACCAAATATATTTTTTTCCTATACCTATTGTTCAATCCCAATAGTTGTACAATTCAGCTCCTTTAGGAGGGCCATCGACCTGTAAAAAAAACAATAGTTCTTGTTTGTCACAAGTCTTCTTTTTTTTTTTTTTTTCTGAGATTATTGTTTGTCACAAAGTCACAACCTGGAAGAATGAGTTTGTCACAAGTTACAATCCACAAAATTATATATATAGAAGAAAAGTCAATTCTCAAGCGGTCAGTCTCACAGACTTACCGGTGCTAAAAGTTAAAAAGTTGTGTAGTTTGTATCCTCAATTTTAAGTCTTCGAAGAGTATGAAAAAAAATATTGTCTTGTTTGACAATTTAATAATATTCCAATTTGCATGGAACTAACTTTATAAAATATATAAAAGAAGAGAGTTCAGCTAAAAAAACGTTATGCTCGGAGTTGCAGCATATATATTATGTAATATTTTAACCATTTCATAATAATAATAATTTTATCGAATATATACATTCTACTTTTAACCAACCATATAGGATCTGCACTCTAGAATATGAGAATACATTGCATAAAAAATTTGTAAAGACTATATTTTTTGGCAGGCAACCATGAACAAATTGTAACCTTTAGAATTTCGTTTTTGTCTAGTCACTACAAAAAAAGGGGGCTATCCTAGCGTTCGCAAAACCGCTGGGATAGCCATAAAAAGCATTAGTATAGGCCAAAACTGACGCACAGTAACAATCGATATAGGTCCTGGCACTTTTCAGACCCTGTTCCAGCACTTTTTTCTTGTGTCAGGATAGTCCAGACCAGCAGTTTTAAGAGATGTACTGGTGGATTTAAGGACCTATACCGGCGCTTTTTAATTAAAAAAAGTGCTGGTATAGGTGTATTTATACCAGCGGTTTTGAAACCGCCAAAATATGGTACTTACGGAAATATGAATACAACCTATACCAACACTTTTAAACCGCTATAATAAGTATTGCCTATGCCGGTGCTTTTGAAAAGCGCTAGTATAGGACTTCAATGGAAATAGTAATAAGGCCTATACCTGCGCTTTTAAAACACCGTAATAGAGTAATTAGCGAAACTATTGCAATACCCTATTCCAGCAGTTTTAGAAAGCGCTACTATAGTTTTTTTTTAGGCACCTGTAATAAACCTATAATACATATTTTCCAAGCACCTGTAATGTAATCAAAATACAATATCAAATAACAAATACAATAATAGTGTAAACCAACGAACCAAATATATTTAATTATACCATATTAATAACTATATATCAAATAATACATCCCAAATGTCTAGAATGTTCACATAATAATACATCCCAAATGTTTAAAATGTTATGAACAAAATAATACATTCCAATGGTTATATCAATGTTTGAAACTTTATAATACATTGAATGGGACAAAATAAAAACCACCAGCTACGTATCTCCTATTGCGGATCCCCAGATGATAAATTTACAAAAATTGGAGAATATTCATCCGCATCATTACCACTCTAAAATATAATAAACCAGGATAGCTTCATATCTTTGCATACTCTATGGGCTTCCCTTTCTTTTCTTTTTTTCCTACAACATGATCATTAAATTCATTAAAATAGTGATTATGGTGTTTCTACACATTTGAGTTTACTTTCCATCATCTTTGAATTATAGCTACCCATAGTTGTGTATGATATATAATTGTTCATGTGAAGGAGAGCAATATATATGACATTATGTAACTACAAATTTAAGAAGTAGAATTCTTACAATGCTTCTTTAAATCAGCCTTGTGGCTTCTCCACACCTTCCCAAGCTCAGACAAAGCCCTCTTCCTTTGTCTCCTAGGTTTGATGCAATCTATAGGTATGGTCCATTGTTTCTAAAATCAACAATTGAGTTAGCGCATTTCACAAATTCAACATAGTAACATACTTATATAAAACTTAGAACAATTAAGCATAGAACCCAAGTAGTTGTGTTGTCTCGTCTAATACCTGAATGGCCTCCCAACATTGGTTTTTATATTGTTGTGGCACTAAATGCCATCAAACATAATTCATTGGGCACATATATCGCATTTGTGCCATAGATCCCAACCACCTTGACCAAATTCCTACAAGTTTTCCAATCGGCAGGCCCGCACTACAACAAAATGTATTTTTAGTGACGAAATTTAGTGAGGAAATCTTTTTTCGTTGCTAAAAATACAGCTTTAGCGACAAAATATGAATTTCATCAATGATAATGGAAAAATATTATAACATTTAGCGACAAAAATAATTTTCATGGCTATTGTGATCTGAAAAATAGGCGCCATCATGGGAAACTTTGGCGCGAACTAAATTAATCACTATAGATATTGTTGTGGATAGTATTAGTGATGAAAATCCTTTCGTCGCTATAAGGAAGAAGTAGCGATGGAAAATAATCATCGCTAAGGCTACGTTTGGCTTTATGTAAATTCATTTCCAAGTGTAATATAGATTCAAGGGAAAATATTTTACAAAAAAGGAAAACATGTTCTATTGTTTGACTGTGTTATGAAAATTATGCCAGAAAATTATTCTTTGTGTTTGGTCTTACATGTAAAAAACCTAGTTTCAGAGAAGGGAAACATAAGTCAGCCCCCAGCCACCACTTTTCCAGCCACCGCCACCACCAAGGAAAAGCACAACCCACCACCAACCACCCAAAATCCAAATCGAGAAGAGGAAAAAAACCACCCCCATTGCTCCGTTGCCACCAAAATCCACCAAAACACCATCACTCACACCACCACAATAACAACAAAATCTGAAATCAAACAAAAAGAATATCAAACACAAAAATATGTGGGGGGTTTGGTTCAGGTTAGAGAGAAAAAATGAGATGAGAAGATGAAGACCACCGTGGAGAAGAGAGGGAGGGTGAGACCGATCAAAGAGAGGGATGGTGAGACCATTCCAGATCGAGCTATGGCAGTGGTAGATCGGGTTCATGCAAAGGTAGAGGAGGTGTTTGACTGGTCGGCAGTGAGGTGGAGTGAGAAGATGAGGGAGAAACTCACCGTGGGTTGAGAGGAAAATGGCGGAGAGGTGTGTTGGAGAGCCTGGCAAAGCACGGCCTAAGGTCGGTTGTCAAGATCGAAGCTCAACCTGTCCTCATCGGTACATGGCTGGCGATCGGAAAGGGAGAAGAAGAGTTGAGGAAGAAGAGAGAGAAAAAAAAACATTAAAACAAAAATAATTCGTCACTAAAAACATTAAAACACTAATACCTATTGCGATGAAAACTAGGCATTAGTGACGGAAATAATTCATTGCTAAAAACATTAAAACATTGATACCTATTGCGACGAAAAGTAGGCATTAGCGACGGAAATAATTCGTCGCTAAAGACCTTACTATATATATGCCTCTTTTATTTCTTCATCCCCAAAAGTCTGAGCACACTCTCCTTGCCCACGCCAATTCTCCTTGCCCACTTGACCCACACCGTCAACAACCTCTCGACTTCCTCAACCTCTCAACTTCCTTCACAGTCGCCTCACCTGCAACGCCGCCTCCCTCGCCAATCTTGGCGTCCCTTCACCTTCCAACCAATTCGTCGAGCTCGCCAAAATTGATGTCCCTTCACCTTCACCTTCACCAAACTCGCCTTCACCAATTCAAGCTCTCCGTCCTCCAATTCCGATCAAGTACAACCGCCGCCATTGTCAACGTCAATAGCCCCTGATGCCGTCACCGATCCGAACACACTGCCGCTGATCTAAACACCTCCACTCCTTCATCATCTCTTGGTTCGTTTCCCATTTATTCTTTATTGGCTAGCAAAATTTTTTTTTTTTTTTTGATAAGTTTGATTTAATACAGAACGTAACTTTCACTTCATTTGTGTGTTTTGTGTTGATTTTGTTCGTGTCATCTTATTCTTCCTTAAGGAGATGATGAGATCAAAAAAAAAAAAAAAGTTTTACATATATCAATGTTTTTAAACGTGTAGTGGTGGGACCGACGTAAATGGTGATGTTTATACTTTAGACTAGAGTATGGCCTTTTTAAATGCACCAAAATCTTAATACAAATTTTATAATCACGATGATGTAATACTTGACCAAATTAGTCAATAATAAGTTATTTGTTTCATTAGAGTTATTTATTATTGTTTCACAATGGTGGATGCAAATCTCGTTTTAATTAGAATAATGGTGAGCCCACCAATTAAAAGTCCTTGAACAATTCATTGTTCTGGAAAATTCTTATGGAAGAAGTAGAGTAACTTTCACTTCATTGGTTTCTTAAGTTCCTTTTGGAGTAATGCTTTTTGTCCACTAAATGTAAAATGTTCCCGACCCCTGCTGTAAAATGTTTTGTGTGGAACGTAAATACTCTTTGTTTATACTTAATGCCTTCTTGCAAGTTAAATACTCTTTGTTCCAAAACTACCATATTATCCTAATCATACTTGCTAGCATTTTTTTGTCATAATTAGCTTATAGCCTGGGATTTTAATTACTACCTTACCTAATAAGACTTCATTACTCATCAAACTTGACCCAACTCATTGTGATTATATTTGATTCATTTGAAGGTTAATAAATATCAAGATGCATGATAGCTTGTTGTTAGGTAAAGATTGATTACCAGTTAAAATTACACTAAGTGATACACGGATCTCTTCTACTTCTCTGTCCTCTCCAATTTATAAGAAAGGGATTTGAGTAAAGCAAAAAATAGATATGAAAATGACATAAAGTGAAAGACCCAATCCTTGTTGCTCTAGTGTGTGACTTGTATGTCAAAATTGGAAGCTTAAAGTTTTCGTATATCTAGAAGTCGTGGTTTTTACTTTTTACCATTTAGATGCTTCCCTAACGACCTAATATTATTAAGTTACAGTGGAATTTTCCCTTTTTTATGTAAAAGTTATCGTCCACTTCTTTCATATATTATCTTCTTGTATTTTATATCAAAATTTCTTTAGTCATCTTCATCTATAGCACATAAAAATCATGAAAATTTATTATATATGTGTGTAATAAATTAATATATAAAGGTTGTTGTTGTTGTGGTTGTGGTTGTGGTTGGGACTCAATGGTGCTCACAGTGGCCATGGGGAAATAGAAAGAGGCTTAAATATGTGAAAGTCAAAGACCAAAGCTTGGCCAACAAATTAGACTTGTACGCTTAGCTTGATCATAGTAAGTAAAATCTGTTTAAATATCTATAAAACTCTATACTTGTGATGTTTGTGATTGGTTTTGTGGTGGGTTGTTGTGTTGGAGCAAGTAGGTGGCTTGCATGGTGTTATAAGATGGTTTAAATTTATATTGGAAGTGTTTTTAGTTTCTTGCAAATGTGAATGGAACTTGTTAATTAGACGTGAAGAATATTACTTTATTCGATTTCACTACTTGTAAGCATTGTACTTGTGATGTTTGTGATTAGTTTTGTGGTGGATTGTTGTGTTAAAGCAAGCGGGTGGCTTGCATGGTGTTATAAGGTGATTTAAATTCATATTGGGAGTATTTTTAGTTTCTTGCAAATGTGAATGAAACTTGTTAATTAGATGTGATGAATATTATTTTATTTGATTTCAATACTTATAAGCATTGTACTTGTGATGTTTGTGATTGGTTTTGTGGTGGGTTGTTATGTTGTAGTAAGCGGGTGGCTTTCATGGTTATAAGGTGGTTTAAATTCATATTTGGAGTATTTTTAATTTCTTGCAAATGTGAATGGACCTTATTGATTAGATGTGATGAATAGCACTTTATTCGATTTCAATACTTGTAAACACTCTATACTTGTAATATTTGTGATTGGTTTTGTGGTGGGTTGTTATGATGGAGCAAGCGGGTGGCTTGCATGGTGTTATAAGGTGGTTTAAATTCATATTAGGAATATTTTTAATTTCTTGCAAATTTGAATGGATCTTGTTGATTAGATGTGATGAATAATACTTTATTCAATTTCAATACTTGTAAACACTCTATACTTGTGATGTTTGTTGGAGCAAACAGGTACCTTACATGGTGTTATAAGGTGGTTTAAAATCATATTGGGAGTATTTTTAATTTCTTACAAATGTGAATGGACCTTATTGATTAGATGTGATGAATAGTACTTTATTCAATTTCAATACTTGTAAACACTCTATACTTGTGATGTTTGTGATTAATTTCGTAGTGGGTTGATGTGTTGAAGCAAGCGGGTGGCTGATATGGTGCTATAAGGTGATTTAAATTCATATTAGTAGTGTTTGATTGTGCAATGTATATTCGTTTAAGTATTAATATAGACTTGTGCATTCATGAATGGAATAAAACTTTATCTAAGTAACTTATAGACTTAGATATTAGAATACATTATGCATAAGTTGTCCTTATTTTGCTAAAGTAATATTCACCTTGCAATTATAGTCAAACATGGATAAAAGTTGGATGACAATAGGTAAGACACCTAATGGCAAATTAAGTCATCCATATATTGAAGAGGTCAATGCATTTATTAATTTTGCAAGGGCATTTGTGGACACTTGGGATTTTCTTAAACCTTAGTATATTATATGTTGTGATTAATTAACTACATCTATCTAACACTCGAATGTTAATTAATCACAAAAAAAATAATGACTGTCAAGTTCCTGAATTAGCAAAAATCTTCAAAGATGTTCATTTCAATCCAAAGACAAATATATGGATACACCATGAGGATGAAGTGACATATGTATGAGTATCATTCTATCCATATCATGTTTGTAAACCTATAACATATATAATATTAATGTTGTGATTGTTTTTCTTTCTGTCTTTCAAATGATAGGAAACTATTATCAAAGTGAAAGAGGATCATTGTCAAGATCCTAATGCAATTTCTCTTACACAAGGGGAGATCTCAAACTTGGTTTTTAAGAAGAAGTTTGGTATTGTAAAAGGACTTGGCATGAGACTTTCTTCTTCTCTAGTAACCACCATCTCATCTAGTTTCTTTGTAGAATATGAGATAATTGAGCTCCAAGAGGCACGAGCTAGGGAGCAAGAGGCGCCAGCTAAGCAAGACGAGGTCCAAAAAGAATATTCTTAACTTTTTGAGGAGCAAGGGTTATGATGACGCTCTTACCTATGGTGGTGGCTCATCTTCAAGTTAAAACACTTATTGTTTAGTATTTTATTTTGGCAATTGACCCGTAGCACATGGTGTGACTACTTTTTTTGATGTATTATTTGAAACTAATTGTATTATATTACACTTGAAAATCTATATTTGCTTTCTACAACTTATACATTAGGAGTTGTAATTTTAATTAATTGGTGTGGCTACTCTTAATGCATTGTTAGAAATGTTTCTTATAACATAGTTAACGTTTTTACTTTACAATTTTAATGTAGTATTGTTTTTATATTTGTGCAGATTTCTTATTGGTGGCTTTTAGGGGATTTACTTTTGGCATTACTTAAAGACATATGAGGACATTTTCCATTGGTTCTAATTATTTTATGCTACACTTTTTATATTGTTATAAAACATCTTGAGTTATTGTATGTGTTGCAAACAATTATTGTATGAAAGGAGTTTGAATTGGATACTTGTTTTATTTTTTACTTGTGGAATGTATGAATCCATTTTTTATAAATGTGTTGTTGAAATAAATGTGTTATTCAAATGTGAGATTTTAATAATGTAATGACAGGTTACAGGATGAAAAAAATAAAAACAGAAAATAAATTTTAACGACGAATTTTTCCATCACAAATATAGCAACAAAACATTGTTTTAGTGATGAAAGTCACTAAATGTAGCAGAATTTTGTAAGAAATGGTTTTAGTGATGAAAATTTACATCGCTATATGTGCTTGGATTTTCTTTAAAATAGTTTTCGTGACGAAATTTTTCGTCACTATATGTACCAAAAAATAGTTTTAGTGACAAAATTGTTCGTCACTAAATATGATTTAATAAACTAAAGTGTTTTTTGTGATGAAATATTTTCATCACTAAATAGTGTTTTTAGCGACAAAACATTTTTGTTGCTAAAAGTTTTTTTTTTAAGAACAAATCGGACTTTTAGTGACGAAATTTTTCATCGCCAAGACTTTTAGCAACAGGGTTTCAGCGACGAAATGAGTTTCGTCACTAATTAGTAGATTTCGTCGCTAAAGGTTCTTAGCGACGAAAAACTGGACTTTTAGTGACGAATTTTTTTGTCACTAAAAATGCATTTTGTTGTATTGTCACTTTATTTAATTGCAAGACGAGTCTTTCTTCACTGGTAGAGGATTGTCATCTTTCTTCCTCAATTGGAGAGGTTCCCAGTCTTTCTTGCTCTTCACTCGATCCTCCTTGTGAAGAGCATTCCCCAACATCAACCAAATCAAAACACTTCCTCCCCATTCCTATGTGCAAGAATTTAACAATACACAACTAAGAACTATTTTCTACTTTTTAAATCTTCAAGAATATGCACAAAAATAATCTAAGCTAGAGAAAGCACGTACTAGTTATCTCCTAATTGCCTTCCCTTGAGGAAGATGAACAACTACAACAAATAGCACAATTCACAAGAGAAAAATTAAGTTTAAAAAAAGTTTAAGCTTTGATTGGGATTTCACTAAGCATAACTAATTTGTGCCTTAAAGATTCTACTCCACTTAAAAATTCTACTATATTTGCATTTTGTTTCCCCAACTTGTTTATAGCTAAACATACGCCAATATAGATCCCACAATAATCAAGCATATTCAAACTATCAAATTAATATAATACAATAAAAAATTTCTAGCTATAATACAACACATTCCAAATGGCTAGAATGTTATATCAAAGTCACAAACTAAAAATGAAAAATAAAAAACTACAAGCTTGATGATTGATTTTACATAGTAGGACATTAGGAACAACACAATCAACACTCCCAATATAAAATACACTGCCTTATATCTCCCTGCAAGCCACCCGCTTACTCCAAATCAATAACCCACCACAGCAGAATATATGAAATTACTCAAACAAAATACGATAAATTGATAACAAATTGAACAATAGTATGACAAAATTCACAAAACAAACAACACTCCCAATATAAAATACACCGCCTTTTCTCTCCATGCAAGCCACCCACTTGCTCCAAATCAACAACCCACCACAACAATAATGTTGACACATAATTATAGATTAGAAGGGTAATAAGAAGTAGATTTTACTCACCCTTTACCTATCCACTGATTTGCTCACAGAAAGAGGAGTGATGCAGAGTGATGCATCAAAAGAGTAATGGCATAGAAATAAGGAACCAAGTCAACAAACACTTAGGAATATGCTACCAAAAAAATACACTTATACATAAAGGGTTTATTCTATTACTTTAATTTAGTAGCTTTCCTTCTTTGCCATTTGAATTTACAGCTTATTAGCATTTTTCAATTACCTTTCACAGCCATAGGGTGCTATTAGCATTTTTCATTCTATAACTAAATTGCTTTAGACATACATAGTTTTTAAATTAAGGAACTTATGTCTTGATTTTTAAATGCATCCAAAAAAAAAGACATCATTTATCAGATCATTTTTATAGACACCTTTATACCCATTAGTTAGTCATAATAGTCATTTTATTTACCACTTTATTGGCTTACACTTTCACGACTTAAAAAAATTGTGTAAAGAAAAACTATGTTGGTTTTATAGTGAGAAAAATTGATAAGAATAATTGCTGCACTTTTTTTTTTCGTGTGTTTGAATCTCATTGGTTTGTGAGTAGTGGGAAAAAAAAGTAGATCAATTGGGAAGTTACAACAATCTGTAAATAATTGCCAGAAAGAATAAGATAAAAATTATGATCATAGACTAACTTAGAAATAATGTGCAAAACTCTCAATTTTTGTGAGTTCCACTTATTAAAATAAGAAATAAAGACATTTTGAATAGATAATGTGAAATGCAATTTGCATGTTATTGCAAACAAATCATTATAGATAACCAGTTAGCCATACATGTAGGACCATATGTATCAAATTTATTTATTTATTTTTTGCTGTATTAGGTTGCATTTTGTTCATTGTTGTGCTCCTAAGGTTTTAGTGGAGCTAAAATTAATTATTACAGGTTATTTGTAATAGAAATAGAAATGTGGTTTTAAAACCCAGTAGAAAAGGAAAAAAAAAAAAAAAAACCTATAGCGGCGGTTTCGCCCGCCGCTAAAAGGTGCATAGGGTACGCTGTACAAGAAGCCCTATAGCGGCGCTTATTGACCGCCGCTATAGGTGACAACATATAGCGGCGGGCCTATCCTGCCGCTAAAAGGCCGCTTGACCCGAATAACAACCTCATATGGCGGCGGTTTTTAGCCCGCCGCAATAGACCAAAACCGCCGCTAAATGGCAGATCTATTGCGGCGGTTTTCTCGACCGCCGCAATTGACCTATAGCGGCACTGCAGCACTGGCGGGACGGCCCGCCGCAATAGCACCCGCCGCTATAGGTCAAATGTACCTTTAGCGGCGCTTTTTTGGGCTTTAGCGGCGCTTCTAGCCCGCCGCAATAGCCCGTTTTTCTTGTAGTGCTAGTTGATCAAACAAGAGAAATTTAACACGAACACACACACACAATGCATGCACACATGACAAACAAAATTTAGTGCTTAATCATTTCTGTATAAAAACACATCCAACAAAAAAATAATAATAATCAAAAGAAATTCAATGCAAAAGTTAGCAACCTTGTAAGGTTGAATTTATTCAACCATCTAATTGGCTTTATTCCATGCCAAATTTGCTTGTAATTCAGCATTTAGTAACCCTGTATTTAGGTGGGTTTGATGTAAGGGTAGTGAGTGAGATAGAGTGAAGTTTGCTCAAGAGTGTGCAAGAAAACAGAGACTCGCGGCTGGGACTCATGGGTGACTCGTGGCTGTGAGCCGCCAGAAGCAGCACACGTGTCGAGCATGCTGGAAGATGAACAGTCATGCTAGCTGGAGCACTACAGGACAAAACAGGACAACTGGCCATACGGTTATCTCGCGACTGGAACTCGCGACTTGGTCAAGCCGCGAGGTCAAGCCGCGAGCCACCCCTGTTTTGTAAAACTTGACGTTTCACATTCCTCTCCCACTCCAATATAAATACCCCTATTACCCACGATTGAAAGAGAGCTTCCAGAGAGAATTTTGAGAGAGAAACCCTAAAGAAAAACAAGATTGTTTCATCCACAATCTATACCTTAGAGTCTCTACAAATTCCTCAACTCTCTTCCTCTCCATTGTTAAATCCTTGAGAGGCATTATACCAAACCAGGTTCTCACCCTCATCATCATTGTGAGACTGCTGTTTGGATTTCTAGAAAGCAGTTAGGAAGGAACCAATCTTAATTGGTTGATGCTACGGTTTAGTAGCGGAATCCGGGAAGCTAGAAAAGAAAAAGGTTCGGCGCAACCACGTTGGAGCAAGAAGCTTGGAGGGCTTAGGTGCACTGGGTAGATTAGGCTTGGAGGGTCTATTGCTGTCCTTGTATCCCAACTGTATTTTCTAGTGGATTGTTTACCGCTTGGAGGGCGGCGGAGAGGTTTTACGCCGAGGGCTTCGGTTTCCTCTTCGATAACACATCGCGTGTTGTCTTTGTGTTTGCATCTTCCTTCCTCTCTAGCTTTGCCTTTTATATTATCTGCTGGATTTTATTTTGTTATGGCTTAGATAGTTTTTAACCAATTTCATATTATAGCATATGTTAAGTTTCCGCACACTAGTTGTTTGACATATTGATTGAATTGGTTAAGTTGTATTTTGGGGGTCTAAACGTTCAAAGGTGTTTTGTACACGTTTTTGAACTCTCAATTGGTATCAAAGCGGGTACACTGTTATTGGTTTCATTACCATTATGTGATCCTTGACTCCCTTTTGAGATGGATAGGTCTCAATCCCTAAATGCACCTCCATATTTTGATGGTAGTAATTATGCCTTTTGGAAGGTTCGCATGAGAGTTTTTCTGTGTTCTATTGATGAATCCGTTTGGGATGCTGTTGAGATTGGTTGGACCAAACCTGAGGCAGCCAAATCCACATGGGATAAGGCAGCACTTGCTGCATCTAATGCTAACAGTAAAGCACTCAATGCTATTTTCTGTGGTATATCTCCAGATGAATTTCACAGGATTTCTCATATTACCGTTGCCAAAGAAGCATGGGAGATCTTGGAAACTACCTATGAAGGCACGAAGAAAGTGAAAGACGCCAAGTTACAAATGCTGACCACTCGGTTTGAGGAGCTCAAAATGAGTGAGGATGAGTCCTTTGACTCTTTCTATGGGAAACTAAATGAAGTGGTTGTCAGCAAGTTCAACTTGGGGGAGAAAACGGAGGACTCAAAGATCGTAAGAAAGATCCTTCGATCATTGCCGGAAAGTTTTCGTGCTAAAGTGACAGCAATTGAAGAGAGCAAGGACCTTGATGACATCAAAGTACAGGAGCTGGTTGGTTCTCTACAGACTTATGAGATGTCGATGCCCAATCAACGGAAGAGTAAATCTCTTGCTCTAAAGACCATTAATGAGAAGGTGGAAGATCAAGACTCATCGGGAGAAGATGGGGTTGACAAAGATGTTGCTTACCTTGTCAAAAATTTCAGAAAGTTCTTGAAATTCAAAAATAATGGCAAATTTGATGAGAAAAGAAAATTCCAAAGTTCTGGAAGGGAGAAAAGGGAATTCAAAAAGAAAGATGGAAAAGAATCCCAACCTACACAAGGTGTCACTTGTTTTGAATGTAACGAACATGGACACTTTAAGAAGGAATGTCCTAATTATTTGAAATCAAAAGGTAAAGTGTATACCACGACCTTGAGTGATTCGGATTCGTCTGAGTCAGAATCTGAAGAGAGCTGTGATGGAGAGGGGAACTATTTAGCTTTTATGACTATTGCTCATGTTGAGTCTTCAGATGAGTTGAATCTGCTTGTGCGAGACCTTGGAGAACATAGTGATGATGAATCACTAGGAATTGTTGAAGAATCAGATGCTGAAGAAGATGGAAGCACAGCACATCTTCAGGAGAATTACAACTCACTCTTGGAGAAGTCGGGGGAGTACACAAGGGTGGTCAAAGCTGCTGTGAGAAAAATGAAGAAGGCTGAGGAGGACTACAAAAGTCTCCTAATCCGATATAGGGAGGCCAAATGTGAGATAGAAACTCTGAATGGTGAGTTGTCCGAAGCTTACACAAAAGTAAGATTTCTTGAAAGTGAGGTTGTGCAAGCAAATGCTAAAGTAGAGAGGGTCACCACCAAGAAGCTAGATGATGTTATCTCATCTCAAAAGAGCTTTTCAGACAAATCCGGATTGGGATATACCGGAGGAGGTAGTTCATCTGGAAATGTCACTAAAGAAGTGAAGTTTGTAAAAGCCAAAGATCCAGTTGTAGCTAACCTTACTGGTGAGAAGCTCGAGGTGGAGGAGAAGAAGAATTTGGTGAACCAACGGATGTTAAATCCTCGTAATCAGTTTGTAGGCAGGTCTGAATCTCATGCCAAGTCACGTCCACGACCACAAAGAGGTCCTAGAGGAACTTATGTGTGCCATTATTGCGGACTTCAAGGGCATACTCGACCAAATTGCCAAAAGCTGAGAGCAAAGAACTGTGTAACTCCTCAAAGGTCAGGAGGACCTAGAAATGATAGAAGAATTTGGGCTGGAAATCAATCTAGAGATCAGAATGGTGATCCTGGAATGATGAACGTAATGAAGATGATTGGTGCATTCACCAACTGCTTGGAAAGCTTCTCACGAAGGTTTGAAAGCCCTAACTCCCGTACCCAATCCTATAAGGAAATCACCCCAAACGCAAGTGACGTGAGGGTGAATAAGGGTACTCATGCATAAGCATTAAAACATGTCCATGCATTAATACTTCCTATGCTTTGTGACTATGTTTGTTTGTTTTGCTTGCTATTTTTGCTGTTGGTTGTTTGCTTGTCTACTTGTGAATATCTTTTATTTTGTCGTATCAATCGTTTTCTTCTTATGTGTCAAAAATCCAAAAATCACATAAAAATTAGAAAATCAAAAAGCTTGATTGACATTGTTGAGTCTTTGTCTCAAAACTTGTTTTGCCTTGTACCTTTGTGCAAATGGCTTTGTGCATTTTCAAGCATTGCTTGTTTTCATGCACTCATATCACTGTGGGAAAAATCTTGAAATCTATGTGATTGTTGTAAATAGATCTTCAAACTTGTCATAAATGATTAGTGAATGGTTATGTTGATCTTGAGACATGCATAGACTTGTGTCTATATATCTTCCCACTCTTTATTTGTGTTTTGCTAAAAGAGCTCACCAAATGTAAATCTCAAAGTGAAAAGAGATATTGAGCTGCAAAAGTCTGTCGCACATTCTAGTATTTGACTTGGAAAAAGGGTAAGCGACCTTATTTTGAAGTGAATGTTTATTCAAAAAGGCCAAAGGCTTGTTCATTAAAGTGAAATGTCAAATATCACTCTCACAATAAGAGGTGATTGACTCAAAAGATCAAAAAGATCGAATGTTATGATTGAAAGTGGAGTCAAATGTAAAACTCCAAAATCATGTTATCAAGTTTTGTGGGAGGTCATATATACATATTTCTATAATTGAGATGGGTCACATGATCTAGTGCCAATTGTGTATGTCTTGGTTGAATTGATCATTGAAGCTTCACATTAGACTAAGGACTATCTCATTGTTGATATCCACACACAACACACAAGTTTATGTTCAATAAATGCCATATTCATTTGTGTGATTGTACTTGATGAAATGTGTTTTCACATGCTCAATCTTTGTTAATTCAGGCACAAAAAGATTTTTGAGTGTTTTAAGTGTTTTTAGAAAGTATTTTGTTGGAAAAATCTGAAAATTTCAAAAACCCAGTTTTGCCCTGTTTTGGCGGCTCAATCGCGGGTATTTCAAGTCGCGAGCCTCAGTCGCATCTTCGCTGGTCATTTTTGGCGACTTGTTCGCGAGTGGAAGGTCCAGTCACGAGGTTCACTCAGAGATTTTCGCGGCTCAGCTCGCGACTCACTCGCGGGTAGACCTTCCAGTCGCGAAAAACACTTAGAAAAATTTTTCAAATTTTTGGTCTTGAGTGTTTTGGCGGCTTGATCTGGCGACTGTGTGGCGACTTAATCAAGTCGCGAAAATTGCGTGTTTGGCAGAAACAGGAGCAGTTTTTAAATCATTTTCTGTTTTCCCTCGAACTTTTGGTAACTGTTCATCTTCTCTCTAAACTTCCTCCTTTCCAAACACTCTGTGAATTCATTTTCAAACCTCATTGGTGCTTCATTTTTTATCCAAATCATCAAGAAAAGGTATGGGTTTTTGCTTTCTCTATCTCATTTTCCCTTTTCCTGGATATTTTTGCTACTGTTTGGTTTGATATTGTGTTCAAAATACTTCTATCTTGTGTAATGGGTATGGCGTGTCTTGTTCGTTATTGTTCTCATCTGTTTTCATGTTGAGCGGTCACAATGTGATTTTCATTGTTCTGATATTTGCCTATTATTGAGTCTGAAAATCTTTTCTTAAATGGGTTTGGTGTCTTTTTGACTTACTCATTTCACTTGCTTAAGTATTGATGTTGGTGTTCGGTATTGATTACTGAGTGTTTATGATAACATAATGTATGTCTCTCATCCATGTGCTCTAGTATGAATGATTGGGTTCTTCAGGTTGAAATATTTTTCCTTGCTCATATCTCTGGTGGAGTATTTTATGTTATCTGCTCTAAATGTTCGAATGCTGTTTCTGTTTGCATATCATGGTCTTGATAACCTGTCTCATTGACAGTTGTTAGTTGGTTTGTCCATCTATGTCTTTGTGCACTATCACCATATTGCTGCACCTATCAATTTGTGCTCCTGTGTACTGTTGGTAGTTTGGTTGGGACTGCAATATCTCCAATTTGTCTTTAAATATTGAGATTTTGTTTACACTGAATCTTGTTGACATTTATCTTGTGTGGTATTAGTGTTTGGTTCTTTGCTGTGGGCCTGTTCTATTGCAGATGTCTCGTCGATCTTCTAGGGGTAAAGACATTGTTGCTGACGAACCAGCAACACCAGTTGCCAAAAGGACTCGACTATCATCTCAGGCTTCTCAAGACCCCAATGAGGATAGGTTCAGACTTCCTCTTAACTCACATGCCTACTCAAACATTTTTGACAAGTCAACAACTATAGTGGAACGGGTGGTAGAGTTTAACACCTTGGGGACTACTTTTATCCCTCGTATCTTTGAGAATCGAGATTGGGCAAACTTGTTCGTGAACTTTGATGATCCAATGGATGAGCTGGTCAAAGAATGCTTCTCCAATGCAACTGATCTTGGAGTTCAACTCATTTTCTGGGTCAGAGGAACTGAGTTTAGTGTTTCCCCAGACTCCATTGCAGAACTTCTCGGCATCACCAGACCTCAGAATGTAAATCTAACTCCTTATGATGAACGAACTCCAGAAGTTGGAGAAATTCTTCAAATCCTAGGATCCGATCATGAAGTATCCAGTGCTGGAACATCCATCAGCACCGCAAAGTTTGCACCTGAGCTGACCACACTGAAGTTGATCATGTTCACTAATCTCTACCCACTGTCCAACACTACATTCATCAATCTTGGGAGAGCTCTATTCCTTTGTGACCTTATTACAGGAGCCCCCATTGATATATGTGCTCACATATACTACACCTTGAGGAAGACCGCGTGTAGAACTACAGCTCGAGGAATTATTCCATTTTGCAGTCTCATCATGAAGCTCATTCTTCGTGAAGGCATTATTCCTCCTACAGATGGAAAAATGTTGACTCGTCAGCGTCCCATCTCCATGTTCATTCTTCAAGCCAGCAGAAGTCACTCCTCTAAATCACCAAGGAGTGCTCACATCTCTCCGGTAACTCCATCTGCCCCTGAATCAGAAACTCCTGCACATACCACATCGACATCACGTGATGTTCCTGAAGCTTCTTCGGGTAATATTCCGCAAGCACAGACTGCTCCTCATACTGATAGAGTAAGTAGTATGCTTGAGCATATTCAGAAACGTGTTGATGAGCTTGTGGCGCTTCTCTACTCCACAAACAACCATGTCCAAATGCGTCTCGAGACTATGGAGAATCAGCTAGATGATATTCAATGAAAGTTGGACGAGAGCCTTTAGCTATTCGTGACAAAAAGGGGGAGAGCATTCAGCAAGGGGGAGAGGAAGTTTCAAAGGGAAGTGTGCATAGTGATAAGGGGAGTACACACACACACACACACACACATACTTTTGATTTTAGTTTTTTTTTTTCTTATCCTCTAAACTTATGGTTTTAGATTTATGTTTGTTGGACTATTTAATGTTTTTATGGGAGTGATACACTAGGTTTTGGTGTATAGTTGTTTCTAACTGTTTACTCATACTCTTGGTTTAAACTTTAATATATTTTGATGATGTTATTCAGAATGTTTTGTGGTTTGTACCCATGTGCTTTTGTAAGCTTTTAGGGTTTATGTTTTATGCATAGTTTGTAGGCTTTATGGTTTGTACCTTGCCTAGTGCAGCCTTTATGCTATGTTGAAATCAGTGCTTTAATCTAAATGTTCTGCATTTTGGTTTATGTACTGTCACTCTTGTGCCCTTGTAGGATTGTTCCTAGATGCATATACCTTGTGTGTTATGCATTGGTTGAGTGTTGAACATACAAGTGTCTTGCCTTGTGCTTGTTAACTTGTATGTCCTTGTGTTCATTCCAAGTGAGAATGAGCACTGTGATCACTATCTTGTGGTGTTCACTTGGTTGATCAAGCCATGGTTTGTTTCATAACTCCATCTTTGCTTAATCACATATTGCCTGTTTCATATGCATTTTATAATTTTCTGCTTACAATGATCATGGTGTATTGTTGTGTTTCAGGAGTATTATGTTCATATGATTCAAGTGCTTCACAACTTCTAGAGTTAGGTGTGAGTGAGTTTTGTTCAACTGTTCCCAACTCACATGTTAAGTCTAGAGTCTATTTTAGGGTTTTGTCACGGAATAGCCAAAGGGGGAGATTGTAAGGTTGAATTTATTCAACCATCTAATTGGCTTTATTCCGTGCCAAATTTGCTTGTAATTCAGCATTTAGTAACCCTGTATTTAGGTGGGTTTGATGTAAGGGTAGTGAGTGAGATAGAGTGAAGTTTGCTCAAGAGTGTGCAAGAAAACAGAGACTCGCGACTAGGACTCGCGGGTGACTCGCGGCTGCAAGCCGCCAGAAGTAGCACACGTGCCGAGCATGCTGGAAGATGAACAGTCATGCTAGCTGGAGCACTACAGGACAAAACAGGACAACTGGCCATACGGTTATCTCGCGACTGGAACTCGAACCTTGGTCAAGCCGCGAGCCACCCCTGTTTTGTAAAACCTGACGTTTCACATTCCTCTCCCACTCCAGTATAAATACCCCTATTACCCACGATTGAAAGAGAGCTTCCAGAGAGAATTTTGAGAGAGAAACCCTAAAGAAAAACAAGATTGTTTCATCCACAATCTATACCTTAGAGTCTCTACAAATTCCTCAACTCTCTTCCTCTCCATTGTTAAATCCTTGAGAGGCATTATACCAAACCAGGTTCTCACCCTCATCATCATTGTGAGACTGCTGTTTGGATTTCTGGGAAGCAGTTAGGAAGGAACCAATCTTCATTGGTTGATGCTACGGTCTAGTAGCGGAATCCAGGAAGCTAGAAAAGAAAAAGGTTCGGCGCAACCTCGTTGGAGCAAGAAGCTTGGAGGGCTTAGGTGCACTGGGTAAATTAGACTTGGAGGGTCTATTGCTGTCCTTGTATCCCAACTGTATTTTCTAGTGGATTGTTTACCGCTTGGAGGGCGGCGGAGAGGTTTTACGCCGAGGGCTTCGGTTTCCTCTTCGATAACACATCGCGTGTTGTCTTTGTGTTTGCATCTTCCTTCCTCTCTATCTTTGCGTTTTATATTATCTGCTGGATTTTATTTTGTTATGGCTTAGATAGTTTTTAACCAATTTCATATTATAGCATATGTTAAGTTTCCGCACACTAGTTGTTTGACATATTGATTGAATTGGTTAAGTTGTATTTTGGGGGTCTAAACGTTCAAAGGTGTTTTGTACACGTTTTTGAACTCTCAAACCTCCATTACAAAAGAAATATATGCAAAAATCACAAACTGAACCATTATATCTTGCCAAGAAAGAATCACAAATTATTGTATATATCATTGCTACTATTAAAGATCACTGTTAAGAACCTAGGATTTATTTGCTCCTTGGTATGCTTTTAATAAAAAATAAAAAGGCTTAAAGATGCTAACAACAACCTATGAACTTCCATTCATTTTTGCCTCCAAATAAAGGAATATATTCATTATTGAGCTAAAATACAATGGGGGCAAAAAAGAAAACAAGTTTAACAAGGCTGCCAAGACAGTCTCATGTATGTTCAAGATGCCTTTGTGGCAAGGTTTTACTTTCTTTTGTCCTTAATGTAGATATGCTTTATGAGCTAACTGAAATCAGAATGACTATTTGATGACACCAAGAAGATGCTACTTTTCTTAGCACCAATTCCATGAAAAGCAAGCTTGGCATAATCAAATCTATGTAAAGTGATTACAAGTAATAATTGTGCAACAATGGTGGCCTAGGTTCTATCATAGAAACAAGTTATTAACATTTAGCACAACTCTGTACCTAAACTAATCCAAAGCATTAACACTAGCCTCAATCTGGAACAGTGGGACATCATTAAAAACAAATTAATTAATAGCAAACATCAAGTAAACTCAGAGATTCAGTAATACAAGAGTATATATTGTCAAAATAATAATAACAAAAATAATACAAGAGTATATATGCTCGGCCAATTGGTTGCCAGTGCACCATATTCTCAAAAGTTGACAAATGAAACTTAAGACCACCACCCAAAAAATAAAAGAGGGAACTTTGAAGTTAGAACAACATATTTATATACCAATAATGAAAGTCCAAAAACCCATCTCATGAAACCCTAAAATACAGAGAGAAAAAATACATTAAACCTACCTACATTTTCTCCAAAATAGAGCAAACTTTAACCAAAATAAAAAATAAAAAGCCACAAAATCAACTAAACTTTAACCAAAACCAAAACTAAAACCCAAACAATCAATCAAAAGTTGCACAAAAATATACACATAACCCAAACCAAACTTCAACCAAAATCAAAACTAAAAAACCAGAAATTTAACAACAAATATATATACAAAAATTGATACAAAATAGAAATGTGACATAGAGAGACTTACCTTGATTTGGGTAGGGTTTGTGGTTTTGGGTAGTATTTTTGTGTTTAAAACTTTGGAAAATAAATGATGGATTTTGAGTAAAGAAGAAGAGAGGAGGAGGGGAAGTGCGTTAAGGAAGATCCATGAGAGAGAGAGAGAGAGAGAGAGAGAGAGAATGTGGGTGAGAGGAAAATATCTGAAGTAAAGAAGTGGGAGACTAAAAATGAGAGGCCAAAGTAGTGGGAAGCTGAAAAAAATAAGTGGGAAGTCCGAAAATTTTTAAGTGGTGCGAGGGACTTATTGTGACAAAAATGTCACTTATTGCAGCGGCAGAAACCGTTGTGATAAGTTTTAAACCTATTATGGCGACATTTTCACTTATTGAAACGACTTTAAACTGCCACAATAAGTCATGAAAATTTTGAAAGCTCAGTTCTTTACTTCAGACCTATAGCAGCAGTTTTAAAACCGCCGTAATAAGCCTTTAGGGATTTTTTTTTTTCCTACACTAAAAGTAATAAAATATAATTTAATACTAAAAATTAATAAAATATAATTTAATAATTAATAAAAATATAAGATGAAACTCGAGGACCAAAATTAATAAAATATAATTTAATAATCATTAAAATGACTGAAATACCCCTAAGACTAAAAAAAGGGCAGGATAACCCCCATAAACTTAAAAAATTACTAAAACACCCCTACCACCCAAAAAATTATTGAAATACCCCCTGCAACATGAAAAATGACCAAAATACCCTTAAAGCCTAAAATAGACCAAAATACCCTTGAAACCTTAAAAAAGACCAAAATTAATAAAATATAATTTAATAATCCTTGAAAATGACTGAAATACCCCTAAGACTAAAAAAAGGCCAACTTACCCAATAAACTTTAAAAATAACTGAAACACCCCTACCACCCAAAAAATGGTTCAAATACTCCCGAAACATGAAAAAGAACTAATATACCTTTGAAGCCTAAAAAAGACCAAAATACCACTGAAACCTAGAAAAAGACCAAAAAACCACCGAAACCTAAAAATGACTAAAAATACCCCCTTAGCCTAAGATGATGACCAAAATACCTCCAATGGCTAAAAATGAATCAAATACTCCCTAGGCATTAAAAACTAACCAATATACACCCTAAGCCAAACAATGACTGAAATACCCTGGAAACTTAAAAAAAAGCAAAGTACACTTGAGCCTAAAAATGATCAAAAATACCCTCTAAGCCTAAAAAATGACGAAAATACCCTCAAAAGCTAAAAACAACCAAATACCCCCTAAGCATTAAAAACTTTTACACACATACATCCTAAGCCTAAAACCTAACTGAAATGCCCTAGAAACTAAAAAAATTAATAAAATACTCAAGTCATTTTTAATGTTTAAAGGGTATTTGATCATTTTTTTAGGTTTTGGAGGGTATTTCGGTCATTTTTTAAGAATTCAGGTGTGTGTTCGTCTTTTTTAAGTATCGGGTGTTGTGTTTATGGGGGCATTTTGGTCATTTTTTTGATTTATTGGGGTATTTTGGTTGTATTTAAGTAATCGAGGGTATTTTGGTCTGTTTTAGGCATGGAGGTGTAAAGTTGTGATTTACAACTATTCTGTATTAGTTTTAATTCCGTGCCAAATTTGATTGTAATTTTGTTTAATCTTATGTACCCTGTATTTTATGTGGAAGTTCATTGTAAAGGTTGTGTGTGTGAGAGAGTGTGAAAACTCAAGGCAAAGTGAAGAGTAAGAAGTTTTTGTGGGTAGCTCGTGAGAAGTTTTCCGATAAAGTGAAGCATGTGCCCAGCACATGACTGGAATGCGAAAAGTCAGGACAGGATGGTGATAGCTAGTTTTTGCGAGTGTCTCGCGGGTAAGGCCTTCTCGCGAGATACCTATGAAACATTCTGTTTTGCCAATTTGTCATATCTGATACACCCTATCTCTACCCATACTATATATACCCCCATTACCCATATATGTTGATGAGTGCTTTTAGAGAAAAAACCTTTGCCACAACCCTTGAGAGTGAGAGATTGTTATATCCACAATTCTTTACACAATTTGTTGTACTTTTCCTCAACTCCTACCTCTCCATTTCTATATCTTTGAGAGGTTGATAGCCCAAACACTTACCACACCCATTCTGAGTGTCAAATGAGGTTTTGGTGCTGCTGGGAAATATTGGAAGAAGCCAAGCTTTGGTAGATGCAATCGAGCGAATTGCAAGATCTGGAAAGTTAGACAAGACACAGTTCCGAGAAGCCTTGTTGGAGTAGGAGCTTGGAGGGCTTAAGTGCATTAGGTGGATTAGGCTTGAAGAGTCTTTTGCTATTCATGTATCCCAACTGATTGTCTAGTGGATCGATTTACCGCTTGAAGGGCGGCGGAGAGGTTTTATGCCGAGTACTTCGGTTTCCTCTTCGATAACACATTGGCGTGTTATCTTGTGTTTGCCTTCTTCTTCCCTGCTCTTTTAGTTTTCACTTAACTGCTGTGTTTTGTTGAATATGGCTTAGAGTAGTTTTATTGTTTGTTCACTCGCATTTACTCTATTTCGCACTTAGTTTAAGTAAGAGTAAAATCAACTGAGCCGTAATCTTTAATTTGGGGTTCTAAACAGCTCTTGTGTTTTAACACATTTTCGAGCTTTCAATTGGTATCAGAGCAGGTACACTTGTTGTGGTTTCATTACCTAAGTGTGATCCTAGACCCCATTGAGATGAATCGATCTCAATCACTCAATGCTCCACCATTCTTTAATGGGAGCAACTATGCGTTTTGGAAAGTCCGTATGAGGGCATTCCTCTATGCTATAGATGAGTCGGTATAGGATTTTGTCGAGAATAAGTATGTTAGACCCACGACACCCAAGTCCGAATGGGACAAAGTAGCTCTTATTTTGGTAAATGCAAACAATAAAGCAATTAACGCTATTTTCTATGGTGTATCTACTGATGAATTTCACAGGATATCGCATGTGGTGATTGCCAAGGAAGCTTGGACGATTCTTGAGACTACCTATGAGGGTACCAAGAAAGTGAAGGACACAAAGCTCCAAATGCTGACCACACGATTTAAAGAGCTCAAGATGGGTGACGATGAGTCATTCGATTCATTCTATAGGAAGCTCAATGAAATCGTAATTGCCAAGCTCAATCTCGGAGAGAAGATTGAGGATGCTAAGGTGATGAGAAAGATTTTAAGGTCCTTACCGGAAAGCTTCCATGCAAAGGTCACAGCTATAGAAGAGAGTAAAGATTTGGATGAGATCAAGATCCAAGAACTCATTGGATCTCTCCAAACATATGAGCTTGGATTGCCTTCCCACAAGTCAAGCAAATCACTTGCTCTCAAAACTATTAATGAGAGAATGGATGACTCCTCCGAAGAAGAAGATGTGGAAAAGGAGGTAGCATTCCTTGCGAAGAACTTCCACAAATTTCTGAAGATGAAAAACAGTGGGAAGTCGTTTAGCAAAGGAAAATTCTCATCCCCCAAAGGTGACAAGAAGGAGTTCAAGAAGAGAGATGGGAAGGATTCCCAATCCCCTCAAGGAATCGTATGCTATGAATGAAACAGTCATGGACATCTCAAGAAGGAGTGTCCCAACTATTTGAGAATGAAGGGTAAAGTGTTTGCCACTACCCTTAGTGATTCTCAAAGCTCAAATTCAAACACGGAAGGAGAATGTGATAGTGAAGGAAATTACAGAGTCTTCATGGCAATTACCTCCATTGATTCAAAGGATGATTTGAGCAATTCGGTTGATGAACTTGGTGATCTTTCCAAGGATGAGGAAGTTGAAGAATTGAAAGATGAAGACATATGCCAAAATGAAAGTGAGAACAACTTTCAAGAAGCATATGATTCATTGGTGGAAGATTGTGGCAAATATGCCAAAGTTGCGAACCTTACTATGAAAAAGATGAAAAAGGTTGAAGAAGAGCATAGGTATATACTTGTGCAACTCAAGGAAGCGAAGTGTGAAGTAGAAGGACTCAAGGGAGAGTTAGTTGAAGCTTACTCTAAGATCAAGTTTCTTGAACTTGAAGTTATCCAAGCTAATGTAAAGGTTGAGTGTATCTCCACCAAGAAACTTGACAGCATGCTATCCTCACAAAAATCTTCACATGATAAGACTAGTTTGGGCTATACCGAAGAAGGAAGCTCTAGCAGCGAACCCAAGAAAGAAGTAAGGTTCATATCAGCCAAGAATGAAGAGAAACTCAAAGAAGTGAAGCCTGAGATTGAGACCCCTGCTGCTATAAAAAGAACCATTGGTGCAAAACTAAAGGAAAAAGGGAAGTCATTACCCAAAAATCAAAGGGGGCCTCAAGTAAAGCACTTGTGTCATCATTGTGGCGTACAAGGGCACACAAGGCCGAATTGTTTCAAGCTCCATGCACTCAAGAAGGCTGACTCTATGTGTGGCCAGGAAAGCTCAAAGAGAAAACCAAAGGGAGCATAAGTTAAGGGAGATAGTGAGGGACATCTCATTGGGGACGTTATGGAAATGTTGAAGAACATATCATTATGCCTTGCTAGCTTTACTCCGAGGTTTAAAAGTTATGTTGGTCGTACCCCTCCATCTAAGGCTTTCACCCAAAACACTTGTAAAGTATGGGTGAAGAAGGATACTTATGCATAATCACTCTCTATGCCCATGCATTAATACTTCTGATGTTTAGGGTCATAGGTTCATGCATCATGACATACATAATCCTCCTATGTCATTGCTTCCAGTTTTCTTTTACAAGTTTTGTTTTGTACTTGCTATTATTTTGTTAATCTTACTTTACATGTTCTGTTTTTAAGTGTGTTGAAAAATTCAAAAACACATAAAAATTGAAAAATCTCCAAAAAGTTTGATCGCTTGTGTTATGTATATCACATGTGAGTTTGGGCTAATACCTTCATATTGATGGCGTAGTGCATTTACGAGTTTAGCTTATTCTATATACACATCTATCTATGTGGGAAAAATCTTGAAATCTATGTGTGATTGTTGTAAATCAATCTTCAAGCTTGTCATGAATGATTGGTCAATAGTTTTGTTGGTTTTGATACATGCATAGACTTGTACCTATATATCTTCCCACACTTTTTTATATTTTTGCTTAAAAGAGCTCAACAAAAGTAAATCTCAAAGTAAAGAGAGATAATGAGCTGCAAAAGTCGTCGCACATACTAGTATTTTACTAGGAAAAAGGGAAAGCGACTCGTATTGAAATGTATGGTGCCTAAAAAGCCAAAAGCTTATTCTCAGACGTGAAATATCAAAATTTCTAGCACCAATCTCAAAATGAGATGTATTGTTCAAAAAATGATCAATTGTTATGATTTGTAAAGATGTCAAATGAAAAGCTTCAAAGATGTGTAAACATTTTCTTGTGGGAGGTCATATATGTTCATTTCTATAATTGAGATAGACTACTTGACCTAGTACCAGTTGCGTATAACGTGATTGAATTGATCATTGAAACTTCACTCTGGACTAAGGACTATTCCACATTTGATACTCACACACAACACACAAGACTTTTATTCAATAAATGCTTATTTCATTTGTGTGATTGTACATGATCAAATGTGATATGTTTGCTCAATTGCTTGTTGATCAAACCCAAAAATATTTTTGAGTATTTTATATGTTTTTGAAATTGTTTTTATGCTTTCGCGTTTTTAAGTTTTTGCTTAAACTGCATTTTCAATGTTTTACATCAAAAACTTCTCCAAAGGAATTTTTGTGAGAAGCTCGCGATTAGGCACTTCCCGTGAAAATGAATTAAGGCAAAATAGTGTAAATACAAAATTCAGACAGAGACTTTCGTGACTGTCTTACGACTGTTTCGTAACTAAAGGCTTCCCGCGAAAAGCTTTGTACTTCAGATGCATTTTTCACGAGTAACTTCGCAAGTATGTAACTCGTGAAAAATGCGTGTTTTCAGTTTTATAGGACAGATGTAGAGAATTTTTCAAACATTCACTATTCCCTTCATTTTGCCTCCCTCAAGCCTAAACCAACCCAAAACTGATTTTCACTCAAAACCCCAACAAGTTTCAAGTGCAATCTCTTCAAAATCATTTCTAAGGTATGTTTTTAACATCTTTTCTCTTTATTTCCTTAGATTATGCAAAAAAAAAATCTAGGGTTTTACTTGAATTGGGGGTTTTTCGAAAAAGGGTTGGAACTCTAATTTTTATGAAAAAATTTTCAATTTCTTGATTGGGCTCAGTCCCATTTAGTTTGTTTGTACCTGTGTTGGCCCCATGTGGCAATTTTAACATGTATTTAGGCATATTTTCACATATTCATGCATTGCCCACATGTTAAGTGTAGTGTTGCATATCAAGTGTTTGATAAAATGCTCAAGTGACATTTTTAAGTTGATTTGGACTCCAATGAGTTCCAAATTTTGGGATTACCCATGATTGAACTTGCATAACATGTTTTCATCATTGGGTGTGTGTTTTACACACTTTGACCCAAATGTGCCCATCCATGCCTTGCCATGCATCTCCTAGGCACACCTCATGCACACTACATGCACTCTTGCTGCACACACATGCATAGTTGTAATGTTTTTGCATTTTAATGATATTTACATGTTTTACCACTTAAAGCATGTTGATTTGACACTGTTGTGTTCTGTTTTAAGTATTTGTACTTATGTTTATGGACTAACTTGACACTAATCAAGTTTGTGTTCGTGTTTTGTGGTTTGCACTTGTGTTTTTCTGTTTTGTGGTTGTATGTGCAGATGTCTCCCACCATACATTCTACTTCCAAGAAATCCTCTAAGCATCCTCACACAGACTCTGACAACTTCAAGTCCATTGAGGCAAACATGGCTTATAACGATTGCTACAAACAAGCAACAATCATTATGGAAAGGGTTGTTCGATTGGATACTCTTAAGAACACTTCCATACCTAAAGTGTTCAAGGAGAGAACGTGGATGAAGCCGCTGAATCCAAGTGGCAATGTTTACGAGGAAATCATATGAGAATTCTTCGCCAATGCCACTGTGGATGGAGACCACATTAACTGCTAGGTGCAACAAGGAGTTTGTTACCACAAGGGACTTCATCCAAGAATTCTTAAAAGTGCATCCACCCTCTTAGCCAATATCCGTATAGTATGATGATAGATTGGACTCTCTTAAGCCAATGGCAATGCTCCCTCGTGGCTCTCTCAACAAGAAATCAATGAACACTATCCCTTTCGAAGTAGAGATGAGGACATTGGCCTATGTAATGATCCACAATCTCCACCTGATGACTAACTTGACCTCATTGTCCGCACCAAGGACCATTTTCTTGTATGATCTCTACACACATAAAGAAATCGACATATGTGGACACATATACCACCTCCTCACAAAGAGCATCTCTAAAAGAAACTCCAGGACAATCTTGCCCTTTCCCACTCTTATCATGGGCCTCATTGCAAAGGCAAAACTGAAGTTTCCAAGCAGCCTTACTGTCGTGCCAAAAAACTATCCCATTGGTGCTAACATAGTGATTGAAAGCAAAGCCCACATCACCTGTCCCAAAACTAGCATTTCTCAAATACCAAGACATAATGTTGAGGAAAAGGGTGGAGATACTGAAGAAGAGATTGACAGATTCACTTCAGCACCAGAAAGTTTTGCACAACCATCCTCCCAAGCACAAGCACAAGGACCCGATCATCTTGATCGCCTCATTACAAGGGTAGAGCAAAAGTATGGCATGCTCGAATCCCATGTGTAGCACAACGTGGATTAATTTGCTTACATCCAAGGCCAAATCACTGCATTATCATCGCAGATTGAGGACATGACGATGGTGCAAGGATTAGATTTAGAGTCTGACTAGTTCTAACCTTTTTGGCCATTCCTATCAAGAAGGAGGAGAAAATTTTGAGGGGGGGAATGCACAGATTGAAGGGGAGCAAAACATAGATATTGGTTTATTGTTGGTGGTTTAGCAGTTTTTGGTTATTTTTAAACTTTATTAGTTTTTATAACCCTTGGATATTTTTATTGCTTTCTTTTAAAGTTTTAAGTACTTTGGTTTAATTTCAGTTTAATATTTAGTACTTGTTTTATATCATTGCTTTGTAGCATTTTTTTTTTAGTACTTTTAGATGTTGTTGAACTATCTTGAGTACTACACACTTGTACCCTTGTTGGATCATGTATCCTTGATGCAAATACTTCTAGTATTTCGCATTGGTTGTGTGTTGGACATGCAATTGATCCTTGTGATTGGTCTTAATTACATTACATGTCCGGATGATCATTTACTAGCTAAATGATCATTGTAGTCATTCTTTAATGACAGACCTTGTTTGATCAAGATATACTTAACTGTTTTATAGTGTTTATTACCTTGATTGCACTTTACTTGCATATATACGTACCATGTATTTAACTTGTCATAAGCTTAATGAAAGTTTTGTTTGTGTGCAAGTGTCTCAAGTCACAGGTATATACATGCAAGTGCTTCATAGCTTCTAGATTAGGTGTGAGTGAGTTTTGCCACTGTTCCTAAACTCACGTTTAAGTCTAGAGTCTATTTTAGGGGTTTTGTCATGGAATAGCCAAAAGGGAAGGTTGTAAAGTTGTGATTTACAACTATTTTGTATTAGCTTTAATTTCGTACCAAATTTGATTGTAATTTTGTTCAATCTTATGTACCCTATATTTTATGTGGGATTTCATTGTAAGGGTTGTGTGTGAGAGAGAGTGTGAAAACTCAAGACAAAGTGAAGAGCAAGAAGTTTTCGCAGTTAACTCGCGAGAAGTTTTCCCGTGAAGTGAAGCATGTGCCCAGCACATGACTGGAATGCGAAGAGTCAGGAAAGGATGGTGACAGCTGGTTTTCACGAGTGTCTCGCAAGTAAGACCTTCCCGCAAGATACCCACGAAACATTCTGTTTTGCCAATTTGTCATATCTAATACACCCTATCTCTACCCACACTATATATATCCTCATTACCCACATATGTTGAAGAATACTTTCAGAGACAAAACCCTAACCACAACCCTTGAGAGTCAGATATTGTTATACCCACAATTCTCTACATAATCTATTGTGGTTTTCCTCAACTCCTACCTCTCCATTTATATATCCTTGAGAGCTTGATAGGCCCAAACACTTACCACACCCATTCTGAGTGTAAAATGAGGTTTTGGTACTGCTGGGAAACATTGGAAGAAGCCAAGTTTTGCCAGATACAATCGGGCATATTGTGGGATCCGAAAAGCTAGACAAGACACAATTTCGAGAAGCCTTGTTGGAGTAGGAGCTTGGAGGGCTTAGGTGCATTGGGTAGATTAGGTTTGGAGGGTCTCTAGCTATTCATGTATCCCAATTGATTGTCTAGTGGATCGATTTACCGCTTGGAGGGTGGCGGAGAGGTTTTACGCCGAGTACTTCGATTTCCTCTTCGATAATTAGCATATTATCTTGTGTTTGCATTCTTCTTCCCTACTCTTTTATCTTTCACTTTATTGTTGTATTTTGTTAAATATGGCTTAGAGTAGTTTTATTGTTTGTTCGCTCACATTTACTCTATTCCATACTTAGTTTAAGTAAAAGTAAAATCAATCAAGCTGTAATCTTTAATTTGGGGGTCTAAATAGTTCTTGTGTTTTAACACATTTTTGAGCTTTCAATTGATATCAGAGCAGGTACACTTGTTGTGGTTTCATTACCAAAGTGTGATCCTAGACCGCATTAAGATGGATCGATCTCAATCACTCAATGCACCACCATTCTTTATAGGAGCAACTATGCATTTTGGAAAGTCTGTATGAGGGCATTTTCGAGTTTTTTATCGGTTTCGTTTTCCTAGGTTATCATATCTTTGTGTTCTTTATTTTCCACATTGTTTACTTGATATGATTTACTTGTGTTAACCTAGATTCGAATAATTTACCTAAGAAATCACTTAGCTAAATAACTAGGTTAAACAACTTGTGTTTTAAGGGGTCTAAAAACGTACAAGTGGTATCAGAGCAGGTTAGCTCTAGTATTTAGATCCTTTGATCTAAGAATTGATCCTTGACCCCTATTGTCATGGATCACGGTCACTTTCTTATGATTCCACCTCATTTTGATGGGAACAACTATGCCTATTGGAAAGTAAGGATGAAAGCATTCCTGAAATCTATTGATGAGAGAGTCTGGAGTTCCATTGAATATGAATGGGAGAAGCACACTACTCTATTAGTGAATGACAAACTTCTGAGAAAGAAGCAGCTGCTTTTAATAGCAAAGTTATGAATGCTATTTATAATGTTGTTTTTACGGAGGAATTTAAAAGAATCTCTAATGTTAAGGTTGCTCGTACTGCATGGAATATTCTCCAGACTATGCATGAAGGCACAAAGGCAATTAAGATTAACAAACTGCAGCAATTAACTACTAAGTTTGAAAGTATTAGAATGTTTGATGATGAATATTTTGATGAATACTATGCTAAACTGAATGATATTGTTAACTCTGCTTATAATTTGGGTGAAATCTATAATCAACCTAAGATTGTTAGGAAGATACTTAGATCTTTGGCTAAGGACTTTAGACCCAAAGTGACTACCATAACTGAAAGTAAGAATGTGGACTCCATCCTTGTTGATGAACTTGTAGGATCTCTCCAGTCCCATGAGTTAGACCTACCCAAGACAAACAAATCCAAATCAATGGCTCTTATGTCAATTGATGATGTTGATGAGAATGGATTTAATGATGAACTCTCTACTACAAAGATTGCTTATCTTGCCAAGAACTTTAGAAATTTTCTAAGGAACAATAACAGAAGGGCAAAAGGTAAAAATAATGTTGAAACTAGAAATTTTAGGAGGAATGATCCCACTATAGTGAACAATACTGAAAAACCTAAAAAAAAAATAGGTCAAACCTCTAATAATTATATGGGTCAACAACATTTTGGATGTTAAAGGTATGGTCATGTGAAATCAGAATGTCCTACATTCTTGAGATCAAAGGATAAAGCTATAGTTGTAACCCTTAGTGATGATGAAGTTTCTAACCATAAGTCTGGTAGTGATGGAGATGGAAACTTCATTACTTTCACAGTTACTGCTGTAGTTGATGACAGTGTTGTGGTTGATGAGAACCCTTCTAATGGGGAACTCTCTGAAAATGTTGATTTGCAAGAAGCCTATAATAAGCTTTGCAAGGTTGCTGCAAAGGATGCTATGAATGTTGATTTAGGTTTATAGAAAATTGCTTCTTTTGAACTTGATAAGAAAATTTTGCTCTTGAAATTGTTTGATGCTAATGAATTACTTGATAAGGTGAAGACTGAGAACATGTTATTGCTTGATAAAGTTAAGAATTTGGAACTTGAATTATCTGTTGCTAGAGAACAAACAAATAGGTCTGCTAGTTCTAAACTTGAACACATGTTAAGTATTCAGAAGTCTCCCTTAGACAAAACTGGTCTAGGTTTTGAAGATAGCATCTCTGTGCCTAAGAATCATTCCACAAACTTTGTTTCTTCTTCTGAGCCTCTCGTGAGTGAGATTGTCAAACTAGCAAAAGTTACTCCTCCTAGGAAGATTAAGGTTGATCTTAAAGAGTCTAAGCCTAAGAATCCTAACCCTCCTAAGGACAAGTTGCATGATAGACCTGTGTGGGTTTGTCATTTTTGTAGAAAGTCTGAGCACATTCGTCCAAACTGTTTCAAGCAAGCTGCTAAGCGAGCAAATAAGCCAAAAATACATGTGCTTCAAGCACAAGATCCCATGGTACTCATTGGTGAGTTGGTAAAGGCTTTAAACCTTTATTCCAGTCCTAGAGTTGCTCAGCATTCTAATATGAATAATAACTCCAATGCAAGAGTTGTATCTAAAAAGTTTTGGATGCAAAAGGCTCGATCTATTTGAGTCTTTCTGACATGGTCCTTGTGCTTCATCTCTCTATTCTTTATGACCATTCTTCTTTGTTGTTTTTTGTTTTCTTTGTTTCTAGGATTTGCATTGCATAACATTCATATGTTTCATACTAAGTTGTTTTTGTTATTATTTTTAAAAATAAAATAAAAAATAAAAAAAGGGAAAAGGAAAGACAAATGTGTTTTGCATTATTTTTCTTGGATTTGAAATCAAGATTGGCCATATTATCTTTATATAATATGTTTATGTATCTTGTTTAGCCTGGATAAGCTTATTTATTTTGCACTCTACTAGTTTGAGCTTTGTAGTGCATGTTGTGTGGGAGTTATTTATAGTTTTTGATCATATGATCTTGATCTTGAAGTCACATACTTTTGATTGTAAGGACTAAAAAATCCTAAGAGAAATGCATAAATAACCATCTCACCACTATTTACTAGCCAATCATGAACACTTTATTGCATATCATAAGATTTTGTACTCGAGAAAGTGCAGCACATGCACAAAAAAAACATAAGGTGTAACCTCGGCTTATAATAATAAAATTAGTGTGTACATTATTGGGATATAATAAACTTCAAATCAAATCAAATTGGTATGTACATTATGAGGCAAAACAAGAAACTTACATGATTGCAGGTTTTTATTCTAGGAGATGTAAGAGTTATATGATGTAACTCTTTAGGTGATAGTCACTTTCAAACTTATGTTATGATTTTTGTAGAAATTGTGGTTGATCACTATTTACTTATCACTTCACATGTATCTCAAGCTATTACTAGTTGCACACACCACACAAGTTACTCTTTACTAAACTTAGTACATTATATTGTATGTGATCTTGTTGTGGCCATCCAAGATTAAAAGTTCCTTGATTTTAATGCAATATGTGTTTAGAGTTTGAGATTTGAGGACAAATTTTTTGAAAATCTTGTTTTTGGAAGATCTAAGTTAAATTCAAGGGTTTTTGAAAAACTTTTCATCTCATACTCATGCATTCTATTCATAAAACATTGTGCTTTAAGGAGTTTCTGCATTAAAATGCTCTGTTTTTCAAAAAAATTGATTTTTTCAAATTTTCGATCAATTGAACCTCTTGCTCAACCGATCAAAATTGCGATAAAAAACTTGGTTTGAATCTGCTTGGCTCAATTGCTTCTTGATTGATGCTGGATCGATCGAATGTGATTTTCGATCAATCGAATCTAATTTTCAACCAATCGAAAGTCGTTAAGAGAGTTTTTTAAAACAAGCTTTTCAAGTGTTCTTCACTATTTCAAACTTTTCAAAAAGCTTTTCTCTCTCTCTCTCTTCGACCGATCCAAATTCAAGTCAAATTTTTGTTGTTTTCCTTCCAAATTTTTATCATGGTTTTTGTCTTCTAGTGCTGGTATG
Source organism: Quercus alba (assembly GCA_036321655.1). NCBI lineage: Eukaryota > Viridiplantae > Streptophyta > Magnoliopsida > Fagales > Fagaceae > Quercus > Quercus alba. Next base: position 74,879,402 of record CM070299.1, on the reverse strand, counting down.
ACCTTTATACCCTTTCTTTTTTAGTTTATTCACTATTTTCATGCATTTTTCATGCATTTTTAGGAATATTTTCAAACCTATAAAAATTTGGGGTTTTTTATTTTTGAGTTGGTTTATGTCCAAATTGATCAATGGGTTTTTGTTCTAAGATGATGTAAACATGTTTACCATGCTTTAATTTGATTAATTTGGTGATTTGAGAAAAATTTGAAATCCTAGAGCTTGTAACTACACGAATTTGGGGATTTTGTTCGATTGGACTTAATTTGGTAAAATTGACTTGTGAAATTGATTGATTATGTCATTATATGCTGATTTCTATCTAGTGTAATGATTAATCACTCAAGTTGGTTAAATTTTTGAAAGTGGGTTTTCAAAATTTGGGGTTTTTGTTATAAACTCTATGTTCAAGTCAATTCTTGGTTTTTAAAAGTATAATTGGACTGTTCTCATTGCATTAGAGCATGCATCGTGTGTTTATTCTGTTCATGCTTCATATAGAATGATATTTTCAATTGTTGTTTTCTCTCTAACCTTGTCTGATGCAGTCTGCCCTTGGTTTTCTTTGTTTTCTTTCTTTGGTTTCTTTTCTGTCTATCCTTTCCAACCCTTAGCATCATGGTTATGAAGACTAGAGCTCATTGGACATCCACCTCCACCTCTACTCCAGCTTTTGATAGTTATAGGTTTCGAACTAAGAAAAACCAAGAAACCTATGAGAAGCTAAACATCCTTAGATCTGTTTAGGCTAAGAGGAGGGTAGTGGTAGATGAGCTTGATCTAGAAATTAGGAGGAACTTTGAGCATAGGGGCTGGTTACCTTTGTTGGATATAGATCATCCTCCTCTGACTACCTTGCTTTGAAAGTTCTACTCAAACCTCTCTGTCCACTCTAATGATTCCAACACTCAGTTTGTGAAGAGTTGGATATAGGGTAAAGAGTATATCATTACTCCTTCAATAGTGGCCTCTGCTCTTAGGGTGCCTAAAGTACAATAGCCTGTGTACCCTTATGATGAGACCCCTTCCCTAGATGACATTATGTCGTATCTCACCGATACTTCCATTCAGTGGGGTACTGATCCTCGAATTACCTCTCATGAGTTGACCGAGATTCATTACTTGTTTTTCTGGATATCTTTTCATTCCATCTGGCCCATCTCTCATTTGCACACCATCCATTCCTATTGAGAGATGTGCATTTTTGTATGCCTTTGTGATAGACGCTCCTATGAGTTTTTCTACTCTTTTCATTCGATCCTTGGTTGAGGTTCATAGGAGTAGTTCTACTACACATGGTCTTTTCTTCCCTATTTTTATTTATCGAATTTTGTTACATCTAGGATTATATGAGTTTCCTGCATCTGAGCACGTACATATTATAGCTCCCATAGGTGCCACCTTCCTTCAATAAAGGGCTGCTTAAATGAGAGCTAGCTCTAAACGCCCTCGTGTAGAGTCTTCTTCAAGTGTTGCACCTCTTCCTCCTCCTTCTTCAGGTGATCCCACAGCTAAGAAGTATGTTGATCAAACGGCCGCTGTTGATCCGACACCTTCTACTTCGGGTGATTCTAGCATTCGAAGTATGTTGGACACTGTCATGACCGTTCAGGCGGCTCATGGTCAACTTTTGGTAGATGTGTTCACGGAGCTTCAGGCCCTGTGTGCGGATTTGGCAAGCATTAGATGGACACCTCCACCACCTCTTTTGATGATGAATCTTGATTGCCCTTTGGCAATTTGTCACAAAAAGGGGGAGTACATATGGATGGAGATAGAAGGAGATTTTTGAGTTTTTAGAGCTTTGGAGCTTTAGATTATATCTAGGTCCTTCATGATGTATTTATTTTTTTTGGCTCATGACGTATTTATTTTTATGTGTTGTATATGTTAGGGGGAGGCATTATGTTTTTTATTTCTATTTCTTATTTCACATTATGCTACATTGGCTATTGATTTATATTATGAGGTTATTCAAGATATATGTCTTTTATTTTATGTTTTGTGAAATCAAGAATTTATTTTGTTTTACTTGTATTTTTCACACATGCGTTTATGTGTTTGTTAAGTGTTACAGGAATATACAGGTTGATTCAATCGTGCTGTTGTCTACACTTGCAATTGATAGATAGTAGTTAGGTTGAATTGTTTTTTGTTGGGCAATTTTATTGCAATGGGCTGTTTTTGTAAATTTGAGCATTTTATTTTATTATGTGTTTTGTCACAGATTGCCAAAATGGGAGTTTGTTAGGTTCTAAGGATTTAGGATCTAAATGTTTTAGAACTTCAATATGTAATGTTGGCAAACCATGATCAAAACCTAGGGTCTAGATTTAGGCTGCTCAAAGTATATTTATTGTAAAGTTGGAATCGAGTAATTACAAAAAATTATTGTTTACTTTTTGTAAGGCTCAATCGATCGAAAATTATACTCGATCAATCAAACCTCGTGCAAAATATTTTTCTGCAAAATTTCCCAACTCAGCCCAAGCACATATGACGTGTAGGGTTTTGTGTTTTGCCTTAAGTATAAAAGGAAAAACCCTAGCCACATTTTGACGTTGTTGTTTATGCTATGTGTGTGAATCTCTTGTGAGATCTAGCAGTGTTTGCCTTCATACACACTTAGGGTTATCAAGATCAAGATTGATGTCGAGAGCTTGGTGATCGCTTCAGTTGCTACCTAAAGAGTTTAAAAAAAAAAAAACACAAGTGGAAGTACTTGTGGTTGCTATGAATTCAAGAAAGAAATAGTCCATAGACTCGAAGCTGTCACGTGGTCGTGGTAGTAAGTTTTCTACTCGAGATAGCAATAGGATGTTAGTGATCTAAGTCGCTATTGTAAAACTTCAATTCTTTCATAGTAGATCTGTTTTACCTTGAGGATAACTAGGTTAAATCCTCCCTATATTTTTTACCGATTTGGTTTTCCTAGGTTATCATATCATTGTATTCTTTATTTTCCACATTGTTTACTTGATATGATTTACTTGTGTTAACCTAGATTCGAATAATTTACCTAAGAAATCACTTGGTTAAATAACTAGGTTAAACAACTTGTATTTTAAGGGGTCTAAAAACGTACAATTAAGAATGCTGATAATGCAAAGGGGAGTAGTGTGTAAAGGCTCCATATAATTAATTACCTCAATTCGCAACAAATAAACAACGCTTACTTTTGCACTAGTTTCATCTCCAAGATCCTTAGAGAGAGAGATTAGCATTGAACAAAATATACAAGCTCGAGAACCTCCCAGCAATATAATGGAGTTCAAATTTATTCATTTACATTTTACAGATTCAAAAGAAAGCAACAGAAAAGCTTAACAAAAATATACAAACTCGAGCACGTCCCAGCAATATAATGGAGTTCAAATTTATTCATTTACATTTTACAGATTCAAAAGAAAGCAACAGAAAAGTTGACTAGTTGCACTTGACTGGCCATTGCGTGCTAGTAAAGTAATGGATGCCTTGGCTTAAACAGAGAGCTAGAGAAACAGGTAGATCGGACTATATCAAATAATAGGCGGTACTTAAGCAACACGTATAAGATCGGTACACAGGAAAATATCCCAAACACAACAGCCATCAATGGAAATCCCTGATGATTATGATATTTCAAATTGAAGGATGCACAAAATGCAACTATCATGCTGGCAATTGAGATGAAAAGTGATGCGACTCCAATCATCAACTTAATAGGTAATGACACAAGGAAGTCATTGTATGAATAACGTGAGGTAAGGATGGACAAGAACATTATTAGGGATGTTGATGAGCAAAATAATGCTATTGCACTTGAAACTGAAAAGGCCAGTTCAAGATTAGAATTCTCAGAACTATGTTTTATTCCATCAGTTGGTTGGCCAGCGAATATTATAGAACAAATTAGTGTAGCAACCACCATTGATGAGTTAGCTGTGTTCCTCATCCAACTCTCTCCATCCTTCCTTAGCTCCTCGTGCCTCGTTGCAAATAAAACATACGGTGTTTCCCCTGCTTCATTTTTCATTTCCTTCAACAACGATTTAACAACCTTTTCCACCTCCTTTCCATTGCAAATCATGGGAAATAGCACATGAGAGACTTGTTAGTACTAGAATGCTTTATGTAGAAATTAAATCTGAATGTAAAAAATTGAAACTAGAGTCTAAGTGGATGCAGGCGAGAACTTTCTATGAAATGGTTATGTATAAATAACGAAAAGGAAAAAGAAAGAACAATGTTGTGAGAAAAAGATCCATATTTCTAAATACAAAAACATATGTACTGTATGTCTATATATATAGACAGAACAGTTAACGAATTCAAAACGAAGCAAATTATAAGTACCTTGAACCATAATAGTTCTTGTTGTAGTTGAAGAGCTGCTCCTGATATTGCATTAAGCTTATGCTGAGGTGCCAATTTTGCAGCTAAATGTAGCATGTTGTTTCCACCATTGGTTATATTTTTCACTATGAGGTCCTTAAATGAGCCTATTTCATGTAGTAAATTGAAGATGCTCTCGTGGCGTTCCTTAACAGCAATATGAAATATGCTTCGATTGGTTTGATCTGTTTTCAATGCTAGCTCAAGGTCAAAACGAATAAGCTCAATTAAGAATTCAACGTTGCCTACTTCAGCTGCAACAAATAGTGATTGTGATAACTCTTGGTTTTCACTTAAACTCTCAACGTCATATTTGTAAGCTCGAACACATATTTCTTTAACCAGTTCATGGGCTTGAATTTGCTTTGAGTCCTGTTTTAACTTCATCCCTAGAAATGACAGTGATCAAAAAATTTAGCCATGCATGAATAATAACTTATAAAAAGAATCGAACAGCTACCTTATAAATAGATATATTGTTTGTTAAACATAATAAAAATAGTGTGGCCCAATAGGCTCAAGTATATTTTAGACACAAGTACTTGTAGAGTAATTAAATTTTATTGTTAGCTCCTATATATTCTATATTTAGGATTCAATGTAATATTCAATCTTACAGTAAAAGTGAAGCCTGTTAGGTTCTAAATATTTAGAAATAAATGTTTAGGTTCTAAATATTTTATGTGTTAGCAAACCAAGAATATAAACTTGCCTAGGATTAGATCTTAGTTGTTAGGTCATATTTTCTATGTAATTGGTTAATCTTTTGACAAAACGCACTTTACTTGTAATTGGATAGATGTAGGTTGAGTTTAATGTATCAAGAAGTATGTTGTTCAAACATAGCAAGTGATATCATCAAAGATATGAAGGTTGACCCAAGAAACAAGTGAAGAAAGGTTGTTTCATTAAATTTCGACACAAGCTCGATAGATGCTGCTATTGAAGATTAATGGACAAGCTCAACATAAGCTTGATCTATCAAGAACTACGATTTCAGATTTTTTAGATCTGAATTTCGGCCCATGATGACTTGCATGATTAGGGTTTTTCTTCTTATAACTCTAGTCATATATAAGACTTATTTTTAAAGTCATTATACACGGAGACAGAGACTTAGAACACATATACTCTATGAAAAGCTATGTGTTTGTGCGCCTTAGGGTTTTGTAACCAAGTTCTTCCTGATCTTTATCATTTATGAAGTGAAGAATTTTGCAGCCAATAATAATTAATCAAGTTACTGGAGTTAGTCACATACTGGAATCCATACAAAGGAATTAGTCACTGATTGGAGATTTGTACAACAAAGGAAAGAAGACTGCTATAAGATCAAGTCTAATTGGGTATTGGAATAAAAGTTTAATTGTAAGTTGGTATTTTGGGATAGGTCAAGTAGTGGTAAGATTCCTCATACTTTTAACCGCTTGATTATAGATTAGTGAATTCTTGGAAGTGGTGACATTAAATTCACCCAATGGGGTTTTTGCCTTGCGAAAGGTTTTCCCCATTTATCAACAAATCACTGTGCCAATTTAATTTCCACTGCATTTAGTTTATTTGGTGATTTGTTGATGCCTCCACAATTTGCATGTAATTTGACCTAATTAATCCAACTTGGGTAATTGAATTAATTAATCGGGGTTAATCTATTTTAACCTAACATTAGTTTCTATGAAATGTTTTAGACATTGCTCAAAAAACTACAAGTTAGAATTCAAGAACGTACAAGCTGCAGAAAAAAAAAAGTGAAAAACTAAAGAGCTCAACCGATCAAGAGATTGGTTTGATCGATCAAAGCGCGAACTGCAAATTTTGTTTTAAGTCCCGTTAGCTCGCGAAATGTTTAGGATTTCAGTCCAAACCTACTAATTATACAAAGAAAACCCTAAAGCACATGCACGTTTTTCAAGTCTTAGAGAGTTACTTTTTTGAGATCTATGAGGTTATTATACCTTCTAACTCTTTCAAGCACCTACTGAGATCACACTCATATTGCTAGAACCGATGGATCGAGTAAAGTTACAGCCAAGCTTCAGCTATCAAGCATACTAAAGATCAAGACATGAACTAGAGGTTCATATTAGATTAAATCTACATCAAAGAAGTCTAAGGAATTCAAAACTCAGTTTGGTAATTGTAGTTAGTTTTACTACGAATTGGTATTCTTGACTGTAAATCTCAATTTGATATAGTGAATTTTTCTCTTGGTATCGTTCCTCCTAGAAACTAATTTATTTCATTAGTTTTCCTGAATCATCACATCTTGTGTTATTTAGTTTTTCGATGTGCATAATATGTGTGATAAATGTTTAACCTAGATCTAAATAATTAACCTAAATAACAACTTGGCCAATAAATTAGATTAAACACAGTGGTTTCAAGGTCTAAAAACTAAAAAATATGACTTTGTCTCCAACTGCATTATTTTTATTTTATTTCTCTTTGTTTTAACGAAGTATTAAAGTTATGTTTCAATAACTTCGACCTGGTATTAGACCTTTTTTTGGCCTTCAAACAGGGTGCTAGGAGCCCGCGGTCAATCATCATTCATTAGCCCTAGCGTCTGCCACATGTTTTCTCCTCAACAAGCCTTGGTTCTCAATTAGTGCCGTGCAAGTACTGACTGTCTACCATTATTGTTGAACATTGACAACCAGCTTGATCATTGGCCATGCCTCTATTTGACCATTGACGTCGTCGTTTAATCATCGACCATATATTGTCATTTGATTGTTGATCATGTTGTCATAGATCATTGAAAGTTGACCTCCATTGTCAAAGATTAGGATTCGTTGCAATACTTAGGGTGGTATTACAAGTGCAATTCGCTAACTCTTCTCTCACAATATTTTTTTCACTTTATACTTTTTTAACTTTTACTTTTTACTTTTTTTTTACATTTTTAACATTTATTCACCTTTTTTACAACATTTTTTTACTTTTTACTTGCAACTATCAATCTTAATCATTCATAAAAATTACATTAGGTCATTCATAAAAATTACATTAGGTACAATACCCTAGGTATTGCACCTAATCTCTCAAGCCCATTGTCAAGGCACTTCTGGAAATTGTTTCTCTATGGGTAAGGCACTATCCTACTCTGTTTTCCAAGTAGAATTTGATTTTGTGACTGGTTTTCTCATTTAAGGCTCCAAAGTCACATTAATAGGTGTATCACTCGTTCTTTTTTTGGTTCAATCTATGTGAAATTTTTCAACTTGCTAATGTGCTTCATGACAACATCTTCCATTGCCAATATTCCTCAGGCCATAGGCCACTAGTGTTGTCGTCCTCAAATACAGTAGCCACTCTTTGGCCTCTAGTTTAATTGTTCTTTGATCACAAACTGTTAGGTTCTAAATATTTAGGAATAAATGTTTAGGTTCTAGTTTTTTGTAAGTTGGAAAACCAAGAACAAAAACATGTAGTACAAGTGTTAGACATTGCTCATGATGATTCGAGTCAAGATTCAAGAACAATCAAGCTGCAGGAAAAAGAAGTCAAGATCTGCAAGGCTCGACTGATCGAAGATTGTGTTTTGCAAAATTTTAATCAGGCCCAAAGTCTGCAAAAACGTTTAGGGTTTCAGTCCAACACTACCTAGTATAAAAGGAAAACCTAAATACATTTCAAAAGTTCTTAGAAGTCTTGTGAGTTACTTTTGTGAAATTTGTGAGGTTTCTATAGCCTTCTAACTCAACAAACATCTACCGGAAAGAATATCTACATTCAAGAGCTAGTGGATTAAGTTGCTGCATACAAGATCATACATAGCTGATGATTTAAAACTTGATTGGGATCTCAAAGTCACAAAGGTGGGTGTTTGTGTGTAACTAATTCAGATAGAAGAGGCCATAGATTTGGAGCTGCACGTGGTCGTGTGAGTAAGTACTACAAAAGGTAGCTTTAGATTTAGGGAAAATCTTTTGTAAAACTTCCATTCTATCATAGTGAATTTTTTGCCTTAAGGATAGTTTAGGTTAAATCCTCTCAAGGTTTTTTACCTTAAAACTGGATGGTTTCATTGGTTTTCTTGAGTCATCATATTGCTTATTTTCTTCACTTTTCCGCGTTGAGTAATATGATTGTTTGTGTTTAACCTATATCTGAATAATAAACCTAAGTAACAACTTGATTAATTAATTAGGTTAAACAATTTAAGTGTACAAGGGTCTAAACTAAACAAACACAAACCATTAAGTTGTTCATTGTCATCGCTAGTATTTTGCACAATTCATTCCAATTGTGCCTAGTCAATTTTACATCCAATCCGTTCACTCATGTCCATATTCAAGACATCTTAGACACATGTTCATGAGCTTACATTCCAAGCTCAATGCATCTTTCAAATTCTATCTTGAATTTGAGGGGTGTTAAAGATATGGCTAAAGAAGCCCAAGTACATTGTAAGTCCATAGGCTTATAAAACAAGCAAAGCAACTCATATCATACTTGTAGTGCAACTACTCAAATACTAGGGTTAGTCTAGCTTTGGCCTAAGGCTTAGTCCCTATAATTAGTTCCTGTATATATCTTACTTATGGTTCATTGTAATATGAAATTTTAATAGTAAATAGGTAGTCATTTACGGGCTTTCTATTATGAATATAGGCTATTGGTACGAACCACGTTAATGCCTGCTTTCTCTCTATTTCCCTTACTTTCGTTTAATTGTCTCTCCATATTTTTTTCCCTATTTTAATATTTTACCAAAGCTATGTTTCAGATACTTTAATAAATCACTTCAGCCTTTTCAAATCCCGTCTTCTATTAGAATTATCCTAATGTGAATTTGGGCTTAAGGGTACGCAGCACATTTATAAGAAGTCTGTTAAAATATTAGTAAGCATATGATAGTTCATTCTTTCTATGTTTGATAACATTTGTTTGTCAAGGGAAGCAGTGTCTTTTGCTTTGTAAGTGTAGTGATTTGTTTGAAAATATAGTGTCGATTAGTAAGAACTATAAGTGATGTGTAATGTACATTGTATTGATGTGCTATTTTTGTTTATCAATAAAAATCATCTCATTCATCAAAAAATTGAGTTGGAATAACTCACATGAATTGATGTGTCTCCTTAAAATTCCTTGTTGACTTCCGCTAACAAATGCCGAATGTTTGCGAGCTAACACATGCAATGCAGTATCATTGAATCTGTTTTTAGCGGTAGCTAAATTAGAGTTGGCCTTCATCATTTCCAAGGCTTTACCTGCATAAATTTTACACCAAAAAGAAATACTCAAAGCAAAGAAAATCATGACAGATTTTCTTCTTGCATCTGGATCTGTGTTCTAGCATTTACCATTTAGTTATACTCTACTGAGAAAAAGTATTCTTGAAGGAACATTTTGATTATTTCTCTTACGAAAGTTTGTTTGTTTGTTTAGACCCCTTAAAATAAATTGTTTAACTTAATGAATTAGCCAAGTGATCACTTAGGTTAATTATGAGATCTAGGTTAAACAGTAAAAGATCATATCATGCACGGCAGCGGAAAAATAAATAATACGCAGATACGATTACCTAAGAAAATTAATGAAACAAACCGTTTTAAAGTAAAAACCTAGGGAGGATTTAACCTAACCTATCCTCAAGGCAAACAAATCCATTAATAGAGAATTGAAGTTTTTATAATAAGATTTAACCCTAAATCTATTACTACCTTCAGTATTAACTAACTGACACGACCACATGCAAACTCCGAATCCACGAACTCTTCTTTCTTAGATTTGCAACACACAAGCTCCCCACGCTTATGACTTTGAAATCCCACTCAAAAGTTTCAGATCACCATTAGTAGTTGATCTTGTAACAGCAACTTCTACAACACCGGATATTGAGTTTCTTCAAAGAATATTGCCGGTAGAAGACTTGATAGAGCTTTGGGTACAAAACCCTAGATCTACAATTAGAGACACACTCTTTTCTCTCTAAAAACCACCCCTAGGGTTAGCTTACAATATCCTTTAAATACCGGAAAAAATGAATCGCGATTTGGGCTTCAAACGAACAAGTTATGGACTTTTTACGTTTGTTGATTTTTGCTGATCTGCGACTTCCGATTAGTCGAAAAATTCTCATGATCAATCAAACTAGTCTGATTTTGACTTTCTGAACCTGCAGCTCGTATGTTCTTTGAATTTTAACATGCAGCCCTTTGAGCATTATATTCATGATTTGCCAATTGTTTTAAACTTTTAGAACCTAACAAAATTTATACCAGACAAAGAGAAAATAGTAGTGAACTTATTTTTCCGTCATGCACTCAGTTCCTGTTAAACCAGCTATGCAACAAGACGAGCTACAAGTCATTTGACTCATCATTTACTGAGCTACAAGTCATTCTGGATCATCTTCAAGTTGCTTGTTAAGCCAAATATTATATTTCATTAGTCATACACGTAGCAAGACAAGGATAAGCCAAAAGAAAGACATTATTAATAGTTAATTATCCATTAACTATTAACAGTAAACTATAGGTCTTAGAAATTACTAGTATATCACAACGCACCTTTAACATAATGATCACTCTATAAATACAAATTCTTGTGGGGATGGAGTACACATATATACTTATATAGAGATTAAAATAGAATATCTATCTCACACCTAAAACAAACAAAAAAAAGTTATGAGTAAAGATATTGGGAATTAAATAATGACAATGAGTAATTCCTTTTAAAGGAAGGGTAGTGTTTCTTACACGTACCATATTATATACTCATTTTTTAACTTGAAATCATGAGCTAAAAATACAATTTCAGTTTAACAACTTGTGTATAACAGGTTTTATCCTTAAAAGAAAATATATGATGTGTGATTATGTTTTTTTTTTCTCATAATAAATAGATGTGTAAAAGGTCTTTTTATGATTTTTTTTAATCTCAAAAAAAAAAAAAAAATTTCATAATTATTAACATATTAATTTGTATGTAGAAAATTTTTTTTACTGTCCAACACGACTTAAGTAATAATAATAATAATAATAATAACCTAGGCAAGAAATAACTTATACTTACCGTAGTACCCAACCCTGGCATAAGTGACAAATAGTTCAGTCTGATCTCTTATATCCCACTCCCAAGTCTTTGTCGAACGAGAAAGATGTTCCACCATTTGATAGTGTTCTAATAAAGCGGCCATGAACAGTGGTTTCATCCCACTACCTAGGTTTGGCAGGTCTGTGTTTTTCTTCAGCATTGCCTTGGCAATATTTACATTTCCAGTTGCAGCAGCATAAGCCAAGGCAGTGCTCCCAACAGTGTTTTCAGCTGTTATGTCATCACTACTCATCCCCTCTACTAAATTCTTTACAAACTCTTCCTGGTTTGCTGCAGCAGCAATATGAAGAGTGGTTTCTCTTTTCTTAGTAATTTCTCTTTGAATGTTTGGCATGTCCTCGATAGAATTCCAGTCACCTTTCAACGCAGCCAGATGAAGCCTTGAACGCTCCGCATGGGCTACTTCATGTTTGAAATTGGTGATATCTTAATTAGTAAGTAATATGCATTTTGTTAAGAACTCAATGAATGACTACACTATTAAACGATGGGAAAGTAAAATAGTTACCTTCGTTTAAATTGACACCATGTGTTGCCATTGCAACTTAATTATCAATTAGCTTTTGTGTACCCTGAAAATAAGATTTCAATATTAGATATAAATTGTGATGCAAGGCGCCATTTATGTGCACTTTCTCTACAGAAGTTAAATCAGCACGACAAGCACAGAGAGAGAATATTAAGGTTTAGCAAAGGAAAAACTATTACCATCAATTCTTTCAACAATCCTTGCTTTGTTAACAAAGCACTTATCTTAATAAACCAAAAACTAAAGTCACTCCTAAAGACCGATCATCCATGAAGCCAGATCTTTTTAGGTTGGCCTGAGTGCCATGTCGATGTGGGACCCTAATTATGTGTTTCAACTGTTGGACCCTGAGCCCAAAATTCTCCCTAGATTAATGGGGATGGAGTATTTACATCCAACAATTGCCACCCCCACCCTCTAAAGCTTGGTAAAAGCTTGAGTGATACTCAAATCTTGCGGACAAGGCTAATCTGCTGAGGTAATCATTGAACCCCACAATCCTTTTTGACACAAGATTATTGATCCTTCTCTAACTACCACATGTGAGAAGGCCTACTCTACAAAGTGCGGGGTTTAACTCGACATGTGACTTGCTTTCAAGATTTTGCCTTTTTCATTCAACAAAAAAAAAATATGGGTTTATACAAAATAAAAATAGAAATATTAGAAGAAACAATCAGTCTTAATATAAGCCTACGTTCACAAGCAATATCTAAGAGAATATTCCACTAAGAAAATAGTGAGATTACACATGAAGCACAAAAATACTCTCACAGAGCCTAAACCCCAGACACATTTGAAAGAGAGTGACTCACAACACACATAGCAAGACTATGAATTTAACCTCTGCCGTAGCTCGAACTACGTTTCACTCACAATTAAACATAGCCGGTGGTATAAGTCAAGACAATCATAAACCAATTCTCGTTGGATGGGGATTTCTAAGGCGCTTTGTGTGGCAGAGGATATGTGCTTTTTATAATAAATAAAAATAAAATAAAAAAACTGAATAGGATATGTGCACTTGGTGCACCGCATATTGAAACCTTTTTTTTTTTAATAAAATGATTCCAAGCATGTAATACACATATTTGCATCTTTTTTTTTTTTTTTGTAATTAGATAGTTGGAAGAAGAAGGACTTGAACCCTAATTGTCTATGTTTAAAATATTAAGAGATACTAATCAATTGAACTATAAAACTCTTCGTCCATATATTTGGTTTTCCATTATTGGGTTTGAGTGTTTGAAAAATTCAAAGCGGAGCTAGAATATGGTGTCAAATTTACATTAGATGTCAATACCTAAAAAGCACGATGGTTTGTCAAAAAAAAAAAAATTGGGTGGGGGGTTGGGACAATGGTTTGACCGCTCGACCACAGAACAAGAGAATTACAAGGCAACAATATGTATAATCCAATACTCCCTTCACATCAAAACAGATTATTACTTCTTTTTAAAGGAAAATTATTATTTCTCCTCTTAAGCCATATCAAAATATATTAAAAGTATAAGTTCATACTTATCTTCAATATTATTACTCTCATCTTTTAAAAAAACAAACAATTTTTTTACTTTCATTGGTAATCAAGTTATTTTAAAGGTTTAATTTATTAAGAAACGAAGAGAGTGTCTTTTTTTAAGTAAACTCTTTCCTTTAATTACTATCGTTCATTCGTTCCTTCTTTTTTACAAACAAATTTTTTATCATTCATTACTTTAAAAAATAATTTTATAAAAAAAAGAAAAAAAAAAAAAAAAAAAAAAAAACCCACAACAACAACAACAAACAAACAAACAAAAACAAAACAAAATACCATTCGCCCTTGCTGCTTCATATATATACAACTAAAACTTAACACCTTCACCTTAAATAAGAGAAATACCACTTAGCCAAGAGATTCAAAGTGCATATATAAAGGCAATATAATTTTTCAAAACACATATATCTATACAAAACCAAATATTTTGAGAGCCTCTCACCCTACAAGCTACAGGCCGAAACACCTGGCCAGGGAGATAAAGATTTTTGGGTGTCGACGCTATGGATGAAAGCATAGGGTTCAATATCCTGGAATAAACTGCAAACTATTGTGATTTGCATTCGCTTTTATGAATAGCAAAAGCATTGAGGTTGACGTAGTGGCAAAAAATAGTAGTAAATGTTTTCATGAAACAAAATATGAAAGAAGAGATATCAGGAGAAATAAAAGAGAATGCATGCATAAATGTAACGCATGTTACGGATACCTGAGGAATGATCAAGCTCAAATGGAGTAAAGGAGTTTCTCTCAGGATAGACCCCCAAATAATGCTAAAGAAAATCACTTTGGACAAGAAGTGTGGAAATTATTGTTGAAGGGAAGAAAAGTTTGTGAATCAATTGAACGGCGGATGATTATTTTATAATGCCCAAGTTTAGTGAAATCTTCTGTAGCTAAAAAAAGATGAAAAAAAACTGTGCAATCAATTATTTAGTCAAGAAGTCCAAAAGGAGAATACGAAGACTAACTTTCCAAACAGGTGGTGAAAAAATTCAAAAGAACGTAGAAAAATAAGAATTTTCTAAAGCGGAAGTAGGTACCTATCAAATATTAAAAAACCAAAAAAGGCGCATTTACGTTGCAATCCAGTTGGAATTAATGTAAATGATGTAACTTTGGAAACTTCCCTGTGAATCATCTCGGAGACTCTTTTCCTCGTTTATTCTACGTTATCCCAATGATCTTTGACCCTGGTCGCAACTTGCAAGTTCCTCCCCATTGCAAATATCAACACTATTAAATAGATTAATGGTTTGTTTGAATACCGTTTATTTTGTTAAAAATTAAAAACTGAAAACACTGTAGTAAAATAATTTTTAAATATGTAAATAGTATCGTAAGACTCATTTTTAATCAAAAAGTTGCTTAAAAAATAAGTTTGTGAGTTTCATAAATAGTACAAGGACCCACTAGCGTGACACATTTCAGTGCAAAATTTAGATGTGATAAGAGGTGATGAGTCCCGTGCACAGTGCACAGGACCCACTGGCAGGTCTGTTTTCCACGTTTATGTGCTTCTCAATTTATTTAAAAAAAAAAAAAAAAAACCGCAGACGCGCAAACTTCAATATCTAAACGAATACTAAATAAAATCTAAATCTAAAAATGATAAAGTTTTGCTACAAATTTGAGCCAAGAGTTATAACTCCCGCTAAAAAAATTAACATTGCTACATATCTTGAAAATTTAACTATTAAATGGAAAAAATTTAGCTACAAACTTACTTAATATTTTTTTATTAGAGATGAATTTTGACAAATCCACCAAAATTTCAAAAAATTTAAAAATCAATAACTATGTCATCAATAAATTTTTTAAATTACAAGTTTTTGTAATTTAAAATTATGCACAAAATATAAGCTTATAGTTCATATAGTAAATAATATCTGATTGACACAAAATTTAATATGTGTATTAAAAGCATAAAGAACATGCAATTCAACTGTTATATTTTTAAAATGTTGTAATATTTATTTTATTGAGTGAATTTTTAACCTTAAGTTACAACCAATTTTGTAACTAAATTTTGTCCAATTTTGTTGGAAATTTAGACCCTAGTTGATAGAATTAACAAGTTTTAAACCCAAATTGTTAATTAGATTTATTTTGAATAAACCTTGTTAAGACAAACAAATATCAATATCATGTTAATATCATGCACAGCGAAAAAGTAAATAAGACAAGATATGATGACTCGGGAAAATCAATGAAAAAAACTAGTTTCATAGTAAAACATCTGGGGGGAAAACCTTCCTGAAAAGTATTCTACTATAGTAAAGAGAAGTTTCAGACCTAGTACAAAACATTTGTCCCTACACTCTACAATCCCTGTAGATGAACTTACAGTAGAAACCTTCTACTGCTTCAGAATTTCTGAACTCTTCCATATATGAACGCTACCCTTTTGCACAAATCCTAGTACATGACTCATTCACCAACTTGAGAAAAAAGAATGTTGGCTACAAAGTTCTTCACTTCATCAACAATAAAGATCAAGAAGCACTTGGTTACAAAACCCTAAAGCGCAAAAATGCAGTAATTTCTTTCAGAGATAATAAGGCATCAGTCACCTTTTGCATATGTTCTCCTTGTATTCTCTTATGTGACAACCTTTAAAATAAGTCTTATATATGTCTAGGATTGTGAGAAAAGAAACTCTATACAAATACATAAGCATAGGTCGAAAATCAAATCTAAAAATTCTGATTTCTTAATTCTCAATAGATAGTATCTGTCAAGCAGTTGTCGAGACCTCGATAGATAACTATCTGTCGAGCAGCTGTTAAACTTTAATGAATCAGCAGTTCTTCACTTGTTTCTTGGACAGATTTGCATGGTTTCAATACTAGACTTGAACTCTTATTCTTTGAAATATTAAACACATCCTAGATCTACCTAAATACAAGTAAAGTGCATTTTGTCAAATGATTAGCCAATTACATAAAATATGTCCTTAACAATCTCCTCCTTTGGTAATTCGTGACAAAATCACAACAAACAAATGAACATATAAGAGAAGTCATAAATCACTCAACTCATACTCACTTGTTGAATACAATAAAATCTATCTTAACACAAATTCTTGATAAACTTTGCAAGAAGAGAGTTTATAGCAAGAAGACTTTAACAACTTGTAGTTCTAAAACACTTTAAACAAAACTCATCAAGACATCTTAGTGTGAAATAGAAATAAAAAATTGCATACAAGTAATAAGAAACATGTGTATAAAGAGAGGGAAAAAAAAAAAAACAATACATGTAGAGGTAGGTGAAGAAGACATACATCATATATATATATATATATATATATATCAAAGATAAGGACAATATATGTAAGCATGGTCACAAGACCGGTGTACAAGAAGAAGGAAGTAAGCACTCCCTCTAAGTTCCTAACAAGATGAAACACATCTCCCCCTTATAAAGGCATGTATTTCTCCCCCCCCCCCCCCCCAACATGTAGAATTTTAAAAAGAAACCACATTTTCTCCGCAATTTCTCCCCATTTTTGTCATGATTGACAAAGAGTACAAAAAACTAAAAAGCTTCACCCAAGAAATATAAAGATGATCAAGGGGGTACAAAGAATCCATATAAATGCATGAATCTAATGAAACAAGATGCTATGGATGACAAGATAAAAGAAAGATGCAAAACATGTGAAAAACAATGCATGCAAGAGGAACATGGATTGAGCAACTGTTGAACAGCTATCGAGCAGAAGCCAACCTTGATAGATTGAACAGCTATCGAGAATCTATTGAGCATCCAGAAACTTCCTCAATGGATCGAGAAGCTATTAAGAATGCGATAAAAAGATGCTAAAGAGCTTGATGGATAGCATAGCTGTTAAGAGGTATCGAGAAACTGTCGATATTGCTTAAAAGCAATTTTTCAAAGAAGAGAAAAAACATAGACATGAATGCAATCAATCATGATACTCAACCAAAGATCCAAACAACATTATAAGCTCTTAAAAATATCTCTCAACAAGAAAAATGTCAAGCTTTTAGATTCAAAACACACACACACACACACACTAAACGAGTCTAACCAATTTTATATTTCAAAAACAAATCAAGATAGTTTAGTAAGCATACATTAACACATGTATCTCTTGTGATGGCTAAATTACATTGTACCTGCACATGTATCAAGAGTAGCAAAGAATATTGCATGTTATGTGTGAAAAATATCACAAGATTGCATAAGTGTCAACATATTATGACAATTTGAGATATGAGAAAATCACTTTAACTCACACACAATCATAACTGTCTGATGGGAACTATCACCTTCGAGGTACATCCTATAACTCTCATATCTCTTAGAAGACATGCTTGCAATCATATATATAAAGCATTTTGATTCTTTTTGCTTTTATTTCTTTGCATATTTTTTTTTAAGCAAACTATGCATGGGCATATAAAAGAAAGAAAAGAAATACCCAATTATGTTAAGTTTTTAACATTGCACTTTTGCTATACTGAAGCATACAGATGTCATTTCATGATTGGCGAGTAACAGTGGTGAGATTGTTATTTATACCTTTCTCTTAGAATTTTCTAGTCTTTCCCGTCAAAAAGAATGATACGAGTATTAAATACAAAAGATTACTTAATCTTACTCATCACAAACACGAGTCACAAAACTCACTTGCTTAGTTGTACATAGAAATGTTCATCTAAGCTACAAGAGATACAAAGTTTAGAAAACTTTGTTTCAATAGCCATCCAAAATACACAAGTACCAATATACACAAAACACACATTATTTTTTTATTTTTCTGATTTTTCCTTCTTTTATTTTGAAAACAAAAAAAAAATAAAAACTAAACAACCAAATAAAAATAGAAAAACAACATAAAAGCATGAAAGAAAGATGCATATGCATGAAGGCATGATAGAAAAGTGCAGATGCATGAAAGCATGATTCCAAAAGCAGATAAGAAATCAAGCAAAGAAAGTCATACTTAAGATAGAAAGAATTAAAGTAGAGGACAAACAAAAAAGACAATTTAAGTCTTAGACTCCTTTCTCACTCACACAGCACGAGTCTTTGGCCGTGAAGATGAAGAGGTACGTGTCCTAGTATGTCCACTAAAAGACACAGAAGAATTAAAATTCTCCTTAAATTGAGTTAAAAAGCTCAAATCTTTTAATAACTCTCTAAACAAAGGTATAGGTCCTTGAGAGGAAACTTGTGACCGTTTGGACACTTGCTTTTGAGGATACAGCTTAAAGCAATTAGGACGAATGTGTCCAGAAATACCACAATGGTGACAAACATGAGGTCTAACAAATGATTTAGAATTAGCCAAATCAGTTTTGGATTTCATACCTTTATCACCTTTCTCAGATTGGGACATAAAGACAGTCTTTGATCCAGAAGCCGTGGAAGAGGACGGGCCAGAGGAAACAGCATATCCTAAGCCAGTCTTATCAGAACTAGGCTTTTGAGCACTCAATACCTCATCAAGCTTTGCACTAGAAATCCTCTCTATTTGAGTTCTAGCTTGATTAAGTTCAACCTCAAGATTCTTGACATTCTCTTCTAATGAGGTGTTCTCCACAACAAGAGTCTCAACCAACCTTGTAATCTCATCTAATTTGACTAATAGATTAGCTTTTTTAGTTTTTGCCTCATTAAGTTCTTTTCTACAACAATGAGAATTCTTTTCAGATTTTATGAATTCAGTGCATAGCTTATCATAGGCTTCTTGAAGGGTCATCTTCTTAGATACTTTATCATCAGAAGAATCCTCACCGTCACTAGCACTCTTCACAATCACCTTATCGATTGTGGCAGCAAAAGCTATAAAGTAACCACATTCATTCATACACTCATTGGAAGAGTCATCCTCAGTATCACTCTAGGTAGTAACCAACCATTTATCTTTTGAATTCTTGGTCTTTTCCTTCATAAGATAGTTTGGGCACTCTATCCTCATATGACCAAAACCTTTGTACTCGTGGCACTAGATGAGGGATTTCTCATTCTTGCCCTTCCTTGAGGATTTAGATTTCCTAGGAGGTTTGCCCTAATCCTTTTTCCTATATTGAAGAAGTTTGATAATCTCATTAGCTATGAAGATTAGATCCTCATCCTCATCATTATCACCATCTTCATTTTTGCTTTCATCTTCATCTTCAGAGTCATCAATCTCTTCCTCTATACCCGTAAGAGCCAAGTTTCTACTTTTTCCACCTTTTCCCATTAAACCTAATCCCATTTATAGGTTTAAAGGTTCCCTACATGCTCAATCAAAAGAAGGGACAATCTCACTTTTAGTCCCTACATTTTGAACTTTTTCCATTTTGGTCCTTACATTTTATTTTTTTCCACTTTTAGTCCCTAAAACCAATTAGCGCGTCTCATTTTAGTCCTTTCCGGCATCTAACTAGCAAAAAAGGCTGACATGGCAGCCGGAGCGAATAAAAAAATAATATAAAATGCCAGTCAACATTTAATTTTTTTAAAAATAATTTATAAATTTTAACTAAATAAAAAAATTAAAAACAGAATTAAAAACAAGAACACAAAGAACACAAAAAAAAAACCCAGAACCAAACACAAACTCAAACAAAATCTCTTTCACACCCTTCCTCTTCTTCTTATTAAGCTTTTTTTCTGGGTTAATAAATAGGGGGATTAGTATTTTCTTCTTCTTCACCTTCACAATTCTCTTCCACTTCAAAACCCTAAAACCCTCACAATGACGGATCGACCTCAATCTTCCTACGGCGCCGTTTACGTTCCTTCGCACCACCGCTTACGCTCCGTCATTACTACTCCCAACTACACTTCCTTTGCCACCGTCGCAACTGCTGGTTCTGGAGCCGGAGCCGGAGCTGCAGATATCGTTGATTCCAAGCTCCGCGAGCCTCCACAAACCGCTGTGATAAGCCCTAGATAGAGTCAGTCCTTACTCACAACAAGAACAGCTCCACAACAGGATTTCGCACTTCAGTTCGCCGCGGCCTCCGCCGCCCTGTGATGACTTCGTCTCCGAAGAAGGCTTTGATTGCGAGCTCGATTCCTTTCCTCTACCCCTAGATCTGAAAAAGGATGATTTGAGTTTTGTGGGTTTGATGTTTGTATGGAGGGTTTGATTTTTCATGTGATGTTCTGGGTTTGCTAGAGATTGAGGGTTGGGTTTGGGTTTGGGTTTTTTGTGTTTTGAATCTTTAAAGATTTTTGTATTTTGTAGATCTGTGGCCTTTGAGGAAGATCTACAAATGATTAGGTTTTCATGCCTTAGTCATGTTCTTTTTGTAGATCAAGCCAATCAAAGATTCAAAAGGCACAGTTGTGTTCTGGGCAACGAGTTATTTGAGGAAGAACATGAACAATTCTGGATAAGTGTGAAAAAAAGTTTGTGTTTGAGTTGGGTTTGGTTCTGGGTTTTTTTTTGTGTTCTTTATGTTCTTGTTTTTAATTCTGTTTTTAATTTTTTTATTTAGTTAAAATTTATAAATTATTTTAAAAAAAATTAAATGTTGACTGGCATTTTATATTATTTTTTTATTCGCTCCGGCTGCCACGTCAGCCTTTTCTGCTAGTTAGATGCCGGAAAGGACTAAAATGAGACGCGCTAATTGGTTTTAGGGACTAAAAATGGAAAAAATAAAATGTAAGGACCAAAATGGAAAAAGTTCAAAATGTAGGGACTAAAAGTGAGATTGTCCCTCAAAAGAATTTGATCAATGTCCTTCACTTCTTCAATGACAGTGATCTTGGTATAGAATCTTTCAGGTAAGGATCTAAGGATTTTCCTAACAATTTTGGATTCTGCTATAGATTCTCCAAGGTTGAAGGCAGAATTTACAATATCCTTGAGTTTAGCATAAAACTCATCAAAGGTCTCATCCTCCTCCATCCTTATTTCTTCAAAACTACTAATGAGTTTTTTAAACTTCACAGTCTTTACTGCCTTAGTACCTTCATAGGTGGTCTCAAGAATGATCCATACTTCCTTGGCAACTTCTGTGGATGATATTTTCTTGAATTCTTCATTGGTCACCCTACAAAACAAAGCATTTAAGGCCCTACTGTTGAAATTTTCTGCTTTGATTGTTATTTCATCACAATCCACTGATGCTTCCTTTGGCTTAATCCAACCAACTTCAACAGCTTGCCATACCTGTTCACCTAGAGCCTGCAAAAAACTTTCATATGAACTTTCCAGTACGCATAATTAGTGCCATCAAATAAAGAAGGAATCAAAAGAGATTGTCCACTATCCATGACAACGGGGGTTAAGGATCACATTCAAGAAATTAACCCAATCAAAGTGTACCCGCTTTGATACCACTTGTTGAAAATTTAGACCCCAATTAATAGAATTAACAAATTTTAACCCCAAGTTGTTAATTAGATTTATTTTTGATAGGACATATGTGGTTCACATGTTAAGAACATATGTCATGATTTTATGTAATTGGCTAATTCATTGACAAAATGCGCTTTACTTGTAATTGAGTAGTTCTAAGATGTGTTCAAATACTTCAAGAAACAAGATTTTAAGATCAAGTGTTAAAATCATCAAGTCTGTCCAAGAAACAAGCTGAGAAGTGCAAATTCATTAAGTCTCGACGGCTGGCTCGACAGCTACATCTATCAAGGCTTAAGAAAGTTGTTCAGCCCGTGACTCAACACCTGCTCGACAGCTTCTCGATAGCTTATCTGTCGAGATTTAAGAAATTCAGAATTTTGATCTGATTTCTTGGAATCCGTGATTATGTGTTTAGGTCTTCTTTTCTCCTAACCCTAAACATATAAAATGATTATTTTAAGGGCCGTCAAGTAGTTCACAAGTTGCACAAGCATTAAGCAAACTCTATTCAAGCAAATTATGACCGCAGACGAAGTTCTTGCCCTTAGTTCATCTCTTTCTTTTGAAGAAGTTGTTATTATGTGCACCGTAGGATTTTGTAACCAAGCATCTTCTTAATCTTCATCGTATGAATGAAGTAAAGAACTTTGCAACCAACAACCTTCTTAGTTGGTGATTGAAGTCGTGTACTGGGATCCGCGCAATTTGTTAGTCACGTACTTGGGAGCCATGCATCAGAAAGGGAAACTGTCACTACAAAACAAGTCCAATTGGGTATTAGGGTAAGGGTTTAACTATAAGTTGGTAAGGTACTTAAGATTCCTTTATTTATAACTGCTTATTGTGATAATAGTGGAGTTTCGGGAGTGGTGACCTGAAAATCACCCGGTGAGGTTTTTGCCGTTAGGTTTTCCCCATTCGTAAGCAAATCACCATATCATTTATTTTCCGCTACATAATTAGTTTATTGGTGATTTTTTTGTGCTACCACGTCTTTGCATGTTAATTTGATTAATTAATAACTTGGCTAATTAATCAATTAATTCAATCACAAAGGGTCAATTCGTTTTTAGCCTATCAATTTCGAATAAACCTTGTTAAGACAAACAAAAATCAATACCATGCTAATATCATGTACGGCAGAAAAGTAATTAAGACAAGATATGATGACATAAGAAAACCAATGAAACAAACTAGTTTCATAGTAAAAAACCTAGGGAGAAAACCTTTCCAAAAAGCAATCCATTATAGTAAAGAGAAGTTTCAGATCCAATACAAAACTTTTGTCCATAGACTTTACAATCCCCGTAGATGAACTTACAGTAGAAACTTTCTACCGTTTCAAAACCTCTAAACTCTTCAATATATGAATGTCACCCTTTTGCACAGATCCCAGTATGTGACTAACCAAAGATGCACGAATCCTAGTACGTGACTCACTCACCAATTTAAGGAAGAAGAATGTTGGCTGCAAAGTTCTTCACTTCATCAACAATGAAGATCAAGAAGCACTTGGTTACAAAACCCTAAGGCGTAAAGATGCAGTAGCTTTTTTCAGAGAGAATAAGGCATTGGTCACCTTTTGCATATGTTCTTCTTGTATTCTCTTATGTGATGACCTTTAAAATAAGCCTTGTATATGTCTAGGGTTGTAAGAAAAGAAACCCTACACAAATACAAAAGTATGGGCTAAAAATCAGATCTGAAAATTCTGATTTCGTAATTCTTGATAAATAATATCTGTCAACCAACTATCGAGACCTCGATAGATAGCTATCTCTCGAGCAACTATTGAGTTTTAATGAATTAGCACTTCATCACTTGTTTCTTGGACAGATTTGCATAGCTTCAATACTTAACTTGAACTCTTGTTCTTTGAAGTATTAAACACATCTTAGATCTAGCCAAATACAAGTAAAGTGTGTTTTGTCAAAGGATTAACCAATTAAATAAAATATGTCCTTAACAAATTTTATTGAGTAAGTTTGTAGCATGTTCTTAACATATATGTCAAATTTTGTGTCATATTCAGATATTATTTACTTTTCGATCAATAAAATTATTTTTTATGCATAATTTTATATTACAAAAACTTAAAATTGAAACATTTATTGATGACATTGTTATTAATCTTTAATTATTTTGGAAATTTTGCAAGTATGGAGAACATTAAAA
Source organism: Quercus alba (assembly GCA_036321655.1). Classification (NCBI taxonomy): domain Eukaryota; kingdom Viridiplantae; phylum Streptophyta; class Magnoliopsida; order Fagales; family Fagaceae; genus Quercus; species Quercus alba. Next base: position 74,855,378 of record CM070299.1, on the reverse strand, counting down.
AAAAAATATTATCCAATGGTGGATTTGTCAAAATTCACATCCAATAAAAAGATATTGAGTAAAATTGCAGTCATTGGCTACAACTAAATTTGTAGCCAAACTTTGTCCATCTAAAAATACCTTCTCTCTATTTCCTTTAAAATGAAAACATCTTTTAAAATGAAAACTTCTTGTTGTGAAGACCATAGTCTATCTGCTAATCCTATAGAAGATGGATTTTTTTTTTCCCTGATGGTTAGAATGGAGGGGAAATTTGAACTATGATAAAAACATCATGAAATGTTAGTTGATCTACAAAACTCTTAGCTACAAAAAAAGAAACTACCCTACCTGTCACCATTAACTGTCACCAATAACTATCACCATTATTTCTTTTTTTTTTCTTTTTTTCTTTTTTTGAGATGAGACTTTTTTTTTAATACAAGATAGAAATTTTACTCTAGCCTAATCTAAGGGTGTATGTATGTAAAACTCTCTCCTGAAAACTTGAACTCCGGCCTTTACCCCCCACGTTCCACGAGCATTTATACTTGTACGCAAACAATTTAATCACTCTAATAGCGAAAGTAAGTCTAGAGAAAGCCATCAATACGAGCCAATCAGCACTAACAAAATCATTTAAAAAAATTAACCTAACCAACAAAATCCAAACTATTCTTCCAAAAATTATTTCCATTTTACAAGCAATTCTTCTTGTCCCGGTAGAATTACCCAAGACAATTCAATTCTCACTCATGCGATGCTTCACTCCGTGAAAATTAATAATGGAAAAAGGGAATTTGTGGCTATAAAAGATCACATAGAACATGCCTTAAAAAAAAAAAAAAAAAAAAAATAGAGGAGAATCATGGGGTGTGGCGCGCATCAAGTGCATTAGATGCAACACAATACAAACACATATTCAAAATTAGCCATGTGTTTACATTGTGTCTTGTCTAATACAATGGAGAACTTGACAAAAGCTTTGCCCAATTTATTGCTATAAAATCTAACATGGTAGATTAAAAGCTTTGACTCTTCATAATATCAAAGAGCAAGTTAAACACAAATTTAGTGACGTTAAATTAGGATTACAAGTAGTATTAGAATTTCTTTACTCGCACTTTGAGTAAGATTTTTCTTTTATCGCACTCCAAGTAAGATTGACCACCATGCAAATTCGGAATCTAATTAATAAGAATTGGATCTTGATATCTTTAATGAATGGTGTAAAGTTGTGATTTACAAATATGTATTTTGTTGGCTTTTATTCCGTGCCAAATTTGATTGTAATTTTGTTCAATCTTTTGTACCCTGTATTTGTTGTGGGAATTTATTGTAAGGGTTGTGTGATAGTGAGAGAGAGTGTGAAGACTCAAGCTATTGAAGAATGAAGTGTTTTCGCGGGTAGCTCGCGACTTAGCATCCCGCAAAGTAACTCATGTGCCCTGCACATGCTGGAATGCGAAGAGTCAAGCCAAATGGAGATAGCTGTGTCTCGCAAGTATCTCGCGGGTAAGGCCTTCCCGTGAGACACCCTTGAGACATTTTGTTCTGCCAGCCTGTCCAGTCTGACACACACTTTCTATACCTACACTATTTATACACACATTACCCACAAATGTAAGAGAGAGCTTCTGAGAGAAAACCCTAACTAAAACACTTAAGAGTTAGAAATTGTTCATCCAACAATTCTCTACACATTTGTTTGTGGAATTTCCTCATCTCCTACCTCTCCATTTCCATACCATTGAGAGGTCAATAGCCCAAACACTTACCACACCTTTTGAGAGTGTCCAGTGAGGTTTTGATGCTGCTAGGAAACATTGGAAGAAGCTAAGGATGGCAGATGCAACATGGAGCTTGTTATGGGATCCAGAGAGCTAGACAAGACACGGTTCCGAGAAGTCTTGTTGGATTAGAAGCTTGAAGGCCTTAGATACAGAGGGTAGATTAGGCTTGCCGGGTCTCTTGCTTACCCATGTATCCCAACTGATTGTCTAGTGGATCAATTACTGTTTGAAGGGTGGCGGAGAGGTTTTTTGCCGAGTTCTTTGGTTTCCTCTTCGATAACACGTCTCGGTGTTATCTGTATTTGCATCTCTCTTCCCTACTCTTGTTCATTTTATTTTACTGCTGTGTTGCTTTAAATATGAATTAGAGTAGCTCTCTTGCATGTTTGCTTGCGTTTACACTATTCCGCACTTAGTATTAAGTTAGTGTAAAAACAACCAAGTCATAATTTGAATTGGGGGTCTAAACGAGCTCTAGTGTTTTCACACTTTTCGAGCTTTCAAATGGAAAGCTAAAATCCTTTGTTAAGCAACTAAAAAAAAACCATAAAGTTAATGGCCTTAGCATTTCCCTCATATTTGATGTCCTCATTCCTACATAAACTTTTTGTGATGCTTTTAACACTATGTTCCGTAGATTTTGGTGGGTTTTAAACAATAACATGCTAGATGTTCAGGGCCCTTTGCCTAGGACAATGTAAAACAAAGTTTCTCTTCAAACTTCTCGTATATCTCTATATTGATTGTGAATTTTAAAAATCTAACTATTGAATTACATGTTCTTATCATATCATTCATACTTGCAAAATTTCAAAAAAATCAAAGATAAATTACTATGCCATCAAAAAATGTTAAAATTTCAAGTTTTTGTGATCTAAAATTGTGAATAAAAAATAAATTTATTAATCGAATAGTAAATAACATCCAATTTGAACAAAATTTGATATGCATGTTAAAAACATAAAATTCAACGGTTAGATTTTCAAAATTCATACCCAAAAATATATATATATATATATATATATATACATGTATATATATATATATATATATGAGAAATTTAAAGACTTTATTTCCAAACTAGTTTGGAGAGAAATTTTATTCGACAAAGTAAACGGGTTAGGCCACATCCTAACGGCTTGAAGAATGGGACTAATCAAAGTTACCAACAATGAAAAATCACTATTAGTTGGATAAGGCAAGAATAAGGGAGATCATCCTACTAGTATCATCACATTATTAGATCCCTCGCCTAGAATGAAGTATCGATCGTAAAAGATAGCAGTCATCTTCACATTTATTGTGCCCCAGCCTCTCATCACATTTAATGTGATGTGGTATATTCCCTCGGCCTTCTAAAGTAGGTTAGAACATTGAGCCACCAATTATCACTATTGTTACCTAACTGGGATGACAAACATCAAATCAATTAGAGAAAGCCGAGCTTTGAAATCCAATGGAGGGAAGAGAGAGAGATTGCTTTAACCAGGGAAAACAAAGTTTAGGTGCAAGTAGTTCATGCTACGTACAAAAAGAGGCAAATCACCCTTAATGCAAAACCAATAGAGAATGCATAGCAGGCCCAACATGGAATGATTAAAAACAATTTTATGAATGGATGGCAACCTTTGCCTTGTACGAAATTTTATTACGGTCCTCCGTTGCCAATCAAATAGTGGCTTCAAAGCCTTAAAAATTTAGGCTCCTCAATCCTCACATTAAATTGACATTGAAATATGTTAAGTTGTGATTTTTCCATGTTAGTTTTGTTGGCTTTATTCTGTGTCAATTTCTTTGTAATTCTTTTTATCATTTACTTGTATTTTGTAGGATTTATTGTCTATGGATTTAGTCTCAAGTTGGTGAAGTTTTTCTCAAAACAAAGAATTTTGCAACTGGCTCACGAGTAGGTTGTGACTACAGCACCCATGAAAGATCATGTGAGTAGCACATGTTAGAAGTTCAAAAGTCTATTGGGCAAGTTGTCTCACAAGTAGGCCAACCCATGAGCGAGCTGCAAGACACTCTGCCAGCTTGTTTTTATGTGGAGTTTTCTCTCCTTCACCCAAACTATATATACCCTCATTACCCACGAAATTGTAAGAAGAGTTTCTAAAAGAAAACCCTATAAACACTATTTGAGAGATAGTAATTATGAGCCTTAAAAGGAGATTTCATCCAAACACAACTCACACGCAATCTAAGTATTGATAGTGTTTTGAACCTTGGGAAACATTGGAGCTTAGCCACATATTCAGCCGATAAAGCGTGGGGGTGCAATCAGACATATTGTGGGATTCGAAAAGTTAATGAAGACAAGACTTCATCAAGAGCTTTGAAGGTTCAAGTATTTTGGGTAGCTTAGGCTTGGAGGGTCTTTGTGTATTCATGTACTCCAATTGATTTACTAATGGATCATTTTGGCTTGTCGAACCACTATGAGGTTTTTCTGCCAGGTTCTTTAGTTTTTCTTTTCGATAACATATCCGATGTTATCTTGAGTTTGCATCCTCTTCTCCCAACTTCCCTTGGTTAGTTGCTTTTGTTAATTATGATTGTTCATGCTTTAATTGATAGTCTCAATTGATTAATTTGCTAATTACATATATTCCACTTTCTATGTATATAACAAAAAAAGGTTCATTCGTGCAGATTTTAATATTTAGATCTTTAAAATATTGTGTGGATAACCACTTGTTTAAAGAAGTGCATAAGGTAATATACCTTTTGTTTTAGTTTTTTTTTTTTTTTTTAATCTTATCATGTTATTCATTTTATTTTACAACAGGAGACTCCAATCAATTCTAAAAGGAAGTTGTGCACCTTTAGTTCTCTAACATCAAAGGCTATTTATGTGATACTTTCGACTTAATATAAGTTTCTCATGAGAATTAGTATTTTTTTTATTCCATAAGAATTAATAATCTGATTATGTAATATATTTGTTATCACATTATTTTATAACTAAAAATTTTAGTGTTTATTTAATGGATTAAAAATTATATTGGTTTGATGCTAGACATATTATATACGTCTGTTTTATGTCCTCTTTCATGCGGATTAATAAAATTTATGTTGAAGATTTAGAACGAATATTGTATTGCTTAATTAGATTTTACATTATGTAAATACTTGTTCATTTAATGCTACCACTATATCTTTGTTATAAATTATGTCTAATCTTACAAAACTTGAATTCATCGCCCTAGATATCTCAGGCAATAATTATTTATCTTAGATACTTAATTTCGAGATCAATCTTGATGCAATGAACCTTGAAGATGCTGGAAAGAATGGTAAACCAAGCATCATATCAAAATCAAGTAAAAATAATGATTTTTATTCTCCATCATCACCATGAAGAATTAAAAAATGAGTACCTAATTATAGTGAAGGATCCCCTAATTTTATGGAATAATTTAAGGTTACAAATGGAAAACCCTGATAGGAAAAACCCTACAAATAATTTGCAGCTTACGACCAAACCAAAGAATCCACTAAGTAAATGGAAGACATCACAATACAAGAATATCCTCAATCCTAATATTGCTACCTGCGGTAGAAACTTACTTAAATGATCGCACGCAACTCCAACTCGACCAGACTTTCATACTTTAATTTCTTCAATACACAAATACCCAATTTGTGTCTAAACCTACAACAACTTTTATTGAGTAGGTTCTTGACACAGAAACTTCACTTGAAACAGTCTTTGGTCTTCAATTCGCTACTAAAGGCTTCACTTGGTGCAAACCCTTGGCACACAAATGTCCCAGCAACATCTCCCTATATAAGTGAATCATGATTAGCTTAAGGCGAGTGGGGCGACAGGCTAGAAATCATTTATGCCCTTGCAGGGGCATATCTTGCCCTCGCTGCTATCTATTGGATGGGAGGACCCCGATCTATCTGTTGGTCAAACATGGAAGTTTTCTTTAAATCCAAGCACATAGACAAGACTTGTGTGCAAAACACCTTTGCCTTTTCAAATTTTAAACATAAGATCAGTGTCAAGACCAATTGAATCTCATTTGATTAAATGTTGGGCACTTATATTATGAATTTTAGTAAGTAGCTCAGAAAACTAGCAATAACTTAAAGGTATAATTAGTTGCCCGTATGCTTGGATGAAGGGAGATTGAGGGAGAAGAGAGAAGAAAAGAGGAAAAGATGCTCGGAATGTTTTCCTTCTTATTCAAAACATACCCTATATATAGTGTCATCTAAAATAAAATTTTATGCACTGTAGCCACCACGTTCACCATGTGCCAGTAATAAAATTACTTAGCTAGTTTATATGCTGCATATTGACAAATTTAATAGTAACTGGGAATGCAGTTAATCCCTAACCACTGAAACCACCATTAGTTGATGTCTTCCGTGAGTGTGTCTTACTTGATACTATATATCTAAGAGAAAGGAAAATAATAATGGTTATTTAGAATGAATTCAATCCTCTCACCACAAATCTTATTTATAAATAAAATATGACTATTTGATGAGGGGTACACCTATTATGTTGATCAACCCTCATTTCCATCACTGCTTACACGTATATTAATACCTGCAAGTATGAATCTAACATTTCTGTTTATGTGAAAAGCTGAGAAAAGAATGTCAGTTTGTCCTAAATTTGTGAAATTGTTTTGTGTTGTAGGACTGTAAGACCCAATATATAGAAGGATACATATATCCACCAGGACCTAGAGAGCTAGACTAAAGTTTTCAAGTTGTAACGAAGAGGATCTGACACACACACACACACACTTAGAGAATCAGTGGAACATAGTTGCTAAAAGATGATTGATGGTGGGTCAGTAAGAGAAGTGTGAAAAGCGCGAACAAGCCCGATTGATAAACATACATGCATGGGGCCTGTAAAATTAAGAGCAGAAGCATGTGATTGTGGAGAGCGCTCTGGGGATGATGAGACTCTCCGTCTCATCCACATAGAACTTCGCTAGAGTGGGCAAAGAATAAGTGACTCGTATGAGCAAGAGAAACTCAAATAAGATAACTTTATGTGAAAGGTTAAAACTTTTTACACAAACTGTTTTACATGGTTTAACACACACCTCCAAAAACAACTTAAATCATTTATATAATAGACGAAAACCCTAAAATGCAAAATCTGAGATTATTAACATCGTCATCACCAAGAATAAGTACTTATTATCATCGTTGTCACCACCACCATCATTATTGAGATTATCGTTAGGGGTGTCCAACCAAACCTACCGTCTGACCCACCCAGCCAATCCAATTTGAGAACGACCCAATGCCAGTGACAATCAACAAGAAGTCTCCACCCCTAAAACTCAAGATTGATGGGTCGGTTGGTGGGTTTGAGCATGAAAAACTTATTTTCAACTGACCCAACCATATACACACTAGAAAGTAGCCATTCTCCACCAATAGGAGTGTTTCGCCAGTCAATTTTGTCCGATTAGTCAAAATCCAATGAGATCTCGCCAAATCCGACAGATTTCATCAAAATTCGACGTAGTTTCACACATTCCGACTCCAATCGAGGACCAACCTGTACCTGAGGAGATCTAACCACCCAAACTGACTCCTTTTACCAGTCAACGGCTAGTCCAGATATGGGAGACTCGAAGTGATCGGGTCGATCCCAGGTTGAGCACAAACCCGACCCGAACCAACCCATAGACAATCCCTGATTATCATCACAAATCTACCATGAGAAAGGAGTCACTTTTGTAGCTAGTGATGACTTGCCTATCAACTTAGTCATGAACATGTATGATAAATAATATTTATACAATAAGTTTAATACAAACTCAGTGATAAATTCATGATTACATATAATATGTAGTGAGTAATTTGGGTTTTCCAAATAAATTCAAACATGTGGTTGCATGAAACCAATAAAGCATATATGGTGTTTTTTTTTTTAAGAACAATTAAACTCAATACAACTATATGTTCGGACAGTAACATATGAATTTGCTAAGCCAACGTCCCAACAACCAACACCACCCCCCCCCCCCCCCCCCTCAAAAAAACAAAACCAAAAATAAAAACATATGCCGGGAATATTGAAAACCACCATTAGTTGATTGATGTCTTCCGTGAGGGTATCTCACTTGACTAATTGTTGGAATGAAATTCCTTCCTCTTCAACACGTACACCTTCGTTAGTGTCCTAACAAACATTGACTATTTGAGCAATTGCGTCTGTTCAGTGTATGAGGGTTCACCTTGCTATTATGGTGATCAACCCCATTTCCATCACTGCTTACACATATATTAACACGTGCAACTAACACTTTAATTCCTGTGAATGCTGAGAAAAGAATGTGATAGTTTGTCCTAAAATTGTTCTGTGATGCTGCAATTATGCTCAATATTAGTTTTTTTTTTTTTTTTTTTTGGCTAAATAATATTAGTATATTTACAACCAAACATTCGTATAGAAGAAAATATCCCCCAAGGCCCACCGTTTCCAAGTTGTATCGAAAAGGGGCACCAACATATATAGAGAATCAGTTGAGGGGAAAATGGTTGTTAAAAGATGATTGATGGTGCATATGATCTTATCCACATTAAAGAACTGTTAGATTGAGCTGAGTTATAGCAAAGAAGACTACTTTCACCAAAGCATAGTGTCATAACTTTGAAATTTAAAAGTATATAAATAGCTTGATATGTATGGTTTAAATCTATTCACAAATTTCATCCATACAAATAAATAAAAATAAAAACTTGTACTACATATCTTGTTTCTCTCCTAAAACGAATTAGATCACATCTAGTGTCATGTGTCTATCCTAAAGGATATTTTATTATAATTAACTAATATAAATAAGTTGTGAAATTTAAAAAATAACCTAGATAGAGATAAGAAGTTTTTTATATCAAGCACTATCGAGCAGCTTGAAGCTGAGATGTAGAGGATGCTGCAACCTGAAAATGACAACAAATGCAAAAGGCTATGGTTTCATCTGCAAAATCTGCAATGGTTAGAGGAAAAGAATGAACTCAATGTAAAGGACGAAAAACCTCATATGCAAGTCACCAACACCACCAAAAATAAGTACCAATGGTAATTATCATCTGTCACCACCACCACCACCACCACTGAGATTATCATCACAAATCTAGCATGAGAAAAGGAGGCAGTTTTGTAGCCAGTGACGACTTGCCGATCAATTCAGTCAAGAATGTGTATGATAAATAATATGTATATGATAATTTTAATATAAACTCAGTTATAGATTCATGATTATATGTAATATAGTGCCTTAATTTTGCCGGCAAGTCATCCTTGGCTGCGTTACATAAACTCATTCCCACATGCAAGACTTTAGATGAAAAATACCATGACAACATAGGTCCAAATTATAGAGCAGCCTTACTCACCCATCAATGCATGAAGCTACAAAAGAATCAATCTTTTGTTCCCAAGAAAAAGACAGACACCCAACAATTAACCCAACCAATCAAATAGAACCCAAACTATCATATACTCAAAGAGGGAAAGAGATAGGAAATTTCCCAAAAGAGAAAGGCAACATTCCCTAGTGAGATAAAGAAATCAAGCCCTCCCCCTTTATTTTTCACAAAAAAACAAGCATTGTCCCAAAGAGAGACTCTGTAGAAATAGTCAAATAGGTAGAGGGGAAGAAGCCTATTGAACTGAATACCCTCTTGGCAGGGAATGGACGAATTGGGTTTGAAGCAATCAGTGAACCTACAGTGGTAGTTTTATAAAGAAATTTACACACTATTGGCAATGGCACATGGGAATCCTAAGTATTAATGAGGTTTGAGTTTGCTCAGAAGAGATACGCCTTATACCGTCCAACTTCTGCACCTCATCTAATGGAAGTGAGAGAAAAGAAAAAAAAAGATGAATAATTTGTAGGGTTGAGAGTGTTAGATGTGACACTGCATGGGTCCAAAGACCAAGAGATATTAAATCTATAGGTTCATACCTATCAACTTAGTTCTGTTCTAACTGGCTTTCTGAGATCACCCGCTTTCAGTAGTCATTTAAAACATGGCAATGGCAGAGCTTTCATTCAATTACTAGAATTAAATGTGTGTTTCATCAAAACGTACCATTTGGCTAAAGGAAGTTGAGTTAGGTGGGTGTAGTTACTACATTTGTGTGAGAATGTGTCGTTCAAAGGGAATTTCTATCATCTAACATTCTTACCTCTACTCAATCCTGAGGCTTGATTAGGAAGAGACAGGAGTTCTTTTAAATAAGAACATGACCAACTTTAGGTATGGTTTTTTAGTTTATTGTACCTTAAAATCCAAATTAAAATTAACAGTGCGATTGTATTGATATCAATACAATACTTTTTTATTTTTTAAGAGTTAAAGTTTAAATATATAGCGTCTACTCTTAATGATTGACATTTATTATCAAATTAAGAAATCAATTAGTTTTTAATGTAGGCAAAGATAAAAACTCAGATCTCTTATTCAACAATAAAAAATTTTACCAATTGAGTTAACTGAAACTCGCTATATCATTACAATACAAACAACGCATTATCTTTATCCATTGACAATTATATTAAAGAGATTAAATTATGCAAAGATGTGATGTAAAACTCATATTTTACACTCTAATCCCAACATGTCATATCATCTTATCACATATTTAAGAATAAACGCAACCATGCCTAATCAATTCTAATACCCATATATAAATCCAACCAAATTGGAAGTTTATTAAGATGTTATTATGTGTAGTAAGATGTATTGAATTTTAATTAAAATGCCGATATGAAAATCTCATATTAAATGGTGTAAAACATAAGTTTTACATTCCATCTTTACCAAATTTGGACTCTATATTAAATCATATGACTTATTAACTGTTATATGATTGAATTTATCAAGTAACCAAAAGTATAGCGTCTAAATAAGTAGATAACTATATAATATAGTTAAGTTTTAACTATAAAAGGAAAATTGCCTCCCTACATTCCCACAAAGCTTTTTATTTAAATGCATTTTTTAACTTTAAAATGAAAAAAATAGGTATGGCATCTAAATAACTATATAGTGTACTTAGATTTTGTTATAAAAAGAAAATTGCCTCCATACTTTCCCACAAATTTTTTTTATTTAAATGAAGTTTTTAACATCAAAAATGAAAAATTAGTGATGCCAATTGTTCACCTTTTTCTTTTTTTTAAGTTGCACGTGATAATGGAAAACTTCATATTGTAAAGTTAAACCATAATACTATGGCAGGTGTAATTAAGCTCAATTTGGATGTCTCCTCATTGGACAATCCTAATGCTCTTTTGGTTGGGGAAATGGAGAAGGGGATAGAAAAATTTTCCCTCGTGTTTAGTTGGAAATACTAGAAGAATGAAAACTATTTTATTTTGTTGAAAAATAAAAATAAAATTGTAGTTTATATAAATTTACTTATATGTCTCTATTACATAAAAAAATAGTTATAAATATTAAAAAAAATAAAACCCTCAACTTTTCAATTAAAAAAAAAAAAAAACCTTTTAGATGATAATGTGTAGGGAGGAGAGGGAGGTAGATGGGTAACTTCCCATCAAACCTCCTTTCCTCCCCGCATTTGCTCTCCAAATCAAAGGAGGCAAGATTTTGGTAAGTCGAGGAGAAAAAACACGTAACCCCACCAAATCTCTCCTATTATTTCTTCTCAACTAAACACCAAAACATACCATTTTCTCTAAGTCATTTTTCACCCCTCAATTATTTTCATCCCCACCAAATGCACTGTAAAGTTGCAGGAAAGTAACTGCATAGTCCAGGATAGCCAAGGTCAATCTATTAAAAAGATTCTCTAGAGCAATGAGATGGACCAGAGTGATAGTTGTGGGGTCTTCTTGAGATGTCTCCAAGTAGCTTTAACCATAGCAATGGAAAGTTAACAAGTCAAGTTGGATATGAACGTGGTAGTCAATTTGTTAAAACTTTCCCATGGTCAATGATCGTAGCCGATCTATGCTGCTACGAACTTCTTCATCAGTCCTTCCTTGAGGTGAATCATTGCACTGATATTTGGCTAAACTAGATTGCGACCAAGCTCATCAGTTTATTATTTATGACATATTATCCGAATATTCTTCTAACTCATAACGGCTACAATTATTAATATGATTTGTTGTGAATTTTTTTTTTTTTTAAAGAAAAATATATGCTGTAATTAATTAAAAGTAATATCAATATAAGTTCAATGATATTGCTCCAATCACAACTTATTAGTTAGAGAAATTATGAAAAAATTGTGTTATTAATATGCTTGTTATGCTAGGAGGAAAAAGATTCAAGCTGCGAGCATAATGTAATTAAAAAAAAAAAAAATACGTTGATATGCTTATACTACTATTTTTTTTTTTTTTTTCTGAGGGGGAAAAACTACTTATTTTAGTTGATTGTAATGCTATGCCCTTCAGAAAAATAAATGTTAAGCCATAATATGCATATTTTAACTTCTTAAATGATATGCAAGTAGCTTTTTCTTGTTTTCTTTCTTTCAAGCTCTTTTTCTTACTTCCTTTATTTTTGTTTAATTATTTTGAGAACTAGATTTCTACAGTCCAGGAGTGGGAGTGAAGAGTGATGGAAAAAATAGGAAAAAATCACAATCAAAATCAAAACAGGAAAGTGGAAAAAAGAATTAGGAGCGAAGAGTAGTCAGAAGACATCAAATTTCTGAAAGTTATTCTAGTATGTTACCATAGATTTAATACTTTCACGTGGATTTTTTGTATCTTTAAATATATTGTTACTTACCTCTAGTTTTAAGTTTTTTTTTTTTTTTTTTAATCATTATTTCTAGTTTTATAGAGTTATAGACTACAATAATGCATCCTTCCTTTTTATTAGCTTCTTGATAATGAGGATGTCATCCAGTGCCTTTAAAACATGAAAAGTCCCCACGTGAAGCTGATGGGTCGGTCCACATAGAGTTACAGACTACAACAATGATCCTTTCTTCATAGCTTGTTGATAATGAGGAAGTCATCCAGTAGTTTTTTCTTGTGAGACAGTCCACACATGAAGCTGATCAGCCTTATGATCATGAAATATCAAAATACTTCTTGACTATACCTGGAGCCTGGAAAAGGAGGGCTCTACAGCTCCCTAAAATTTCCTTCACACTCCGTCACCATCTTAATGAGAGTTATAGACTCTTTGTATATCTCTAACTACCAATATAGGATCAATAGGTAGTGGTTCAAACATCAGCTTATTTCCAAGATTGTACTCCTTAGCCTAGGACTAGGACTTTGATTGGTCGTTCTAATATTGAATTATTGACCACACAATTTGAGCTATGAAATCCAAAAATGAACAAATGCTCTACAGACTCCTAGCTTGTACTCTTCTATTTCTCTCCCAATAAATTTCTTACAGTTTCCCATCAAAAAACCATGTGCTCTACTAACTCGACCCCACGCATATCAGAGCTTCAGTCCTCTTCCACTTCAAATCTTTCCTTGATTATTTCTTGAGTTGGAATAGCATTCCATGCAATTTTTCGCAAGAAGATCTTGGAACGTTCATGGATATTTGAAAAGTTGAATTCCATCGTCGATTACAATCTGCTCTTTAGCCGGTTGTTTAGCCATGTTTTCTCAATTAGAATTCCAGGTCTAGAAATAGTGTTGCCGAAGTGTAGTTTGTAATTAGGAATACTAAATACAACCAAATATGTTTTTATCATTAGTTGATGATTTTTATACAAGTTATCTTTGCTTGCATAGGCTCATGCAAAGCGCCGCAAGTGGACAGAAAGTTTGGTAACCGGCATTAAATGTAAAACACGTGAAACCAATAAGATAAACTATTAAAGCTGGAGATTTATGTGGAAAATATTCTCAAGATCCCCAAAATCAGAAAATGCAGAAAACAGTAATTATACTCTGTCCACTCCGATTAAACACATGATATGAGGTCGCAGATCTTAGTAGGAATATATATCCACATGGCTACCAGTATGACTCCTACTCAATCCCTACATTTGAAAGCAAAGTCAAACTTGTTTAGATACTGCTTATTGCTGGAAACTAAAAACTGAAAACATTGTAGTAAAATAATTTTTAAATATATAAATAATACTATAAAACCCAAATTTGTATTGAAATTTGTGTTTAGTTAACTTTTGTTGGTCCGTAATCAATACCATGAAACCACATTTTTTCAACAAAACGCACAAACGCAAACATGCTCTCTATTTCAACGCAATCCAAACACTCACGTAATATGGATTTGCTTTTGGATGGAATCTCTTTTACCGATCACATTTATTAGAGATTTAATTTGTGTATGGCAAGCGTCTAAATTCATTTAATTACATTACTAAAAAGACTATCAGATAATAATCATCTTTCACATTTGGGATAATAGAAGCTCTCCTTTGTAATTTTTTTTTTTTTTTTTTAAAAAAAAATACTTATGAGAGAGAGCTTTGTGACTCATGACCTTTCATCATAGAGAGACAATCTTAAGAACAATAAAATAAAAAAGAGAGCTTCGTGACCTTTCACTTTAAGCAAAGAATCTCTCAACTAAACACCGTGCTTTCATTATTTTAAATGCTAGTTTCAATCATTATTGCAAGCTCAAAATCATGATTGATTGAGGTTCGAGCGAGCAGCTTGGCTAGAAGTCTTGCTATTTTCAAATCTCAATTTTCAGTAATACATAATAAGGCCAGTTAGCAAAAATAAACGCGCAGATGTTCTAAATTGAGAGCTTTTAATTCTTTTTCTGGCCACAGGGAAATACACTCCTTTCTTCATTTGCAATGCACTTGTGGGATTTTTAAATTTAACCACAAACCAAGGAAAAACAAAACAAAAAGTCTGGAGACACTTGCATAAAATCAGACTGACAAATTTTCAAATGGTGAATTGATTAAGTTTCACAAATGCCAGTGATTGTCCTATTGTATAAGTGATATAATCCAATCACAAATTGACAAATGTTCAAGTTTATGTCTAAGTGTGGTAAAAAATGTCCCTAGAAGAACCGCTGTGTATTAACTCAATAATGACAGTAAAATTAAAGAAGTTAAAATATAAAAGCAACCCCATTTCTGAGACCACTCCCAACGTACTCCCTCTAGTCCTTTGGATCAATATGAACCAAACCCAAACATTGTCAGTGTCAGGCAGGCAAGCTCAATGGACAAGCCTACTTTGTTTACTTAAATAGTACAGCATGACCACTCTCAACTCAAGACCCCTCTTTCTTAAAATTAAGCTCAGAGTTAAGAAAATAATAATTTAAATCATAAAACTCATGCAGTGAGACATCTGATACCATATATCCAACATTTGTCCCCAAAATTAATAAATATCAAGCAAAAACAATGGCGTGTAAGACTGCAAAAGTACACACCATCACCAGTCAATGTGAGATTCCACCACATTCCAACCCAGATTGCACCCCTCTCTGGCATGGCTCATGACACGTGTGGCCCCACCAATGAGAAGGACACTGCTTTGATACCATTTCCAACACTAAGGTCCTTAAGCCTAAAACGCTAGCCCAATGAGGAACGAGTGCTCAAGAGTCATAAACTTCTCAACCTCAACTAGTGAAAAACTCTTACACTCCTGCATTGGGCTAGCCTTTCGGCCTTGAAGGACCCTGTTACAAAAATTCATATATGCATGTGCGTGTGCGTGTGCGTGTGCGTGTGTGTTTGCTTCATTCCCATCATGAACATCAAATATAAGATGCTCGACAAACAACTTCATCTATAAATTCTTTAAAATTTTACTTTGAAATGTTTTTAAAATAAAGTAATCCATGAATATATTAAATCTTTTTTTTAAAGTAAGAATATAAAAACTCATTTATGGAATGGATAGTAAATGGCATTCAATCAACATGAAATTTGCGTGCATGATAAACATTGGTAGGATTGAAAAAAAACATTAAGGCTAAATTACAAATTAAAACCTAACTTTGACATGTTTTCCATTCAGCGCTTTCCCTCCATCTCAGTTCTTTAAACTTATATTCATTTCCAATATAGTCCTTCCATCCATCTCCGTCCAATCCACACCGTTAGGTCCACCAAAACATCATTTGCAAAGTGAAAATACCTAAACAATCAACATGATTGGACAAAACTAGAGGAAGAACTAAACTGAAAACAGAATAAAGTTGAAGGACGGAGATGAGGAAAAACGAAACCTGAGAGACTGAATTGAAAACAGGTCAAAGTTATTCGTGTAATTTGTAATTTAACAAAATATTAATCTATCTAAAATAAAATTAGACAGCAGCGTATAAAAATGAAATAAAGAGAATACAAGTAACATGCATAAAGTGGAAGCCAGTTTGAATTCTCTCCAAACTAAAAAGGAACTTGCCTGATTAAGATGTTCTTAGCCAGAGATTTTACCTGCCTCCTATGAAGAGGATACTCATAGAACCTGCCAAATGAACTGCACATGAGACTTAAATAACATTCAATAAGCTACAAATTGGTACCACAATCTAGCCCACACTCTGTGTGAAAAGAAGTGACCTACCCCACGAATCATAAAGTACTAAATACACCCAAGAATCTCCCAATCTGCATCCAATAGTACATGAAGTTCCAAGAATCCATCAAATGGCATGCTGTTACCATTCAGGTCAACCGTCAACTTTCAATCTTGCCTGAACACGCACAAAAAATTGCCAGACAACCAGACCCTTAAAAAATTTGTGCCCTTATAACCTTCTGTAGTTATGAACTCCAGTATTGCAATATATTTGATTTAAAAATCAAGATGCTAGCAAGCCAATGAAACTGCCAAACACAAAATTCTATGAAGCATTCATCTTTCTGTTTCTACCACATACAACTAAAGCCAGAAGATATACACAATAAGGTACACACCCAATTGGCTATCCAGAGAACAGATGTCTCCATAATCAACTCCCATACCTAGGTAATGTTAGTGACACACGGGTTCAGTTATACATTCTTCTGTATTAGCATTATTTTCTCTTCATAATGCTGTTCCAAGCAGTTCCATTGGCTCACAAAGTCACAGAAAATCAAGAAAAGTGATACCAAATAAAAACAAATAAGAGATTATATAGCCAAAAATAGCTGCAAGTGGATTTCTGCTTTTAGGTGGCACAAGAATATCAATCCTGACATTGAGATAACATGAGAGTTCCTACTACATTTTATGTGGATCAACTTAATTCCAGTTAAATTAAAACAACCACAAAAGATCAGACTGCATATCTGAGAGCAGACAGTAAATAAATTCCAACACTAATACAACTACTAGAGGCAGGAAGCAACAAGGTTTTTTGTTTAACGAAATGTGAACTGGAAAAAAGCAGCAATAAAGGCAATCCGGATATATAGGTTCTTGGGTGCGCAAGATATTGAGCTTGGTAATTTTGGTGTCATGGACATGGCAAATCTAAATGTGTACAAGATCTCCACTCTAAGTAGTTGCGTCAAGGTAGGCCATGAGTATGTCAAACCCTGGTTCATCTGGTCTTCCAGTTTAGGCAGTAGGCTAGCTTCAGGCTTCATAGATCTCAGCTGTTTTGATGGGAAGGGAAAGGCAACAAAGGGAAAACAAGAGCATCAGAATTCTATAGAGGGGCATTGGACAGGT
Organism: Quercus alba; assembly: GCA_036321655.1. Taxonomy (NCBI): domain Eukaryota; kingdom Viridiplantae; phylum Streptophyta; class Magnoliopsida; order Fagales; family Fagaceae; genus Quercus; species Quercus alba. Next base: position 74,837,989 of record CM070299.1, on the reverse strand, counting down.
TACGATATCATACTGTCATATACTAATATGAGATTGGGCTAGAGGAAATTGCCAGTTATAACAATAGACATGAAAAAGGACGTGAAGGAAAACTAGAGTCTACCTGAAGGTGCCCCCATCACCAAAGTCTAGTATCCATAGTTTCTCCGACGAGAAACAGGGGCCTGGCCTGACAACCTGGCAACATAAGCTAAAATCAGGATCCAGGAGCATCAAAACCCAACAATCAAAGCAGTTACCAAAGCTAACAAAATCAACACTAGAAACTTCCAGCACACATGCATTGGGAAGAATAAAAGTCTAGTATGCAGATGTTAATTTTGGGTTTCAAGGCATCTGATCAGAAACTTTACAGATTTATATTCATATAGGATTAACCAGAAGGTTTAAATTGGCTGTCAACCTGAAACATCCTTTACACTGCTGTCAGAACAGAACCAATATCCCAATAAAGATTAATTACTTATTTATGAAAAAAAGGCACAGGCCAGGTGCATAGAAAGAATAACGAAGAAAGAAAAATTCTTACCCAGAGCTACCAGTACGTCCTGAAGAATAACCACCATAAGCTCCATAGGCATTGCCACTGCCTCCAATCTACAAATAATATGAACATGTATCATTTTAACCATAGGAAGCAATAGAAAAGCATTTGAATATGAGTGCAAGTGATCAACATATTCCATCCCATGAGTAAATTGTAAGCACATGGCACATTAGGGAAAATATATAAAAGGAATGGCAAAAGACAGGACGTATTTAAGAACAATGTGCAGATTTCCTGGAAAAAAAATGCAAAAATAAAGGTAAAAAAATTTTCATTTTTTCTTTTCAAATGGTCAGTAAACATCCATGAAACCAGTTAACAAAATACCTGTGATCCACCATAACTTCCATAATTGTCAGCAGCTGCCAAATCACTTGAGCCACCGTAACCACCGGAATAAGAATGCACACGACCATGTCTTTTGCTATCTCTACTTTCATAGTTTAAACTATCAGAACCATCAGCTGACACAGGCAAATATGGAAGAACTGGCAGAAATGCAGACACTGCACCCTCCCTATCAAAAAGATTTGCTCTTAACCGTGTAACTACTTGTATAAGAGCATCCTTGGCAACATCAAGGTCTCCGGAAATCTGATTTTCAACATTAGACCCAGCATCCATAAGGACCACATAAAGCAGTGAGATAATAACTAGAAAAATAAACATTTCCAAATACTATAGTGATGTCTTACCTGCACCATCTCATCATCATCGGATGCAACTTTGGGAAGGTTTTCCTTTGAGAGTATTCGAATATTAGCTTTGGTGAGTCTCCTCATTTCAGTTACAATAGCTCCTCCCTTACCAATAAGACAGCCAATTCGTGAAGTCGGCACAAGCAGGCGGGTTGTAAATGAGATAATTCCTGAATCTCTTTCAACTTTCTCACTACACCTGGGTTGCAAACGCACAGCTGCTTCTATAGTTGGAGAAAATGTGTCTTCAAAAAACTGAAATGGCAGAGTTCAAAATTCATCAGGACTACACAACACCCAAATTTATATGCCCGACATATACAAACACATTAAAAAAACTTACCTCCTTTGCTGAAATAGTTATTAAGCAATCATCTCCTTCAGAAGTTGAACTGTCAACTTTAATGACAGCCCCAGATTCCTGTCTGATCTGATTGATTATGGCACCACCCTTGCCAATCACGCCTCCAATATTGGCAGTAGGACAAACTACACGAAGAGAGAATTCTTTTGAAGATGCATCATCCCTAGGAGCTGAGTATAAGGAGCGAGACCAGTCACCAGTATCACCCTTGTATCCTCCATAAGGACCCATCAGTGGAGCTATGCCCACAATTGGGGCACCACCAGCCGGACCCATAAGTGAGCCACCAGATTGGTACACATTGGGTACAGAAGAAGTAAGCAAATGCTGAGAACGTGAAGGATTATCATGAAGGCGAGATGCAATTTGATATAGAGCCTTTTTCACAACTGGGGCTTCCCCAGATACCTAAGCGCACAATTAAACAAATAAGCAAACAAAGTTATAAGACCATCCACGCCAAAGAAAAATAGTTAGATGCATTCAGCTAAGAAAATCTTAGTGAACATTTAAAAATGAATAAATAACCCTCAACAGATGAATTCAAACATCTGGCATAAACATTCAACAAGGACAAAGGAAGACAAACAAATTAGTACACAAGAACCATTAAAAGCCCCAGCATATTTTCTAATATTTAAATATACATTGATAAGTTACAAAAGTGACCAATGGATTTTGAACCCATGACCCCATCCATTCTCTTGGAATAAGGAAGTGTCATTTGAACTAGAGCTCATTGGATAACAACCCCAGCATCTAACAATGACCAGATGTCTGCCCTCCAAATCCAAGATGACATGCTCTTCCTAAAAGTAAAGCTACTTACTTTTTCTATATAAATAAAAAGTATAACTAATTTCAAGTTTACAACAAGTCAATAAGTAAGATTTCAGATCTACCCATTAATCCCCATTTCCAATAGCTATGGGATTTATAACTTCTTGCCACTGATAACCTAAAACGGGTCCAGAAAAAAGCCAAGGAACAAAAGCAACAGAATTCATAGATAACGTAAAAAGCCAGGCAGTTGCAGTTCTAAGGGAATTTTCAATGAAAATTCATCCAGATTACCTGTACCAGCTCATCAGAGCTTAAGGCGCAAGGTGGCAAATGATCATCCTTAAGAATGCGAATTTGGGCTCCAGTCTCACTACGAATGTTCTGAACTATCTGTCCACCCTTTCCAATTACGCAACCAATCTGATCAGATGGAACAAGAAGGCGAGCAGTAACTTGGTGACCTCCATCAGATTCCTCATCACCATGCAAATCTTCAGCGATAACTCTGTCATGCACCTTGAAAAGAGCATCTTGTGCTGGAGAAACATAATTGCCAGTATCTTCAAAAGCATTAGTCTCATCACTGGAGCTGTAGAGAGTAACAACACGCTCCTCGCATCCTGGCACTGTCTCCCCAATCCTAATCTTTGATTTAGTGTCTGCCCTCAACTGCTTGACAATTTCCCCACCCCTACCAATAACACTACCAATCTTTCTTACAGGGCACAAATACCGATATACAGTGTCCTCCGAATCAATGACAAATTGGTCTCTATCATCACCGGGATTTCTCCTTTTATTACCGCCATTGTCAGAATGGTCGGATTGAGAATGGGTCCGCTTCCCATAATTATTCCTCTGGCCAGCCATTAGAATAACTGAATTGATATCTGTTACCAAATCAAAAAAACAAACAAGTCAGAAAAGATCAAAAAGAAAAACTCAAGGACCTTCAAGCAAGATTACTCTTTTATATCTATTCTAATGCAGTTTCTTGCTTTTAAATATAAAATTTTGATGGGTATGGTACTAGATCAAAAGCACCCATATGCTTTTCATTCATCATCACTTCTTATAACAATAACAACAACAAACCCAGCTTGTTTAAAAGTGATTGTACTAGTGCTTACTCCTTCAGTCTCTATTGTAACTACAAAGCAAACAATTTCAGCCTCGAATACTATCAAACCTAAGCTTTACAATAAAAAGAAAGCTTATTTTCTAAATGACACTTTAATTTTGTACATTGAATGAGAAATTACTACTAATACAGATTCAATCGTAGATGATTTCCGAAATTTAATCAAACCCATTTCAATAAATAATTTATTTTTAATGTATCGAGAAACTTAACTAACCAATTATTTTGTCTAAGTCCCAAATCTTTAATTTATTTTTCATTCTTAAATTCCAAAAAATAAAACATAAAATTGGTTCTTTGAACCCCAAAGCTGAAATTCTGATTCAGATGGAAAACAACAATCTCTCAAAATCAAAATCCAAAGAAAAAACGAAAGTCTCAAAGAAAACCTTTTTCGTCAACGCCAAGGTCAAGCAAGCTCAACCCAGTAACAACTAAGACCGTTAAGTAACAGAAAAAACCGCCATGAATACGTAATTACTGTTAATTAAAACGTAGATCTGAGCAAATAAGTTCCACCTAAACCCTAATTCCCTAACCTCCAAAGAAAAAGGTGGGTAAGATCGTAAATAAGAGGAAGATTTCAGGGGTAGAGTTTGAAACTGTAGGGAAATCTACCTTAGATTTGGGTATGGCAACGTGTGAAGAACAGGTCTGAGACTTGGTGACGATGATTGAGTTTGCGCGAACTCGAAAGCCGTAAGCGTGAGCGAAGAAATTCTTGTACAAGAGCTCTCTCCCTATCTCTCTCTCTCTCTCTCTCTCTCTCTGCGTTTTGGATTTCTATTTCTAGGGTTTTGACCTGACCACGCTTTTTTATGTCTGGTGAGTATTAGATTTTGCTCCCTATAGATTCCGCAAATTACTTACTAGTCCTCTCTTTAACCTTTTCTTCTGCACCAAGTCTAGGCATTAAAAAATAAAAATAATAAAAACACTTTTTTTCTGTCGGTTTAACTAAATTTTTTTTCAAGAGTTAAGTAACACATTGTAAATATGTGATTACTGATTTGTGTTAAAAAAAAAAAAAAAAAAATTGGTGTTTGTGATGGGATCATGTGCAGTTTTTTTTTTTTTTTTGAGAGGTCATTCATTTAGAAACTAACTAGCCAACATAGGCAGAGCATTGGCGCATCGCCTTAAATACAAACCCTTCATATTATCGTTCACAAAAGCTACCATGTGTAGTTAATATTACATTACACCAATCACTAAAAGAAAAAATAAATAAAATAAAAAACTAATTAGGTAAGATGTGCATTTAGGGAACCCCCCCCCCCCCCTAAACTATGGGGTTGTAGAAACCCTATACTTTTTAACTTAGCTAATTTAGTACCTACAACTTTGTGATAAATAGCTAATCACATCTACCACCTCTGAACCTGCTTGCACGAGTAGTCTAATCTGGCCCTTTAGAACAACAACTTTCTCGTCAAAGCCTAACAAAGGTGAATCATAAGCTATCAAATCTTCAGGTTTCAAGTTTAGCCCTTTGTACAAATCAGGGTACATAATCTCTACTCCACTACCCTAATCCACCAACACCCTCTTCACATTGTACCCTCCTATCCTGAGGGTGACCACTAGGGCAGGGTACATAATCTCTACCCCACTACCCTAATCCACCAACACCCTCTTCACATTGTACCCTCCTATCCTGAGGGTAACCACTAGGGCATCATCATGTGGCTGTATGGTTCCAACCTTGTCCTCATCCGAGAAACTCAATATTGGTCGAATCTCCATCCTATCCCTCTTCGGCTCAGGGTTAGAGTCCTCGGCAGGTGGCCGAGCTACAGGCATCACCCTGAGGGGTGAGAACCAATTCTCCCTGGAGCAGCGAAAATGACATTAATTGTGCCCAAAGGTGGCCTTGAAAAGTATCTCTTTGAGATCTGGACCTTGCTTGGCCGCTTTGCCCACTGGCTAGATGTAGGAATTGCTTTAACTTTCCATCTCTGACCAGCTATTCCAAATGATTCCACAAAGTTCTGCAATCTTCCGTGGTGCGTCCTCACTCCTGGTGGTATTGACAATGAAGGTTTTGATTACGCTTCATTGGGTCTTCGCCCATTTTATTTGTCCATCTAAAGTATGGCTTATTCTTAATCTTTTCTAAGACTTGATGTACCGGTTCCCTGATCACTGTGCCAACCACTTAGGTAGCAATAAACTCTAACTGTCCAGCAAAGTCTCTTCGAGGCCAATTATTGTTGTATATGTCCGACCTGAAATTCCTTCTATTCTGAGGGATAACCTTAGCTTTCCCTTTCCCTTTCCCTTGCTGTTGGTCTTCTTCGACCCGTTTATACTCGCCAATACGGTCCATGAGCCGACGCACACTCTTTACAAGCTTCTTGGACAATGACTTTCTCAAATCATGCTCGACAAGTAGGCCGACCTTGAAAGTCCTTATGGCCACATCATCAAAATCCCCATCGATCTCATTGAACATCTCCCAGTATCTGTCTGAGTACATTTTCAGGGTCTCTCCTTCTCATATGGTCATAGGCAATAAGAAGTCTAAAGACTGGGGAACCCTACTACACGTCACAAACTTGGCCCCAAATGCCGTAGTGAGCTCCTTAAAGGAGCTAATAGAACCTTCTCTTAGACCATCGAACCATCTCATTGCCATAGGTCCCAGACTGAATGGGAACACCTTGCACATCAAGGCCTTATTCTTGGAGTGAACAACCATCATCTGGTTGAAGTGGCTCACATGTTCTACAAGGTCTATTGGACTATTGTACATGGTAAATATTGGTTAAGCAAACCGCTTAGGAAGTTTTCCTCCTTCAATTCTGTGTGTGAAAGGTGATCCAAAAATTTGATTTAACGCTTTGCTCATAATGTCATTTCTCAGACCTTTGCAAGACGAACCCTTATCTTTGTGCTCATGGGGGCTGTTTTCATCACATGAGAAAGACTCATTAGGGGGAGTCCTTGACCTGGGCTTGTAACTGCCATCTCTACCATCGTCAGAGGAGGAGCCAGAATTGGAAAGAGTTCGTCTTCGTCGCTCGCGACGCAACTTCTTCCTCAAATGATCAATCTCCAGTTGCATGGCTCTGGTATTCTCCTCATGAGAGACGTGGCTCCCACCTCGAGACTGGCTCCTACTAATATGGGTGGTATGCACACTAACTTCCCTGCTCCTTCTTCGCTCAAAATTGAGAAAATGATCTTAACGTTAGGACATCATAGATTCCTCCTGATTTGGACTTGAACCTACCATAACTGAATGTTAAACTTACCATAACACAAGAAATTCCCACAGACGGCGCCAATTGTAAGGACCCAATTTGGTTCCTAGAGTCCAAAGGGTAAAGGATTTAGGCCCAAAGAGCTCATTACAATGAATTTGTAAAGAATGTGTTAGAAAACTAGGCTTTAATGAGTTAGACAACAATTATAGTTGGCCCAGATGATAAGAAAGAAAAGATAAACTAGTTTATCTAAAGAAAATCATCATTGGCACAATTTGAGGAGATCAGTTTTTGTATATATCTTCTTTGAATTTGGTTACAAGCCCAGCTTTTATTCCTAGAGTATTTTTCTCTTCTTTTTCCGATCCCCTCTCTTTAGGGTATTCTTTCTCTTTTATACTGTCTTCCTTCTTTCATCCCCACCCTCCACATGTAGACTAGGTTTCTGATGTTGATTCTTGTCTTATTAGCATCTTCCTGAAGTCTTTTGTTGTAGCTATAAGGCTAAAAATTACTGTTCAGGTATTACTTCCACATTAATGTGGTCAGAAAGTTAGCTACAGAGCATTCAATGCGGTGGTAGCAGCTTTCTCTTAGATATTTCATAGTTTCCCTTTGTCCTGTGCCTTCATGATGTGTATCCTTATCAATAGAATCTCCCGGAACATTGTCCTAGATGGCAGACCACACCTTCAGACCTTTGCTTTGCTCAGCCAAGGAGGCATTTCTTCTCGGACCACCTTCTTGGGCTCTTATGACTGAACCCCACCCCTTCATTTACTAACGCAGACTCCCATGACGTCGTTTACTCGTCCTCGAACTACTAGATGTCCTCGGATTGGACTCTTGGCCCAACATATATATAGATATATACTATTGGGCCTATCACACCTACATATGCCATCTATTATTTCAATTTTCTAAAATAAATAAATAAATAACCTATCATATTTAGGTAATTAAAATAATATAAGGCATAAATTTAGCATTTAATAAAATAGATGAATATGTGGCATGTTTTTATTTGTGGAATGTATAATGGAGTAGGAAGAGTGGGATAAAAGATTTAGACTCCCTTCCACTACGCTCTAAAATGTTCCCAAATTCTTTTCTCATCTCCCATCTCCCACGCTTTATACATCATGGTCGAAACAACTTCGAGCTCCTCCTTTTCACCAGCGCCAGTGGTCCTCATCGATGGCTTATCTCTTTCTTGACAATGGTACAACGCATGGCAACTAAATGTTAGTGGTTCATGTTGCTAGAGATTACATTCCTTCATTGTACCTTATGAATTATACCCTTGACCATTTTTTAAATTAATTAATATAATATGCTTTTACCATTTATGTTAAATATTTTTTGTTTTTATTATGCGTTTTGGTATTATTGAATGATCACTTTTTAAATAACGGGAAGGGGCTTTGTTATTAATGTTTTAAATATTGTTTTGTACCATAGGTATGGGTAATTATTGCACTTTTATACAAAATGATGATACAAAGGAACCCTCCATTTTATATCATTTAAAATATGAGGTTGTATTCGTCTAGTTTTAAGAAATTTTAAATCTCTGACCAAAACACATAGACACACACACACACACACACACTCTCTCTCTCACCAAATCAACTCTTATAGGCATTAACCGATGATTCAAAAACGAGGAGAAAATCAAATCATAATTGATCACATTTTTGTTTTGACTTTTTATTGTTCTATCAAATGAGGAAGGAAGGCATTATTGACAAGGAAAGGGAGCATAACAAGGCAAGGGGAAGGACAAAACCCACCATAAGGAACTATAATGCATAGGGAGGCACAACAATGCTAGATCTGGCTTCTAATGATTACAATATGCCCTCCTATGATGGTGGTAGTGAGTGGCGCAACCTAGATTTGGCCTACCTTCAATGAGATAGGTTCGACTGGTTGGTTTTGGCTAATCATACCCCTATTATGCATTTTGTTGAAAATAACCAGGTCTTAAGGAGTGAAACTCGTTGCAAGGATCAAAACTAGTTGAAACTTACCAAATTGGTTTGACTTGAGGAGGGGGGGGGGCATGAGTAAAGGTGTCCATGGGTCAAGTTCGGCCAAATTGTCCACCAACTCGCATTTTACCCGACTTTATACTAAAATTCCTTACTTGCTATTAACTAGTGGAGCATTCCTGTTGAAAATAACTAGGTTTTAAGGAGTGAAACTCATTGCAAGGGTTAAAGCCAGTTGAAACTTACCGAATTGGCTTGAGTATAGGGGCATGAGTTAAGGCATCCACGGGTAGAGTTTGGCCAATTTGTCCACCGACCTACACTTTATGTAACTTTATACTAAAATTACATACTTTGTTATTGATCGGTGGAGTATGGGTCCAATCCCTAAGCCTTCAGATTTTCGATTGTTAGATTGATTAATGACGATGCACAAAATCGTTAGTGAATTGGATGTCCACACATGAGATGAATGAGGTACCTAAAGAACAAAAAGGTAAAGAACCTACAGAGAACACCGGTGGGGTGTCGGTCAAAGTCCGCCTGAAGGTTAATGATGGAGGAATCTCCAATAACTCAAAAATGTAAGAGTTAGAAAATTGCACATACCTTGTAGAATAGGAGACTTGGTGCTTATATAGTGGTGTAGAGCTGACCAAGATCCCATGAACATAAGATCTTTTCTTGTAGGGAAGATATGAAGTTAATGTTCCAAGATCTTACAGCTTTACTTCCTATTCTAAGAGGATACGAATGCGTAGAAGGATCTTTGGACGTGGTATACAAGTTCTTTCCATATAGGGATGCATGAGTGGAGAACACGCAAAGGCGTGGGACTAGGTGTAATCCACCATCGGTATTGGATAACTTGACTGGTGATTCTATACCTGATGGGAGAAATGGATAGGGGTAGGGAAGTTTCCTTTCATTGGAATTAGACCTGAAGAGGGAACTCTAACCTAAAAGGCATCCTTACCCCGAAGGATCCTCTAAACTTAAAGGGTACTGTGGGGCCCAAAATTTGCGGTCCCAGCCCACCTTGTATTAAGGGCCCAAAGTCCAGGCCGAGGAGCCCTACTACTAAGGACGTATGATGAAAGTCCCTTAAAGGCCCAAGGATGTGGCCGAGGACGATCTCACGCTCAACACCTCACAAAACGCCTGAAGTAAATGACAAACTTAGTACAAGAGCATTACAAGGGAGAAAGCTGCCCACACCGTAATGTGGACCCCAGCATCTGACAAGCCCATACTCCAGACCCTGCTATTCAACTTTCCCCAACCACCCCCAACCACTCTGACGTATGGATTGATAGGACAAGTACCTACCCCAAAAAAGGAAAAACTGACACGTAGGTGAAGAACGGGAAGGAAATACTAGTATAAAAGGGAAAGAGAGCTGAGACAAAAAGGGGGGATGGAAGGACCCTACAAAAAAGGGGAAGAATGGTGAGAATGCGATGCTCCTCGGATTAAGTCCAAGGAGTCAAACCTTTCAAACTACATCGATGTAAGGCTTAGCTATACAGTCCGAACCTACCTTCGTATGAGCTTGCATGAAAACCATGCCTAAACCACCTTCTAACGACCAAGGTCCTGCCTTTCTATCCCACTCTCTATGAATTATGTTGTTCGGGCCTTTTATATACGAGCCCAACGTCATTCTTGGGTCGTTAAAAATTGTGTCCCTACAATTGGCGTCGTCTGTGGGAAGGCTTGCGCGTTGGCGCAGGTGGCGGTGGAGTCAAGTCTCTATCAAGCAGAGGTCCGCGCAGTTTCCTCCATTTCCAGCGACATGCAGTTGTTGCTCCGACATAAACTTCCGCTAGGGGCTGCGCCTTGCGGTGCCAATGGCACGGGCAGCTCTAGGGACTTCCAACCTCAAGCTAACTCTCCCCACCTTGGTCGAGAGGCTAACCTTCAAAAAAATATACAAGTTTTGGACAGAACCAAGGTCTTGCATGGTTCTCAGACTCAAGCCTATGGGGAAACCAACTACTTAAAAGAAAATATACAAGTTTTGGACAAAATCAAGGCCTTGCATGGTCCTCGGACTCAAGCCTATGGAGAAACCAACTACTTAAAAGAAAAAATACAAGTTTTGGACAGAACTAAGGCCTTGCATGGTCCTCGGACTCAAGCCTATGGGGAAACCAACTACTTAAAAGAAAATATACAAGTTTTGGATAGAACCAAGGCCTTGCATGGTCCTCGGACTCAAGCCTATGGGGAAACCAACTACTTAAAAGAAAATATACAAGTTTTGGACAGAACCAAGGCCTTACATGGTCCTCGGACTCAAGCCTATGGGGAAACCAACTACCTAGAAGAGACAACATGGGGTTTGGACACAACCTGGACGTTACATGGCCCTTAGAATCTACCCCAGAGGAGAGTTCCACATTGATAGTTGGGCTAATCCCTAAACTGCATGGATTCCCCAGTTTACCCTCGGATCCTCAATACCAAGGGGATTGATGCAATATAGGGCAATATGTTGCCAAAAACACCGTCAAAGTCCCTCACTGCTCGGCTACCCTCTCGGATGAATTATTTAGAGTTTATCGTTCTCGGACGGTCGCCTTGCATGCATTACAAAGCGCTCAGCCGTTATCTCGGTTAGTTTCAAGAGTTTAATCTACTGAGAATTACCATTATTATACTTGATAATGTCAGTAAGTTCAAACTAGTAGGAATTTGTTTCAAGGTTTTTTTTTTTTTTCCTGCTCTAAGCATCATTAATATTCATGCACAAAGTAGTTGTTGCAGAAAAGAAAAGTATTTTAGAGTAAGCAAATTCATTTCTTATTAAGACAAAGGAACAGTACAGTGTACAATGAAAGAGCTTAAATAAGCTCATACTGAAACTAACTACACTAGCGAAAAGAAAAGATACAAGGGAATGAAGGAAAAGCCGAAGAAGAGATGCAGAGAAGAGACGTGCTGCCGCTCCAAAATTTTGTCTTAGGAAGCCATTCCTCAATACTTTTACATGCCTAAAACTCAGGCAGCAAAATAGCCCAATTTGGGGCTTGCACCGTTGAAGAAAAGATGCAGAGAGCCCGACTCTGGGCTAGCGCCGCTGAAGAAAAGGTGAAGGGAATCTAACTTGCGGCCAGCACAGTTGAAGAAAAGGTGCCGGGAGCCAGAAGTTGATGAGCCTCCACGTAATCATACATGCGATAAAGCAGACGGCGCTGATGGCGAAAAACCTTGCTTTTAACGCACCAAGAATCTGGTGCAACTAGTACCTGCTTCGGATTTTGACTGAAAGAGGGAGAAATATCATTTCCCCCTTGTTAGGACGGAGGGTTGTTTTGAATCTGTGCCTCCCTTGTCCGGACCACATCACCTTGAGTATTGGAAGGATTCGGTGCCTCTGAAGCGGATGAAGACCCCTCATCCCCACCCAAGCCTCAAACATATTGCTCTGAGGCAGAATGGCACTGGAAATGGAGATCGTGGGTATGGAGGAAGGGTTATGATTCTGAAGGAAGCAGAAGGGTTTATATGCAAGGGGAGTGATCCTCTATCCTATTCATACAGAGAGCAAACCGGTGGCATTTAATCCATACAAGTTTCCAAGGAATGCTACGGACAAGGCAGACTTGGCTCAATTTCCGACCTCATCTGCAGCCATAGGATCTGAAGATCCTCGTGAAGGCGCGCCTCGAATACTGGAGCATCAAAGGACTCCGCATGAGTGAATAAAGGAATGCCTCTTAATTTGGCACGTCTCACATGTAAGTGGGAAAACACAAATATTAGTAGAAGTGCAGAATTTGAGTGAGCCATGATGTAGGCCTTACCTCACCAAAACCCTCCTCCCCAACAACAAGGCCGGGCAGTAGGATTTTGAGGGGCTATTGTGGGGCCCAAAATCTGCGGTCCCAGCCCACCTTGTATTAAGGGCCCAAAGCCCAGGCCAAGGAGCCCTACTACCAAGGACGTATGATGAAAGTCCCTTAAAGGCCCAAGGATGTGGCCGAGGACGATCTCACGCTCAACATCTCACAAAATGCCTGAAGTAAATGACAAACTCAGTACAAGAGCATTACAAGGGAGAAAGCTGCCCACACCGTAATGTGGACCCCAGCATCTGACAAGCCCATACTCCAGACCCTGCTATTCAACTTTCCCCAACCACCCTTAACCACTCTGACGTATGGATTGATAGGACGAGTACCTACTCCAAAAAAGGAAAAACTGACTTGTAGGTGAAGAACGGGAAGGAAATACTAGTATAAAAGGGAAAGAGAGTTGAGACAAAAGGGGGGGATGGAAGGACCCTACAAAAAAGGGGAAGAATGGTGAGAATGCGATGCTCCTCGAATTAAGTCCGAGGAGTCAAACCTTTCAAACTACATCGATGTAAGGCTTAGCTATACAGTCCGAACCTGCCTTTGTATGAGCTTGCATGAAAACCATGACTAAACCGCCTTCTAACGACCAAGGTCCTGCCTTTCTATCCCATTCTCTATGAATTATGTTGTTCGGGCCTTTTATATATGAGCCCAACGTCATTCTTGGGTCGTTAAAAATTGTGTCCCTACAGGTACTTTTACCCTGAAGGGTGAAAGGCGTTAGAGAATTTCTTAGTTAAAAATATTCTATCAATTAAAGTCGCCCATCATCCTCAACGATGGTGGTGCATGGCAAAAAGCTTGAGATGTCCATCAAGTTTGGTGTGAATATCTCACTATAATTGGAAGAAATCTCACAAAATCGACAAGAATCTTGCAAAATTGACAAGAATCTTGTAGCGAAGATATGGAGTTAATGTTCCAAGATCTTAAGGCTTTACTTCCCGTACTGAGAGGATACGAATATGTAGAAGGATCTTTGGATGTGGTGTGCAAGTTCTTTCTATATAGGGATGTATGAGTAAATAACACGCAAAAGCGTGGGACTAGGTGTAATCCACTATTAGAACGGATAACCTGACGAGTGATTCTATACCTGACGAGAGAAATGGATAAGGGTAGAGAAGTTGCCTTTTGTTGGTATTAGACCTGAAGAGGGAACTCTAACCCGAAGGGCATCCTTACCCGAAGGATACTTGAAACTCGAATGGTACTTTTACTCTAAAAGTTGAAAGGAGTTAGAGAATTTCTTAGTTAAAAATATTCCCTATCAATTAAAGTTGTCATCATCCTCAACGATGGTGGCGTGTGGCAAAAAGCTTAAAGATGTCCATCAAGTTTAGTGGATATCTCACTATAATTGGAAGAAATCTCGCAAAATCGACATGAACCTTGCTAGATTTGGCAGATATCTTGTTATTTGATGAGATATTTGCATGATATGACAAGATTTGAATGGTGAAGAGTAGTGTTAAGGCTTAAGAGCAAATGATTTATGACAAGGAGTGAAATCTCAATCGAAACCAAATTTTTTGGATGTGAAGAATTGCCATTGGAGCTAATGGGTATTGGTTTCCTCAATTTGCAATCGTCATCAATCGACACAACAGTTGTATTAAGTGGTTTTTTATTCTAATAGCTTTGGTTGGGCGGTTTGATCGAGTCCAAATATGGGTTGGACAGCCTTATCCACGAGCATTTGATTAGTTTAGGCAAAAAGTATAGGATTACACACTTTGATACATCTTTGACACATGGAAAGACGATTAAATTACTTTCCACTAAGTACCAGAGGTGAACTTATGTGCAAGTAATGTCACACATTAACAAAAGTGCAAACCCCAACATAAGGTGCCCATAGGTAAGGAAAAGTGTTTGGACTTTGGACTAACTATAAACCCAGAAGTCTTTGGTTCGATTTCTAGTTGAGGCATTTCACGTTTACTTTATGCCTGCTTGGTGGGAGTGTGTAGCCATCCAAGGTTTGCCCCTTAGGGGTGGTCCACTTGACTATATCTTGAGGGGTTTCAAACAAACATACAAGTTCAGTCAAAGTGTACAGGCATATGTGTGTAAAAAATATAAATTTTTTTTTGGATAAGAAATATATGATGTTTGGCTACATATTCATTTTTTTTTTATTGAAAAATAATTACAACATACTACTAACCTCGCAACTTGAATCATTTCCTCCCTAGACCTCAAGTACTTTGTGCATGAGAGGTGCCAATTCATTCATTTATTATTTATATTATATATAAGATAATTTTTCTCTTTTAATTAGACTTATATGTGTTTCAAAAATATAAGAGTAACTTCATTTAGAAATAAGTTCATAAATGTTAAATAACAAATTTCATTTTGAATGCAAAAAAAGAACTCCTAAAATTTATGTTTTTTTTTTTCCTTCACGTTCCAAAAATAAATTACACTTATTTATAAAGTTTATTATTTTTATTTGTTTAAAAAATAAAAAAATATATTTCTAAATAGAAGAACTTCGGTGTACGCTCTTGTTATCTTTAAGCATGTTGCCGCCAAGGAGAAAACGGTAAATTGACAAAAAGCCAACTCACACTACTCACTCTGTCCCATATAAAACTTTCAGATTTACACCTCGTTCACATTGACCTCTAGAGCTTTCAAATCTTTCTCGGGAAAATCCTTGCACTTTCTCGACAGCCAAACACCGAAGAAAACCCTAGATGTCGACCTCCGGGCAGCCCCAGTTCCGGTACACCCAGACCCCATCAAAGGTCCTCCATCTCCGCAATCTCCCATGGGAGTGCACTGAGGAGGAGCTCATCGAGCTCTGTAAACCCTTCGGCAAGATCGTCAACACCAAGTGCAACGTCGGCGCTAATCGCAACCAGGCCTTCGTCGAATTCGTAAGCTCTTTTCTACTGTTCGCTTCTCTTTGATTCGTTTCGTTTCCGTTTCCGTTTCCGTGTCTGTATAGTTGTGATTTGAATTCATGAATTAAGTTATTCAATTTAGGGTTTTTGGTAATGGGATTCATTTCCCTTTTTTTCAGCTCAAAATTGAAGTTTCTTCATTGTGTATAAGAAGATTCTGTATATTATGAGTGTAAATTCAAGGATTGTGATCTTGTATATGGTTGCAAGTGTAGTTAGCCTACTTGTGGTCTAAAGGTTTGGGAAATGAAATGTTTGATTATAATAGGAAAGTATATGGAAGAGAGCAAGGGAATTGAGTTGGTTCTAGTGAAGAAGAAAAGGGGATTAAGAAGATAGCATAGAAAGAGAAGTAAAGAATTTGCATTAACTTTCATAATGAGAAGGAATATGCGGGTGCCTAGTTCATGTCTGATCTTCCACACTTGTATTATGCGCTGCTGGGCTGGTTTGCAGCCTTGGGCTCATTACATTAAGTTGATAAAATGAGGGCTTTGGTGAAGAGGGAATTTGAGTTTGGGTGGAATGGGGTTTTGTTGAGTTGTTGAGTTGCTAAACTGGGGAATGGATGTTTAATGAGGCACTGTTGGTGTTGATTGAAGGCCAAGGAACTGAGAGAGAAGTTGTGGTGGGTTTAAGTAAATTCTCTTTGGTGTTATGTGTTAATGTTGTTTGCAACAGCTTATCTAGGACTGTTTTGGTTCTTATCCATTTGCAATGGTAGAAAACAGTCAACAAGTTTTCTTTTTTTTTTTTTTGGGGGGGGGGGGGGGGGGAACCATGTTTTAGTACCTTTTCATGAGGTTTATATACATCAGAATTGATAACACATGTAGTTTTAGATGCTAGAAACTTAAAGTGGCAATTAGCAGCCTAGAATTGAAAGAGTATGTTGATGATGGGATTTTCTTTACCCTGTAATTTACGCATCTAACAAATGCCCCAGGGATTGGAAATGTATTATTTTTCATAGAGTGACTTTAAGCTGCTTTCTGGACATGCATTTTTCCCTCTCCTAAGTGCACATAGTATAGTGTTTGTTTCATTATTATTATTATTGTTTATACTGTACCTATGTATCTTCGGGTAGGGACTATGTATTTATGATAGAGATAAAACTTTGCAGGGTGATTTAAATCAAGCAATTTCAATGGTTTCATATTACGCATCATCTTCAGAGCCTGCACAAGTTCGTGGTAAAACTGTGTATATTCAATATTCAAATAGACATGAAATTGTCAACAACAAAAGTCCCGGTGATGTTCCCGGAAATGTCTTATTGGTAACCATTGAGGGTGTAGAGGCTGGCGACGTTAGCATTGACGTTATTCACTTGGTAAGTGTGTTCTGACTCGATCATTTTTTGTCTTTCAGATTTTACAGATTTTTAGTTTGTAAAGGTGCATGAAAAGCTGAAGTGATCTTTTAAAATTTTTAATTTTGCAAAGCATATGTTGGGTTTATGTATGTTTTTTTTCCCCTGAATAAGTATTTGATTTTTTGGGTGAATATGTAAACAAAGTTGTTTCCTCCATGCAATGGCAGAAGCCTTCAGGCAAATAGTGTAAGCCTTCTAAGATCTACTTTTATAATTTAAACACGACTTTATGGGAAAAGGTTAAATAGAACGTAGAGAATGTTGGTTCTTCAAAGGAACTTAACAACATTTCAATACTCTTTTACGGACATTTTAGTAATTGTCATATGGTTAATGAAATGTGGTTAATGATCCATTAGATGTTGAGCTGTATATAAAGGACAAGGCAATGCAAGAAACTAGGCAAAATTTTGTGCAAATTTCCAGAATAAGAAATATTGTGAATAAAATGTGATTTTCTTTTTCTTGTGCTTGTGACATTGTACATATATCCTTTAGGTGACTACCATTTTGAGTTTTCCTCCTATCAATGCTAAGAGCCTTGTAGCTCAACCAGTTGGCCTGGTGTTTCCAATGGAGACATCTAGAGCTCAAATTCCCCCTTCCCCAATTATTGAATTATAAAAAAGTTATCCTTCTATCAATAAATTTCATTATTACCCATAAAATAAAATTTTATTTTGGACCTGCATGTACATTCCTTATTGGTTGGATGCAACAAACTCGTTTAACTCAAGAACACAAGTGTGCCTAGCTTTGAACCAACTGCAAGAATTTTGTTTGACATATTTAACTGATAAGAACAGACACTACACTTCATCTTAGCCAAAAGGCCGAGTGAGGTATAAGAATTTTGTTTAACACAAAAAACATGTAATCTTTTTAAGAATTGAGAAAGATTAATCAGTTTTGTAGTGTATGTACCCCTTGGAACTGAGATCTGAGGTGTGCAAAAGTCACACTTTTGCCTATGCTGGTGCCTTCTGTAGCACATGCTTTGTTGGTATTTTGAAAAGCCTAAAGGGGTTTCTAGGTCAGATTGCACAAAGGTGGGACTGGTGAGCTCTGGAAATGAATTTCAGAAGTTGCCCTTTGTAATGTTTGATTGTTGACAGATTTTGCATTTATTGGTCATTCTTCAGTCTTATGTTAACAAACTCTTGTATAAAAGTCGTAAATGATGTTGATTTTGACTGTTTGACTGTGCTTGGTTTCTGCATGCCTCATATTAGGCATCATGTGACATGTTGGAAAATGTTTTTTCCTTTTTTAGGCACAGCTCCAAAATTTTACAATCCTCATAATTGGTACTCCACATTTTCTGTTTTTGGTTGAAATCTTGGTATTTGGGTTTCATACCT
Organism: Quercus alba; assembly: GCA_036321655.1. Lineage (NCBI taxonomy): Eukaryota > Viridiplantae > Streptophyta > Magnoliopsida > Fagales > Fagaceae > Quercus > Quercus alba. Next base: position 74,819,736 of record CM070299.1, on the reverse strand, counting down.
TTCCCTAGTACATATTTTTGGAAATATTGGTTTCATTTTCACCGTTGTAGTTTAATTTTTTTTTCCCTGACATTTTATTTAGGGTTAGCATCCTGATTGAATTATGTGGTGATGTCTCTTATTTAAATTCTTTTGTGTGGAGACAGTTTGGAATTATAATCATGTACGTCATACACCTTTCTAAGGTCACGCATATATGTACAGGTGTCATTCTGCACTTATTTCTCATCCATTTGGAATTTCCTTTTTTTTGTCCTGTAGTATCTACACCTGGCCCGGTTTCTAATAGTTATCTTATCTTTTGTCTTTATGATATTAATATGATGGGATCATAATTATTGGAATTTTTTAACAGGTATTTTCTGCATTTGGCTTTGTGCATAAAATTGCTACTTTTGAGAAGGCTGCAGGTTTCCAGGTGTGATGTCAACAGCCAGTGGATCCTTTTGACATTTCATTTGTCTGGCTATATTATTCTTACTTTTTGGCATTTTGTAGGCATTAATCCAGTTCTCTGATGCTGAGACTGCATCTGCAGCAAGGAATGCATTAAATGAAAGAAGCATACCCAGGTATACCTAGCTTTTGTCCCCCCAATTAAACTCCCCCCACCAAAAAAAAAAAAAAACCATCTCCTTTGGACTTTAATAAGTGGGAAGTGTCTTAATGTTTATGTCTGCTAATCATGTTATAATGATTTACATTCAGGTATCTGCTTCCAGAGCATGTTAATTCATGTCACTTGCGTATTTCATATTCTGCACACACTGATCTGAACATCAAGTTCCAGTCTCACAGAAGCAGGTAACAATGGACTCGAGATTCTGTAAACTGTTCATTTACCTTCTTAAGTTCTTTTGTTGTCGACCCTGTTCGTTAACCAAATCCTTTGCCTTTGTTCTTATATGCTATTGATTTTGGCTTTAGAAATTTGCTAATTGATGTCTACAATTTTTGTCATCTAGGGGGTTAGTGAAGCCTGGTAGGCAGAACACAGATGTGTTGTCATGGCCGCTTAGTAATCTCCTCAATCTTTTGATAATAGTTTAATGCATTTGTTGATGTCATAGTAGTGAGAGTTCCTTATTTATTATTTTGGAAATGCATTGGGTGACACAAATGCTTCTTGATGGAGACAATCTTTGTCATCTTGGACAATCAGTCCCAAGAACTTCATATTTATTCTTGCTATAGTTTACTTAGAAGAGAAAAATAACTTCATAATTATTTTTACTAGAGCTTATTTTTAGTCTTGTTTTCTAGTATCTTGATATTTTCTATATGGTATTCTATTTGAAACATGGCAAGGATAATTATTTTCTATATCTACATTACTTTATACTAAAATTTTGGTGTTGGCAAAAGGTGCATCCAAGTTATTTCCTTATCTTTTCAGGAGAACAATTTGTTCTAATGTCTTAATCATCATTTTAATTGCTACATTTTAAATCTAACTATATTGATGTTACTTTGAGAGAATATGTTGCAAATGGCATGGCTTGCTAGATAACTAAAGGAGAAATATATAATGTATCAATATGCTTCTTTTCCTGATATGATCCATTTTTATTTTATGAAACTGGACCTTTTTTAGTCTGTCAGATATTATCACCATTGTCACCACTTGACTTTCACCATAGTCTATCTGGAATCATGAATTTATCTGTCACAAAGTTTACTTTAATATAGTCTTAATGTGTTGCCTTTATTTGTTCATTTTCAGCTTGTTTGAATGTACATATATCTTCTTGTCAGTCTTTGCTTTAATATGGTTGTATTTATGCTTTTTTTTTTATAGGTAATATGGTTGTATTTATACACGGTAACAGTTTCAAAAAGTTGTATATTAGTATTATTGTGTATAACGACATTTGATTGGTGTGGACTTTATTTGCATGATCCTGCAGGGACTATACAAATCCATACCTTCCTGTGAATCCTACTGCAATTGAGGGAATTGTGCAGGTAACTTCTTGTTCGTGGAACATCCCATTGTATTTTGCAGTTGTGAGTGTACACTAACAAGCTGTCATGTCCAGCCTGCTGTAGGGCCTGATGGAAAAAAGAAAGAACTCGAGAGCAATGTGCTTCTTGCTTCAATTGAGAACATGCAGTATGCTGTCACTGTGGATGTTCTTCACACGGTGAGGGTTATATGTTTTCCTCTTGTGATGTGATAATCAACTAGGTGATTTTTACTTATGCATTTGTTCTGGTATACTTGTTACAGGTATTCTCTGCATTTGGTACCGTTCAGAAAATTGCTATATTTGAGAAGAATGGTCAAACTCAGGCACTCGTCCAATATCCCGGTATATAACCTTTTAATCTGGCGATTTAGTTTCCCATGAATTCTGTAGTTCTTTCATATCTCTTTGCATTAATTATGCATTCTTTTACCATAGTGTCTGTTAACTCTCTGGTTCATGCATTTTAAGATGCTTCAAATGCGTGTTTTTTCCTTGGGTTTTTCACTTTGAACAAGAACTGAGAAAGGAAACAATTCTTCATCTTTTGACCGTTTGATTCTCTAATTTTGGCTTATCATTTTTAGGTCCTCTCTCTCTCTCTCTCTCTCACATTTGCTTGCTTTTCTCTATGCCAAGCATTGAACCTTTAATTGAACCCACAAGTCCCATCCCCTGTGTAACTAGGCCTCGGCCTTTCTATCTTCTTTTTTATTTAATAAAGCTCTTTACTCACTGATTAATTAAAAAAAGGAAAAAAAAAAAAAAAAAAACCCAAGAGTCCCTCCAACATGCCCCATGTTGCTTTCTAGGTGCCATTCCGACCTGGTGTCATTACTGTGCCAGTCAGTTTAGAGACCATTATAATCATGGAATATGCGATCACTAGAAAATGCAGTGTACATTTTAGTAATTCTTTACCTGTTTTCCTTTTATTTATTTATTTTTAAATTTTTTATGAATAATAGAAACTTCATTAAAACAAAAACAAAATATCAGTATACAAGAAATGTACTGAGAGAACAATTAAGGAAAAGAACCAGTGTCTATGAAAGTAAGCAAGGAAGGAGAAGAAGCGTTGAACAGTGCAGCCTTGTAATCAAATGTGCCTTAGTATTTGGGTTTCATTCTCTGTTGTGGATGTCTCATATACCTTATTTTTTAAATTTTTTCACACATACCCAATGTGTCTTGATCCCTGGATCTCACCTTCCGTCTCATTATTATGGGAAGAGGATGTGCCAGTTGAGCTATAGCTCAATTGGCGCCATAATACCTCAAGTTATTGGATAAGAAATGTGGAACTGCCAAGGCTTAAAATTTGCGTGTACAAAATATGAACCTAGTTATCCTTCTGTTCAAATGAACTTATGGACTTGAGTAGATTAAGTCTGTCATTTCACACTCAAAAGAGTCAAAATAGCTTTACTTCTCATTTTCTTTAAGCACCTTTTTTAATTGTTGAAGAATATGGGGCAGAAATGAACTTGAGATCTGTCTACTTGTTTGGGTTAACATATTTTACCTGGGTTTATTGTAGAAAGTCTAATTTTGTTGCCTTGCATATCCACCATTTTAACTTGGTTTTGTCTAATGGTTTTCAGTCATTAGGGGTTCCTGTGATTCTTGATGCTGGCATTAGTATCATATTATTACATAATTTTTAGTGCTTTGTTCCTATATTTCATTTCTCTTCTCTTTCTAGAATGAAAGTGTTACGTTACCATATTTTTTTTGAGAAAAAAAAATGGTAACATAACACATTTTTAAGGCCTCAGTTGTTGACGGCTCAGTTCCTTTTCGATGTTATTTTGATTTTTTAAGGCTGTTAGCTGATAACTTACCAAAAAGAAAAATAAAAGAAAAAATAAAAAAAGCTGTTGGTTGACTTGTTAATTGTTGTCTTCAGATGTTAATACTGCAGCAGTTGCCAGAGAAGCTTTAGAAGGACATTGCATATATGATGGTGGCTATTGTAAGCTTCATCTATCATACTCTCGTCATACTGATCTCAATGTAAAGGTATAAATATATGATTTTGAGTTAATGTTCATGAGAAAAGATAAAAGGGGAAATAATGTAAAGACGTCCTTAGAAGAAAAAGTGGATCCATTCTAGATCAAATTTGGTACTTAAATGTATGCTTCTTGACACTTAATTGCCCTTTTATAATGAGTACTTATATTTTATTACATGTTTAAGAAAAGCTTCTGAGAATCTGACCTTTTGTTTTACATTTCTTGTAGGCTTACAGTGATAAAAGTAGAGATTATACAATCCCAGATATAAGTTTGCTTGCAGCACAACAAGCGTCAGCGCTCCCTGCTGCTCAACCAGTTTGGCAAAATCCTCAGGCTGGTCCAATGTATCCTGGGAATGATTTTACAGCTCCAGGTGCTGGTCCTGCTCAGTATCCTGGTGGACAGGTAGCACCATGGGATCCTAGCATGCAAGCGGGCAGACCTCCATTTGTCTCGGCTCCTAGCACTTATCCTGGTCAAAGTTATGCAGCATCCTCAGTTTCTTCATATTCCTCTGCACCAATGCCATCTAGTTCTTCCCCTCATACACCAACCAGCCAAATTCCTTCTCCTGGGGCATCCATGGGATTATCTCCTGGGGTTCAAGCCAATTTGCGACCTGGTGGCGTTTCATCTCCCAGTCATCTTCAACAAGGGGTTTCTCCAAATGTGCGACCTGGTGGTGCTTCACCTCCTGGTCAGCCTGCATATTATGGCCAATAGGTTGTATCTTCTCTTCTTTGTCTGAATGCAATTTATTAGCATCACCCTCTCTCATAATACACGAACGCATTGTCTACCCTACTCTGAAAGAAACCTGTAACTTAAAATTTTTCTGTGTGACATACTTCAACAAGTTCTAATCTTTTAATTTCAGCCGCATTTGGGGTTTTGGGTGACTATTTTGTCTTGTACCCTTACCTTTTTGAATTTTGATTTTTTGTGTTTTATATATAGTGCTTAGATGTAATGGAAATTGAGTGGTTGACTTGAGATTGGATGACTTGAGAGTTGAGACTCCACAATCATGGAAACCATGGAAATCTCATAAACAGGGTATGACCTGAGATTGGACCTGGTTGGTTAATAAAACTGAATATTTGGTAACGAGAACTTAGAAACCTCTTTTGTATAGAAGTAAAAGGTATGTACGAAGTTAACGTATTAAAAAAGAAATTAACCTTTGTTTCATCAAGAAGCATTACCATTAAGGGCTATGTATTAAGAAATGGAAAGAAAATTAATGGGTGTGATGCTCAAATGATAAATTCTGGTAGCCTGAAAATCTGATTATGCCTCCAATTTGGTGTTAGAACTTAGAAAGGATAGGAGAGCAACTGTCTATACAATGTTTAATCAATAAAATAAGATGACTTTTAAAACTGGGTGAGAACCACCAATATTGTTCAGGCTTGGCATCTATCATTATATGATATTCATTTTGGATGGCAAACGAATTATAATTTTGGTCCCTAATTTATGTCATATTCAATTTTGTCCCTGAATTGTAATTCGTGTCAATTCAGTTCTTAAAACTTTGAATCACAAAATCTTGAAAACGAATATACTGTAAATTGTTTAGGTGTGGTCTTTCTCAGTGTGTAAAAAAAGAAAAAAAAAAAAAAAGAAAAAAAAAGAAAGAGAGAAGAAGATGCTTTCCTGCATTGAAGCCATTAAGCCCATCTTTAACCAGCTACCAACCTTATGATTGTTACTAACACGAAAGGGAGGATCTTTACTCCACTAGGAAGGGTTGGGGATTTTAATAGGAATGCCTCTTGTGCAAATTAACTTCTGCAGGGAATAGACAAAATGAGTTTCTCTATCAAGGGTCATGTCAGAGTGTACTTTTTCTTTCAGCTTGACATTGTACTTGAAATGCTTGAATTGAAAACTCACTTCTTGACTGTCCTCCTTTTCTGTGAAATAGAAAAAAGTGTTGCCATAGTTCAGAGTATCTAATGTATCCATGTGGTTGCCATGTGCTGGTGTTAACCTTGAATCATTCAAACCAAAGTTCTGGCTCATGGGCGGTGTTTAGTGTTAACCTTCGGAAGTGTTAACTATCAATTCAAACCGCAGTTGGTTTTTTTAGTGTTCTAACATGGTGAGATTTTCACCATTTAATATACTCGACATGTTGATAAAATTTTATGTAAGAGAGAGCATAAAACAACAGGTAAACTAAATAATTTAATCCAAATATGATGGCCACAAATATAACATTATAATTTACTTTTTTTCCTTTTTGTGAGGGAAAAATTTCACATCAATATACATATATCAATCAAATCCTTTACTTCTACTTCTAGCATTTTTCAAATGATATTTGCCAACAGGTGTCATAGGGCTTTTCTTAAGGAAAAATTTATTGGATCTCACTGCATTGAGAAACAACAAAAACAAATAAACAAATACTCTTTAACTTACTAAAGTGCGACTACACTTAAAAAATTGATTGATTATAATAAAAAATTCTACATTAACTATTGCCCCCAAGCAATAAGAGAAAGGTGTGACCGAGTGGCAGAGACTCAGAGAGTAGAGGGGAGAGAGAATTTAAAAAAAAAAAAAAAAAATTTAAAAGTGCTATAGTATTTGTGTATATTTAGACAAGTTAATTTTATTGTTATTTCAAGGGGTATGCATCAAGACTCAAGAGTGGCGTAAAGCTGAATTCTATTTTGAAACAGATACAATCTGTTAATAATAATACCTTGTCTTGCCAATCAATCTCCATCCATGGATGCAGGTTTTTTAACTATAGCTCGTAGATGTCATTTTCTTCTTTGAGTTCATCCGAAGAAAAATTGTGCCCTAGTGTGAGATAGTGGGCATTGGTCCATTAATACATTAGTTATGCACATACTCCTATAAAATAAAAATAAAAATAAAAAAGCAAAGAAAGAAAAAGGAAAAGTTGTGCAGTAATGCTAATCTCGTAATGTTTCTTCACAGTCTGTATAATCTTTTATATAGCATATTACAATTTTCATGCCTGTAATTGATTTTAATGATAACCTGCAAATTAAAGATAATTAATTGTAAAACTTTGAAGTCCGTAGCTTTTAATGCATTATAATCTCATTAGATTGTAACCCTATGCATATGCATGGATACACTTAAAGATATACAATAAGATGCATAATATAATTCTTAAAATATATAATTTAAATACTGTTGATAGTCATTTTTATATTTTATTAACTCTTTAAATTTTTTTGTAAAGATATTATTAGGTATAAAATGTAAATTGTCTTTTTTATTTTATTTTATTCTATTCTTGTGAAGCACCTTTTTTTTTTACCATTTATTTATTCTAGACTCTTTAGTTTTTGTACTTAATAACTTACTTGGATGAATATTTATGATGTGGTCCCACATTTGATTATAAAATTAAGAAAATAAATAATTTAGGATACATGGCACAAAATTAGAACTCTAATTTGAAATTCTAATTTGAGTTTCAATCCATTTCACCTATTATTATATATATAAATTGCAGAAACGTTATTTTACACGTACTGTGGATTTAAATGTGCGATATCTTATAGGTTGTACAGTACTTCTCACATTAAAGCTTGCTTCATTGATGTTGGCAGGTGAGTAGACCACATGCAATGAAGACATGATCTTTAATGTTGGCCCTAAATATTACATGGAGATGGTTATTCCAACCTGCTTGAATTGTTGATGATCCAAATCTGCAGACAAAATAAATCAATGATGCAGAAGGGTCACAAATGTGTCAGTTGTCACAGCTATATGGATCGTGAAATGGTGCAGATAGATATAACATACATATCTTTTCTAAATTGAATAAAATTCTTGTCATACTTCGAGTATTTCACTTTATTCTCCACCAATCGTTACCTATAGTATGTTCTTCGTTTTTTTCTTGTAAAGTGATCAAAGTTTAAAATTGACTAAAATTAGACACATGACATATTGCAATCGGTGAAACATAAAATGAAATACTTAAAAGTGGGCAGAGGGTTTCTAATCCTTATAAATGGAGCATGGAGAAGACAAGAAAGGATAAGTTTGTGTATTGGCTGTATAATGTTGTCTAATGGTGTGTGCAATTTGATTTAGGTGGGGTGAGGTGCTATTAATGTAGGTGTAGATTTTTGTGGACAAAAATTGAGGATAATGAAGAAAGAGAGAACGAAACAATTTCATCACTCTTGTTTCATTCAAAGCATGTATCTGTAATACTGGTCTGAGGCAGACAACTTTGCAGCAAGGGGACGGTGGTATTTTCTGATCACGCATTAGGCATTAGCTGCATATGGAAGGACAATTATGAAAATGTTTGTGTATGGACTATTAGGTTAAAAGGGTATCTAGGATTTGAAAGACATACTGGACCTTCCCCTTAAGTCTTCATCTCATAAATAAGGATCATAGACATTAGGCAAATTTTATGGAAAGGTAAAATGTTTAAGCAGTTGCTTCCTAATAATTAACTATGTTTCAATAATGAGATGTTGGAGCCCTAATTTGCACATAGTGTACTTGTCAGGCTGATGCATGTGTGCTACAATCGTTGATATAAGTAACATTACACAACAACTACCGTAGCCATCATCTAGCTTTATTCCCAAAATTTTGGAATTTGTTATTAATGTTCAACAGATTAATAAGGGTAAAAGAAATAAATAAAAAAAAACCACATTATTTTCAGCTATTCTATTTTATTTGAAATTATAGTACTCCTTGTTATTTTTTTTTTCAACAATAAGAGCCACCCACATATTTAAGTGATTTTTTTTTTTAATTTTTTGAATCTTATCCTTGCTTTTGTATTCTCACTTATTTATCTTAAAATTCGCATTTCAACTACTGATATAAATTATTCAACTTTTTAATAATAGAAATCTCTTTGAAACTTCAATGAAAAAAAAAATGAAAAAAAAAGAACTAGATGCATATGTCAATCAAAACCCCCGTGATAGATTTTGAGGAAGTCAGAGTTGATGTGAAATTTCAAGTACGTTCTCTAATCTAGGGTTTAAATTTTTTTTTTTTTTGGAAATTGCAGTAATTGATGATAGATTATGATCAGAAATTTGAGGAATTTGTACAAGACTAGTAGTAGCATGTTGATCTTGTCAATATAATAAAATTAGACTAGCATTAGCATGTTGATCTTGTCAGTCGTCAAGGCTGAGGTGGTTCCTTTTGTGAGAGACGTTTTGAACCAAACCCATTTGAAAGGGACTTTTTGTGCTTTTCACAACAACTCTGACATCCTCAAAATCTATAACAAGTGTTTTGATTGAAATGGTAATCAAAAGTAATGATGGAAATATCACATGATGATCTTGATGGAGTGGCTCAATCGAAGAGAGAGAGAGAGTGAAGGGGTGGCCTCAGGTTTGTTCTCTAGGATTCAGTGTGTTTGATTTAGTTTATATTATGTTTTTCATTTAAAAGGTGTTAAAAGTAACGGTAAGTGGATAGGTGGGCAATAGTCTATTAACAGATAGGACCATAGGTGAGTTAAGTGCCAATTTTAAACTTTAAATAGGCAAAGTGTTTTTTGAGCAAACTACAGGTAGGCCAAATGTAATTTGTCTTCTTTTTTTTAATCTTATCCTTGCTCTTGTATTCTCACTTATTTACCTTAAAATGCTCATTTCAGTTAAAGACAAACATCATTCAACTTTTTAAATAATAAAATCTCTTTGAAACTTCAATGAAATAAAGAAGAATAAAAAACTAGTGCATGTATACCCATCCATTTCAACATGAATTATGCATATATACACATCCATCCATTTCAACAACAAATTATGCACCTTAAGTGTTGCTAATTGAGTAGTGCACTTGAGCAAAGCAAGGACAGTGATATAACTTAAATACAAAAGATGAAAAATTTGTGTGTAAAATAGACCTAATTGGATCAAGAATTGTACTTTATGACACATTCTGTATGAGCTCAAATGATTGTCGGTATCACATGGTTTACGCAAATGCTGATGCATGTGAACATGTAGGTGCAGGTATCTACCATTACTCTATGTACTATATATACTTAAAACGACTGTTCATATACCAATCAAGCTCAGGCTATCTTTCAATGGTGGGTCCAATCAAGTAATTGAACTATGATGCATTGTCATTTTCCTTGACAATCTTGCTAAAGCTTAGAAGCAATGCCTTCCACATTTCTGTGTGCAAAAGAGTGAAAGCTCAATATCTTGCTAAAGCTTAAAAGCAATGCCTTCCACATTTCTGTGTGCGAAAGAGTGAAGCTCAATTAAATTAGCAAGCCTCAGTGTTTTAGGGCCTGTTTAGTAAGAAATTTTTAATAATGTTGTTTATATTTTTTGAAAATACATGTGGGTAAAAAAGTATGTGAAAATACATGTAATGTTGTTTAAACATTGAAAACTATTATTTAAATAACGGTAACATACGGACCCTTAAACTTTCAAGTGTAAAAAAAATCCACAAAAGGAAGCCCCCAAGCTTCAAACAGACACAGCTTCTAATTGATAGTGCACTTTGATCACCATGAAACCCAACGTAACCAAAATGCCATTCTCCTAATTATTAGCTAAATGGTTTACTTAATTAAGGGACTAGATTCTCTGCTATATACTTACATTCTAGATAAAGTGTCATAAATGATAGAAGATTTTATGTACGTAGTATAAACTGAGGGACCAAGTGAATTATTTGTTTAAAGTTCGAGGGTAAAGAAATTTGTATTATTTGGACAACATGGAACCCACATTCTCATGAGTGGACATCTCCTATTTTAAAAACTGTGCAAAACCACATGAAATTCGAGCCCCCGTCCCTTTTAGTGAAATTCCCACAAGATCACATTTTGAATTTAAATGTTAAAAGACATTTGTAAGAAAGAAGGATTCTTCAAAAAAAAAAAAAAAAAAAAAAAAGAAGCATTTATGTTGGTTACACGTCATTTGGAAAATAGTAAGTCCAAGGATACACAAATTTCATAACTATTTAGGGCGGTTTGGTAACGTTGTTTGTATTTTTTGAAAATACGTGTAGATGAAAAAGTGTGTAAAAATACATATAATATTATTTAAAAGCTGAAAATTGTTGCTTAAAATACTATACCAAATGGCCCCTTAGTGTTGGAGGCTGGAGCTAGAAATTTCTGATTAGGGGGACAAATTATGGTATTGATAAACCGATCAAAATAAATTAAAAATACACACACACACACACACATATATATTATATTAAAAAGAACTTATCATCTTACTGAACTCTAAGAGCATTCTCATCAGGTGTGCCAAATGCTAAATATTTGGCATTTGACGCACTAAACATCAAAAATCATCTCTCATGAGGTGTGCCAAATGCCAAAACATTTGGTACATATGAACAGTTTCATTTTAAAGATAGAACGGTACAACTAGAAATGCTATATGGAAATATTAAATTTTTAATGATTTTCTCTCTCCTCTTTGTCATTTTATCTCTTTTTTTTTTCTCTCTCTTGTCCGTATGCCTCACTTTTCTCTTAGTCCTTCTCTCTCTCTCTCTATCTTAGCCTCTCTCATAATCGGCCACAATGATCTCTCCACTCGCCGCCTTGCCTTCGCCGCTCGCCAAGCAACTCGCCTCTCCTCCAACACCAACGCCACTCGCCTCTGCTGATGTCGCTTGCCAAGCAGCTTGCTTTGCCGATGCCGATGCCGCTCCAAGCAACCTGCCTCCGCCGAAATCTGCCCAATCTCACTAAGATCCGATTCCCCTTATTGTTTGGATTGTTTATGGTTGATTTTAGGGATTGGATTTGGTTTGAGAAATTGGATTGGAGGATAACAATCATTTAGGATTGGATTGTTTGATTTGGGATGGGTTTTGAGGTTTGTGAATGTGGTGGGTTGTTGTGGATTTAATTTATTTATTTATTTATTTATTTTTTTAAGGTGGCATTGATGGATGTGGGTTTGTGCCAGGTAATGGTTGTCTGTGTTGTTGCGGCAGTGGTTATTAGTGGCCGTTGTTGCGATAGAGGTGGTGGTGGTTGTGCCGTTGTTAGTGTTGTTTGTGTTGACGATGAGAAGGAATTAATATATTATTTTAATGTGTTATAAATATTATTTTAATGTATAAAATTGAAAATAATAAAACATCTAATAAATGAGATATTGTAAAATGATGTGGTAAAATGATAAAGTAAATTTTTAATATGTCAAAATAATATTTTTATAAGAGAGCTGATGAGAATCTTCTAATGAGCATATATAAAAAAAATTTAGTTTGTTCTAATCATGTATAAAAAGGGAAAATAGTGATTCTCTACTTTTGACAAGACAAAACATAATTCGTGATTTTTGTGCACATTAAAAAAAAAATCATGACAAAAGAAACTTTTAATAAAAAAAAGAATATTAATTTTTTTTGGGAAACTTTATTAGGGGCCACCCAATTGTTTTTCAGGCCACTGCCCACGTCAATAGTTATTTATTTATTTTTTTAGGAAGGTCATTGTAAGATTAACTCAAAATTTGAGAGCCAAGTTAAAACTTTGATAAGAAACTCATTGCTTTATTCAGAATTAACTAGAAGAGTTCCCCTCAAAAAAAAAAAAAAAAAATAGAAGAGAGTACATCCTGGGAACACGCACGTGCTACTGGGCTAGGACATTACTCTAGCCCAGCCACGTAATCCTCAACGTGAACAGCAGTAATCCTCAACATGAACAGCATGCTGAGCTAATAAGTGGGCAAGGATATTTCCTTGCCTTTTTACATGGGACACCTCCGCTACTCTAAAAGATGCCAGCTGGGAGATAATACCGTTCACAACATTCTGGATGGATGACTGAGCCTCAGTGGAGAAAACTTTGAATGTTTAAATGGTAAAATGTTAAAAAAAATACGTATGTTATAAGGTAATTTAAACGGGGATGGCTTGAATGACTGCCATGGTAACTATTGACATCGCCTGTTATAATTAATATATAATAAAAATAATATGTAAAAGTGATATTATTCTGATCATAACTTATCACTTTAACAAATTATAAAAAATATTATGAAAGAAGTTTGTGCCCCTAACATTTCACTTTGAGAGAAAAAAAAGGTCTTCTTATCCAAAATAAATGGGGTCTAATTGACTATCTTATATGGGGCACAACTAGCTTTTTATTCTTTGTTGACTAGGAATCCACGTTCAAAAGAAGGGACTTGATAAACATTTTCATTCTTGTCCACCATAAGGAACTTTATACCTTAATCTATTGGAATTTATTCCATTAGAGCATTAGCACTAAGAATTGCAAATGCCAAATGTAAAGGAAATATGGCATTTCAAGCCCAAAAATCTCAGCATTTGGAATTGTAAAAGCCAACAATTGCAAATTTTTTTGCAATTGTGCTACAGTGCAATTCTACCTGTAGAATTGCACTGTAGCACAATTGCAAAAGAAAATATTAATATTTTATCTAAATATCAGTTTTCTCTCTCATTCACACGTCTCTCATCTCTGTCTCTCTGTCGCTAAACCTTCACCAGACCGCAACCCACAGCACAGCCAACCCAGCACCACAGATCAGACGGCTGTGCTCGATGGCATCGCCGTTGATGACACCCACAACCCACAGCCAAACTGACGGCGATGCCATCGAGCACGGCCAAACCCACAAATCTTACCTCCATAACCAACAAAAACCCACCACTGGAGCACAACCAACAAAAACCCATTGGAGCACAGACCCATATCACGAGCCACAAAAACCCATATCACGATCCACAACCGAAGCACAGACCCACAAAAACCCATATCGCAATCCACAATCGAAGCACAGACCCACGATCTCATAGGAACGAATCGAAGCTCAATCAAACCCAGATAGGTAACAGAGAAGTGAGATAGGAGAGAGAGAGAGAGAGAGAGGAAGGAATGAAAAAAAAAGTCTAAGGACGAATAAATTTTTTTTTTTTAATGTTTGTGCTCCGGTTGTGCTCTGGACTTAAAAAATAATATTTTAATAAAATGGTAAAATAATAAAGTTTTGGGATGTTGGAGGTATTATAAAATGGTATGGTATAAGTGATAAAGTGGCTTTTTGAGATGGTAAAATAGAGTAGAATTGGAATTTAGGATGTGAATGCTCTTAGAAGCCTCAAAAGCATTCCAAAATTATGAAAAATTCTCTCTCTCTCTCTCAAAAAGACAGCAAATATCTTAATAAAATCCATCACTTTGATCTTCAACAATGTATTTTAAGTACTCCGTTACTCATTAGTTGTCAGATACGTATTCAGGACACTAAAGACACCTAATTTAGTCCAAAGGCACACCCTTTGTCCTCTGTACTAGATAGGGTTTCAATTGATCATGAACTTAACATGAATAATATATCCATTACCTTAAAAAAATAATAAATAAAAAGAATAAAATCCAAGCTTTTGTAACAAAGCAACTTTTATCATCTAAGAAATCTAGAGAAGATCTTGTGCTTTGAGTCTTTAGCCACTTATCCTATGTTGTGCAAAAAGGACATGGGTCCGTAGTTAGGGGGGCAAGACATGTGGTCTAAAAAGAATAGTACCGGTAGTTTTTCCGTAATCATGATAAATTTCGGCAAGGAAATTTGTAAGATCAGTGAAAAATCAAAGTATCATAGGTGCTCTCATATGTAAAGCTAAAAAAAAGAAAAAGAAAAAAAGAAGAGGAAATTAGATTGCTTGTTTCGATTGAATTCCCAAAAAAGAAAAACAGTACTTACAAGAGAGGCCAACCTCTATTAGTCTATTTGGAAAATTGGCAATTTTTGGTCAATCCAGATAACCGGTCGTCTTTTTCTGAATGATAAAAATGAACATGAAAAGGGAACATTCCCTCTATGAAAAAAATAATAACATGATTTATTAAAAGAATCAGAATGGCTGTACCGCATTTCTATGTATGTTCTGGGTTTCAGTCAAGTATATTATGGCAATGAGAGACTTAAAAAAATAAAAAAGTTGATGGGTAAAGGATGACAGGTTAGATTGTACAATTTTATACATGGTATAGTGGTGTGATCTTAGTAAAAACTCTTATCGCCAAATAAAGCATATAAACATTTTTTTTTTAGTGATTACATTTCTAATATATAGTTATGTTGGTGGTATATTGGTCGCGAGCATGCACATACACATGCTTAAATATATTGGTCTTACCTACTGAGACTGTAACGGCATGTATGCCTTGGATTCTGAAAATGACAACCATATATATTCTGAACCACACTTGAATGCACTATCATTTCTGAAAACGGCTAGCTTAAAATTATATAATTCTAAACTAAATGAATAAACCAACGGTATTAATTGTTGAGGATTATGGACCTATACAATTTACTGAGAAGTAGATTTGGGGGAAAAAAAATTCACCCATTTCCCTCTTCCTTGTGTGTGTGTTTGTTTCTCAAAAAAAAAAAAAAAAAAAAAAATTTGTGTGTGAATTTTTTTCCCCCACAAACTTTACTTGCATGGTTTGGTGATATATGCCAACGTCCATCCAAACAAGTGGTTAATGTTTCCACTATTACAATTGAGTACTGTATAATTTACATATATGAACTACCATCTATAACTCATATGTTATGAGAAAGTTGTGAATAATTAATTTGTCGGTTGTGAGATAGGAGATTTAATTCTGATATCGACATTCTCCATAATTGTAGGGATTACGTATTTTGGAGGTCAATATTCCACAAAGGGTTTCAAAAACCATAAAAAAAAAAAAAAAGTGTTGTCCCTTGTTAGTAAAAATAATGAGAATACCCTTTAAGCCCTTAGGTATTTTAATAAGTCAGGCAAAACCTTTTCCTTCATGAATGCCCATTAATATGATTGACATTAAATTAAAAATAAAAATTTTAATGATTGACATTAAATTAAAAATAAAAATTTTGGCCACTGTCTTGAAGAAATCTAATTGACTGAATTGATTTGGGCAGCAATTCAGTATGTGATAACTTTTCTAAATTTTTAGTATTCTTTCCTTATTGCATAAATATATTGTTGAAGAAGAATATAAGTCGATTCAAGTTGAGGAAACGAAAAAAAGCGTGTAAAAATACCTAAATAACACTAATAAAAGCAAGTAAAGAAATTACATGTCAATTAAGTATGTAGGATATTATATAATTTTGAATAAGATTAAATGACCCAAAAAAACTATATATGATCAACTATGATTAGTTTGTTAGTGATTAATGGTGAACTACAAAGTTTTGGTGCTAGTACTTGGTAGTTGTTGTTGTCCTTGTCTCAATATTGTACAATGCTGATCTGGAAAGCATTGACGTGGCTACAGGGGTGCCGCACCGACATCTAACGCAAGGTGCGGTGGGTGACGCCCATTGCTCATGCATTGGTGCCACGTTAGATTTTTATTTTATTATTATTATTATTTTTTTTTGGTTTCCTGATTTGCACCAACTCGAGCCGATTCACACCAAATAGTGCCGATTCGAGTCGATTCGCGTTGATAAGGGTTGAATTGAACCATATCAGCCGGTCAAAATTGATCGATACAGACTGATACCGGTTGATTCAGGCTGATACCAGCCGATTTAGACCAATATCGACTTTGAATCAGGCCGATTCAGACGGCCTCTCTGCTCTCTGTCTCCCCTCTCTCACAGTCTCACTCCCTAAGAACCCTTGGTCACAATCTCATAGTCTCACTCCTTAAGAACCCTTTGTCACAATCTCACGGTCTTAGTGTCCACTCACCAACAAATGCAACAGCAGCAGCTGCCGTTCTTTCAAATCTTATCTCGCTACCCAAGATTCCCAAGTCCCCACCATACGCTTCTCACCCTTACTTCTATATATTATTATTATTATTAGTATAAATCTTATAACATTGTTATTTTTCTGATTCACAATTATTAGTTACTTTTGAAATTATAGGATTTTATTTGTTGAACCCCTAAATTATAGGGTTTAAAAATGTATTTTTCCCCTCAAAAGTTATTATATTATTGCTCTTAAATTTGGTATATGTTTAAATAACGTGAAAAAATATGCTTAACAATATATAGAAAATATAAATAAAAATATTTTTAATAATTTTTTAATCGCTACACCCGTACCTTACTTCTTCAAAAATTACCAAGTTTTGCACTCGCACCCGCACCCGCACCCGCACCTAAATTCGGAAACACACCCATGTTTCATAGACGTTGATATCTAAAGAATTTGAAGTTTTAAACTGCATTTTTTTCTTGGTTGTAAGATATTCTTCTGACCTCTTAATGATACATGGGACGTTTTAAATGCTAATAGACAGTAAGTTGATAGACATGAAGAATGAAATTAAATAAATGTGTTAAACTTGATCTAAAAACAGGCAAAATGATAGTAGTTCTCACAACTTTTTGCTTCATTAACTACCTCTGCAGAGTTATTAATTTGCTGCACTGAAAAATTCCCATCTTGTCTTCCTCATGCAGCCATTATCGGTTTACATAGTAAGTGCTATACAGAAAAAAAAAAGTTATGAACTCAGGCAATTCCATTCACCGTGCCCCACTTATAATACAAGGATATTTATTTTAAGTCCACGCGGTTTCACCTCTCACAACTGCTTTCATATGCACTAAGATGAAAATAAAATCTCAACGCAATTAAAGAGTACCAAAAGGTTCAAAACCACTTGCTTTATGCATTCCCTTACGAATTCCATGGTCCCCCAACAGCTCAAAGATGAGTCAGGTTTGTCGGTCAGGTTTGATGTTGACTCACGTCTATTTATTCCTGCCTCTCAAACCCTCCCTCTTCATTTCCACAAACAATTTCTTCTTTCAAGGTTATGAATTTTCCTTATGCTTCTTCTTCTTCTTCTTCTTCTTCTTCTAAGCTTTTCTTCTAGATTTCTAGTGACTTTCAAGGATAAGAATTAGTAATGTAGTAGCACTTTTTAGTCATTGTTGTGCTTTAGAAGAGAGTTTACTTACATACATAATGCTGAAGAGCTAGCTTGCTTTTGTGCAGGAAATTACAAAAAAATGGCACTTTTTGGTTTCTTTCTAGTGGGGTTTATCTCAATGGTCACATCTGTTCATGGGAATTATGGAGGTTGGATAAATGCTCACGCCACTTTCTATGGTGGAGGTGATGCCTCTGGGACAATGGGTATGTAAATCTTGCTAAATTGACCTCAATCTAGCTTTATAATGTTTGTAGATAAAAGGTACTTACTTTTAGGTCAAATGGCATTACTTGGTATCTTCAACGAAGATGTTTAGACTTCAAAGTTCCAATATGTTATTTCTCTCTTAAAATGCAGCAATTTTTTCTTTTTATAGATGAAAATATTTGTTATAATAATGTTCATCTCTTTTTTGACTCTTTTTTTGTTTTATAGGTGGGGCTTGTGGCTATGGAAACCTGTACAGCCAGGGTTATGGGATTAGCACTGCAGCACTGAGCACTGCATTGTACGACAATGGCCTCAGCTGTGGAGCATGCTTTGAAATTAGGTGTGTAAATGATCCACAATGGTGTCTCCCTGGCTCCATTGTGGTCACTGCCACAAATTTCTGCCCACCAGGCGGCTGGTGTGACCCTCCTCAACACCACTTTGACCTCTCTCAGCCTATCTTCCAACATATTGCACAATATAGAGCTGGGGTTGTTCCTGTAATTTACAGAAGGTAGTCTATAATGGGCATTTAACTTACCAGTTTTCTTCTCTTGGTTTCTATCGAGTGTTCATAAATTGCGGTTGTCTCAAAATCTTTACATGTCACGTGAGATTTTCAACAACTTTTTTTTTTTTTTTTTCAATGAGAGATAAGGTTCAAACTCAAAATTATACGTTATAATGTTATGATAAATTACCAATTATCTTTAAAGTTCAAACTGTTAAAGAATGGTGAATTTAACTATTTAATCAAAATTTTAACAAAGTCAAGTTCTATACCGTGTTTTGTAGGGTGAGGTGCAGGAGAAGAGGAGGTATTAGGTTCACCATCAATGGCCATTCATACTTCAATTTGGTCCTAGTCACTAATGTCGGTGGGGCTGGTGATGTGCATTCTGTGGCTATCAAGGGTTCAAGAACTGGCTGGCAAGCACTGTCAAGGAACTGGGGCCAAAACTGGCAGAGCAATTCATACCTCAATGGACAAAGACTCTCTTTTCTTGTCACAACAAGTGATGGCCGCAGTTTGATTTCATACAATGTTGCTCCGGCTAGTTGGTCCTTTGGACAAACATACACTGGCAGGCAATTTCGTTATTAAACATCCCTAGCCATAATTAACCTCTATTAAGCATTGTTACATATATAGTGTCTACTAAAGTATGGTATAAGGCTATATGGTCAAAAAAATCTTATAGATTTTAGATAAATATTGGCTCAAAATGAAAGGGGTTGCTTTAAAAGGGCCCTTTTCAATTTGAAATATGAGTGTGAGTTTTTGTAGTTCATTTTATGCTTTGTTTTGAAGCCTGTAGAACTTGTTTAATTAGCAGAGATTGCGTGTGAGAGAGAGAGAGAGAGAGAGATACTCTGTTAATGGAAGTTTGGTAGTATAATTATTTACTACATGCCACCAGACGTCAAATTATAGAAGTATTCAATAGTGCTTTATATCAGAAGGCATCCATGCTTGATTCTGTAAGATTATGGTCACATGCTTTAATAAGCTGCATGTGCCTTTGTCTGTATTTAAGATATTATTTGAATTTAATAGTTGAATTTAACTTTTTCTAGCCAAGGATGATTTATTCTCAACTATTATTGAAGTCATCATTTTTCAGAGACATTATTTGAACTGCATGTGCAAAGAGTTTATTGCTAAAAGCCCTAAACCCTTTTATTTTTTATTTTTAATAAGAAAAAATTGGTACAAGGAGTAACCAAAGTAACTTCCCCATCCAAGTATGATCATAGTAACACCTTTTATCTACGACCTCATAACAACAGCAGACAGCAATTGCACGAGTAGAAATTGGTAATAGCAATAAATTACTACTAATGTAGATTGTTAACAAATTGGCTTTTACCCATAGCTTTGTTATAATAATGTAGATGTGCCCTCATGGCTAATGTGTAACTATATATGGCTGCATAACTTTAAAGTTGTGATAATTTAGATGTATCCTCGTGATTCATGACAAATGTTCCTTTAAAAAAAAATGACTGTTGTATAATATTGGCTGTCTAATATATTAATCTTAATACTCCAAATACCATTATTTGCATCACTCAAAAGAGTAATAACCATTACTATTTTCTTTTTTTGAGTAATACTACCATTGCATATCTGAACAGTAATCTATAGTTGGCACCCCTAATATTTCATTTATCCATGGTGGAAATAAAAGAAATTAGAAAGTAGTATAATTTATAAGCAAATACCATTTTCCTTTTACTCATGTATGGTAGTTTTCTTGACAGAACTTAGCACTGGTTAAGTAAAAACCTGAAATTCAAAAAGCAAGAAACGATCATATTATACCCTATAACCATGTCCCATTAATACTTTAATTGGTTGGAAAAAAGAAAAACTAACACCTATTAATCAGTAGTCGAGTCGGGATTTTCTTTGAGTGGGTGCACATTTAACTCTAACTAATCAATACATTGATTCTATATTATTTTAATAGAAAATTAAGTTCATATTTCAAATATTATCGTTCATATTTTGAAAATGTTGTGTGATTATCTTATCATTAAAAGTGGTGGTTGTTACACACATTGTGTGTAACAGATTTTACCCTATCAATAATGTTATTTAAAAAAAAAAAATTGTTTATCTCATTGTTTGTAACTTTGCATACACATTACAGTATTACACACATGTTTTACCGGATAACTCATGTTAAGGTAAGGCAGAATTAAATAGGTGTGCACGACCTCTTGTGTGTTTTAATTTTTAATAGATGACTTTTATACAATATTATATTTGTATATACATACTGTCTTGATAGGAATAAATAACATTAAGATAATAATTCATATTATAAATGAAATTACTCAAAAAAAAAAATTGATGACTTAACAAATACATTTGAGCATTTATATGCATTATAACCTAGGGTATAGAGTTTGTTTCTCAAAAAAATTGTTTACATTTTGGAATAAAACAAAACTTAAGTACAATACTTAGATGATGTTCCTTAAATTCATATTTTAAGATTTAGTCATGTAGTTTTTTTCTTATGGGATGAAAATGTATTTTTAATTAAGTACAATTACATGACTGAATTTTAAGAACAAAATTTTAAGGACAATACTTAAATACTGTACCTAACTTTTACTTTTTAGAATATGATCTAGAAAAGTTTGCTGTATGGATCATAAGTTGAAGGGTACCTTCTTCTTCTTCTTCTTTTTTTTTTTTTTTTTTCCTTAATAGTTGGAGGCCGGGTACGCTTTGGCGGTAGGTAGGTTCCCAGTTCATGTTTTGCTTGTCTCCATTATGATGGCTTAATTATTTTAGTGTACGTGTAAGAAAGTAAAACATTAAGATATGGTCATACAGTTTGGAAATGATTTCCGAAATCCACCATAAAAGACAACAAGGTACGTGTGCATTATTTAACCTTTTGTCTTACTGTCTGCATGCATTGTCCATGGCCATGGAACAGAGGACGATGCTTTTACTAAAGTAAAAATGTTCGTAGCATATGGAAAAGAAGTACTATGGACATCTTAGAATTTTGTCTAAAGTGCTATTTAATAAAGTGCTATTTAAGAAGTATAAATTACACAATTTTATTTTTTTTTTAGTTTTTATGTCCATAATATTTTTGAGTATCATTGACTGGTTTTTTTAAAGATATTTGTTAAATGATAATTTTAGAAAAAATTCGATACTATTTTTACGAAAAATATAAAAAATTATGAAAGAAAAAGTTGTTGTTG
The DNA here is from genome assembly GCA_036321655.1 of Quercus alba. NCBI lineage: Eukaryota > Viridiplantae > Streptophyta > Magnoliopsida > Fagales > Fagaceae > Quercus > Quercus alba. The sequence continues at coordinate 74,797,876 of CM070299.1, read as the reverse complement.
TTGTTTTTTTTTTTTTTTTTTTTAATCATTTTTTATAAAAAATATTTAAATTTTTTTTATTGTAAATTAAATCAATATACTTAGAATATTTGTTAACTTTTCCCAAGGTATTTTAGCCTACTAAAGTCACTTATTGAATTTGATTTTTCTTTTTAAAAAATCATATTCTCTCACACATGTATTTATCTCAAAGCCATGGAGTGAAATACTTGGCCGAACAGTTGGTGCCATATATGGACGGAGCCATGGTTGGACTTGGGGGGCAATGGCCCCCGAATTTTTTTTAAAAATATATTATTATATATGTGGATACTAATTTAGTAATTTTGTTTTATAAACTTACATTTTTGTCTCCTTAACAATATCATTGATTTTTTTAAGAGTATTGTTATAGTCACAAATTTTTCTACAATATTTTTACAAACTGTTAACGTAGTAAATTCTTATTGGTTTACATTTGGACCTACCACTTACATTATTTTTTTACTTGCTAATAACTACTCATCACATTAACAATTTGTAAAAAAGTTTGTAACTCTAACATTTTCTCCATTTTAAAGACCAAATCTAAAACAAAATATAAAAGTCCAAAAAAATTAGTACCACAACAAAATTACCAATAGTAAAACTAAAAAAAATTAAGCCTAGTCAACTAATTTTACCCAAAACAAACAATCTGACCCTTTAAAAAATTTTGAACAACCAATAGCTAAGCAGCAGCAGAATCAGAAGTTGAAATCACTGCATATAACTAGCATCAAAGTAGCCCCCTAACTCTAAGTTCTGGCTCTGTCCCTGGTTGATGTTAGTAGATTTTTTCATAATTTGTTTTTTCAAATATATATATATATATATATAAAATTTTTTATATGTATATTAGTGCAACATCACTTTTATATTAGACTACTATTTTATTATTTTTGTTATATATTAATTACTTCAAATCATGCCAATAATTACGAAAAATTGTGTCAATAAACTTAATAAATATTCACTTGGGATTGGATCAAAAAGCTCCATGGGAAAGCAAAAAAAGCCCCATAAAGAGTTAGAGAGATGTAGAATTAGATAATTGGGGTGGGGATATTATAGAAGTGGATTCCAAGTGATAAATAAGTTGGTAGTTTCGAAAGTTGAAGCACCACCGACACATATGGTAGCTGTGAAAGCAGCGAGACAGTAAAGGGAGCCACAAATATTCTGGTCCCAAGGCCAACTGCCCTACTGCAAGAGTTTTAATTTCATGCGACTTTTATTCATCTGGACAAAATCAACGCAATGTAAATGTACAGTTTTTTTGGACCTTCTTTTTATTCCCTGTTTGGCGTCAAGTTGAGCACTTAATGTCCCAATAATACGCCTTGTTTTTTAGCTTCAAAGTACACGTGAAGACACAAACTAGGCTCTACAAGACTATAAGAGTAAATAAGAAAAACCAGAACCTTATAAAATAGGAGCTCTGGCTAGTGGGAAAGTGATAAGTGGCAAGAGACAAGGTGAACAGTGCACACGTATAAGGTGCACCACTCAAAAGAAAACTCTTTTCTTCAAAAGAATCGAAGGTTGAATTAATATATCTAAAAGAGAATGTTAAGACAAAAACAAATGGTAGTATATTCGCACATTATAATTGATGTAACATTACTTTTATATAATTTTACCAATTAAAATATATTATCTCATTATATAAATATATGTTTATCACTAATATAAATTTTATTATATAGTAATCACAATATTTTAATAATTGTAAAAGAGGTTGTGAAACTTTTTGTGCCATTAAACCTATTATATCTTAAATGGTGAGTTTATACTAATAAATAATGGATATATTAATTGCTAGCATAAATTTTTAAGTGATACTAGAGACACCATGTATTTTATTATGTAATGTTTACAATTAAATTGATATGTTATCAATCATAAATAGTAATTCAAATATTATTTTATTATGTTGCTAAAGTTCACCAATTATATATATTGCCACATCAATTTGTAAATATTTTGTTATAAAATTTTAATTCTAACTTATATATGGACTTATCATTTACGTGCATTATGTATATATAGTATCGATCTCAAGCTTGTATAATATTTAGAAAAAAAAAAAAATTTGATAGATGCATCATGTAACAAATAAATGATGACATTACAAATAGCCATGTAAATGGGTAAAGAATTTCAATAAAGGTTATGATAATCATAGCTTTTGGTCAAAATATTTTTCGCTATGATGATTACTTCTTCTTTGAAGTCATTTTTTTGCTGGCATTTTAGTGAGAGGATTGGCACTCTGGCCTTGTTCCCTCATAGTCTTTTGCAACATTAACGAGGACTTCTTCTTTTAAGTTTCCAAACAAATTTGTCGCAATGGCTAATGCAATTCGCTTTGGTTTCGTTAAAAAGCAAGGAATAAAGTTTTGAGTGTGCATTGTGCAAGCATTTCCCAACTTTAATGAATATACGTTCCTGCAATAGGAAGAAATGTATATCAAAGTCAACTAGTCAAGATTCTACCCATTTATATATAGTTGCTTTGGATCATAAAAAAAAAAAAATTCTATCATTTCTAAGGTACGTCGTTTTCGTTCACCTATGGTTAAATTGTTTTATACACCAATACCCAGAATCATGCTAGACATAGAGACCCCATATCTTTAATTTGCATTGGCATGCTACTCACAGCTATGTATCTAGCCAAGCTGTATCCAAATACTACAGTAATTGCACCGTCACAAGCTGGATACTTCGGTTCCATGTCATAAGAATATTAACATTACAATCAAACGCGGTTTCCTAATAATTTAATTTGGTTTCCACAAATATAGCAGTGAGCCCCAACTATGACTTTAAAGCAAATATTGTATCTTGTTTAATTAAGAGGCGAGGTCTTGGTGCGATATAAGTGTTTCCGTATAAGTGATGTGATTTGAATTTGAGTATGACAAAATTAAACTCTCCGAAATTGTGAACAAGATTGTTTATCAATCATCTACTTAAAACCCTCCTAGTTGTGAGAGTCATTTGCACTGGATATGTCATTTAAAAAAAATATTATATTCTGATTAAATAAGGTGATTATAGAGAAGATTAGTTGGTCAATTCAGCTATTAGGAAGCTAATTTTGAAATGGTGTTAGCCAGCAAGTTGGCTAAATTACTAGGGAAAGTGATGGGGCCTAATGAGGACATTGGGATAGATAATGGACCCACGTAACGGTTCTTTACGAGACAACATTCTTAATTGAATTTTGGTAGTTACAATTACATCCCACGTTGTATATATTGATCAGACAGAATTTCTAGTTGGCCCATGCTTGCATGGGTGGCCACTTCATTGATTTGCATAGATTTAAGGTAGTCATGTTTCTTGGGCTCTAGGACAAAAGCCCAGACTTCATAATCACACTTGACACTACCTAGGCCTACCTTGGCAAACAATTTTTTTTTATGGCTGACCAGTAAAGAAATGGTTTTCTAGTTCTTCCATAACTGAAAATATAATAATCTTATTGAAGTTGAAAGTAAGCTTAATTAATAAAATCATTCAAGTCTATAAACTTGTTAACACGTTTTGGGTTTGACATTTGCATATAAAATAATTAGGACTTTTCTGTAGAGCTCTTTGAAGTTTTATTTTAAAAACCAGCGTGAAAACATTGCTCCTTAAAAAAAGAAAGAAAAAAAAAAAAAAAGCAACGCACTGTTTTCCCAAAATCTTAAGGGGCTCATCAATCTAGAAAGGGGTCTAATTTTTTTTTTTTTTTTTTTTTGGATGGTAGAAAGGGGTCTAATTGTTTTATAGTCTAGTCGATCAACACATTCATTCAATTCAAAGCACCTGAGATTAAAAAACACACACACACAGAGCTTGTCAATGTAAAACTCTCCTATATATAAATACTAAATCATGATAATATTTATGACAATGTCGGTCATGGTATGCTAGTCCCAGACTCCCAGCACATCGATATATTCATATGAACATCATGGTTTGGTACTAATCCCAACAATGTGTTACTTTGCACACGCGCACATAAAATTTTATTGCAACAAAAGGATAAGTTACGTACGGTCCATCCTATTCTATTATACAATACTAAAAAGTTTATTATTTTTTTTTATGGTATTATACTATACTAAGAAAAAGAGTTCATTCTACGGTATCTCTCCAAAAAAAAAAAAAAAAAAAAACCATAAAAAAAAGTTAAGAGTTTTACTATTTAGCCGCACTATCTGATTTCTCTCATTAAAAAAATAAATAATTAAAAAAAAAAAACCAGTGGATTTAGAGAATTGGAAGTTAAAGAATGGCTTACTCCCAAGGACAAGTAATAAAATAATAGATTTGACTTATCTTCAATACTTTTTAAATTGGATATGTTTTTTTTGTTTTAAATATATAATGGCAAGTGGTAGTAGATTTTAATCTCCACATTTTATTTAGTTAGTGAAAGATGTGGCAGTTTCTCATTAAAACAAAAAGGAGATTCCAATTAAAAAAGTTCTGGAGGTAACCCAAACCTTAAAATAATATAAAATGATACCATAATAATGTTAGACTATAATACATACCTTAAATAAATAATAATAGTCACTCATTTTCATGGAAGAGCCTAACAAATTTGACCATCTTATAATAATTTTTAGTTTTTGCATCTAACAAATCCAATTTTTCAATAGCCTATTAAATTATTTATGTCAAGAGCCTTATAGTTTAAATGAATGACTTTTTTTATATAAATGTTTTCAACGGATACCCCATTATCAAATCATTAAAAAAATCATTAAATTATTATTTTTTAAATTAAAAAAAAGGCTACATAATTAACTTTAGCATTGGGCAATTGGTGTGATTACAAATATTGCATAATTCTCGCTTGGATAATATAAAATTAGCATTTTCTAGATTGACCATTCTCCCACAAAACCACAAAGCTTTTCATTTTATAATTTTTGAAAATTCTTTTAAAATTTCGCTATGTCTAAGAAAACTACTTAGCAAGGCAATTTCTTGTGCTTTACCTTCTTCAGATTTTTTCTTATGCTTTTACCACTGCAAGATGCCAAGATGGGTCAACGTACACTCCAAAAACGGTGACGTATTCAAACAAACTCATTGATCAATATCTGTGCAAAATGTGATAAAATATGTACTACCCACCAAGTGTTTTTGATCAAATGCTTGAAAGGAATATCATGTCAAGAATGCACTTAATTGTTAAATCACATGTACTCGAGTTGTTCCGATGTGGATGGCGCTATGCAGGTTAATTTTGAATAACATGCTTTGATGAGATAAATTTTGTTCCCTTACGATTTAGTCATTAGAATATATGTGATCGACCTTAATTAGTCTATTTAGAGTTCATGTCTCCCAAAAGTTTTGAGACAGAGACTTTGTTGTTTTTCCCTTACAATTCGGGCATTAATGGACTCATAGAACCTAGGTATCTATGGGAAGCTATGCAAGTTTTGGATAAGTGTGGTATGAGATAATGTCACTTATTTAACCATTTTCGGCCTTGTGCTTGTCTTAAAGATTTGAGGTTTGGTTAGCCCGTTCATGGTAAGATGGTGAAGAGTGACCTTGAATATCAAGATCAAGGCAAGCATTTATAGCAGAAGAAGCAAAATTCAACACGTATAGCAGAGGTTCAAGAAGCAATATCTGAAGCACTTGTAGCTTAGTAGCTGTGTTTGTATTATAGACAATATACGACCTGTAGTTTAGTATTATTTTCTTTCATTAGTGTTCACACGTGAGTAGGATGGTTAGTCACACGTGAGAGTGGTTGTTAGTTTGTTAGCTCAGCACTCTGTTTTTCGTTCCTAGCTGAACTTGATGCTGTATATAAAGGCACAAGCTAAATTAATTCAATCATAATTCAGTTTTTCCCAATTCTTTCATTTCTTATATTGAACGCGATGTCTATTTTAGTAGTGCAATTGTTGATATGTACGGGAAATGTGGTAAAACTCTGAATACAAGGGAAGTTGTTGATTGTTTGCTTAATTGAATGTGGTCTCCTGCCCCTGGAAATAAATCATGGCTGCTTACTTGCAAAGTGGTTATGAAAATTGTAAACGTTAAGCCGAGTGAGTATGTATAGTTTTTCTATTTCGGTGAACTCCAGTGCAGGTTTTTCTGCATCAAGACTTGGAGCTAATATTACTTTGCCAAGAAGTCAGGTTTCGAGGACAATATCATTGTTGGGAATGCTTTGGTCATTATGTATTCCAAGAGTGGCAAAATCAATGAAGCAAATAAAGAGTTCCCAGATGTGATATTTCGAGATACTATTACCTGGAATGCAATGATATGTGCATAATTTTATGCAAATTATGGTAGAGGGAAGCAAATTGTAGAATCTGTCAAGCAGAAGAACCCTCATGATGTGAGGACATATATTCTATCATCAAATATGTATTGCCAAGGCAGAGAAGTGGGATGGAGTCATAAAGATTCGAAAATTGATGAGAGAGAAACACCAAGAAAGAACTTGGGGTGAGCTGTATTTAGATTAGCAATATTAACCATTACAAAAACATAAAATCTAGTCAAATATATGAGAAAGTAGGGGAATTGGTGGCTAGAATTAAAATCATTGGGGCATTCGTCAGATATTGCGGCAGTACTGCATGATGTAGAAGATGAGCTGAAGGAAGATAATCTTTAGTTACGTCAGTGAGAAGCTGGCCATAGCATATGGTCTCATGAACACACCTTTGGAAGCACCCATCTGTGTAATTAAGTACCTTAGAGTGGATTATAAAAAAAAACAGAGTACCTTAGAATGTGCAGTGATTGCCATAGAGCTCGAAATTACTTTTGAAGGTCACAAACAGGTTGATACTTGTTATAGATGCCAATCATTTTCAAAATGAGTGAGTTCTTGTGCAGATTGCTGGTGACACTCTGATGACTTTTTAGTCCTATGTATGATTATTATGGAACCTTGTGGTCATTCTCTCTTCGCCCCCTCCTCTGCTGAAGAATATTGCACACAGCCTATGGAGATGCATGCTTCTGGGACCTCATGTAGGTAATTAACCTAGTTGTTTAAGTGGTGTGTGATATTTTGATCCTATTTCCACTTTGTTGATGGTTAGAAAGTCATTTTGAATTAGTTTTCACCTTTTGGGTTGAGGAAATCGAGCATTGCCTCTTGAGTCATCCTGATTAGTCTGCTACAGCCTTTAGGCAAGGTCAGGTGGGAACATTTAACTCTGAAATACAGGATTAGCTACAGAAAAATGGAGAGTGAGCTGAAGCTTTCACCTTTTCTGAAGTTATGAATCTGGGATTGTGCCCAGCTACTTTTCCTTTTTAAGCCGGATGAAGTAATTTCACTAACCCCTGCATCTTTGATATTTAGCATCATGTAGAAGATTTAATTTCTATCAAAGCACCACCAATGTTTGTGTACTTGCTTAAAGCAGTATCTCAACAGAGTTATAAAGAAAAAGTTTTGCCTTGACGTTGAATTGTGTTTTCCAAATAACATGTTTGCCAGATAGTCTCTGTGTTATCTGGTAGGACCATAAGTTTGCTACAGTTGCTGGCTCGACCTGTAACTCCATGGTTTGAAGAGAAAAGTTCGGAGTTGTTAGTACTTAATAGGTTTTTTTTTTTTTTTTTTTTTTTTGGTGGTCGATTTTAGTAAACTTCACCATAGGGAAACCATTTCAGTTAATAAGAACTACGGGAGATCGAAATTATTTCTAAATTGATATATTTCTCATCAGGCAGGAGTTAAATAAATAAATAATATTATGGGGTGAAGTAATTACTGAAGGTGCTTTAGGGTGTCATGTCAAGGATTGGTCCCATTTTGAGTAAATCAAAATTATCACTTCTTGTTAGATAAGTTTTTTTAGTTGATATTAAGTTGAGGAGTGTTTTGGTGTCCTGACAAGAACCCTTTGCCCAAGCAATGTATTGTGATTTTGAGTTCGGGAATCAACCTCTTCAAGATTGGAGGTCCTACACAAATTTTTGTGGACAGAATATGAACTTTTATTAAGTTGAAAAGAGTGGCTGTAATGTTTGGTTTAGCACATGAGAACCTTTTAAGATCTAAATTATAATAGAAATCCATACTGGAATTACACACGAAAAAGAAAAGAAAAGAATTACAAAACATTGATTGATGGAAGTGAAAAAATGAGCGAGTTTGATATATTATATTATTGTTTTCAAGGGTAAAACGTAGATACAACTCTATAAGTATAATAGTGCTGTACCTAAATTTTGCCATTCAACTTAGACATTTCTCCATTAATTTTACAAATCCATTGAAATCTATCCTTCCATCTCCGTTTTCATTGAATGCCCTGATCATTTTCTCACAGTTATGTAGCTCTTCGCCTTCCTTTAAGCCTAAATTACGGAGAACTCTCTGCAATTCCCTTGCATCAATGAACCCATCTCTGTTCTCATCAAACACATCAAAAGCTTCCTTCACCTCCTCCAAGCTCGGCTCCTTCTCGTCAAACAGCTCTGAAAGCTCCTTGGAACTGAACCTCACTTGAAGTTCATCTTCTGGGCTGCAACAAATTCCCAATCTTTTCATGATCGTTTCAACATCTCCTCTGCTCAAGCTTTCATCATCCTTCTTTTCACTTGAGCAATCAGCACAAGTCGGTTGCAGCTGGCTCAACTCAGAACCTGGATTCTTGTCTTCAGGCCAAACGTTTGAGTTTTCAAAGTTGAGTTGGGATTGGAAAGAACACCAAAATCTTGACCAAAACTTTCGTGTGATGACCCCAAAAATTGTCAACAAAGGGTTTCCAAACCAAAAACACATCAGGCAAGAGGAGCCGTTGTTAACTGATGGTCTGTTCTCCATTGTGATTCTGTTATGGTTCAAAAGAATATTCATAGATATTTATCAAGTCTCTACCTAGTGTCAAGAATGAAACGTTATTCGGCAAAGAATTGAAGGAAAAGATGAAAGAATTATTTGCAACTTAATTTGCAGGCAAATGGTGTTGAGGAATGGTGTAGGATATTGCTATATATAATATACGAACCTTTTGGATTCAGTCTTGTATTTGAAGATATCACAATAGTCAGATATGAAATTAAAGAGGGGAAGGTGCTTGTGTGGTTCTGCTAGTCTTTTTAGGTGAGGTTGGAATGAGAATGAAAAATTGTTTAAGAAATGGTCATTTGGAGGCATGTCATGGTGGGAACTTTCTTCTCTACTCCCACTTATTAGGGAATTTTTGTTGTTGGAAGCATTTGAAATTTTAAAAAAAAAAAAAAAAAATGTGGATCAGGCTGGCCTGCTTTTCTTTGTCTTTATTTATTACTTTATAGGATTTGCAAGGAATCTGCCTGTTTTCCCAAGCTTTGGTTGACTGCACTGATCATGAAGGGAGAAGGAAATTGTAGTGAAGTTCCCTGGAAGTGGCCTCATTGAGTTTGTGGGCGGCTTATTGTCTTTGTTTTCCATGTAGTGGTTTTTATTTTAATGACATACATTAATTTTCCACGAAATAGTTGTCCGGTTTCTCTAAAATAGATAGTGACTTTCGTTGACAAGGCTTGAGAATGTATCTGCATTATCTCTGTTATAGTGTATGTATCCACCCTGAGGTCATTATAGACCAATGGAGAGTGACTTGATTATGAAATTGTCACGGTAATTTCCTCAGTGAATGCTTGGAAAAGTAGTAATGATACTTGTAGCCTGGAATTTGGAATTACTAGAACAATTTCTTTTTCGTTCCATGCACGGCACGTGTGAGAAGGGAAACAAGGGAAATTCTGACTTCATAGTCATGCCCACATGGTAAGCATCTGTGATTCATACCATGTCCTGGGTCTGGGTCTAGGTCAGGCCTGGACCTTAGCTGAATTTGCTAACCTTTCTCCACGTTTTACAATCTCTCAAGTTATTGAAGTACACATTCAACGTACGTATCAGTAAGTTCTTGGACCACACCAACAAAAATGTAACAACATTTTCATGACAAAATAAAATAAAATAGAAATTTTATCGGAACCTATTACAATTCAAAATAATAGTATCGTGAAAATGTTGTGAAATTCTACTATTGTACCGTTTGGGTATCAATTATTGCATCCACGTTTGGATGCAAAACGCGATTCAGGCCTTTTTTTATTTATTTTTTTAACCAGCGCCTATTATATTGTTCATAGGACATGAACATTGCAAATAAGCGTATCTACAGTAACCCTTTGGTGAGCAGTAATTTTTTTTTTTTCAGTTTTCAGCAAAATAAGTGGTATCCAAACTCACCCTATATTTTTAGACTTTCTTGCTTTCTAATAGTATGACAGTGAAATGAAAAATATTAGATTAGAATTCTTCTTGTGGTGTCTCTTCAGCTCTTTAAAAGTCCCAGTTTTTCCACATCTATGCTCTAAATTTTAAAACTATAAAATGACTAAATTATTATATCATGGTTGGAATAAGTTAAAACTTGCCTATCACACATGATCGAATCAACTACAACAACTCAAGATTAAATAATTTTTTACTAAATTATGTTTGGTCTACTCTAATTAACTTTTGATTGGTTTTCTTTAAAGGTTACTTTTGTAAGCGCTGAGAATTTTTGACATGCTTTGGTTGATTAATTTTTTTGATAGGATTATTAAATCTTAGATGTTTCATTCCGTCTCTGTTCAACTTCATGGATAAGGATAACCAAATCACCCCAAATGTTCACAGTTCACTAATCATACAGGTTTAATGCAACCTTTGTTGGGTACTTGGGTTCCTCATAAGTCTAGTTAAGTAACTTTTATTTCACTATTACTATTATTCAATAGGGATAATTACAGTAAACCCACCTGAGGTTAGGCCCGATAACACTATGCCTACCCGTGGTTCAAAACTTATCACTTTGCCCACCTGAGGTGCCTTCCGTTAGGGCTCTGTAACCCACCTCTCCGTTTGCCGTTAGAAAAACACATTTTTAAAGAAAAACAAACATAACAAAGATCAAATGCTTCAGAACTTTTTATTCCTTAAGAACTTCTTTAGAACAAAACACAGGAATAGCACAGATCAAATGCTATTCCTGATTAAAAGTGATATCATTGAGCATTTGTTTTTTTCTTTTTGTTTTTTTTATAGATCTCTCCAACTTTTATTCAAACCAAACCAAACCCAAAAAAAAAAAAAAAAATCCAAATCCCAGAAAATTCAAACCAAACCAAACCCAGAAAATTCCAAACGTCGCGATCTAATCTCGCCGGCGCTATCTCGCCTAACGTCGCGATCTCGCGACGGCGCGATTTGCCGGCGCGATCTCGCGAAGGCGAGATCGCGACGTCGATCGCGATCGCGCCATCGCGAGATCGCGATCGACGCTTCGCGAGATTGCGCCGTCGATCGCGATCTCAATCCGGCGCGATCTCGCCTTCGATCGCGCCGTCGATCGCGATCTCGATCCGGCGCGATCTCGCCTTCGATCGCGATCTCGATCCGGCGCAATGTCGCGAAGGCGAGATCGCGCCGTCGATCGCCATCTCGATCCGGCGCGATCTCACGAAGGCGAGATCGCGCCGTCGCGAGATCGCGACGTCGATCGCGATCTCGCCTTCGCGAGATCGCGCGGCAAGGCGAGATCGCGACGTCAATCGCGATCTCGCCTTCGCGACATCGCGCCGGCGAGGCGAGATCGCGACGTTTGGAATTTTCTGGGTTTGGTTTGGTTTGAATTTTCTGGGATTTGGATTTTTTTTTTTTTTTTTGGGTTTGGTTTGGTTTGAATAAAAGTTGGAGAGATCTATAAAAAAAACAAAAATAAAAAAACAAATGCTCAATGATATCACTTTTAATCAGGAATAGCATTTGATCTGTGCTATTCCTGTGTTTTGTTCTCAAAGAAGTTCTTAAGGAATAAAAAGTTCTGAAGCATTTGATCTTTGTTATGTTTGTTTTTCTTTAAAAATGTGTTTTTCTAACGGCAAACGGAGAGGTGGGTAACAGAGTCCTAACGGAAGGCACCTCAGGTGGGCAAAGTGATAAGTTTTGAACCACGGGTAGGCATAGTGTTATCGGGCCTAACCTCAGGTGGGTTTACTGTAATTATCCCTATTCAATAATATTGTTCAATAATTGAGAGAAACATAAGTACATAACCCTTATTTTCATAAATAAAAAAAAGTACATAACCCTTATCTAATATAAGATAAGTGATGTTAATTTGGGTGAATAAATTTATTAATATTATTATTTACTATTTATTGTAGGGTCATGCTAACGGTTGCCCTTAGGGCAATAGTTAACAATCCATTTTAGAAAAATTTTGACATCACTTTTATGAGAAATTGAAAAAACTGTCAAAACATTAATTGTTTTTTTTCTTTTCCTATAAAAACTTTTTTTAAATGAATTATTAACCATTACCTTAAGAGCATTCGTTAGTATTTTTTTTTATATATAATTAAAAAAAAATTTGCAATGCTATTCCCCACAAATTAATGACAAGTAATATTATAATAGAATGGAAGTTCTATATTTTTTTTGGAACTTTTGACAAACTCTGTTTTCTCCAAACTTGCATCTTAGGGGTCGTTTGGTATGGCATTTCAAGCAACACTTTTCAGTTTTTAAACAATATTATACGTATTTTTACACACTTTTTCACTCACACATATTTCTAAAAAATATAAATAACGTTACTAGAATAACGTTACCAAACGAGAAGTCTCAAAATTGTAAAGAGTACAAATTGTTGCCTACTAGTTGAAACTAGCAAGAATTCACCAATTGCAACTTCTGTTAGGCAAAAACAATTCAACATTAAACAAATACTAATTAAATTAGATTTAATGTTTTCTGAGAAAATTCAAATAGAATTGCATTTACTCTTTCTACAAATTCTTTGATTTGACCTTTTATATGTTTCTATGCCTCTCTATTGGTTGTTGGTAATCAGTTTTAATCTTCTACTATGGTTTCAATTTGTACGCAACTTTAGTTTGTCAAGATTTTATTCACATATAATTATAAAAAAGTTGTAAAAAAATTAATTACTTTTTTCTTTTTTTTATAAAAAAGTTTTTAAAAATATTACTAAACTAATGCTCTCTTTAAGCATCTATTAACTTTTCTTTACTCAATTAGTAAAAAGAAAGTAATACTTGGTTTTTGTTACTAAGAGAAAAATTCATTATTTTCACACTTCAATAATGTTATAGTAAAAAATCTAATTAACGAGTATTTTTAGGACATTTGTAAATATATTAATTAAAAAAAATTGATACAACTTCAATACAAAATATTTAAAAAAATTATAATAATAAAAAATTAATTAAATTTTTATCCTCCTATAAAAAAATTTTAAAATATTTTATAAAATAATTGAAATTAAACATCCAATAACATATTCCAATGATAAAATACATGATTCATTTGACTTCTTTATAGTTGGAAGCAATTAATGCTTGTGGGTGGATGAGTTGGACCGCTCCTTCCGCAAGTTCACGTGCTCATTTGTGAATGGCATGTGCTTTGTGACCTTGTTGTCTGTAGCCAATCGGTTTGTTAGGCACTTTACAAGATCGTTTGTATTGGACAATGGATTTGGGCCTTTCGTTTTGGAATTTGGTTTGCAATAAAAGGACTTATTACGGAAGATCCATGAACTTAACGGCTTGATCTCACTTGTCCACGAATTTGGGCCTTTAAGGCCCGGATATGAAGTCTGCAGAAAAAGAGTCTTAAACATTTCCTTTTTTTTTTTTTTTTTAATTTCTATTAACCCATTATATATATTTATAAAACTATTTATGTGTATTGTGGGGCCCAAATAACTTATGGACCAGGCCCATTTACCCGTGGGGAGTCCAAAGGCCCAAGCCGAGGAGGGCTATGGCCCAAACTCGATAATATAAAACACAAGATAGCCTTGGGATACAGCCGAGGACAGTTCAGTCCTCGGCAGACCCAAAGTCCCACCGGAAAGAGGGGCAAAAACGGTATAGGACTAAGCTTGAAAGAAAATCTAAAATATCTAGGGAAAGCTGCCCTTACTGCCATTCAATACTCTGCACCTGACAGAGCCGTATTCTTCGGCTTTTACAACCACCCCCAACGACTTTGGGTATGGGCTGATGGGACAAGTATCAGTCTTGGAAAAGTTGACCCTATACGTGGACGAAGGACAGTGAACGCAGGCTAGTATAAAAGAAAAAATAAGTAATCTAGAGAGGGGGCTGGGAAAAATGGCCAAAAACCAGAGCCTCCCAGCCCACCTCCAGGAGAAAGACTCCAGGGGTGAAGAAAACTTAACCATGCATGAACACCACGAAAAACCTACTGTCTGGTGACCAAGGCCTAGCCTTTCAAACCCACGCTCTACAAATAATATTGTTTGGGCATTTTTACGTGCGAACCCAATACAGTTATGGTTCGTTACAAAATCGTGTCCTTACAATTGGCGCCGTCTGTGGGAAAGGCTTGTGTGTTGGCATAAGCGGTAGGTCGAGAGAGTTCCTTTGTCATTTCTAACAACTGGTTATAGAGTTTTAGTATAAAGTTCCGCTAGGGGCTATGCTTCTTGACTAGGGGCTACGCTTGGTAGCGTTAATCGCATGGATAATTCTAGGGGCTCGGCCGAGGAGCTAACTCCCCTAAAGCCAAGGTCCCACGCAATGAGAAAACTGGGTTTTGGACAGAACCAAGGCATTGCATGGTCCTCGGACTCAAGCCTATGGGGAAACCAACTACTTGGATGAGAAAATTGGGTTTTGGATAGAACCAAGGCATTGCATGGTCCTCAGACTCAAGCCTATGGGGAAACCAACTACTTGGATGAGAAAACTGGGTTTTGGACAGAACCAAGGCATTGCATGGTCCTCGGACTCAAGCCTATGGGGAAACCAACTACTTGGATGAGAAAACTGGGTTTTGGACAGAACCAAGGCATTGCATGATCCTCGGACTCAAGCCTATGGGGAAACCAACTACTTAGATGAGAAAAAGATTGAGTTTTGTAAGTTTGGCTACTTAATAACAATTCTAAGTTACTCAATCCTCGGCTCAAATACTGTAAAAGGTCAATGCCAATAGGAGTGTTAAGAAGATGGTGAAACGCGCCATTATTCAGTAGCCTAGGGGGGCTGTTCATTTTGCGGGTGATACGTCCTCGGATGGTTACTTCCTACACCGCATTGAGCATTGAGCTATCATCTCAGCTAGTTTTGGGGTAAGTATCGTTTTTCACAGGTCAGCATTGTTGTGCCAAACAACTCTAGTAAAGTTATGGTGATATTTTTTTCTTAGCAAGCATTTTGGCCCTAGGTGTCATTGATTCAAATGCTACATTATTGTGCCGAATAGCACTTGCAAATTCGTAATAGCGCCCTTCTCTTTGATAAAGGATTAGGGCCCTAAGTATTGTACTCTAAGGTCGGCGGTATTGTGCCAGGCCGACTCGGTAAGCTCATCATAATGTCCTTCCTTTTCCCGCCTAATGGGAGTTTTAGCCCTAAGTATCATTTGTTCGATTCAGTATTATTAAGCCGGATTGCTTTTAGAAACACAAAGCAAAATCTCTTTATTAACTGGGACTTTGGTCCTAGACGTCGGTCACGGTTTAAAAATAAAAAGAATTCACAAGATTGTATGTCTATGCACTGCGTTATCATTTCGAAAAAATAGAGATAGAACATGCGAAGTAAAGTGATAACAATTTTTATTACTATAAAGGTGTATTACAACGTACAAAGGAGGGCTTAAACAAGCCTATACAAAAGGTAGATTGCCAAAACAATAAAAAAAAAGCAATACATTAAGTAAACAGTCAGGTCTCTTTTTTCCTTCCAAACTCTGCCTCAGTAGCGCCCATATTGAGAGAAGGACCTTCTTCAGAAGAAGATGGAGGAGATGAATGAAGAAGATGGAGGAGATGAATGAAAAGAAGGAGGAGAAGAAGAGGGAGGAGATGAAAAGAAAAAAAAAGGAGCAAAAGAGGGAGAAGGAAAAGCACCAAGATGGATCTGGTGGTGGAAAGAAGAAGAAAGAGAGGCAAAAGGAGGCACCAGTGAACGAAGAGAGGAAGAAGCAGGGGCACTTGGTCCCTGCCTCAGTCTTGACTCCTAACACACTGGTGCCATGTTAGGTATGCTCATGAGAGAGCGGTTGGTACTGATGATGGGTGTCCTCGACTCAGTCACACCGAAAATTTGACGTGACGAGTCCCTGCTTCGGATTTTGGCTGAAAGGAAGGAGAGATAGATTTTGAGTCTTCGCCATCCCTGCCCTGACCGAGCCATTACGAGTTTTATTGGAACGAGGTGTTTACCGGGGGGGGGGGGGTATGGTTCCTTCATTACTCGTTGTTATGGTGAACGTATTATGATTTAGTGTATAACTAGTGGGTAAAGTAAACGCTAAGGGAGGCTAAGGATTTCAGATTTCAGAAAGATAAAAAGGGTCTCTGTACGAGAGCGATAGCCTCCTACTTGTCTTCTTATAGGAAAGGCAAAACGGAAGGTATTAAATTCGTCCAGGTTTCCAAAAGAATCTGTAAACAAAGATATATCCGTTCCACTTCCCCACCTCATCAAATAAACCGTCGAATTTAAATAAGTCTCGTAAATAGAAGTCATTAAAAGCGCGTTTTGGATAACCAAACGGCGAGAACGCGTCAGGAGTAAAATCAAAAGAATGTCTCGTGGACCGGTACATTTCCTGGGCAGATGGAGAACCGCCAACATTAGTGAAAGGCCGAATTAAGTGAGCCATAATAAAAGCTCGGTAGTACCAAAACCCCCCTTTCCAACCAAGAGGTTGAACAACAAGGTTTTAAGGGGCTATTGTGGGGCCTAAATAACTTATGGGCCAGGCCCATTTACCTGTGGGGAGTCCAAAGGCCCAAGCCGAGGAGGGCTATGGCCCAAACTCGATAATATAAAACACAAGATAACCTTGGGATACAGCCGAGGACAGTTCAGTCCTCGGCAGACCCAAAGTCCCACCGGAAAGAGGGGCAAAAACGGTATAGGACTAAGCTTGAAAGAAAATCTAAAATATCTAGGGAAAGCTGCCCTTACTGCCATTCAATACTCTGCACCTGACAGAGCCGTATTTTTCGGCTTTTACAACCACCCCCAACGACTTTGGGTATGGGCTGATGGGACAAGTATCAGTCTTGGAAAAGTTGATCCTATACGTGGACGAAGGACAGTGAACGCAGGCTAGTATAAAAGGAAAAATAAGTAATCTAAAGAGGGGGCTGGGAAAAATGGCCAAAAACCAGAGCCTCCCAGCCCACCTCCAAGAGAAAGACTCCAGGGGTGAAGAAAACTTAACCATGTATGAACACCACGAAAAACCCACCGTCTGGTGACCAAGGCCTAGCCTTTCAAACCCACGCTCTACAAATAATATTGTTTGGGCCTTTTTACGTGCGAACCCAATACAGTTACGGTTCGTTACAAAATCGTGTCCTTACATGTATTATTTAAACAAATTACATAATTCATTTAAAAAAATTATGCGATTAAAACTACATATTAATGATCTTTTTAATTACCACAATATAATAGTTTGGAGAAAGATAGTTGTAAACTAGTTAGGATGCTTTGCAAATTGCAACCATGTAGGGCTCTCTCTTTCACTATATCTTAAAACTGTTACAATAGATGCCCTTTATGCAGAGCAGCAGAGTTTCTAAGTTTTGAAATTACTCATAGCCTTATGGTCTATTTGGATTGAAGAAGAGGGAGGGAGAGTAAAATTAGTCTATTTTCAGGCAACTCTACTCTACTCTACTCTCCCTCCTTCCTCCCTCCATCCAAGCCGCAAAAATAAAATCATTGAAATTTCTTCTTCTCAGTAAAAATTATTAGTCAAAATTTTACCTTATTTTGAAGGTTCACATTAAAAAAAAAAGAAAAAGAAAAAAAAGGAGAGGCCCCTTTTTATTTCCAAATGGAATATTCTATAAGTGATAGGTGGATACAACACGGTACTAGACTTAATCTAGTAGCAACACGCCAACACGGCATGTTATACAATTTTTCTGCTTTGCTGCCATCTCTTCTACACTCATCCAAACCAAACTGCTACAAGAACCCACTTAAAGCACTAGCTTAACTTCAAGGTCCATATAAATTAGCCTCTAAGAAATGTATCTGTCAGATATTCTTTTCATTGACATTTTGTAAATGATTCTTAATTTCGGTATTAAAAAAAGAAAAAAAAAATTCCTGAGCCTTTTCAATTTTGCATTAAAAGAAATTAAACTACTGCCACCAACTCTTGGATCTGAATTAAATTCTTGATATTTCAACAAAACAAGAGCCACAATGGATAAGAGAGCAATGAAGAAACCACTTGAATCTAAAGCATATGCAAAGATTGAAACATATTGAGTTATTGACAGAGGAAGAAGAGGAAGCTAATACATTAAAAGCAAATTACCAGACTACATTAAATCTCCAAAATAGCTTCACCAATTCAAATCATGGGAATACATTGAAATTTAAGAGGGAACAACACTTAGATTAAAGAGATATGAAACCTTCTCTGACAATCAAGGCAAACATGAGGACAAGGAGGCCAACTGTGACACACTGAGTGGGAGAGATGAGAGTCTGTGAATAAGAAGACAAGGTGATGGCTGCACCTACTACTCCAATCACCAAAGCTCTCAAGTTCTGGTTCATTATTTGGCTCTTCACTTATTATTTCCCCTTTCCCTTGTGGTTGAATAGAAAAATAAGAAGAGACTTGTTACTCCTTTTGTTGATTGAAGATTGATGAAAGATTGGAACTTTGCTATATGTCCCTTCAGACAAAGCTTAAGCCAATCACAAGTCAACGGTCAACTCTTATGTTTTGTTGTGCCACTTGCCACTTGCCTTCATGTATATTCCAAAAAAAAATTATATGAAAATAAAAGCCTATAATAATGATTATAAAACTTACAATAGAGAAAACTGAAAGTTTGATTGAAAGCCTGAACTACTGTTGGCTGACTGAAACCATGAATACAAATGACTGAAAGTTTGAATAATTTTTGAAACTATTTTACAATAGAAATGGCAAAGTATCTAAAGGCTAGAGGGTTCTCTTATAGGGTTCTCTTATTTTGAACTCTAGATGGCTAAGAAAATCGAATGCCTTTGAACAAAGACTAAATTTTCAATTTATAGACTTGAGAAGCTTTGGATTTCCTGAAGATACCTCTATAATTGGGAGAGACATTTATTTTTACTGTAAGAGCTGAGTTTGCAAGGTACGAGTGGAATCTGCTTTTATTGTTAAAGTTGATGACAAGTCTGCAAGGTATGATGACAGTATCCATGAATAGTATTTTGTTGGTGTACTATTAGCTAGATTCGTCAATTTACTTCAACCTTCGTCCTATGAGATTTTGCACAATGCTCTTTGATAAGTTCAATTACCAAAAATAAGCTTATATAGGGCAAGCATGTGTCATCTTGACAAAAATATTTGGCCTTCAAAAATGTTTTACATAAAATTAAGAAAATGTATTAAGTATACTCGAAATACAGCTGAATGATAGGCCAAACCATCAGAGCTTTCCACAATCATATGCTCCAATTCCCTCACAGGCCCTTGCATCAAACAGGTTTGGTGTATCTTCTCCCACTTTTAATAATGTTCCTCATTACAAGATTAGTAGGCAAGCCGTAACTGATCAGCAGGAATTGGAAGGAAATTGGATATCGCAGCCAATTTGTTTGAAACATCATCACCATGCTCCACATTTAAGCCACTCATCCTACACCAGCATTCTGGATGCCTGGCACCATTCCTTGCAATAAGAACAAGCTGTTCCTTTAAGAATAAGTCTTTGGTTGCAATATCCACTAAAATCATATCTCAAAGAGAGCCTGAAGTTCCTGATAAGGCTTGATAATATAATGATAGCCAAGAGTCGGAATGCTTTTAGTCAATCTAACAACATTCACTATATACGTCCGAAGCCACTTCGGCATTTGTTTGTTGTCGGTATAAGTTATTATGGTCACATCCAGATCAAATCTTCATCGTTTGCTGGCCATAGCAAGGATTAAAAAAATCCATATATAGGCCTCAGCCAAAATGCCTGAGGGCTGAGGCTTAAAGGAAACAAGGTTCCATTACAAAACCATTCTGCAAAGGACAGAGTCACATGGTGATTGATCAGAGAGCATAATCAAGGGCTCCAAAGAATGTTTACGGCGAGGACACAAAGGTGAATAAGGCTGAACAGTTTAGGCCTAGAGTGGACTTTCAAACACGCGCAAAATTGACAAACTCCATTTAGATTCTCCATTTGTTCTCTTAGAAGAATTTCTTGGCCTCAACGTATCAATTAAAGGCAGACCTTTCAAAGTCAAGGTAGACTAGACATCCAACGTTGACAGCTCTTCATCACCTTCGACAAAGATTATACAAACATATCCTTTATGACAAATTTAAAGTACTTGAATTCAAATTTAACATAGTTATGGTCACGTCTGGGTAAATGTACAGATAATAGAATCTAATTTGGGGAGAAAGAGACCGAGAGATCACACAGTGACACCAACTCCGTCCACTATACCCTCCTCCTATATGCTCAGAGTGGCTTTCAAGAATTTGAATTTCATTATATTTTTATAGGTGCTCTTTATGGCATGTGAATCTTGTTAATGACTAATTAGCATTAAGAACAAAGTATTTTGAGATGATCCTATTACGAACCTTACACTTATATGATCATTATTCATTAACATGGATTTCCAGTTTTTTTTTTTTTTTTTTTGGATCAGAGATTTCTAGTTTATTAAGTTGTCAGAATTGCAAAATGGTCCAAATCATAAAAGAAAATAATTCAACATTTTAACCGCTAATAGGGAGAAAACATATTATCCATTAGTTGTGCACCTATAGTGATTGTGCATAAAAGTTGAACTTAGAATTATACATATCTAGAGATCCTGCAAAGCAGCTCTAATTAAAAACTTGATCAATTGATTGATGAGGGAGTTAAAAAAAATTGTACCTCACTGTTTGCTAATTTTTCTTCTCTCTCTCTCTCTCTCTCTACCCTTTTTGTTCGAGTCTCACAAATGGGGGGCGGGATGCCATTAAGCCAGAAGGCCATTGATTTGTTCCTTACTTCCTTGTTTACGCTTGCATAGTTGCATGCACGTGAAACATAATTAAGGAGTCACTTTAGCTCAATATTTTGCAAAATAAACCTCGTGGGAGGAACTCCACCAAGTCAAATAATTTTATATCGTCTATCACCTGGAGGGCATTATATAATGGATTATTCATGGAACCTTGAATGTTCTATCTGGTGATGGATGACATGTGAAGGCAAAAATACTTCAAAATCCGTACATATATAAGTGTTGTTTTATATATATATATATATATATATATATATAGAATTAACTTTTATTCCTTACCCATAATCAACCAATATAAGATCAAATTCTTTCTTAACAAAAAAGAAGAAAAAGAAGAAGATCAAATTAGACTTTTGCTAATGCAATGAAGCACAAATTAGATAGAGAAAAATAGTAGTAACAAAACTATTGTCAAAGGCTATCACACAAGGGAAATTGATCTCCAA
This sequence comes from Quercus alba, assembly GCA_036321655.1. NCBI lineage: Eukaryota > Viridiplantae > Streptophyta > Magnoliopsida > Fagales > Fagaceae > Quercus > Quercus alba. The sequence continues at coordinate 74,776,307 of CM070299.1, read as the reverse complement.
AAGCATCTGTATAATATATGCTATATGCAAGGGGAGGAATAAAAAATATGCGTACTAATTTTTTAGCAACCCCTATAAGTATATAATAATAATTGTTTTTTTTTTTTTGACTTAATAATAATTGTTTTAATGTTGTATCTAGTTAGTTAGTTAGTTAGTTATAATTTGAAACATGTTAATCATATTTAACACATGTTGGAATTATTAATGCACATTGAGAATAATAAAACCATTAGAATAATGTTATGTGGGCCAATAAAATAGTTTTATGGTTTTATAAATGCCTAGTTTTTTTCTCTTCTAGTATTTCTTTATAGATGGTAACTATCTCGAATTAAGTCAATTTCCCTAAATTACCATACATTTCCCTAAAATTCCTGCCCATCCCAATTAGAAATCACTAGGTTTCTAACACAATTAATCTAGTTCATGAGTCAAACTCAAAACTCATTTGAGAAAGTTAGGCTAGCTTATATATGCCAACTTCGATTACTGAACAAAGTAGGGCAACACTGGTTAAAAAAGTCTTCAACTCTTAAAGAATTGAACTTTGTACATGACACAAACCGAGTCCATAACCTATCATATCATTGAAGAAAAAGTTTGTTATTCTGGACTTCTATGCTTGAATAGTTGGATATAACAATAAGGAAGAGCAGCATCACCAATACTGTTTTATTGCACAAAGTCTGAATTCTGAAGACAACTGATTATAAAGAACCCAAATTTTCAGCATTACCCTATTTACAAATTCAGCATCACCGATGTAACATAAACAATTCTATTCATCTCACAAACTTAACTTACAAAGGTTTCTCAAAAAAAAAAAAAAAAAAAAACTTAGGGCTTTTTGGTAGGCAAGCTCAAGCTCAAGCTCACATTTTCATATTTTAAACAACATTATACACATTTCCACACAATTTGGAGTGTTTGGTAGAGTAGTTTAAGAATTATTGTTTGGAGTTTTTTAAAATACTTGTAGGTAAAAAAGTGTGCAGAAATATGTGTAATGTTGTTTAAAATGTGAAAATGTGAGTTAGAACTCACTCACCAAACAAACCCTTTTCATCCAAACGTATTTCAAAAAACTACAAACAACATTATTTAAACACCTCTATCAAACAACTCCTTAAAAACCAAAACAAAAAACAAAAAAGAAAGTGAGAAGCTCTTTATTCATTAATTCGTTGATAACCTCGCTTAGGCATGTGGAGGAGGGCTGAGATTGTAACCGGCTTTCGGGTTAGTGTTTGGCCCCGGATCTGAATAATCCATCACTTCTGCAATCTCCCTTGATTTTCCTATAGTTTCCTGGACAACAAATAAACATTTACTCAATGTTCACTAAAGAAAAATAAAATAATTATTGAGTGAAACAACTATACAACTATTACTCTATGAAAAAGAGGAGGGGAAAAAGTAACTAACCTCTCCTTCAACAGTGGAACCATCTTCATGCTTAACCGTCTCCATCACTTTTCTACCGAATCCTTAAAATTGACAATGAAAAGTTAAGGAAAAAGGAACCAAGAGACAAGACAAAAAATCAAACAGAAAATACTCCTAGGAAAAATGAAAAGCACAAGAAACTAATGCTATAGAAACATTGTAGTAGTACCATGAGAGAAGAACAGAACCAGGAGTGATGAAACAAGAAGAATCCTGAGAAAACAGGACCGACCCATTATTTCTTGCACGATTCTGGGAAATGGGTAGCTCCCAGATTTCTGAATCCAAGCTTTGATATATTGGATTTGGGTGTTGGTGTTGGTATTGGTTCGGTAACCAGAGAAAAGGCAGCTTTTTTGGAGATTCCTAGGGAACTGGTACGGCTTCAGATCCAATGAGAAGCTTTAATTGCGATAATTAGTGCTTATTTAACAACACTGACAATTTGGCTGTACAGATAAGTATAAAGCTTAAGAAGTCAGAGAACCCATAATTAACGAGCATAAACTCAGAACAGCTATACATAGACCCTTTATGTACTCAGCCTTTCGAATACGGTAACTGCTTTTGTCTGTTTCGAAAACTATAAAGGTTTTTTCGAATATAGAATCTACTTAGGAAGACGTAATTGTCAATGAGAGAGAATCTTACTATAATCTAATTTTATTCGATTTTATGAGTTTTTTATTAAGAATTAACTAACTTGTAATCATATGCATTAATACTTAAAGATATATAATAAAATGTATAATATAGTTCCTATATGTATAATTTAAATACTATTAATAATTATTTTTATATTTTATTAACTCTTTAAAAAATTTTGTAAAGATATTATTAGGTATAAAATGTAAATTGTCAAATTTTTTTTTGAAGCACTTTTTTTTTTTTTTTACGATTTATTTATTTTAAACTTTTTGGTTTTTGTACTTAATAACTTACTTGGATGAATATTTATGGTGTAGTCCCACATTTGATTCTAAAATTAAAAAATAAAACTCTTTAAGAATATATAATTTAGGACACCACCGCACACTCTTGGTGCGTTGGTCACTCCACAAGTATAAGTTTTTGTTGGGTGTAGGGTGTGAGGTGTGGGAGGCAAGAGCCGGGGTTCAAGTCTCCATAAGGGAGTTTCACACACATATACACTTAAATTATACTAGAGTAGAAATTCTATCTTATATAAAAAAAATAATAATAATAATTTAGGACATATGGTGCAAAGTTGGAACTCTAATTTGGAATTCTAATTTGAGTTTCTCTCAATTTCACCTATTATTATATATATAAATATATAGACTTGAGACTATTTAAGAGGTAGGAAGGTGAGTGATTTGTGTTAATTTGGATTCACCTAACACATAATCCAAAAGATTCTTGAGTCTTGACTTTTAAAGTTTTAACTTTTAAGTCTATAGGTCCATGGAATATAAGAAGTTGAGTACAAGAAGTTGTTGAATTTTACAAACTTTGGGGATTTTTTTAACCAGTTATAGGTAAATATAATTGACTCTTGGTATTAAATTTATAATTTTGACATTTTTCAAGGGTAAAATATATTTTTTTTCTAAACTATCACTTTAATTTCATTTAACCCTCTAAACTATTGAAATGCACAATTGACCTCTAAAATTATAACTATGTTTACCCTTTACCATTGTTTTTGTGTTAAGTCTACATAATTTAGCATTAAAATATCAATTTATCCATTTCTCCAAAGTAGACATCTAAGGGATAAATTAATCTTCCAATACTAAATTATGTTAAAATTAACAGTAAAACATATGACAAGGGGATAATATAAGGTGTTTTTAGATTGGGGGATCAATCAACATGCATTTTGATAATTTAGAGGGATAAGAGTAATCAAGGTGATGATTTAGGGTTGAAAACTATAATTTGCCTTTAAAAGAAATGAGATGCCATTTAATACAAAAATCTTAAGTATTCCTCGATATATAAGCGAATTTGAAATTATGTTTAATTTGCGACATCCACTCATTACTTTTTTTTATTTCCTTCAAGCATTCGTTTGTTTTTGTTAATTTAATTTGTTTGTTATGTAAAAGTTTATTTTTATCTTTTAAAAAATTACCAAAGGTCTTGTAGTTGAATTGACACATCTCCATGTACAAAGTGCTTGGAGGTCTAGGGGGGAAAGGGTTCAAATTACGGGGTTAGCAGCATATTGTAATTATCTCTCAAAAAAAAATCTTTAAAAAAATTGAAGCTTTAATGAACCTAAAAAAAAAACCGATAGAAGTAATCTCATGCAAATGAAAATGAGAGTAAAATGTTGTTTTACAAACCATTTGAAGTTGTAACTTGTAAGCTTATTCTAGCTTTAAAAAGAAGAAGAAGTAAAGTTGTAAGCTTATTCAATTACTATCTCTTTTCACTATTTAAATTATACAAAGGAGAATATTGCCCTTTCATGGTTCGTACGAGTTAAATAGATGGCATACCCACCCTCCCCTGGAAGCACTCCCTACAGTTGCTCTTAAAAGTCAACTACCTCTAGCAATTGGACTAATAGAATAAAAAATAAAATTTTTATATTAGAATAAAATTAATTAATTATTATTCAGACTTCGGATGCATCGTGTAGATTCGAGAGCTTAGCTCAAAATAAGTTAGGCAGAAATCAATTAGTTTTTTTGTTTATTTTCTCTCTTATAATAAGGAGTGGGAAAGGACAATTCGAATCCAAAATTTTCATTTGAAGAGAACTGGATAATATCATAGAACAATTAGCTTAAAAAAATAGTCAATAGTAAATTAATTAGCTAAAACAATTGAAATACATGGAACCACCAGTATTTTTTTTTCCTATTTCTCAAGGACTAAATTATAAGTCTCCAAAACAAAAGAGTTGATGAAAATGCTACATGAAGAGCAACAAAGTTTTTTGATTCGTGTCTAAGAATATTTATAAAAGCGATACTGAAAGAGCTTAATTATTTTTGTTGAAAATTGGGGAAAGGTGATGGCGCAAATTCTTATTGATGAGTGCCTTAAGGGTAGAAGTCAAGAAATAATAAATATTTAATTATGAAATAAAATACACAATTTTCGTATAAAACCTATCAGTATTTCATTGGTTAATAGGGTGTGCTTCTCTCAATAATTATTTGTACATATTTTGACTTTATTTTTAAAAATTAACAAAACAGCCTATCATATTATTATTACTATTATTACATGATTATAATTAAAATTAATTCAGCTCCACAACATAGTGAGTGCACGTGGATCATGGGCAATATTCCAGTTTGATTACACTTCACGCACATGAAAGTGTAAACTGTAAAGTATGCCATTATGTGCTCTCGAAAGGAAACACCACATGTCACCAATAAAACAAACAGAAGTGTGAGAAATTTTAATTTACAGTTGCCAAGGATCTTAATTCTTTTTGCCTTTCAATTTTTTTAATTTGGCTTGGGATAATAAACTCATTATAAAAAGGGTGGGATAAAGAAATGTTCATGTTGAGATAAGATTTTGCAATACGATTTTTTTTTTTTCTTTTGAGAAACTTGCAATACGAATTTAAAATAAAAAAATTGTAATTGGTTAGCTATAATTGGGAAAGATTTTGAATCCTAATCATATTCATTAAAAATATCAAAAAATAATTTTTTTTTATTTTTAAATTTAATAGTTGAGTGTGAGTAGATTTAACAATGGAATATCTCCATTAAAAATACTATGAGAAAGTAGTTGAGCTACAATCTCTTGGCAAACAAACCTTTTGTCGGTAATAAGTTAGGCCTTCTCCATCAATGTTTGGCCTTCTCCAACTAGCAAAAGGTAGACAAGACAAGTTGATATGTCTTTCTTTCTATGCAAAGTGCAAGGTACCTTTCCTTACCCACTTTGTTTTGTTAATGGTTTTCAAATAAAGGATTATCGGTTTTATTGATATTTAATGTTTATAGACGTGAGGTAAGAGGCAGTAATGGATCAGAGAGTCATAAAGCACTAAAAACAGAATCAATCTTTTATGGAATGACACGCAAAGGAGGAAGAGTTCAATAGGAAGCTTCATAGCAATGTTATGGATAAGATTTATATATATATATATATATATAGATAGATAGTAAGTTATTGAGGTGATAAGTTGTGAAATCTTTTTTTTTTAATGAGGTTATGATATCATTTTTATTGTACACTAATCACAACATGTCACATCATGAAATAAATTGTATTTTGTCATTAGATTTATTTAAAGGAAAATGATTGCAAAGACATCAAATTTATTATGGGTCAATTACAATATATCACCTTAACAAGTTGTAAAATATATTGTGTAAAATAAGTTGTGTTGTCACATTAGATTTATTGAGAAGATGAATGGTTTACTTTGTAGTTAAAAAGTATAAACACATGATTTTTAGCTTTACTCTGCAAAGAAACTCGATATAATGTTAAAGCTCCCAACCAAATTGAGTTTTATCACCACTAAAGAGTGCCAGTTCTCTTGTTTTAATGGATGAATAACATTCAAACAAAAAAATTTTGGAGTAAAATCCTATAATAATAGGCAACAGTTTAGAAGATTGCAATAGATTATGCCAATTTTTTTTTATTAAATTACTAGGGAGATACATAACACATACAAAGAAGAATAGAATTTTTTTTTTTAAAAAAAAAAAAAAAAAAAAAAAAGAAGAAGCAAAGATTAGAATTATTTAAGATTGATAAAATCATTATTTGGATGGTCAGACTATATTTTACGTAGATGATCATTCGCATGTGTTGGGGGGGAAATTTTAATGTTCTCAAATAGAATATGGGGTAGCCAAGTTGAAACTCAATGATGGGCCCTTGAAATAGAGCCCAAAGGCTATCAGTGTGGTGTAAGTCCGCCCAAGTAAGAGATAGAGGCTGCACCCTAACAAGAAGACAACAATAAAGCCCAATAAACACGTTAGTGTTGTTAGTTTGTTATATTATTAGTCTTTTACGGTGTCATAGTTCAAATCAATCCTCTAGCGGTACGGTATTATCTCTAGTGGTAGGGGTGAAATTATACTTAGAGTCCAGCAGTCAATGATTAAATAAATTTAGGAAAGTATTCACTCTTGGGGGTCCTTGTGTGTCTTGGTCAGGGGAATTTATAATACTTTCAGCTATCATTACATCAATGTGAGGGAAAAATTCAATTGTTACAAATTCATTATATCCTTCATCATAATAATAATAAACAATAATTAAAAGCTCCATAGTTACAAATAAAATAGGAAAATAGGATGGAATGAAGGGAGAGAAAGATCCCCAGCTCAGTGCAGCAAGTATTAAACTAAGATTTTGGTGAGTGTATAATTATAAGGCATGAATGAGGTGAATTTAGGCTATTTTGAGTGAATGAGATGGGATTAACACTAAAATTGAAGCTTTTTGTGAGTAATGGGTTGTTTGTGTCTAGTTAGAGGACATTTTTGAGCTGTGGTTGTGTAAAGGGGTGGAAAGAATATCTGGGATCAGATGAGTGTAGGCTGAAGATGATGAGTGGTGAGCTTAAGGAAAGCTAAACCACGAGCAAAGTAGTAAACAAACCAAGGGTTTCAAAGAGAATGGTTGTCCTGGTGAATGTTGGTGTTATGGTGACTATAGGCTGAGAAAGGTTGTGAGTGAGCTCAAGAGATCTTAGGGAAGCTTAAAGAAAGCAAATAGGGATTGAAATTCTGTAGAGTGTAGTCAATGACAGAAATTTGAAATTTTTAGAAAGGCTCCTCTTCTGGTTAGTTGTTTTGTGTTTTTATAATGGAGCTTAGGGAAGCATTTATTGACAAGAATCCAAAAACGTATGACTACTCAAAGGTGCTGAATCAAGGTCAGGCTTTTTTGATTAGAAATAGGAAAATCCATTTTGAAGGGTTGTCTTGCTTCTTTGGGTAATGATGAGATTTTAGAGCTTTTTGCATTAAATGCCAAGATTTTCGGGGCTAAGCTTAATTATTGTGTATCAAGAGCGAATCCTAATGCTGCAACTGAGATTTGGACTCCCAAGAAGTAAGATTTCAACACCCAAGCCAGGTGTCAAGCTCTAGTCTACTTCAGGGGGTTCCGCTAGAAAGCCCTTTATGCCCTCCAAACCACATGTTCCCAATTTTTCCCCTTTAGGATTCATGGGCTTGTCACATGAATCACGTCTTGAATGTTTTTAACATTTATAGCATCAATTTGTTGAGATTTGGTTTTAGCTCCCCTTCCGCTGGAGGTGCAGTCTTGAGGAAGATGATGGAGTCCTTTCATCTTTTTGACTTCAACTGATATGACAACCCTTGGGTACTGTTCACGTTAGGCAGGGGGTGGCAGAAAACTGATGGAACAGCCCTTAGTCCATTCTCAAAGGCTTGGTTCCCTTGTATGAGTACCTAGTTGCTCTTTTTGGTTAGGAATGAACAAGGGCTAGTTGCTCACTTTCAAGCCTCCTGCTGGGGGACCTTCTTGGGCTGGAACTCTTCTCCATTTTAGCACTTTTAGTTGGGCCACATGGCCCTTTCTTTGCTTGGGCTTGTTCCTTACTTCATGAGATTCTTGAGCCTACAATATGGGTATTAAAGACATGCTTTGCCATGATTTTTTTACTCCTCATGGGCTTTAGTTGTTAGTAGAAATAAAATGAGTCCATGAATTTTTATGAAATATTTATGATAGATTTTGGGTATTAATTTTCATAGGCTTTAAATAACAACTTGTATAGTTTCTTTATAGATAATCATAATGGACATGTAAGATGAATAATTACCATGAGTTTTGGTAATAAATATTATGAATGTTGTGATGTAAGATAAATAGTGACCATTAGTTCTTATATAAATTCCATGGGTTTATATTATGGTTGAAATAAATAAATGTCATAGGTTCGAAATAAATAATCATAATTTTCCATGGGCTTTTATATTAGTAACACAAATTCATAATTCTCCATGGGCTTGATATATGTTTGCCATGGGTTTTGGAAAAATGAGTAGAGTTATGTAACATAAATACTTACCATGGGTTTATAATAAGGTATGAAATAAATAAATATTATGGGTTTAAAATAAATCATAACTTTCCATGGGTTTTTATATTAGTAACACAAATTCATAATTCTCCATGTGTTTGATGTATGTTTACCATGGGTTTTAGAAAAATGAATAGTGTCACGTAACATAAATGGTTACCATGGATTTTATAAGATAGATTTCATAGGCTTGTAATATTGTAGTAATAGGTTTAAGAACTTAAAACATTGTTGATCATTGGACTTTTAAGTGAAATAATTATAATATAGTATTTTGTCTAGTATTAATAACCTTGGGCTTTTGATAGAATAGTGTCAAGTAGTTAACTTGGGCTTTTAAATATTGCCAACGAGAACTGGGTTTTGATATTGCCAATGAGAATTGGGTTTTTTTATGATGTTTTATATCATAACACAATTTTAGATAATGAGATATGAAACATTTGTGATTAACATAATAATAGAGCAAAAAATATTTGGAAAAACCCAATAACTTATTAGTAGTGTTTGAAAATAAATAGGTGGTACTCAAATAAAATTAGGTGTAAAAAAAAAAAAAAAAAAAGTACCCTAACAGCATGAAAATAAGTGTAGGAACATATCAGTTGTAGGGATTTCAAGACCATCTAGTATAGTGATCCAAAATTGAAAATCTTATTAGCCGGTCAAAACACTGGCATATTACTATATCTACGCTAGTTTTCTTCATCTGCCTCAAAAACCTTCCTCAGCTTCTCTTCATCTGACTCAAAAACCTTTCTCGCTTGTTTCAGCTCCTCATTCATAGACAGCAACTCTGTACAGCGGTTAAGTTTTGGCAAATCCTGCAGGATCAAGTATAACATTGGCATTTGTTTACCATGCACTAACCAATATAACGAACATAGAGCATGAAAATTTTGCAGCAGTGTATATCCTGCATTTACAAAGCAAGAAAAGACAAAAAAAAAATGTTCAGACAACAAAGTCAGAGGATATCATTGATAATTTCATTTAAAGCCAATTTAATTTCTAGCTAAATAAATGAGAGATAAATGGGGTGGAGGAAGAAGTTTACTAAAACTTTTTCCCTTAAATAGTACTAAAATGGAACAAGGAAAGGAAAAGTGTTGCGTTGTCATGTATGAATGTCATTGGCCAAGGCACACAATGTGAAAAGTATGTTGTACACTTGTACTATGATAGTAAAGTGAGCTTGCAAAATAGCATGCCTTGACAACAATGGTAGCCATAAAGAACTTTGAGGTCAGTGATATTATTTTTTAACTAGCTTCTAAAACAGAAAAATGAAGTTTATCGGTGAAGATGGTAAATAATCGAGGAACCTTGCGTATCAGATACAGGAAATCTTCAACTGATAGCTTTCCCCTCTTTGATCTAATATCTTGGACTTTATGCACCTGCAGAAAAGTTAATGTTGGCATAAGCCTACCATGACATTTTACTTTGAGAGTAAATTGTCGGTACCAAAAGAAGTACTTACAAAATCTGTGATATACTCCACAGCAATGTCCCCCACAAGTGCAACACTTTACTGCAGTACCTCGATATGGTCCTGTTTATTCTGCATAAATTAATTAACATGATCACAAACAAAATATAATCACACTTGTGTGTGTATATACATACACACACACACACAAAGTATTGAAAGAAATAAATTAATAATAATAATAATAACAAAGAGAAAGAGAGACAGAGAAGTAACTCATGGCTAGCAAACTATACAATTCCTAAGCCCAAATGCTTTAATGAAGAAGACCTAAGCTACAAATTTATGCAGGCCCCGTCAACCATGTCCAAATCACACAAGATTCCAATCTATAAAAACAAAAAGATTGATGAGAGAGGGAGTATTTGAAATTGGAGTGAAAGACATAATATTAAACTCCAAAAAATGGGTCATAAAATTGGATGGAAATGCATAAAATGCAGAGAAATAAAATACATATATAAATCGATACAAAAAGTCTCCAAATTCATTCAAAGGCCAAAATTAATGAACCCTTTTAGCTTATGAAAGCAGACACTACTGTTGGTTGGTTCATTTCATGTGCATCAAGTTAAACAAGTTTCTTTCTCAAGTACTAAAAATCAAATTACAAAGCTGCAATTCAGTCAGTTCATATACCCCAATAAATATAATCAATATTATCATAAATAATAATAATAAAACTCCTAATCACCATCATGTCCCAAAGAGATTGAGATTGAGGTTATCAATCTATCTACATAAGTTCAAGGACCCAAATTGATGTTACATTCCCCCAAAACAGAACCAAAATCTACAAAATTCAACTACCCAATACCCCAATACAAACATCAACAACAGTGAAAGATGTCAAAACAAAGAGAAATTAAAAAAAAAAAATTGAAACAATTTATATGGAAAAATAAATAGGAAGACAAATTGTACAAATGGGAAGAGAACCAGGGAACTGAGAAAAGGATGAGAGTAGAGACAGAACTGTATAAATAAAGCTTGAAAATTTGGGGGTTATACTTGAATCAACAAGAAATGCAATTGTGGATTTTTACTTTTTTAAGTTGGGTCTAAGCCTGTTTACCCAATGAAGATAGCACGGCTTTCTGGTCTCTGCAAGTGGCATTTGGATCAAATGGAGCTTGAGTCTCTTGGGGCCATACTTCTTTAAAAGGATTAACAGCACTTACATCTTCCTCTGCTTTCCACTGCCCTTTCCCTAAAACCACACCTCTTTTCCCTTCAATTTTTCTCTCTTATCTCAAATTTGAAACATCTCTCAGAAACACAGTGTTAATGTCCAGTGTTAAGCTGACCATATAGTTCAGTGTTCAATTAATGTTTTTGCTTGACCTTGCCTCAAGGCAGGGCCGGCTCTATGGTGGAGCAAGAAATGCGACCGCCTAAGGCCCCAAGTAAAAAAAAGGCCCCCAAATTTTAACCAATAAGATTATTTATAATCAATAAATAAAATAATTTTTTTTATTAGATGAAAAACAAATAAAAAAATAAAGAAAAATGCAACATCGTCCACAATATTTTTCACAACACTTTTACAACTAATGCTAAGTAGCAGGTTGTTACTGCCTATTGTTGATGGCAAAAAAATAATTATAATGATATTTTCAAATAAAAAACAAAAAGCGGTTTAAAATCTAGGATTTGTTGTAAAAAATATTGTGAATGTTGCACTTCTAAAAAAAAAAGAATAATAATAAGAGTTTAATTAGCAAACTTTTACTAGTTTTCATCTAAATCTACCACTAACACCACTTTTTTACTTACCACTATCAATCTACCACATCAACAAGTATGAAAAATTTTGTCAAATTTTTTTTTTGTCTTAAAAATTCCAAAAAAAAAAAAAAAAAAAAAAAATTATGTAGTTCATGTTAATTAGTAGTAATTTTGCATCTAAATTAAGATGGTCAATTTTCGCTTTAGGCCCCCAAATGCATCAAGCCGCCCCTGCCTCAAGGCTGTATCATCAAAATCAGGGTAACATAAACGGCCAATGCTGGATTTCCACAACCTGAAAGGTGAAAGCCCATTGAAAATAAATTTCTAAACATTAATAAAAATGAAAGAGGAACACAAACTTATACACCACTTGAATAACTAATTTAAATTACTTACATAAGGTCCCAGAGGCATGGGCCCCCATAGGCCGTGCTCAATATTCTTTGGCATGTAGGGGGAGGACATGGAACTAATATCCTCTAGGTTCCATAACATGCAATTAGCTTCTCCAGTCATCCATATGACAAAAAGGTCATCAAAGTTTCACCAAAAATCTGCACAAGAACAGCTCCCATCGTGAAAATGATGAAAACGGTTTGCATCCCTAACAATTATCAACCTGTTTGTGACCTTTGAAATTAGTTTCACAGCTCTATGGCAATCATCACACATCCTAAGGTTCTTAATTACACGGATGGGGGCTCCTGTAGGTGTTTTCATGAGACCATATGCTATAGCCAACTTCTCACTGTGATAACTAAGATAATCTTCTTTCTGCTCATCCTCTACATCATGCAATACTGCAGCAATATCTGGCACATACCCTAATGGTTTAATCTTGGCCAGCAATTCCCCAACCTTCTCATAGATCTGACTAGATTCTGGGTGTTTGTTGTCATCTGAAACAAAGACATGGGTAATATTCCTTATCTCTAACCAGCTGACCCCAGGTTCTTTCTTGACATTTCTTTCTCTCATCAATTTTCGGATCTTCACGACTCCATCCCATCTCCTTGCCTTGGCATACATATTTGATATCAGTATATATGTTCCCTCATCATGAGGATCCATATGTAAGACAGTTTCTGCTATCCGTTTTCCTATACCATAATTCCGATGGACATGACAAGCATTTAGCAAAGTACGCCATGCAATGACATCCCACTTTACTGGTGTAGATCTCATAAAATTCTCAGCTTCATCAAGTAGTCCAGCCCTGCTCAGAAGCCCAACAAAACATGTATAGTGCTCTAATCCAGGTTCAATGCCCATTTGTTCCATTAGTTGATTCAAATAATAGAATCCTTCTTGCACTAGACACGAATGTGCACAAGCAGATAGTACCCCAACAAAAGTTACGTAGTTAGGACACACACCTGCTACCAACATGTCTTGAAACACAGTTAGAGCTTCTTTACCAAGCCCATGATGGGAATACCCACAGATCATAGCATTCCAGGTAATGGTCTCTCGAAATATCATATCTGAGAAAATCTTATTTGCTTCTTTAATGTTGCCGGTCTTGGAATACATAATTACCAAAGCATTCCCAACAATAACATGCTCCTTGAAACCTGATTTCTCAGCCCGGGCATGTAATAGATCTCCAAGTCCTAATGCAGACAAACCTGCACTGGATTTTAGCAAAACAGCAAAAGTATATTCATTTGGCATAATGCCTTCAATTTCCATTTTTGGAAATAGATTTAATGCTTCCTCAAAGTAACCATTTTGGAGGTATGCAGCCATGATTGACGTCCAGGAGACCACATTTCTATTTCGCAAACAATCAAAAACTTTCCTTGCATACAGAATTTTACCACATTTCCCATACATATCAACCATTGTGCTACTAACAAAGACATCACATTCAAGGTCACTCTTCAACATTTGACCATGAACTTGAAAACCTAACTTCAAATCTTTAAGACGAGCACAAAGGCCAAAAATGGCAACATAAGTGACATTATCCCATACCACACACTCAACCATCATCCTATCCAAAACTTCTAAAGCTTCCCTCAAATACTCCAGTTCTATAAGTTTATTGATGACTGAATTGTAAGAAAAAACATCATATCCAGGCACTGTATTCAAAACCCGCATAGCTCCATCCACATCTGAACACCTCGAATACATGCAAATCAGTGCATTCTTGACATATTGATGAAGCACCAACCCAGACTTCAGCACATACCCATGACATTGCTTGCCCTCTTCAACTCTCCCACTATCAGAACAAGAAGAAATAACAATAGCAAATACATATTCATTCAGACACAAACCGTCCAACGAAACCATTTTCCTATATAGTCTAAGAACTTCCAAAGCTAACCCATTATGTAAATAACCTGACATCAACGCAGTCCACGAAACTACATTCCTTTCAGGCATTTCATCAAACAGTTGACGGGCAACAGATATTTCATCACATTTAACATAGAAATAGATCAATGAGTTTGTTTGGAACACCGGGTGGCCATTTTTGGAGGGTTGATTGCTTGTGATCAACAAGGCATGGAGTATCTTTCCTAGTCTTAAGTTTTTAGTCTCAGCTGATATTTTCAAGAGCTTAATGGGGTCTACAAGAGAGGAAGGTTTGAGATTCGGTTTGAATAGAAATGGCGCGTATTTGAGAGGCCCCGTTGGCAGTTTTGGAGTGGGCATTGATTTGGGTCTGATTTTGCAAGGCAACATATGCACTAATTCACATAGTATCTGAAACAAATGGGGGCTTATACCTCTATCTTTGTTTTACTATTAGTCTAAAATTATAACTTAAAAAGAGTGTTAAAGAAAAGAGATATTTCTCACCAAAGGAAACTGCAAGTATTGAGACAGAACTCCTCTAACAACAACCTCGGAGGAGAGAGGACGAAGATTTGTGGAGAGAGAGAGAGAGAAGGTGGCGTTGAGGAGAGCTCTGAGAAAGAGATTTAGGGTTTTTTTTTCTTTTTAAGCAACGGTCGGATAGTTTTTTTTTTTTTTTTTTTTTACCAATGGGTTTGGCCATCCTATGCTAAGTTATTATGGAGGTAATGTGCAAAACAGCATTGCAAAAGAATTGTATATAGTTAGTTAGGCAACGTTTGAAACAATAAAGGAAACTAGCATCTCGAGTTTTAGAAACTCGAGATCTATATATCGAGTCTTTAAGACTCGAGTTTCATGCAAAAAAAATTTCACCTATAGTAGCGTTTTCAAGTCTTTCAGTGACGTTTTAAATCCCTATAGCGGCGTTTTCCTGGAAATTTTTTTTTCTTAAGTACAGATTTATGGAGTCCTATAGTGCCGTTTTTAAGCCCTATAGTGACGTTTTATAGACCTATAGCGGCGTTTTTATTCAATTTATGCAAATCGAGTCTTTAAAACTCGATTTTCAGCTTAATTTTTTACCACTTTAGACTAATCCACTTACAAATCGAGACTTAAAAACTCGATTTATATCTTGGAACTCGAGTTTTAGACACTCGAGATGCTAGTTTTCAAAATTGTTTTGAAATATGACAATTAACTAAATTTTTTAATATTTATTGTTATTTACAAAAAAAATTCAGTTATTATGTGCCAAAAACAAGTTTTCATCACCAAAAAAAAAAACACAAAAAACAAAGGAAAATGTTAACAAGCAATGTGCAGTACATGTTAACATTTTCTTTTTTTTATCTCACTTTTAAAAGAAAAGAAAAAAATTGTCAAAAAAATTACCAAAAGAGATAAAAAAAATTGTCAAAAGTTGCTCAAAAAACTGAAAAGCTGCTAGTAATTATGTTGTTAACGGGCACCTTACGGTGCTAGTTAACACAACCCAAAAACTAAAAACAAAAACGAGTTTCAAGTAAAACTTATTTTAATCATGGGGTGGGAGTCGCTATCAATCATTAAGGCTTTTTTTTTTTTTTGTGTGATTAGTCTATATTTTGATTTTATTATCAAACTTGAGTTAAAAAAAAAAAAAAAAAGATGTTTTTTTAATGATGATAAAAAATTCTTAATTCATGGATTTGGTAGTTCTATTATGTGTGGAGTGGGTGTTAGGAACCTCACAACATTTGTCGCAAACAGTCATTTATTTTGATCATTGAAAGATAAAATCAAGTTATTAACAATAGCTTTTGAAGCTTAAAGAATTTATCCAAACTTGAGTTTTATGTATTTTTTTAAACTCAATTTTAACTTGATTTTGAATCTCATGGTACTTGCACAAAACTCAAGTTTGGCATTGTGTTTCTCTTGAAACTTGAGTTTG
Source organism: Quercus alba (assembly GCA_036321655.1). Taxonomy (NCBI): domain Eukaryota; kingdom Viridiplantae; phylum Streptophyta; class Magnoliopsida; order Fagales; family Fagaceae; genus Quercus; species Quercus alba. The sequence continues at coordinate 74,760,365 of CM070299.1, read as the reverse complement.
GCAAAATCGAATTTCAAAAATCACAATAGATTATATAACTAATTCCAAAAATGTGAATATTTGGCAACAAAAAAAGAGTCGTCCTAATAACAAGTAAGTATAAACCAATAGTGACGAAATACCTTTCATTTTTAAACTCTGAGAGAGAGAGAGAGAGAGAGAGAGAGCTACTACTCTCCTCCCTCACCCTACACCTATCACCAGAAGTAAGCCTCAAACTCATTCTCAAAAAAAGACCTTGGGGAGGGGGGTTGTGTGGAAACCTTTGTAGTTCTTGGAATCCTGTAGTTGTTGCTTGTGGCGCTTTTTTTTTTTTTTTTTTTTTTTTTTTTTTTTTTTTTCACATGATAAAATTTTGGTTTTTGATAAATTTGTTTGTTTTGGATTTGTGGGTTTTGGAAAAGGTTTTCAAATTTTTGGGTAAAAAAGTTTCAAATTTGTGATTTAGAACAGCATTATCATCTTGCTCCGGACATTGTTTATATCTGTGTTTTGGTATTTTCTGTTTTATAAGCTCATGGAATGGAATTGCTTCATTCTTTAGCTATGATAATAGGCAACAGCTTGGAAGGTTGCAATAGATTATGCCAATTTTATTTTTATTTTTTTTTTCAATTACTAGGGAGATGCATAACACATACAAAAGAAGAATAGAATTTTTTTTTTTTTGAAGGCAAAGATTAGAATGAATTAAGATTGATAAAATCGTTATTTGGATGGTCCGACTATATTTTACCTCAATGATCATTCACATGAAAATTGGTGTAGGAACATATAAGTTGTAGGGATTTCAAAACCATCTAGCATTGTGATCCAAAATTGAAAATCCTATTAGCCGATCAAAACACTGGCATATTACTCTATCTACGCTAGTTTTCTTCATCTGCCTCAAAAACCTTCCTCAACTTTTCTTCATCTGACTCAAAAACCTTTCTTGCTTGTTTGAGCTCCTCATTCATAGACAGCAACTCTGTACAGCGGTTAAGTTTTGGCAAATCCTGCAGGATAAAAGTATAACATTGGCATTTGTTTACCATGTACTAACTGATATTAATATATTACGAACTTAGAGCATGAAAAATTTGCAGCAGTGTATATCCAGCATTTACAAAGCAAAAAAAAAAAAAAAAAGGTTCAGACAACGAAGTCAGAGGATATAATTGATGATTTCATTTAAAGCCAATTTAAAATCTAGCTAAAGAGGAGAGATAAATGGGGTAGAGGATGAAGTTAACTAAACTTTTTTTCCTTAAATAGTACTAAATGGAACAAAGAAAGGAAAAGTTTTGTCATGTATGAATGTCATTGGCCAAGGCACACAATGTGAAAAGTGTACTATAATGCAAACATGATAGTAAAGTGAGCTTGCAAAATAGCATGCCTTGATAACAATGGTAGCCATAAAGAACTGAGGTCAGTGATATTTTTATTTTCTTTTTAACTAGTTTCTAAAACAGAGAATGAAGTTTATTGTTGAAAATGGTAAATAATCAAGAAACCTTGCGTATCAGATACAGGAAATCTTCAACTGATAGCTTTCCCCTCTTTGATCCAATATCTTGGGCTTTATGCACCTGCAGAAAAGTTAAAAATGTGGACATAAGCCTACCATGACACTTTACTTGAGTAAATTGTCGGTGCCAAAAGAATTACTTACCAAATCTGTGATATACTCCATAGCAATGTCCTCCACAAGAGCAACACTTTCTGGAAGCGGCTGAGAATGCAACAAAAAATATACAAAACCATGTATAAATTGGATACTATAAATCATCAAACTTTTCATTCTTTGTAATTACAGAATTTCATGTCAATAATATTGCATGTAATACAAAAAGACTTTTGTAATTTATTTATTGAAGTTAGTAAAAACAAGAAGAGGTTGGCACCTAAAACAGAAAAAGGTAGGGGACCTTTTTGTTCAATGAGGCATAGAAAAGAATAGCAGAACACCTTCAATAGTGCACAAATGAGATGGATGCAATTGCAATTTAAAGTCTAATGTAGATGAGTAATGTAGGTCTCTTCTAATGGTTATAGCTCGTTGTGGACCCAATAATCCACAAGACACAGCTAAAAGCTTTGCTACGGGTATGTTACAAAATATGATGAATCATGCAGGTCTTGTTTTCAATCTCACATGTAAACCTCCAAAAATGTAAAATCCAGTTTCATTATCTTACCTTATGTAATTTCGACTGTGATATTAATATTATCATGATTCTTGCCATTTGTTGTGGAAAACTACTTTCCAAAATCAAGAGGCCAACACTAAGCAGTAAGCATATCAATATCTTAGTGGCAAAGATAACCATAGCAATTAAAATCAACCTCTGAGATGCTTCTGTGAGGTAATTATAAGAGATTTTGAAAAACATCGTGTTTTCACAAATACAAATAAACATAATTTAAGCTAATATAAATAACCAGTGTTGTTATGGTCCAAAAGCACAAAACAAATACAAATAAACAGTGCTACTTACATTAGGACCATCTCCAAAACCATACATCATGTGCTGCACTGTAAAATCCAAAAAGAATATCAAGGCATAAAATAAAATTGTGGCAATAAAACCAACAAAGCAAACCCATTTTAAATACTCACACTCTTTCTGAAAGATTCCACGTTTGCGCTTAAATGAAGTTTCTGAGGGCTGTGACGACCCAGCCTTTGATTTCGAGGAGGGTCCCGCAGAACTAGTGTTCATCTGTCACAATAATCAAATATCATTTTAATCTATGATTAAGCACATAAATTTTTTTTAAAAATAATCATGGTTTTAGCAAAACTATAAGAATTAAAAATCCAACAAGTGAGGTAATCAAACCTTTCTCAAGCTAATAAGCCCCTACAGAAATGTGATTGACACAAAATCTTCTTTATAGAAATTTCAGATAATTTTAATGATTGAAACCGTGGGATTTGAAGGAAGTAAGGGAGGTCTAGACTTCAACAAAATAGTAAGCAAAGTTTCATTCAGGAATGGAGTAATCCATAAAACAAAATACAAAATACAACATATTTCAAAGATGAATCATGAATTGGTTCAATCAAAACTAATATGTCCTAATTTCAATGGTGCTACATACAGTATTGGATCAAACACAATAGATTACTGGCATGGAACTGAATTGACACATCTTATCTGGATGTGATACAAACATAGATTGGTGCAATACACATAAATTATATAAAATGAACAGGTAGAGAGATACCAACTGGAAATATTCAAACTAATAAATCTGCATCAAAGGACAATTAATCTGTATGTCCAAGCATTAGTTGGAACCAACAACAGTGATGCTCTAAAGCACTATATTTTTTTTATAATTACATAATTACAATGGGGGAGGAGGGATTTGAACCTGGATGTCATGGACACATCAGGAGGTGCCAATTGAGCTACAAAGCTCTTGGCCTAGTGCACTATCTTTCCTCCTAGTACACCACAAATAATAACGATGAAAAAGAATAATACAACCATGAAATTCTCAACTTATTTAAATTCTTTCCATCATAATTTAACTTAACCCATGAATTAGTTCAATAGCCAAATCAAAGAATTAATTTAAAAAAAAAATCATATATCTCATTAATCCCACCGGATTCCAAACCCCATGTGGCAAAACCTCACTTACAGACAATGCTGCTCAAGGTCTCAACCAATACCCAATGTTCAATATCCAACAATCAAAGAATTATTTAAAAGAACAAACCTCCAGTGAAACTAAACAAGTAATTCGATTGAGAGGTAAACACAATTTCACATTCATTTTTATAAATTAAAAAAAAAAAAAAAAAAGGTTCAAGTAGTTTGAGAAAAGCAATATATAATACCTCCGCTGGTCTAGAGTGTTGGTCGATTGATTGAGGCAGTCCTACTTTACTGCAGTACCTCGATATGGTCCTGTTTATTCTGCATACATTAATTAACATGATCACAAACAAAACATAATCACACTTGTTATGTGTGTGTATACAAATTTATGCAAGCCCCGTCAACCATGTCCAAATCATACAAGATTCCAATCTATAAAATCAAAAAGATTGATGAGAGAGAGAAAGACATAATATGCAACTCCTTCAAAAAAAAAGGGGGGGGGGTCATAAAATTGGATGGAAATGCATAAAATGCAGAGAAAAAATAACATATACATATATAAATCGATACAAAAAAATCATTGAATTCATTTCAAAGGCCAAAATTAATGAACCCTTTTAGCTTACAAAAGCAGACACTACAGCTGGCTGGTTTATTTCAAGTGCATCAAATTAAACAAGTTTCTCTCTCAAGTGCTAAAAATCTAAATCAAATTACAAAGCTTCAATTCAGTCAGTTCATATACCCTAATAATTACATTCAAGATAACCATTCAAAAGATAAACTCCAAAAAATCACCATCATGTCCCAAATAGTGATTGAGATTGAGGTTATTAATCAACCTATATATATCTATCTTCAGTTCAAGTTCCCAATTTGATGTTACATTCAACTACACAATACCCCAATACAAACATTGTTAAAACAAAGAGAAATTTAGGACGAAAAAAAATAAATTGAAACAACTTATATGGAAAAATAAATAGGAAGATAAATTGTACAAATGGGAACAAAACGAGACCCAAGTGTAGATAAAGCTTGGAAATTTGGGGGTTTATACGTGAAGCAACGAGAAATGCAATGAGGGATATGACGTACCTGCTTGCACTGAAACGGCGTCGGAAAAGGAAGCCTGACTGTAAGACTAATAAGGTCTAAGAGAGAGAGAGAGAGAGAGAAAGAGATGAGAGCGTAATTTTAACTACAGGGGCTTAGGCGACGTAAATAATTCCGTCGCTTTGCTTATTTTTATTTGTTATAAAATTAGGCTACAACTTGCTTAATATCTTTTTGTTGAATATAAATTTTGACAAATTTATTATTAGATTAAATTTTCTTTTTATATCCTCTATACTTATAAAATTTCTATAAAATTAATTATTAATAACTATGTCATCAATAAATTTTTTAAATTACAAATTTTTATAATTTAAAATTATACATAAAATGTAAGCTTATAGATTATATAATAAATAATATTTAATTAGCACAAAATTTAATATGTGTATTAAGAATATGAAAAACATGTAATTCAACAGTTAAATTTTTAAAATGTGTAATAATGTGAATGATATTGAGTAAGGTTGACTACAACCAATTTTGTAACTAAACTTTGTCATTTTTATTTTTATTCCTTATTTTTATTATTTTAATAGATATTTAAGGATTGAAAATATTGGTCTCCATACATCCTAGTAGAGTAGTAGCTTCTTTCTTTCTTTTTTTGGGCACTAATTATACACTTCTTTCCATATATATACACAGAAGGAAGTGTATAAGTTATGTGCCAAAATCGAATTTACCCAAGATTGAGTCCTATGTAATTTTTTTTTAACTCGATTTTGAATTTCTTGCTGAACTTGAATTTGGTAAAATCATGTTTCACTTGAAACCCAAGTTTGTTAAAATCTAATTTTCAATAAGCTATATAACTAAAGGCTGTTTGGTAAAAAGATTTAAATATAGTTTTTTCGTTTTGCAAATTATAAAATGATTGGTTCCACACTTGAATCTATTGTTTGGTTGATGTACTCTAAATATAGATTTCGAAAATACCCTTGTAAGGACACAATTTGTGACGACCCATAACAATATTGGGTTCGCATGTAAAAAGGCCCAGACAATATCATTTATAGAGCGTGGGTTTGAAAGACTAGGCCTTGGTCACCAGACGGTAGTTTTTTCGTGGTGTTTATACATGATTAAATCGTGTTCGCTTTAGGAGTCTTTCTCCTGGAGGCAGGCTGGGAGGCTCTGGTTTTTGGTTATTTTTCCCAGCCCCCTTCCCCGAATTGCTTACTTTTCCTTTTATACTAGCCTGTATCCCTTATCCAACGTTCGCGTGTGGGGTTCGATTTTCCAAGACTGATACTTGTCCCATCAGCCCATACCCAGAGTGGTTGGGGGTGGTTGCAAAAACTGAAGAGTATGGCTTTGTCAAGTGCAGAGTATTGAATGGCAGTAAAGGCAGCTTTCCCTTTGTCCTTGGTCGTTATACTATCCAGCGCACCTTTCTCTATTGACCTAGATATTTTGGATTTTTTCCCAAACTGTTCCTATACCGTTTTTGCCCTTCCTTCTAGGGAGACCTCGGATATGCCGAGGACAGAATCATCCTCAGATGTATCTCAAGACTATTTGGATTTTTATTACCTATCCTCGACTATAACCTTCTTCGGCTCGGGCCTTGGGCCCCAACGTAAAAATGGGCCAAGGCCACAAATTATTGGACCCCACAATATCCCCTCAAAATCCTGCTGTCCGACCTCTTGGTCGGAGAGGAGGGTTTTGGTAATGCCACGCCTTTATTGCGGTCTGCTTAGATCTGCCCTTCATCAATGTGGGTGTCTCTTCATCTATCCAGGAAACATACCGAACTACGAGACATTTCTTTGAATTCATTCATAATGCGTTCCTGCCGCTTCATTATCCAAAACGCGCCTTTAATGATTTCCCTTTATGAGACCATTTAAATTCGACAGTTATTGACGGCGTGGGGAAGTGGAGTGGGCATATTCTCGTTTACAAATTTTCTTGGAAATTTGGACAGATTAAATGCCTCCCGTTTTGCCCTTCATATAAGAAGGAAAGTAAGAGGTTACCTCTCTTACACAGAGACCTTTCAATCCTTTTAAAGTCTGAAAACCCTTAGCCTTCCCTAGAGTTTCCTTTATCCGCTAGTTTACACCTTGAATTGTGATATGTTCAAGATAGGAGTGGGAGTGAAGGGACCATACCCTTCCCAAAAATGCCATGTTCTTTAGAAACTCAAAATGGCTCGGTCAGGGCAGGGATGGCAGAGACTCAAGATACTTCTCATCCTCCTTTCAGCCAAAATCCGAAGCAGGGGCTCGTCGCGTCAATCTTTTGGTACGGCTGAGCTGGGGTCACCCATTATCAGTACCAGCCGCTCTCTTATGAGCATAGCTAACATGGCACCAACGTGTTAGGAGTTAGGACTGACACAGGGACAAAGTATCCCTGCTTCTTCCTCTCTTCCTTCACTGGTGCCTCCTTTTGCCTCCCTTTTTTCTTCTTTCCACCACCAGATCCATTCTGGTGCTTTTCCTTCTTCCTCTTCTTCTCATCTCCCACCAAGGAAGGTCCTCCTCTCAATATGGATGCTAATGGGGCAAAATTTGGAAAGACTTGGGAGCAGAGCTTAAAAAGATTTCTGATTGTTCGTTTGTTGTTTTTTTTTTTATTGTTTTTGTAACTCGTTTTCTATATAGGCTTGTTTAAGCCCTTCTTTGTACACTGTAATACCCCTTTTATATTAATAAAAGTCATAATTGCTTTATTTCGTATATTCTATCTCTTCTTTTTGAAATGGTTATGTCGTAAGTAGACGCATTATTTTGCGACTTCTTTTTTATTTCTATACTCTGAACGATGCTTAGGGCCAAAATCCCAGTTAATAAAAAGATCTTACTCTGTGCTTATTGAAACTATCCGACTTAATAATACTGAATCGAACAAATGATACTTAGGGTTGAAATCCTTATTAAGAAGAAAAGGAAAAGATATTATGATGAGCTTATTAGGGCTGTCTGGCATAATAACGCTGACCTGAGAAAACAATACTTAGGACCAAAATCTCTTACCAAGAAAAAAGACGTTATCATGAACTTACGAGAGCTGTTCGGCACAATAATGCCAACTTGAACAAATGACACTGAGGGTCGAAACCCTTGCTAAGGAAAAGATATGATTATGAACTTAATAGAGTTGTTTGGCACAATAATACCAACCTGAGAAAACAATACTTACCCCAAAATAGCCGAGATGACAGCTGAATGTTCGGTGCGGTGTAGGAGGTAATCATCCGAGGACATATAACCCAAAAATGAACAGCCCCTACAGGTTACTGAGTAATAAAGCGTTTCACCATCTTCCTAATAACTTTCATAGCTTTAACCTCTTCTGGTATTTAATCCGAGGATTGAGCAACTTAGAATTCTTATTAAGTAGCTGACCTTTCCATAGGTTTGAATCCGAGGACCATGCAATACCTTGGTTCTGTTCAAAACTTGATATTTATAAGTAGTTGGTTTCCCCATAGGTTTGAGTCCGAGGACCATGCAATACCTTGGTTCTGTCCAAAATTTGATATTTATAAGTAGTTGGTTTCTCCATAAGTTTGAGTCCGAGGACCATGCAATACCTTGGTTCTGTCCAAAACTTGATTTTGATAAGTAGTTGGTTTCCCCATAGGTTTGAGTCTGAGGACCATGCAATACCTTGGTTCTGTCCAAAACTTGATATTTATAAGTAGTTGGTTTCCCCATAGGTTTGAGTCCGAGGACCATGCAATACCTTGGTTCTGTCCAAAACTTGATTTTGATAAGTAGTTGGTTTCCCCATAGGTTTGAGTCCGAGAACCATGCAATACCTTGGTTCTGTCCAAAACTTGATATTTATAAGTAGTTGGTTTCCCCATAGGTTTGAGTCCGAGGACCATGCAATACCTTGGTTCTGTCCAAAACTTGATTTTGATAAGTAGTTGGTTTCCCCATAGGTTTGAGTCCGAGGACCATGCAATACCTTGGTTCTGTCCAAAACTTGATATTTATAAGTAGTTGGTTTCCCCATAGGTTTGAGTCCGAGAACCATGCAATACCTTGGTTCTGTCCAAAACTTGATATTTATAAGTAGTTGGTTTCCCCATAGGTTTGAGTCTGAGGACTATGCAATACCTTGGTTCTGTCCAAAACTTGATATTTATAAGTAGTTGGTTTCCCCATAGGTTTGAGTCTGAGGACCATGCAATACCTTGGTTCTGTCCAAAACTTGATATTTATAAGTAGTTGGTTTCCCCATAGGTTTGAGTCTGAGGACCATGCAATACCTTGGTTTTGTCCAAAACTTGATATTTATAAGTAGTTGGTTTCCCCATAGGTTTGAGTCCAAGAACCATGCAATACCTTGGTTATGTCCAAAACTTGATATTTATAAGTAATTGGTTTCCCCATAGGTTTGAGTCCGAGGACCATGCAATACCTTGGTTCTGTCAAAAACTTGATTTTGATAAGTAGTTGGGGGAATTACCCCCTCGACTATAGCGTGGGACCTTGGTTTAAGGGGAATTAACTTCTCGGTCAAGCCCCTAGAACCATTCGTGCTGCTGACGCTACGAAGCGCAGCCCCTAGTAAAGAAACATAGCCGCTAGTGGAACTTTACGCTAGAACACTATAACCAGCTGCTAGAAATAACAAGGGGGCTGTCTCAACCTACCGCCTGTGCCAAAACACAAGTCTTTCCCACAAACGGCGCCAATTGTAAGGACACAATTTGTGACAACCCATAACAATATTGGGTTCGCATGTAAAAAGGCCCAGACAATATCATTTATAGAGCGTGGGTTTGAAAGGCTAGGCCTTGGTCACCAGACGGTGGTTTTTTCGTGGTGTTCATACATGATTAAATCGTGTTCGCCCTAGGAGTCTTTCTCCTGGAGGCGGGCTGGGAGGCTCTGGTTTTTGGCCATTTTTCCCAGCCCCCTTCCCCGAATTGCTTACTTTTCCTTTTATACTAACCTGTATCCCTTATCCAACGTCCACGTGTGGGGTTCGATTTTCCAGGACTGATACTTGTCCCATCAGCCCATACCCAGAGTGGTTGGAGGTGGTTGTAAAAACTGAAGAGTATGACTCTGTCAGGTGCAAAGTATTGAATGGCAGTAAGGGCAGCTTTTCCTTTGTCCTTGGTCGTTATACTATCCAGCGCACCCTTTTCTATTGACCTAGATATTTTGGATTTTTTCCCAAACTGTTCCTATACCGCTTTTGCCCTTCCTTCCAGGGAGACCTCGGATATGCCGAGGATAGAATCATCCTCGGCTGTATCTCAAGACTATTTGGACTTTTATTACCTATCATCGGCTATAACCTTCCTCGGCTCGGGCCTTAGGCCCCAACGTAAAAATGGGCCAGGGCCACAAATTATTGAACCCCACAACCCTAATAAACAAAAACAACACTCTTTTTAGGCCGGTTTAAATTGTATTCTTGGATTTTGGAGGTACACAGTCTTCAGTGAAATTGGATGCAACACTTGAATCTATTGTTTGGTTGACGTACTCTAAATATAGATTTCGAAAATACCCTAATAAACAAAAACAACACTCTTTTTGGGCCGGTTTAAATTGTATTCTTGGATTTTGGAGGTACACAGTCTTCAGTGAAATTGGATGCAACATTGGTAATTTGATATCCTATAAATCAGGGAATGTGTACCAATAAAAGGTGGAGTGATAAAATAGTATTAACTTTTCAAGACAACATTTTTTTCACAACCTGTTGAGTTGGAAGGTGTTTTATTTGGGTAAATTACAAAGTTGGTACTTATTCTTTACAATTTACACCATTTATCAATTCAGTCCCTAATATTTTTAGTATCATGTCAATTTGGTTCTTGCTGCTATCTTATGAAAAAAATTCTAACGTGTCAAACAGAATAATAAAAAAATGATTTTTCATTATCACCACCTCAAATTAAAAAAAAAAAAAAAAATTTGTTCACAATTAAGTTTGGGGAAAATTCTAAAATCCCTAACTTTCTCTTTCTCATCAAGTTACATCTCCCTCTCTTCTCCCTCACCCTTACTTTCACTCACGTGAGTCAAGATCTGAAGTCATGAACCTATGATTGACCACCCCATATGGTATGTCAACACTGTTGGTCTCCAACAATCTATTATTTATTCTATCACGGTGTGTAAGTATAGAAAAGAGGAGTGGTTGATATATGGGACAGAGTGCTCGGTTTGCTTGAGTGAGTTTGAAGAAGATGAAGTCGGGCCCGTGTGGTAGAGGAGTTTGAGTAATGTTGTTTAGATGTTTTTGATATATGTGTGGGTGAAAAAGTGTGTAGAAATGTGTGTTAAAACTTACTTGCCAAATAGGCCAAACCTTTTCCCAAGTGTTGCCATGCTTTTCATGTACCTTGCATAGATATATACCTAGTTAAGATCAAACAAGAATTGTCCATTGTGTCGTGCCCTTGTAGTTAGTCATAGTACTAGTTATAAGGTAAGTGCAATTGAGCCTAATTTGAGTGCTTTGGGTTCAAGCCAAGAACCCCAGTAGAGAATGTTGAAAACCATAGTGGAGTGAAAAGCAATCAAATTGGAACTCAAGTGGTGGGACTAATAAAAGTGAGGCAAGTGAAAGGGAGGGTGAGGGAGAAATTTAATGAGAGAGAGAGAGAGTTAGGGATTTTAGAAATTTCCCCAAACTTGATTTTAGAACATAAAATTTGGGTTTAAAAAAAAAATTTTGACATGGCGATACAATTAGCAATTGATGTAGTATGAAAAATAATTTTTTATTATTCTGTTTGACACATCAGATTTTTTCCGTCCAAATGATAACAGCAAGGACCAAATTGACACGATACTGAAAATGTTAGGGACCAAATTGACACAATTGAAAGATTAGGGACTAAATTGAAAAATAATATAAAAGATTGGGACCAATTTTATAATTTATCCTTGTTATTTTCACATGAGCCACATGGACACCACTTTATTATCTACAATTTTGTTTTTTGTTTTTGTTTTGATAAGTGACCACATTTCTATTAACTATATAAAAAGCAGCTATGCCACTACAGTGTTTATGCACAGTTCATATCACTTTTTTCACTATTCATCTACAGTGGAAATTTAGTGAGGCACTTTGTCTTTTTTTTTTAGGGATAATTACACTTAACCCACCTGTGGTTTACCTCTAATTCGATGTGCCTACCCGTAGTTTCAATTTTGATACTTTATCCATGTGTGATTCTCACCGTTACTGTGCCATAACCTACCTCTCCCTCAGCCGTTAGTCTAACACAGAATATGTAAAAAACAAAACCCCAAACGGATCAAAACACTCTCACTCAAATCTTGAACATGAAGAACATACCCAAAAATCTAAAAAATTACAGGAAGTTAAACCCAAAAACAATATCCAACACAGGCCCAAACCCTGAGCTGATTGACTAGCCCAAAGCTTTTTCAAGAGCAAAATTCCTCTGCAAATGCAAAAGTGGTTTTGGGAAGTAAAAATAATCAAAACCCCAAACACATTTCTAGCAAAACCCAGAGCACAGTCTCATCATCACTCCTATTAAGAATTCTCCGTGACATATGTGTATGGCTCCTTGACGATAACATCTTAGGCTTCTTCATGCTAATTGGTGCAAGTGAACCATGACAGTGTCCCTTATCTGTTTTAGCTTGAATCAAAGGTAAAGCACTATTCTTCGAAGATATTAACTTTGGGTACTCTTTGATCACATTTGCACAATTTTGATTTGAATGCTTTCCACCAATTCAAGTACCTGAGTGATACACTTGGCATAAAAGACCTTGGTGGAACATAGAACCTAACATTTTCCAAGTTAAATTCTAAACCAGAAAAATCACCTGGAAGATCTTGATCCATTCCAAACTGCATTGCCACTCGCTAGGGCGAATACTTCTCTGTACAATCCATTAATCCAACCAATTCAGATGCATGCAGCATTTACGTTAAGGCGCCGAGCTCCAATTCCCAGACGATGTCGTCGTCGTCGTCCGTGACGATGCCGATGTCATTTGACTGGTTCGATAGTGGGGATCATAAGAACATTTTCAAATCTCAAGCCTATGATTTCAAACAAAACTGTCAAGAAATTTGTGGTGTGTTTGATTTGGTTTTAATCTTTGATTGCAGTGGTCGTGGGTTATGCTCAAAATTTATGGGTTTAATTTTTGGTTAATCTTCAAGATTTCTGGGCTTAGTTTTTGGTTTGGGTTTATGTTCAAAAATTCTGGGTTCACTTTTTTTTTTTTTTTTTTTTGAGATAATAGACAGAACTATATTAATGTAAAAGAGTAATCGTATACAAATATACAAATATAAAGAAAAGAACAAACGTCTGGGCTTGCTCTAGTGAGCCCACTCAAGATACAAATAGGAAAAGATTTGAGTATTATTTTCTTCAGATTTTTGGGTATGTTATTCATGTTCAAGATTTGAGTGAGAATGTTTTGATCCATTTGGGGTTTTATTTTTTACATATTTTGTGTTAGACTAACGGCTAAGGGAGAGGTGGGTTACGGCACAGTAACGGTGAGAATCACATATGGGTAAAGTGTCAAAATTGAAACTACAAGTAAACACATCGAATTAGAGGTAAACCACAGGTGGGTAAAGTGTAATTATCCTTTTTTTTTTTTTTTTTTTTAGTTTCGAACAGTAGCTATAGTACCAGGAGACACTGTAGCTAAAATTCTTATATATATTTTTTTTTCAGTCTTCAGTTTGTACTTTTTTTTTTCTTTTATATATATATTGTTATACTGACACAACAAATTTCACAATATTTTTATAATTATTAAGGTGCCAATTTTTTATAAGTCAAAATAAAATAATAAAATATGAAATTGTGATCAAGCATAATTAAAAATAAATGTTTTGTGAAAATATTGTGACACTTGTTAGGTGAATGTGTAAAAGTTACAGTACTTTTAGTTTGTTCAATATGTACCTTTTTTTTCAATCATAGATTTGTGCTCTTTTTTCTTATATATAAAAGCACGAATGCGCGTACAGTGTTTTTGACCTGTATATCCAGTGTTTTTGCACTATACATCCAGTGTTTTTGTGCTGTACATCTACAGTGCCATTTTGTTAAGCCACTGTCTTTTTTTTTTTTTTTTTTTTTTTTTTAAGTTTTGAATAGTAGCTACAGTACCAATTTGGTTTAATCAACTTTGTTCAGCCAAAATTCATTATTCCACATACAATTTTTTGTTGTTGACTTTTTGTATATTTTTTTCTTTACACATTATTTTAAGTAAAAACATATAGTTTTGCACACAAAAACAAAAACAAAAATTTAGGAAAATTTTTTTTTTCATCCTTTATATTTGGGGTAGTTTACAATTCTTCCTTAAACTTTAAAATCATGCAATTTTTCCATTAATATTTGGAAAAGAGCAAATATATCATATTGTTATACTCTCAGTTAAACCCTAATGAAAACTTATGATTCTTAAAATATTTTATTGTGTAATGTCTAAATTACTCATGCTAAATTTTAACATCCTAAAAATTTTCTTTATGTATTTTGAGTTTTAAATGATAAAAATTCTTAGAAATTTAGAATGATGATATTTAATGACACAAGCCTTTTCTTATCTTTTATTTTTATTTTAAATTTTAAATTTCTTAGCAAAACTCAGTTATTTATTGTTGAAAGATGATGATATTCGTTATCATTTTTAGAAGTTTTTAGAGAATAGATATATTGTCTTTAGCAAGTAGGTACTAAAAAACTATTATAGTTAAATAAATATTTATATGTTAAATAGCTACCCTAATTTTGTGATTGATCAAAATTTTTAAAAAAATAAGATTAACTTTTTATGACATAATTATCAAAATTCTTAAAATTAATGTCTCTTTTGATTAATATAAATCTTTATATATTTTAAAAATCAAATGATTCATATCTTTGTTTTATAATACAAATAAAATCTAGAATTGACATTAATTAACAACTTGTAACGTAGTAGTTGTGAACAAAATTATGAGAAAAGTAGTCTCTAAACTTATTGTCACAAGCATACGCACTTCGCAAGTCAAGGTAGAATTAATTTAAGAATGCACCAAAAGATGGAAATCTCTAAATGTATAGAAGGACAAGAAGTTCCATTTGAATTCAATTCCCAAATTTATTTATGTACATCTGGGATTTTTGGTACACACCTTGTTCTAGCGCTCACTATTTGATATAGAAATATGTACACGAACTCAGCAAACCATCTAACATAAAGCAAAAAGCACCTGTTCATACTAGCACATGATATCAGTTCCTACTTTGGCTAAACTGGGTATCTTCTCCTAAAATGGAGATGCCGGGATAATCCTCCTCCGCTCTGCCTCAGTTGGACTGGTTTCATACTTTTAGAAATGAGGCTGGCAAACTCAAAATGATACCATGGCATGCACCATTGATGGCAATTTGAATGGACCAGTTGAAAACTGCCAAGTCTGCTTGTAACACTGTAAACTGATTACAAAATATAAGCTACCTATTTATGAGCTCTCATGGAAGTTGAGTGACCTAGACAATGCTGCTGGATTGGCTTGTAAGACCGGAGAGGTTTCGGCTACATGATTCTTTTCATCAGTCTTTGATTGGAATGCCTTAAAGAGTCCTCCCCCACTAATTGTGTCAGCCTTGTCATTCTTTATCCCCAATGTTGCCCATATAGAGCTTCTTGCAGCTTCACCTGGGTCATCAATCCTCAAAGTCTTTGGAATCCAAAGGCATCTCTCAGCATTGTTTTCTTTTAGTGGTTCCTCATCCCCAGAGTTGCTCGACTTGAGAATGTTTTCATCTCTCGAGTGTTTTCCCAAGGTTGGAGAGTTGGGACCAGAGCTCAGGGCTGTATGGTTTGGAGATGTTGGCTGGGGAAGCCAAGGGATGCCCCAAGTGCCTGGTACAGTACAACCCCAATAAGCTGCGGCAGGGTAGAAGGGCATCGGAAAGCCTGGAGGGCAGAAAGCAGGTGGTGGTACAGGGGAGCTCCACTGAGCTGAATGCCATGGATAAGGCCAAGGAGCCCCAGGAAAGCATGGTATTTGAGGTGCGAAACCCTGACAATTCCGCATCACTTGCTCTTGTGACCCAATTTTGCCAGGCTCATCCTTTGGATTCGAACTTGCAACTGAAGCTCCATTTGAACGATCATCCCCATTTTCTCCACCTCCATAAGGAACTGGAATCCTTAGTTCTTCAGGTTTATGAATTCCATTTGGTGTGCAGTTCCTCATTGTTTTATCAGCAAGGTTCAACACAGAAGCCATTGATTCACAGAGGGGTGTGTCTGAGCCAAATGTAAGGACAGTGCCGTTGGATTTCAAAGAAGGATGGTGGACTCCATTTGGAAGATCAGCTCGAGCATTCTGGAGAGCTTCAGAGACAGTTATGTGACGGTAGTGAGAAGCAGAATTCTTGTTTTTGCGTCGACCAGCACCCACAGGCACATTCCTCATGGTCCCACCAGCTGTCCAGTATCTCTGGCAGTTCTTGCAGAAATGCCGGGGTTGGTTGACATTGTAATTGTTGTAGTAACAGAACTTGGTATCCATGCTATTACAGCGGGGGCATGGCAGTATCTTGTCTGGTTTCTTTAGGGTTTTTTCCTGTGAATTACTAGATTCACTATGTTCTTCTTCAGTCTTTGAGGCTTTTAATGTAGCACTCTCCTTCTCAACCGAGGGTGTTTTAGGGTTCTCACTTATTCCTGAGGCTCCATCTGGATTTGTTGACTCTTCTGAAGACACAGGTAGGCCTCCATCTTCCTTTTTATTTGCAGTTGGTTTTTCTCCCATTGTATCCTGAATTGAACAAAATTTCCATTGAGAAAGACAATTTCAAATATAAATTGATGGCAGATAAAAATATTCCACTACAGTAAAAACCATATTCAGGGAAACTTAATAAAAAATAAAATCATGGACCAGATTTCACTTAAATCTTTTGAGCATTCAATGATATTAACCAGTTGAACAAAAACCAATTAACTTGCAAAAACCACATACTAGTAAAAGTACTTCATCATGTTAGAACCAAAGTTCCATAGTTGCAATACAAAAGAACATGCCAGCAAGAGTATATATAGAACCACCTCTTTGAAGGACTAATGACAAGACTCTAACTCATCTCAGTCACCCAACAAAGGCTCATTTGCCTGGGGTCAGAGATATCTAGAATGTTCAGATTCAAGTGTTCCTAAGGCTTACTTTATTGCAAAGGTACGTATGAAAAGTCATGATAACCCAATCTGTTGTAACAGGCTGAGTTTGGAGTGATTGTCATAAGATTCAAACTGAAAATTGTCTCTTTCTCTTCTCTTTTCTATGAATTCTAGGTAACCAAATGGAAAATAAAATAAAGTTAGTCAAAACTGGTAAGGAAGAATAAGCAACAAAATTGGTAATAACTCTCTTGAAGATACTATGGCAAGTATGTTTGTACTCGCATAAGCACTATGAGTTACTGAAAAAGGCTATTAAAACAAGGCAATGCTAAACTTGACTGGCAAACTCCTTGTTTTTCCAACGGAGACAACCAATGTTCAAAACCAACCCCCCCATCCCCATTGTGACTATTGAATTTAGCTATTTATTTATTTTTAAAGTACAAATAAACACAGGTATGCCACCGTGAAGAAATTATTCCACAAAAAATAGCAACTCCATATCCAGATTATAGATTGTTCTTGATCTCAAAATTGGAAAATTCATCACAAAACGCAAGGATCTCATTTGGAAACAGCATTGTTCACAAACAAAAGTTAACCAGAGAATACGATCACAAAGAAAAATTACATATATATTTTTAACTTTATATAATAAAAGAAAATCCAAGATTTGCCAAAAAATAATCTAGCCCCTCACCCTCAGCTATCAAAACTCAGGTTGCAAATCTAATTGTCTCCACCAAAAGATGTAAAACCATAGATGAAATCTAACAAGATGCCAAATCCAAAATCCAGTAACTAAAATGGACAACCTTAACAAAACGACCAAAGTTCCTAAGCTAATCTAAACGATATTACACCACCAATCTCCAAAACCAATCAAAATAAACCTAAACTACCTCAAGCAAATCCATCATAACGAGCTCATTTTTTATACAAAAAACGAATCAAAACACAACCCAAAAATCCAAACTTTAAACACTGAAGCTAAAGAATCAAACTAAACCCCAATTCAAAGCTCACGAAAACATCATTAACAACCAAAAATAATTATTAAAAAAAAAAAGCCCACCATAACCAAGTCAATCAAGCAAAAAGCTTCCAAACTAAGACCGACCCATTATATATCTCCACCTTGAAAATAATGGGTCGCTCTCAAAATCCAAAATTTTTTCAGCTCACGCATCCAAATCCCAATATCCCAAATCACACACATACCTTCTCAGCCGAAGAGTTACTCGAAGAAGCACGGTCTTGATCGATATTATCATCCACCAGAGGACCCGAACACGAAGATGGGGCTCCGGAACATTCGCCCGAACCGTTCGCCTGAACCTCCGGCACCGGGATCGTTTTCCCGAACAGCTTTATCGCCGGGTCTTTAGCTTCCGACATTTCTCTGTCTCTGTTTTCTTTGTTTTTTTTTTTTTTTTTTTGAAACACTTTTTAGAAAGAGAAACAAAAACAAAGAGAGATCTGACACGTTGTGGTGTAAGAGAGACAGAGAGACAGAGAGTGTTGTGGCGTCGTGGTATCGTCGATCGTACGTTGTTTTTTGTGTTATGTGTTTGTGTGTTTTTGATTTTGATTTTGCTTTGTTTGATAGATGAGAGAGAGAGGGAGAGAATAGATGATGAGGAGCCCAAACGGGCAGGTGGGGGTGCCACGTTAGCAATATAGAGAGAGAAAGTGTAAGAGAGAGAGAAAGTGAAGAAATAGAAAGTGAATTCTGAGCCACAAGTTTGGTTTGTGGCCTTTAAAAGAGATCTCTCTTTTTCTTTCTCTTTTTGATTCTCTTTCACTCTTTTTCTTTGGACTTGTCAATGTAAACGGCAATTTGGGTTTTCGTTGGACGCCAATTTGTAATTTCCAAGTCCTAGTCAGCTCTCTTTTTCCTTTTTTCTTTAATTATTATCCCTCGGCGACTCTCACTTTGTTCAAAAATCAAAACTCGCCAACCTTTTTTTTTCCTTTTCATTGTATTAATTAAGATTAAGACTGATAAATAAAAAATTTAAGATTAAGACTGATAATAGTGAGTCATTAACTTATGACTTCAAATTTAGTGTTTTTTTT
Source organism: Quercus alba (assembly GCA_036321655.1). Taxonomy (NCBI): domain Eukaryota; kingdom Viridiplantae; phylum Streptophyta; class Magnoliopsida; order Fagales; family Fagaceae; genus Quercus; species Quercus alba. The sequence goes on along the minus strand of CM070299.1, from coordinate 74,741,443 downwards.
CTCCATTTTTAGGCCACTTGTTTTGTGTATAATAATGGAAGTTGGCCTACTGTCTTTTCGTCTCTTTTTCTCCCGCAATCATAGCTAATAAAACACGTTTTTTATTTGATATTTTAGGTAGTATAATAATAAGTGTAATTTAGATACCTCAAACTATACTTTACATTTTAAATTTTCAGAATACATAGTTAGCATTAAGAGTATAGTTTATGGTGGTAAAATGTAATTTCTCATTTATTTTTAAAGGATTGAAAAGGGAGGCAATTGTATTTTTTCATATGATATCATCCAAGATAATGGCATAATTGATAGCGAAATGTAAAGTGTAACATGAGATATACTTTAGATAGTATAATAATAAGTGTAATTTAGATACCTCAAACTATACTTTACATTTCAAATTTTCAGAATACATAGTTAGCATTAAGAGTATAGTTTATGGTGGTAAAATGTAATTTCTCATTTATTTTTAAAGGATTGAAAAGGGAGGCAATTGGATTTTTTCATATGATATCATCCAAGATAATGGCATAATTGATAGCAAAATGTAAAGTATAACATGAGATATAATTTAGGGTATAAATCGTACATTTTAAAAATTTATGGTGTAAAATGTAATTTGAGGTATAGTTTATGATAGTAAAGTATAATTTCTCTAATAATAATATGAAAATGTAAATAGTATGTACTTTGTTTATTATATTGCTTTTGATAGAATATTTATTATATTGCTTGAAAGTATGATCAATTTTTTTTTTTTTAAATATATATACTTTTTTTTTTATAAATATATATACACTCAATGCATGTATAACTACTTACTATCCTAAATAAATTGGGATTTGGCTTACCTCTAGTATTTTTTTAATTGGATATCTTCTTTTATTTTAAATACACAATGACAAGTAGTAATGGGTTTTAATCTATCTTTTATTTAGTTAATGGATGGTGTGGCAGTTTCTCATTAAAATAAAAGGGGATTCTAGTTTAAAAAGTACTTGAAGTAAGTCAATAAATTGGTCTTTAACAATGTTTTTATGAAATTGTACTTATGGAACATAAGAATATTAAATAGTATTAAATTATAAAATAATCAAAGAAATAATCTAGGTTACACATGTCTTTTTAGCTATGAACTTTCAAATTCATAATTACTTAGGTATAAATTAGTATTTCTATGTTTTATGATTTATTTATTTTTACTTTTTTGCTAAGTTTCTAATGCATTTTATTAAGAAATTCTAGGGTACATATGTTGGTGGTGGCAATAGGTTGGCTATAGTTGATAAGAAAGAGAGAAATCAAAGAGGAAATAATTTGTAGCTAACTTAATTGATAAAAAAATTTTATCGTCAAATAAGAGATTTTAGGTTTAAATCTCACTTAGACCAACTATCAATTGGTAGCTTTACTTGATAATAAATATTAATATCATAGAACGGACTTCATAAGTTGAAGTTCTATTGTATCTATAAGAAAATAAAGAGAAGAAATAATTTTAATAATTTTATATATAAAAATATTAAATATGTTTTAAAGAATAACGAATAAGACCGAGAGAAGAAACATAACATAACGTGTCAAAGGTCAAGATGTACAAGTTTGACTTCTTAAATTTGTTACTTTTTTCTTTTTTAAATATTTCCAATGAATATGTATATTTTAATCACTTTACTATAATTTATTTCTCATGAAAGTATTATGATCATGTATCGAATGAGTTATAGTTGGATTTTTTTTAATACAAAAATAAAAGAGAGTAGAATTTAAACAAAGTTATTTCTTTTATTGAGAATACTAACTATTTTTAACACACACATGGGGAGAAGAGAGAAGGTTTTAAATAAACTGACAGTGGTGTATATCTAAAAGAGTTTAACAAATAACATAATATTGTATTATTGTCTCCACCAAAAGAGAAAAAGAAAAGAAAAGAAAAGGATACTTGCTCTTCAAGTATAATTAAATTAATCTTCTCAAAAAAAAAAGTATAATTAATTAAATTAAAGATTTACAAATCACATACACAAAGGTTGACATAAAGAAATTATAACCTTTTACTAACTTATCTATTGTTGACAAGGAGGAATCCAATTGTTTGCCAAGGTAACTAAATGTGACATCATTTCGGCATATCTACACAAAGGTTGACAAAAAGAAATTTAACTTTTACGTCAATGTATTCACTTTTGACAAGGAGGAATCCAATTGTTTTTCGAGGTACCTAAAAGTGACATAATTTTGGTTGGAAGATGAAGTTAAAACTCCATGGAAAAATGGATATTAATGCAGTCAATTAGACAACTACGTCTCACAAACTTTGTCAACATTTTTTTTTCTTCTTTTTCTAGGCCAAGCAAAGAGAGTTTGTTTTCTTTTTCTGGTCCCGAAGCAAACGGGCATTTATTTCTATTAATAAATTCAACCATAGGACAAAGACTCTCCGATTGACTAGCTGTTTTCGGGCAACAATTTTTTTATCACAATTTTGATGTGGCACGATTGTGTATTACTTTCGTATGAACTTTTTTTTTAATTTATTTTATTTTATTTTATACTACTCAAGTCTTTTTTATATATTTAGGTGTCGTTTGAATTCAGCGTTTGAGTTGCGTTTGCATTTTTTGCCTTCTTTTTATTTTTTTGAGCCGCGATTGTTGACTTTTCTATGTAAACAGTGCACACTAATGGGTCCCGTGCACTGTTCACGAGACCCACAAACATCAATTTTCAGTAACTTTTTTATTAAAAATGAGTTCTATGATACTATTTATACATTTAAAAATTATTTTGCTATAGTGTTTTCAGTTTTCAGTTGTATTCAAACGGAGCCTTATTTTTTAAAACACTCTACATTAGATTATCTATTTTACACTATATCTTATTAAAATATTAAATTTTCTTAATTTTTTTAATTGTTTCTTTTCCTTCACAAATAACAACCATAATCTACTCTCTTCTTTTATTATTGATATATGTAAAAATAAATAAAAAAATAATTAAATGCAAAATGAATAATGTTAAGTAAATTTACACAATTACTGTAACAAACTTGTAAATTTACAAAATTATATACCGACTAGTATAAATCATTTTTAAGTAAAATTATGTAAAAATTCTACACATTTTTCTTATTGTATATAGATTAATGTGAATGCTTTTGCATCGTCAAAATTATAGCAAACAAAATATATGTCCTAGATTTTCTCCTAGTTGACTCAGCTTCCTTCGATTAATTTTCCCGAGTTATTTCTCAAAGTTCACGTCAACATCTAAAATCCTGTCCTACCACGTGGGATTAGACCCATTTTGACACGTAAGCAGAGAGGACAAGAAGAAATTCCACCAAAACAGACACGTCAGCACCATATTCTTAAGTAGGCCCCACAACCCCAAAAAAGTAAAGTGAAAAAAGTCACCCTCAGTTCCAACCTCTCCAATTTCAACACCACCTATCATATCACAACACTTGTCCAAAACAGTACACGTGTGAAGCATCTCAAGGACTTTTCAAAAGAAGAACCTAAATCTACTTCTAGTGGTTGAGCTTTTTTCTACTTGTTAACAATGAGATCTGATATGGGAATGCCACGTGTCCACAGACAAAAGCTCGACGGCTGGAGTGAATATCTTTTTCTTTCCTCGTGTAAGCCTTTGATTTTGGAATGCGATTAAAAAATTTAATAAAAAGGGGTTCACATGTCATCAAATTAATCTATTTTTTTAATCCCTACTTTTGTTTGATAAACACAAAGTGCGTAGATTTCTATCCAAATGTCTCACTTTGACACGTGTGACTAGTTGATTGCAATAGCCAGTGGGCTATATAGCCTATAGTTTCAATTTTCTTTTCCTTTTTTCTTTAGAGATTCTAAAGTTTTAATATTTTTTGTTTTTTTGTACACGCAAGTTTGTAGGACGCTCAAGATAATATAGTATATTTTTGTTCTAAACATGGTGGAATTTAGGCGGTATCCAACTGTCTTTTTAGCTTTCAATCATATTTACAAAAAAATTTCTCGTGAAGAGTAGTTATTAGTAGGAAAAGAAATGAGGTTAACCGATGGGTCCAATCAAAACTTGCTTAGTATTGATCTAATTATTCTATCTTAACACCGTTTCTCATAGATGAATTAATACAACTAGTCTGTTATGTCTTAACACCCTACTAAGTATTAACTTAACTGAATATGAGTTTAGTAATATTAGTCTGCTTGTTGAAACATTGCTTCTTTTTTTTTCTTTTTTCTTTTTTTTTTTCTATAATGGTTCATTATTTGAAGTGTAATTATGTGAAATCTTTAGGGTCTAACTGTAATTATGTTAAAGTGGGGGGGGGGGTTATGTATAATTTTAGAATGTATAGGCACAATTTGTAATTATGTGAAATTTTGGGGGCTTGAGTGAATTCGTTTTTGGAAGGAGAGCCAATTTTGTTAATAAAGGAAATTGGGGTTGGATTTGGGCTTGGCTTAAATTTCCGGATGGGCCATTAGATTACATCCTTATGGGTTTTAAGGGATTCAGATCGGGCCTCAGGGGAATTGAGCTTATTTTACAACTGTTTGGGTTAAAGGGAACCGAATTGGGCCTTGTTGAATAAGTTTGGGTTATTGGATCAAGGGTGTTTGGGCTTAACTATGATTTGAGTCTCATTCGGGTTAAAATTATTAATAACCGGACCGATCGGATCCAACTCACCCCGTCTTATCACATTCCTTTTGTAAAATAAATAAATAAATAAATAAATAAAAAAATGGGAAAGGAAAGGATAAGAAGAAGCTAAATTCATGAATAGGTAATCGAAGGTAAGTAAGTTTTATTTTTATTTTTCTTTTCTTTTACTTTTTACTTTTAACAATAATAGGGGATTTAGTTTTTCTTTTTAGCAACAAATAACATATTAAAAGAGCATCCTTTGGACAGAATAAATGGACAAAATTATTGGGATTTTACATTCTTGCTTTGTAATTTGTATCCTGCTATTTCCAAGACCTTGTGATCTGTGAAAATATCAATACGAGCTCTCTCCTAGATGTCTTTAAACGTGGTTTGCACTTAATATGGATCTTTCATGACTTTTAAATTGACACAACAATTTGGTTTAAAGTTTAATATGGTTTTATTTCTCTAGAAATGAATTAGTTATTACAACCAAAGCAAAACAATTAGTAGATTGTTTTTCTCAATTATTAGAAGATGATGATGATGAAGCTTTGTCACATACCCAAAAACAATGAGGACGATTATTTTGATAATCTTTACCCAAAATAAAATAATCTTTATCCAAAATTATGACAGAATTTCATATCTAACAATTTAAAAGGATCGGTAAAGGATAATTATTCGTAAAAGTTTTATTATTATTTTTTTTTCATTCTATTAATTTCCCTCCTTCCAAGGACTTAAAAAGGTTGCAGAAAATCCCTATAAAAACCAAGTTACATTTTCAGAGTGAAGGACATCCTTCATGTGAACCCAAGTTGGCAAAAGTAGAATTAAGTTATAAAGGACAAACATTTGTAATTAGACAACAAAATACCAATATGAATCCATAAACAAGAGAATCTCATGTGAAATAAATTCCAATATTAATTCTTCAATAATTTAACTTCAGGAGTTCTTAAAAAAAGGAACATTCCAAGCATTCAAAAGGCAGAGCGAGTTCTAAGCTAGAGTCCTTTGCAAGCCTAAAAATTCTCTTTTGTGTATTCAACAAAATTTATAAAGTTCTCAGTCCTTGAAGTAGTTAAAGTTTTGAGCTTAATTTACAGCTAAAACTGAAATTAAAAACTTTTGCCGTAAAAAAGTCCCTACAAAATACAGATATTTGAAATTATTTAGTAGCTATATAACCCATAATTATTCATATAAAATTTGAAATACAATTAAAACTATAAGATTTTTCTTTTTTATGAAAACAAAACTCTATAAGATATGGTTTTCGGTTGTTGTCATGCGTGCATTAATTTACCATTTATATATATATAAACTCTTTTTTATAGGGACATAAATATAATTTTTTTAAGAGAGTGTTTTTTTTTTTTTTTTTTTTTTGAGAGTGTAATCTACGACGTTCGTTCTTAATAATTGCTCTTTATCATTAAGCTAAGATATCAATTGATTTTTTTTTTTTGGTAGGTAGAGATCGAACCAATACTTAATTTGTATTGAAATATATATTAAAAACAATAATTAAATAATTACAGCCCATAACTCCATTAAGTTAATCAGTTGAACAACTTTAAAACAGTCTCATAAAGTTTATACAATTAAAAAAGAAAAGTATCATAAAGACAAAGGAAATGATGATATGACATTGACTCTATATAATCTTCTTTAGTGGATTAGTGGAAAGTGCAAGTCACATTCACAAACTTTCAATCTCCACCAAGTTCTACTTCAATAGAGCATATCAATCCCAATTCCTAGGACGGCAGGAACTAGTTAATAATTATTTAATTGTTTAAGTAGGAGAATAACATGATTATAATAAGTGTAATTATTTGAATAAAAAGAGGAAGTTTCTCTAAATTGATTTAATAAAGTTTCATTTCACCGTCAAAGACCAAAATTAGTAATAATGCATATGTTCAATAAAAAAAGGAAAATTATTGGATACTTCCGGAATACCATAAATGTGTATTCCCTCCTCTCACATGAAGTGAGAAGTACGCATTTATTTTTTATTTTTTTTAGAATACTAAATATTTTTAATACACACACATATGGAGAGAGGAGAAAAGGTTTTAAAGAAACTTACAGTGGTGTATATCTAAAAGGGCCTAACTCTTGAATATACACACATGAGGAGTACACATTTATAATACTTCGGAAATACATAGTAATTTCCCTTAAAAAAAAATTCAAAGATCATGGTGGATATTATTTTTTCAGAACAAACCATGACCACAAATAAATGAAAATACGAAAAATTGGACCTTATTAAAAAAAAATACTATACACTCTTTCAGGATGGGCTCTAGGCCCACTGGCCTAGGTCTAAGGCCTCCTATTTAAAAAAAAAAAAAAGCCTCAAAATATTAATAATTTTTTTTGGGTTGGGGGGGGGGGTGGGGGGGGGGGAACGTCTCCAAAATATTAAACTAATAAAAAAAACTAAACCAATTGAAACCCAATTAAAAAAATAATAATAATAAAAATAAAAATAAAAACATGTTGTGACTTAAGCGATGATTAGTAATTTTTCATATCAAAAGGCAAGAAGAGTGGAATACCCATTATCAATTAAAAAGCAGAGATGCTCACAAAACTTTGGAATAAAAAATTTTAATTAGGATTTTTTTTTTGGCATTAATTAAAAAAGTAAGAGTTGTTTTTAAATAAAAAATATGATATAGAAATTCTAAGAGTTGTTTTTAAATAAAAAATATGATATAGAAATTCAAATAAATATTATTTAATTTATATTTAAAAATAAAAAGGACCTCAGTGTAAATAATTTGATATTTATTATTTCACTTAAGTAATTGGTTTATTTTCTTGAATCTTGATTATCATATGTTTGTAATGACATGTAATATATATCAAGTTGATATATATTATAATACATAATAAGTATTATACGTAGGATATAATATGATTTCTTACAAAATGTATTAAAATGCACCACGCAATGTATTAGCTAGTGTTAAGGAATAGTTGTCAATAACCAATTGGTTCACACAAATGAAATCAAAATGGTTTGTGGGATTTTTATGATATTTATGTTCTAATTTAACTTCTTTTTGTATTTAAATTAAATCATCTAAAATAAATAATTAAGTATTGATTCCTTAAGAGATGGGAAAATACAACAATCGCATTTCCAGCAAGATGGTAACATAGCATGTGTCAAGGCTGGAGCTGTGGACGATGGTGTAACCCTCCACCCGAAACCACCACAACGGAACCATTGTTTCTGTTGGGTTGGGCACTAGTCTCAGCCAACTCAATGCAAAAGAGAGAAAAATGATTGATGGGATAGTTAGCTCGCTCGAGCTAAAAAAGAAAAAGTAAAAAAAGGGTTTTGCTTATCAAAGTTTGGAAAAATGAGAGTTTGTTGAGCTCAATGAATGTTATTTCCCTCCCAAGTTGGGCTATTATCCCTTAAAAGCTAGCAGTATTTCCCACCATTGAGTTTTCCACTTCCTCTTGATTGTCTTTGCAAACATCATGACATTGAAAAAAATTTCAATGGTCTATAGTTGGGTAATTGGGTTGACTGCTATGGTGACTGGGAATTTGAAACTGATCAAGACCATCATAGGCTCCTGGCTGATGGACTAGTTTCCAAGAAAAGAAAACTTCTCTTTGTGGTTTAAGGAATCTGAAGTTTTGACATATTCATTTGTCTATAATACACGCCATACGCGTAAAGTTTTCTTGACTTCTTATCAACAAATCTTGTAGTAGAAAAACCTCTACCGTTTCTTTCGTCTCTTTCAGATTTCATTACTCCCAAATCAAAGCTAGTACTTATCTTAATAAGTCTAGGCACACCCAATTTTCACATTTTTATTAATGGTTATATGACCTCTTGTGATTAATACATTAAGGAGTAGCGGATCAAGGCAAAAGTGATATTATTTTAATAATAACATCATATTGACAATTGTGTAAAAAAAATTACTCATTAGGTGCACATAATTTCAAAAGCAATGGCATGCATATCAACGCAGCGCATATGTCAAGAGTTTTGTAAATTGTAACTCAACCAATTGTTACTTAGAGTTTGTTTGAGATTTATTTATTTTGCTAAAATTGAAAACTTTTTACTGAAAATATTATAGATAAAAGTAAAAGTTAATTGTAATAGTACAACGGGACCCATGAATAATACCAAAAAATATAGTAGGGTTCATGAATAGTAACAAAAATAAGCTGAATAGTAAAATAAGTTGGTTTTTTAAACTGGAACTAAACTCGCACTTAATATTTCTAATGGAGACGTTTAGAATTTACCCAACTTCAACTATCAATGTATAAAAAAGTAAAAATAAAAATAAACCACGCATAAAGATGGAAATATGAAATATCCACGTGTTATTTTAAAGTTATCCAAGTAATGCGATATGTAAATTTGACTTTAAAATTACAAGCCAAACACGCAACCTGCCATGACTTTTTAGACTTCATGGCAATTTCGGTAGCTTCTGTTTCTTTCTTCTGTTTGTGAAGCATTTACATGGAACGAAGATACCTCCAAGCCAAAGTCGTATTGGTCCATGGCTTGAAAGTTTTTGCCAAAGCTGGTGAAATTGCAACAAGGAATTGGTAACCATTTGACTTTGTACTCGTCTAATAAGTACTAGGGATTAGATCTTCTAAAATTCTTACTTCTTACTCATATGGTAACTCCATATATTATAAAGTTCTTAAGATTTTATTCATACATATAAATTAAAATGAGTTGAGTGAATTTTGGTACTGTGGGGCCCGACAATTCGTGGACCAGGCCCATTTGCCCTTAGAGATTCTGAAGGCCCAATCCGAGCAGAGCTGTGGCCTAAGCTCTACAATGCAGAGCACAAAATAATTTCGGGAGGCAGCCGAGGACAGTTTAGTCCTCGGCAGATCCATAATCCCACCAGAGTAAAGGGGTGAAACTGGTATAGAGACGAATTCGTAAGGAGATCCAAGATACCTTGGGGAGGTTATCCTTACTACCCTTCCAGATAAGACCCAACGTCTGACAGAGCCGTACTCTGCAGCTTTATCAAACCATCCCCAACAATTCCGGGATTGGACTGATGGGACAAATGTCAGTGTTTGTAAAAATTGACCCCACACGTGGACGAAGGACAGCGAACGCAAGCTAATATAAAATGAGGAAGTAAGTAAATCTGAGGGAGAGCCCATCTCACCTCCAAAAAGAGAAAGACTACACGGGTGAGAACATCTCAACAACGCTGGACTTCACTGAAAAAGTCCATCGTTGGGCAACCGGAGTAAGACCTTAATGGACCTCGGATCAGTTCCGAGGAGTCCCATCCTATAGGGTGCTACGCCTTAGGGCTTAAATGTTCAAGCCCGACTCCTTTTTTCTACACGAATTCCTCTAAAACCATGACCGGGCATCGCCCCGTGACCAGCGGTTAGCTTTTCAAGCCCACTCTCTACAAATCATATTGTGAGGGACCTTTATTGTGTGAGCCCAAAAATGTTAGTGGGCCGCAAAGGAATCGAGTCCCTACAATTGGCGCCGTCTGTGGGAAGCTTGCGCGCTGGCGCAGGTGGCGGTGGAATCGACTCATGGGCAAGCAGAAGTTTCTGGGATCTCCTCCGTCTCCGACGACATCTAGTTGTTGCTCCGACGTAAGCTCCTGCTGGGGGCTACGTCTCGCAGTGCTGAGGGCGTGGATGTCTCTAGGGGCTTCCAGCCTCAGACCAACTTTCCCCGTCCTGGTGTAGGGGCTTGTGGTCGAAAAATATAAAAAAATCTTCTAAGTTTTGGACAGAACCAAGGCCTTGCATGGTCCTCGGACTCAAGCCTATGGGGAAACCAAGTACATAAAAAGATCTTAAGTTTTGGACAGAACCAAGGCCTTGCATGGTCTTCGGACTCAAGCCTATGGGGAAACCAAGTACATAAAAAGATCCTAAGTTTTGGACAGAACCAAGGCCTTGCATGGTCCTCGGACTCAAGCCTATGGGGAAACCAAGTACATAAAAGGATCCTAAGTTTTGGACAGAACCAAGGCCTTGCATGGTCCTCGGACTCAAGCCTATGGGGAAACCAAGTACATAAAAGGATCCTAAGTTTTGGACAGAACCAAGGCCTTGCATGGTCCTCGGACTCAAGCCTATGGGGAAACCAAGTACATAAAAGGATCCTAAGTTTTGGACAGAACCAAGGCCTTGCATGGTCCTCGGACTCAAGCCTATGGGGAAACCAAGTACATAAAAAGATCCTAAGTTTTGGACAGAACCAAGGCCTTGCATGGTCCTCGGACTCAAGCCTATGGGGAAACCAAGTACATAAAAGGATCCTAAGTTTTGGACAGAACCAAGGCCTTGCATGGTCCTCGGACTCAAGCCTATGGGGAAACCAAGTACATAAAAAGATCCTAAGTTTTGGACAGAACCAAGGCCTTGCATGGTTCACGGACTCAAGCCTATGGGGAAACCAAGTACATAAAAAGATCCTAAGTTTTGGACAGAACCAAGGCCTTGCATGGTCCACGGACTCAAGCCTATGGGGAAACCAAGTACATAAAAAGATCCTAAGTTTTAGACAGAACCAAGGCCTTGCATGGTCCTCGGACTCAAGCCTATGGGGAAACCAAGTACATAAAAAGATCCTAAGTTTTGGACAGAACCAAGGCCTTGCATGGTCCACGGACTCAAGCCTATGGGGAAACCAAGTACATAAAAAGATCCTAAGTTTTGGACAGAACCAAGGCCTTGCATGGTCCACGGACTCAAGCCTATGGGGAAACCAAGTACATAAAAAGATCTTAAGTTTTGGACAGAACCAAGGCCTTGCATGGTCCACGGACTCAAGCCTATGGGGAAACCAAGTACATAAAAAGATCCTAAGTTTTGGACAGAACCAAGGCCTTGCATGGTCCACGGACTCAAGCCTATGGGAAAACCAAGTACATAAAAAGATCCTAAGTTTTGGACAGAACCAAGGCCTTGCATGGTCCTCGGACTCAAGCCTATGGGGAAACCAAGTACATAAAAAGATCCTAAGTTTTGGACAGAACCAAGGCCTTGCATGGTCCACGGACTCAAGCCTATGGGGAAACCAAGTACATAAAAAGATCCTAAGTTTTGGACAGAACCAAGGCCTTGCATGGTCCTCGGACTTAAGCCTATGGGGAAACCAAGTACATAAAAAGATCCTAAGTTTTGGACAGAACCAAGGCCTTGCATGGTCCACGGACTCAAGCCTATGGGGAAACCAAGTACATAAAAAGATCCTAAGTTTTGGACAGAACCAAGGCCTTGCATGGTCCTCGGACTCAAGCCTATGGGGAAACCAAGTACATAAAAGGATCCTAAGTTTTGGACAGAACCAAGGCCTTGCATGGTCCTCGGACTCAAGCCTATGGGGAAACCAAGTACATAAAAAGATCCTAAGTTTTGGACAGAACCAAGGCCTTGCATGGTCCACGGACTCAAGCCTATGGGGAAACCAAGTACATAAAAAGATCCTAAGTTTTGGACAGAACCAAGGCCTTGCATGGTCCTCGGACTCAAGCCTATGGGGAAACCAAGTACATAAAAAGATCCTAAGTTTTGGACAGAACCAAGGCCTTGCATGGTCCTCGGACTCAAGCCTATGGGGAAACCAAATACTATGGCACGTAAACCTCATGATCCATCCGAAGAGAACTCCTCATTAACAGTAGGGTCAACCCCTTAATTGCACGGGTTCCCCGGTCTGCCCTCGGATCCCCCTGTGCCAAAGGGAATGGTGCGATACGGAGTTGGTCTAGCGTACATCGCACAGCGCTCAACAGCTATCCCGGTTAGTTCCATGAATTTAATCTATTTAGGATTACCATAGTTATACTTGATAACATTTGCGAGTTTGAACTAATAAGGGTTGTATTAAAGTGTTCACCCGCCCAGAATATTGTTAAAGGCAGGCCTAGACTTAATATTCAGACCCAAAGTGGTTGTTGCAAAAAAAGTATGTATGAGGAAATAAACACATCTTTTATTAAGACGAATGAACAGTACAATGTACAATGAAAAGCTGAAACGAGCTCACGTTAGAGCTAACTACGTAAGTAAAAGAAAAATACAAGAGGGTGAAGGTAAAGCCGAGGAGATATCTCAGACGAGAGGTTGGCTACTGCTTCGAGGCTTTATTCCTCCTCAAAGCCTTTGCACGCCCATAACTCAGGCAGCAAAAGAACCCGACTCGAGTCTCGCACCGCCGAAGGAAAGGTGCAGGGAGCCGGAAGTTGAGGAGCCTTCACCAAAAATCTGCCTGCAAAGAGGCAGAGGCGCTGACGGCGGAGAATCTTTCTTCTGACACACCAAAATTCTGGCGTGAACAGAACCTGCTTCGGATTTTGACTGAAAGAGGGAGAAATACCCTTTCCCCATTGACGAAGCAGAGTGCTCCTTTGAATTTACGCTTCCTTTGCCCGTAACTCACTACCCTAAGTCTCAGGAGGACACGGCGCCTCCATGGCGGAAAGAGCTCTTTTTCCCCTACTCTCGCCTCAAACATGATAAACTCAGGGAGTAAACTGAAGGACCTGCGTTCAAGTAAGACAGCTTTCACTCCTATTTATTCAAAAAGCTAAAGTGGTGGCATTTAATGCACGCAATGTCCCAAGGAATGCTACGGACAAAATGCCTCCGGCTCGATTTCCCACGACATCTGCAGTATTAAAGGAGCCTCGTGAAGGCGCACCTCGAACACTGGGACGCCAGAAAGTACCCGCGTGACCAAAGACCAAGGAAATGCCTCTAAATCTGTGGGCTTAGTTAATTCGCGTCTTAGGCCCGTTCTACATGGAGGCCCACGAACTACGGCCCATGCCGGGGAATAACAGCTGCCAAGGGCAACCTCCCGCTCGGAAACTTGTGAGATACCTGAGGGAAGACCAGGTGCGTAAAAAAAGGGGCATCAAGTTCTGGACAGAACCAAGGCCTTGTATGGTCCTCGGACTCAAGCCTATGGGGAAACCAAGTACAAAATTTTTTTAATTATTACAAGTTCTGGACAGAACCAAGGTCTTGTATGGTCCTCGGACTCAAGCCTATGGGGAAACCAAGTACAAAAATTTTAATTATTACAAGTTCTGGACAGAACCAAGGCCTTGTATGGTCCTCGGACTCAAGCCTATGGGGAAACCAAGTACAAAAATTTTTAATTATTACAAGTTCTGGACAGAACCAAGGCCTTGTATGGTCCTCGGACTCAAGCCTATGGGGAAACCAAGTACAAAAATTTTAATTTTTACAAGTTCTGGACAGAACCAAGGCCTTGTATGGTCCTCGGACTCAAGCCTATGGGGGAAACCAAGTACAAAAATTTTAATTTTTACAAGTTCTGGACAGAACCAAGGCCTTGTATGGTCCTCGGACTCAAGCCTATGGGGAAACCAAGTACAAAATTTTTAATTATTACAAGTTCTGGGCAGAACCAAGGCCTTGTATGGTCCTCGGACTCAAGCCCACGGGGAAACCAACTGGTCGGATAAAAAAAAAAAGGTTTGGACTTCGCAATATGGGCTACCGGATAAAAAGGTCAGGTCATTTCATCCACGGCTTAAACATCCTAAAGGGTTAGGCCTAACGAAGGAGCAAGGAAGGTGGTGGAACGCCCCAGTATACAATGACCTAGGAGGTCTGTTCATTTAGTGGGCGGTATGTTTTGAAACGGTTATTCCTCACACGGCATCAAGCCTTCGTTTCTCTCCTCGGCTAGCAGGGGGTAAGTATTACTTTTTACTGGTCTGCTTTATTATGCCGAGCACTTCTATTGAAATTATGACAACACCTTTTTATTATTAAGTATTTTGGTCTTAGTCGTCATTGATTTAAATGCGATATTATTGAGCCGAACAGCATTTGCAAATTTATAAAAACAAAGAGACAGAACATGCAAAGTGAAATAGAAACAACTTTTATTAATATGAAAAATTATTACAACGTACAAAAAGGGGCTTCAATAAGCCTATACAAAAGAGGGGCTGCCGAAGCAGCACTAACATCCACAGTACAGATAAGCAAACGGTCAAGCGCCTTTTAAACTTGTCTTCGAAGTCTCTCCAATCTCTGCCACATTGTTGCTTATACTAAGAAAAGAACTCACTTAAAAAAAAAAAAAAAAAAAAAAAAAAAAAAAAAAAAAAAAAAAAGAAGAAGAAGAAGGAAATAGTAAGAAAGAAATCAATGAAGAAGATGGAGGAGATGAATGAAGAAGATGGAGGACATGAGTAAGGAAGGAGGAGAAGAAGAGAGAAGAGATAAAAAGAAAGTAAAGGAGCAAAAGAGGGAAAAGAGAAAGCACCAGAACGGAACTGGTGCTGGGAAGACTATAAGAAGAGGGCGGGGGAGGGCACCAGGGAGCAAAAGAGGGAGAAGCAGAAGCACTTAGCCCCTGCCTCAGCCCTGATTCCTAACACGCTGGTGCCATATTAGGTACGCTCGTGAGGAGCCGGATGGTGCTGGTCTTGGTTGTTCTCGACTCAGTCACGCCGAGAATTCAACATGACGAGCCCCTGCTTTGGATTTTGGCTAAAAGAGAGGCGGGACAGACCTTAAGTCTGCGCCACCCTTGCCCTGATCGAGCCATTTCAAGTTTTATCAGGACATGGTGTTTTGAGAGGGAGCATGGTCCCTTCATCATTCGTTATGGAGGACGTGTACGGATATGGTGTGTAACAAACAGGTTAAGTAGACGCTAAAAGAGGCTACGAGTTTCAGATCTCATAAGGAAGAGGAGGAGTCTGTACGAAAGTGACTGCCTCCTGCTCGCCTTCTTATAGGAAGAGCAAAACAGAGGGAGTTAAATACATTCAAAGTTTCTAGAAGAATCTGAAGAAAAAGAGGCATCCATTCCGCTTCCCCACCTTATCAGATGAGCCGCCGGACATAAATGAGCCTCGTAAAGGGGATTTACTAAAGGCGTGTCTGGGATAGCCAAGCGGCAGGAGCAGATCACGAGCAGATTAAACGGACTCCCTTGAAAAACGGCTAACTTCCTGGACAGGTGGAAAACCGCTCACATAAATGCGGGATTGCACTAAACAAGCCATATTCAGGACCCGAGTTTGCCAAAACCCTCCTTTCCAACCCGGAAGTCGGATAGAAGGGTTTTGAGGGGCTATTGTGGGGCCCGACAATTCGTGGACCAGGCCCATTTGCCCTTAGAGATTCTGAAGGCCCAATCCGAGCAGAGCTGTGGCCCAAGCTCTACAATGCAGAGTACAAAATAATTTCGGGAGGCAGCCGAGGACAGTTTAGTCCTCGGCAGATCCATAATCCCACCAGAGTAAAGGGGTGAAACTGGTATAGAGACGAATTCGTAAGGAGATCCAAGATACCTTGGGGAGGTTATCCTTGCTACCCTTCCAGATAAGACCCAACGTCTGACAGAGCCGTACTCTGCAGCTTTATCAAACCATCCCCAACAATTCCGGGATTGGACTGATGGGACAAATGTCAGTGTTTGTAAAGATTGACCCTACACGTGGACGAAGGACAGCGAACGCAAGCTAATATAAAATGAGGAAGTAAGTAAATCTGAGGGAGAGCCCATCTCACCTCCAAAAAGAGAAAGACTACACGGGTGAGAACATCTCAACAACGCCGGACTTCACTGAAAAAGTCCATCGTTGGGCAACCGGAGTAAGACCTTAATGGACCTCGGATCAGTTCCGAGGAGTCCCATCCCATAGGGTGCTACGCCTTAGGGCTTAAATGTTCAAGCCCGACTCCTTTTTTCTACACGAATTCCTCTAAAACCATGACCGGGCATCGCTCCGTGACCAGCGGTTAGCTTTTCAAGCCCACTCTCTACAAATCATATTGTGAGGGACCTTTATTGTGTGAGCCCAAAAATGTTAGTGGGCCGCAAAGGAATCGTGTCCCTACAGGTACATTATCAAATTTAAATAAAATCCAATTTATTATTATTTTGAAATGAATTTGGTGGATTTTGAAAATGTTGACAATCATTTTTTTTTTATTTAAATTATTAATAAATAATAATATAAAAAATTCTCAATAAAAATTAATAATATAAAAAAATCAAATCAATTCATTTTAAAATTGAGGAATACAAATTTCATAAGATTGAGCACTATTTAGTGGAACGCCAATTTATTTATAATAAAAAAATTGAGCAAAACATTAAGAAATCATTATAAACAATGCATATTAACAATTACATCCTAGCACTAATTCAGAAAAAAGTATATGAATAAATAAATATAAACAAACTAGATCCTACTTCCTAACACTCTTTCAGAAAACATTCTGGAACAACCTCCAAATTTCAAAAACTTAGTCTATTCTGAAAATAATAAAATATTAATGTCTCTAAATTTATCTGGAAAACTAAACCGTCACGTAGCAGGTTTTCCATCCTTTTCATCACCACTCCAGGAAAAACATGCAATGGCAAAACCTTCCGGGCCCAGTGGACATGCATAAAATAATGTCTTTTTCTTCTCTTTGTTAACCTTACTCAAGAAGTAGGTATATTGTAATTAAAATATAACAGTTGCTTCCATGGTTCTCCCAAAGCCAATGTCCAAAGTAACCAGGTCTCCAACAAATTTTTGTTTTTTTTGGAAGGACATTAAGGTCTTCAACATTTTAAACTACAAAAGAAAAAGAAAAACTATAGTCTAAAACCATTGGATTTTTTGTAGGGATTGAACTAGACTTCGAAGGGGGTTAAGTGCTTTGTAGTTCAACTAGCAATTTTTGGTATTTTTTCTCTCCAATTATAGAATTATTATTATTATTATTATTATTATTATTAAAAAAATCTCTTTTAAGGGAATATTTATGAGTGTACACTTTAATGAGTGGTGTTAGAGGTTATAGGTAGGAGGTAGGTACCATAAATTTTTTTTAAAAGAGTTTTATAAATTGATGAGTCAACATTTAAAAAAAAAAAGTTTAATTACAAAATTGATTATAGCCTTGTTATAACCTTACTCAATAAAATAAATATTATTACATATTTTGAAAATCTAACTATTGAATTGCATGGTCTTTATACTCTTAATACACATATCAAATTTTGTGTCAATCGGGTATTATTTACTATATGATTTATAAAATTATATTTTATGCATAATTTTAAACTGCAAAAACTTGCAATTTAAACAATTTATTGATGAAATGTTGATCTTCAATTTTTTAGAAATTTTGCAAGTATGAAATATATAAGAAGAAGATGTAATCCAATGATAGATTTGTCAAAATTCTCCTCCAATAAAAATATTGATTAAGGTTATAACTTAAGATTACAACCAATTTTATAGCTTAATTAGTATAAAAAAAAATTGTAGCTAAACTTTGTCCTTTAAAATATATAACAAAATAATAGTAGATAAAATTTAGCTACAAAATTGGTTGTAGCCAAATGCTACAACCTTACTCAATAAAATAAACATTACTACATATTTTTGAAAAACTAACTGTTGAATTATATGTTCTTTACACTCTTAATACACATATCAAATTTTGTGTTAATCGAATATTATTTATTATATGATCTATGAGTTTATATTTTATGTATAATTTTAAAATGCAAAAACTTGCAATTTAAAAAATTTATTGATAACATAGTTATTGATCTTTAATTTTCTAAAAATTTTGCAAGAATAGAGAATATAAGAAGAAGATTTCAATGATGGATTTGTCAAAATTCAACTCCAATAAAAAGATACTGAGTAAGATTGTAGCCTAAGGCTACAATTAATTTTATATCTAAATTTTTTCTAATAATAATTAGGATATTTATTTATTTATTATATTATTTATGCCACATCGATAAAATTCATTGCAATGTCAATTATAAGTTATTTTGTAATAAAATTAATAATACCTTTAGCATTGTTTCAAAAAAAAAAAACCTTTAGCATTTTTCTTTTTTATTTTTTTTTTGTTTGTTGAGAAATAACATTTTTCTACTTAAATTTCACACATTGTTGATCCTTCTATCTAGACTATTAGAAATTGGTGCGAATTATGCTAATAATTAGCTCATGTATTGGATATATATATTTATATTTATATTCTTTATTTATTTCTCACATTTTATAGACTCCAAATTGTGTGAAACTCACGTAATATGAGTTGCTGTCTAAATTTTATTACATAATATTTATAAATTGATTTGTCAAATTTTATTAAATAAAAAATATTTGAATTTGTTAATTTATTATATTATTAACATGACATCAATCAAATTGATTATCACATTAAATTATAAAGCTTTATAGCAAAATTAGAAATAGCTTTAATACATTCCCTCCACAAATTATGAAAGACTTGTTCTACCCCTTTTAAATATTTATTCCTTGAAAGGTTTGAAAATGCAACAATCACACCGTCCATCAAGCATTTGCCATATATTGACCGGTTAGTTATTTCTAGTCTCATTCACCATTTTTATTTTCAAAGAATAAGTCTAGAAATACATTTAATTTTTTTTTTTTAAAAGAAACACATTTAATTTCACACACAATTCCATAGATAAATTGTGAGTGATAGATTCTTTTTGCCCACCTTTTTTTTCTTTGGCACTCAAAATTGATCACTTCAAGAAATTGTGGAATTGAGTATATTTTTATTGTTTCCCAAAAAATAAAATAAAATAAAAGTAAAGTTGGGCAAGCCCATAGAGTAGTGCCCCACAAAATCATTCACACATCATTTCCTCAAAAATTCAGAAGCCCATTTCCAACACATAAAATAAACATTATAGCCCACGTAACTCCACCACTCCATTCGTCACCAACGTGTCTCATATTGATATTACCGCGTCTGACCCTCCCTTTTCCATAACCCATCCAACCTTCTCTCTGTGAGCTGAGAGAGAAGAAAAAAAGAAAAAAAGAAAAAAGAAAACATTTACACGCAGATTGTGATATCATGTTAGAGCAAAGCACTATAAATGACTCTTCCTTGTCCTCTCTGCTTATTCTGCTTCCTTCTTCTTAACTCAATTCCATCTCTTTAGCTTAATTTTCAATTTCTCACCTTCATTTCCGATCATTTATATAAATATATATATGTATGTTTATCTTATATATGTAGGCACCGACAAATCTCGATCTTTCAGCCGGACTTGAATTTCAAGTTTGAATCTTTTGGCCTTTTTGGCCAACTGGGTCGGCCTGTTTTTGTGTTTAGAATCGTGGGTTCGATCTGGTTTTTCGATTGGATTGTTGGGTTTTGGTTTTTCTGATTAAATTTTTGGGTTTTGTTGTATTGAAATGGTCTATTTCCATAGCTCAATCTCGGTCTGCAAGTCTGTTGACCAACAAGCCACCACAACTATGGCTGACACTAAATCAAGGCACGGTAATCCTTTATCTAGAAATAGAAAGGCACCCAATTCGCCAAATTACTCCAAAATCATTCCCGGTTGTGATCGATCTCGATCGGCTGTCATAGACATAGTGATTTTTATTGCTGTGATTGGTGCTTGTGGGGTTTTGTTGTTCCCTTATGTGAAGTTTGTGGTAGTTGAGGTTGTTAAGATTGCTGGGGTGGTTGTTTGTTTGGTTAAAGAGGAAATTTCTGTTGCTCCTATTATATATGTTTCAATTGGAGTCAGTATTTGTTCTGCAGCATTGGTTGCCTGGTTGGTTTTGACATGGACTAGTAGGAAATGTGGGAATCCGAATTGTAAGGGACTAAGGAAGGCGGCCGAGTTTGATATTCAGTTGGAGACAGAGGATTGTGTGAAGAATAGTACTAATTTGGTGAATGGTAACAGCGGTGGCGTTGGAGTGAAGAAGGGTCTATTTGAATTGCCACGTGATCACCACCGCGAATTGGAGGCCGAGCTCAAGAAGATGGCGCCGCCTAATGGAAGAGCAGTTCTTGTTTTCCGGGCAAGGTGTGGATGTTCTGTTGGGAGATTGGAGGTCCCAGGACCAAGGAAGCATCGAAAGATCAAAAAGTAGGATTTTGTGTGACTGGTTTAACACAATAGGGAGGATATAATCAGAATACAGGAATAGCCATTATGCAAAGAGGAGGGCAGGGACTTCTCTAGTTAATCTTATTTTTCTGAACTATGTTGTCTTTAAATAAGCATATGGCAATAAATTGTAAGGATGATATACGGATGGTTATAGTGGGGAATATAAGAATCCTTTTTTATTTATTAGATTTATTTGCTTTTTCTTATGATTATTGAATTTCTCATTATATTCTTTGCAGGTTATTGAAATGATTTTTTTATTGATCAAGCATTCATGCTTGCTTTTAAAGTTGAGAGATCTTAACATAGATTATAAGTTGGAATGAAACTCATTTTATTATAATTTCTAGGTAATATTTTCCTTAGGAAATTTTACTGAAACCATGTTCGTCTAGTTGTTCTTGAAGCTTTCCTGAATTAACATTAGATCTTTGTATAACCATACATCGTATAATTGCATAGTGAATGTTTTGGTCGATGGCCTAACATCTTGCTTGGACATGTAACAAGCATAGTTCAACTTTGGTGTTATGCAGATGGTAGCCCAGAAAGTTTTTCCATTTGTTGAGTGGTCTATGAAGGAACAAATATAAATGAGGTTCAGAACAGCAACACTGAAATTGGATTGGAACAGTATGTGTGGTATGGTTCGTTCTGTCCACCCTTGTTTGCACCACACTGCATAGTTTACAATGGCTTCCTCTTTGATCATATTGGTGCTTTGCTTATAATTAATGTATACTATAGGAAAGCTTTAACTGATGATCTGAATTCCTTCAATTATTTATTGACTATTTTGATAAGTTGTGCATTCCCCGTATTAATAAACATTCTAAAAGAAACCATCGATTTTCAAGTGCATCATTAGATTGCAGTCTGTGTGAAATAAATCTTTTCAAGCCCTTACTAATTCAGATTTCTTCCATGGTGATATGTGCTTAAGTGTACTGCCTTGTTCTAGGTTGCGAAGCAACAATGTTTCTCAAAGTTTCTTATGCTGTATGTGGACACAACAGTTTTTTGACTGAAAAGGAACCTTAATTTCAAAAACTAACACTAATACTTGAAACTCCTATGATGTCGTGAGTTCATGAGTAAGAAAGTTTTGATAATGGAGCTTCTCATTGTTCTATGTCAGTATCACATTGGTGACATTTGCCTTACTGACAAATGTGTCCTCTCCAGAATTCCTTTTCTGCAAAGAGAATGCAGAAGAATCTTTCTATCAGTCATTTTGAAGCCAGCCGATTTTGACAACAGTTACAGAGGCTATTTCAAATATTCCTTTCCCTGTTCTTCTGCTTCATCCATCAGATGTACCACCTTTGACTACAATGACCTTTTACATTGAAAGACATTGTTTGTATGCTGTAGCTTTGCCATGCATAGTATGTGCATATTTATGTTAATCATAGTTGATAAACATATGCTTTCTTTTTAAATAAAAAATAATGAAAACGCTCTTTGAGTCCTATGCTTTTATTTATGGTAGATCTAGCTCAAGCATTTCTTCCTCATTAACTCCTACTTTTGTCTATTCCTTTCCATGCAATTGAGTGCTGGAGAAATTATCTTTTTGTTTTTTTTTTTTGTTTTTAAATTGGCAAGCTAAACATGCACACATGGTTGAAGGAAGTGCCAGTTGAGCTATAGCTCATTGGCAGGATTTTCCTTCTTATCTTGCATGTTAAAAGACGTAATAGGTGCTGCAGATTTTTAATGCATACATACAGACATCCATACACACACATTGTTATTGACATACTTAAGATATATGTTTTTATCAATCATAAGGAAAGTGCTCTCAAGTATTATTATGTTTTCATTGTGGATCTGGCATTTGTTTGTTCCTCATGTAATCATAAGTTGTGGCTATTCTATCCCACAATAATTAGCATAAGATACATGACTACCTTGGAGTTACTATTGATTTTAAGGAAAACCCTTCTTTATGTACTCATAAGTCATACCTCTGTGAGCTATCCCTTAATTATACATTTTACTTGCAAGTAAAATTACAAGACTGCAATTGGGTAGTTCTTGAATTAGAATGGAACTTGCATTCAGTTGAGTACTGTGAACCGTGCTATGGTTTTAAGGCCCAAATAAGACCTACCTTGCGTTGAATGTCTTGTGCAGCATGCAAGGCAGCATTGGGAAAGAAATTTACATTTCTTCCATATCTTTCAGGCAGAACATGATGGTTTAGAATAGTGATTATCAGCTGTGTTTTCTCAACAAAACTTACCAGCTCATCAAGGACTTACAATACATTGAAATTTTTGTGTGTAAGAAATGCAGTGTTAGCAAATGGATACATCTCATTAGTGAGCCCCTTGTCATGACAAGTGGAGCCCTTTTTTTCCACTATCCTTTATTGGATTGCAAAGCTTTCTGTTTTGATTACTTGATTCCATCCATACATAGATTAGATCCAGGCATTACATTATAATGCTAGTTGGAGAATCTTTCATTTGATTCCTCCATTGATGTCAGGTGCTGGCTGCGAACATGTTCTTTGTTCGCCCTGGGAAACAGAGTGAAGTCTTGGAGAATTGCATAAATTCTTCAAGTTAAGTATCAAGCATCGTTAGTAATACAAAAATATCGGGATTGGGGTTCAACAATGTGTATGCACACAGACACTCACACATGCAAGTGTGCACCTCATATGCAGTTTATACTCTGGAATCACTATACCACTTAAGAAGGCATGCCTACCATAGATAGAACTAGAAGTGCCATCGCAAGAGCAAGTTAGTTTTTCCTAAACAACTTAGTGTTATCCTAAGGGACCAAGTTAAAAAGCATTGTTAAAATGCGCATTATAGGACTTACACTATTGAGGGTTAAAGGCTTGGGAGTCGGGTTACATTAGTTTTTTTTTTTTTTTTGAAGCAAATATTGCTATCTTCAAATTAAGTAGCAAATTAACAGTTCAATTTGTTAACAGTGAGATTGCTTATTAGGGCTTTCTTAGTTCTTGAGTTATATTGATTACTTACATATGCACCTTATCCTCTATTTTTCTTTTTCAAGAGAAAAATATGCCATTATTGGCAATGTTATTTACTCTCTCTCTAGATTACTCCAAGCGGTTATTTTGAAGTGCTGGTGATACATAATCAATGTGTTAATACGCATTGATATTCATGCATTGATATTTTATGCTTGAACTACCTTGGGAGTTATAATATTCTTTTTAGCCTGACTTTGGGGCTTACGCCTATAAAGCATTCACAATTCATCCACTCCTCTCATTCTCCTTTATTTAGTTAAAAAAAAAAAAGCAGTGTGAATTCGAATATATAGATATTATTGTTTTTTTTTTTCCCACTCCTCATTTGGTGGAAGAAATATACGATCATGCTGTTAGTGATTGATCAAGCTTTGTATCATTTCCACCAAGTGACGATTTAGAATTCCATGATTCTTTCACCATTTTGAAAGACTAAAAAGATGTGTTCTGTTGTGCTCAGCACCACAGTTCTGAAGAAATCACTTTAGCATCTTAAAAACCATATCTTCAAATTCTTTTTGTGGAAAACGATTTGTGATCTCTATTGGCACTAATATTCTCACATTGATGTGCGACTGTGCGGTTACCTGTAAAGTATTCTCAAAGTAATAATGGTCATAAAGTATTTTGTTCTTTTATTCTTTTACTTTTTTCATATAGCTTTTAGCTTATAGCTTTCATCGTGTAACCTTCACTGGGATCCGGGAAGAAAAAAAAAAAGTAAAAGAAAATAGTACATTGCATAAATTTATCTTCTAGTGACTTAGATAGCCTCAAATAACAATTGCTTGGAAAACATTGACGAAGATTCGTGAAGGAGCTAAGAAAAATATGGATTGAAAAGACACTGAAGTTTCATTCATAGTGGTCCAAAAGCCAGAGCAATACCTTTTATGAATGCTTATCTAGTAGTATTTCCTAAGGACTGCCATTATTTTCAATAAGCTTAGGAATACAATATTTTCTCACAATTGTTAATATGGTTTTTGGTATTGATGCATAACAAAGATAATATTATTAATGATAAATTTTGATGAAAGTAATGTTATTCTAGTCAATAATTATGGAACAAATTGTGAAAATATTGCCCTAGCATTACATATATATATATTTTTTACTTGGCTTCAAAAAAGAGCAATAGCTACTTCTTTTCTTTTCCTTTTTTTTCCTTAGTAGAGAAGACTGCTTTAACCTTAGGCCCTCATGTACATGTGACCATCCTGCATCCTCCGATAAATTAGGATCTACCTTGGCTACCAAAAAAGAAAAAAGGAAAAAGAAAAATTAGGATCTAATAGATAATTAATAGACCTACTTATACCGACATATTCCCTGTAAAATTGATTATGATTATATGAAATGGTCACGTGATCACCACTTAGATTTTGACTGAGGAGTGGGGATTCCAAGGAATTCTTTTAAGCATGCTTTGTGACTAACAATTTTTATTGGTAGAGCATCTTTTTTTTTTTTTTTTTTGGGGATCTGTTTATAATTTTTATCTGCTTAACTTTTTCTATTAGACAAAAGAATAAATTAAAAAAAAAAGTGGAAAAGTGTCAATCGACTTTATTAGTGACATAATCTTGGCTTAGACAAGGGGTCAACTTAACATCTTCACTATCAATGCATTAAATTTTCTTCTAAAAAAAAAGCATTAAATTTGGATTTAATTTTCAAAAAAATTAAACTTTAAAGATGTAACTGTACAGATATTTAAATTAAATTAAATTCTCATTATGAAATGACTCATTTTATTTAAAAAACAAATGGAGGGGACCTCACGATGGGAGTCTAATGGTCAGTATCTTGTCCACCTCGCTTAACACTAAGATTCAAGTTGTGTGGAATATATTAATATCAGGATTGAAGATGCAATTTAGCAGATGGTTTAACTCATCATGGTGAAAAGTAACTTGCTCTCATGTTTGTGACTCATTTTATTTAAAAAAACAAATGGAGGGGACCCTATAATGGGAGTTTAGTGGTCAAACACCTCGTCCACCTCATTTGACATTGGGATTCAAGTTGTGTGGGATACATTAGTATTAGGATTGGAGAGGCCATTTAGCATGGGGTTTAACTTGTTAGGGTGGAAAGTAACTTGTTCCCATGTTTTCATAGATATATATATATATATATGTATGTATGTATGTATACATATTTCTTTTGGCAACTAAAAAATTTCTTTTCTTAAAGACACAATTTTGAATTCCCAAAAAAACATAGTTTCACACAAAGACCCAAGCAAATTTTTCATGAAGAAGTCACAGTAACATAATAGTAAAAAACTTAAATCACATTTTAATTCCTATAACTTTAGGATAATTTCAAATTAAAACCCACATTTTTATAAATTTCAAATAAAACTCAAAATTTGAAAGCATTTCAATTCAAATCATAAAATTACTACGCATGATGGAATGTAATAAAAAAAAAAAAAAAGATGTATACCCCCATAAAAAAAAATAGATGTATGGTTTTGTTTTTTCAAAAGGAATACGATAAAAAAATTATTAATAAAAAAATGATTTATAAAATGTTCCTAAGAATGGGAGGGGTTCCCCTTGTCTCGTTTGACATCATTCAAGCATATTAAGGGTGAGTTCCCTTCAAAAATAATAATAATAATAATAATGAGTTTAATTCAACTTTTAAAATTTCCGCTTTTGAAAAAGCAGAATTTTTTTATTATTACTTCTATTCACATAGTCTAATGCAAAATAAGTAAAAAAAAAAAAAAAATCAAAAGTTACAAGATCCCGAAAACACCATTTGTAAATTTAAACAAATGAACTAAATCACGTTTTAAGATGATAATTGTGATTTTTTTTTAAAAACCAAAAACATATAATCAAATGAACACTTAAGAAGATGTATGGTTTGAATTAAAAACATTTTTAAATAAAACAAATATTTTTTTTTGAAACCTAAATAAAACAAAATTAAAACGTCTTTAAGAATTAGTAGAGTTTATTTGGAAGTTTTTAAAAGTGTGTAATTAAACGTTTTGTCCCTTTTTTTTTTTTTTTCAAAAATAAAAATAAAAGAGTGAAATTTTGTCCATAATAACAAAACAAAATGAACAAAAATGAGTAAAACGCACCGTTTCTCCCTTCCTTCTTTTCCTCGTTCAAATCAACTCCCAATTTGGAAGTTAGGAACAAAATAACTCAACTACCTCCCAACAACTCAGGCGGAGTACTCAATGCTGACTCTCTCTTTGTTCAAATCTCACGCTTACCTTTAACCAAAATATGAAGGCAAAACCACACCAATTCACACTCTCTCTTTCAAGGTACACTCTTTTTTCAGTTTCTATTACTACCATTACTCATTGATTTGTCTCTGCTATTTGAGTATGGAAATCCCGCTCTTACGCTACCATAGTGTATCATTAGATCAAATTTCAAACACTAGGAGAAAAAGCCTTTTACATTTCAAGCAGCACAAGTCTTTGTTGTTTTCTGGGTATTGTTTTTCATTCAGTAAGAGAAAATGGAGAAACCCTTTTGATAGAATTAGGTGTTGTTCACTGGAACAAGGGCTGCAGCCGCCATGGGGGCTGAAGCCGAAGCCGAAACCGTCCAAAATGGATGCTGTGGAGAGGAAAGGGGCGGTTTTGGAAGAACCCCAGATGAGAAAACAGCCCAGTTCTGGGATTTGTAGTCAGATAGAGAAGTTGGTTTTCAATAAGAGGTACAGAGAGGCACTTGAATTGTTTGAGATTTTGGAGTTTGAGGGTGGTTTTGAATTGGAATCTAGCACCTATGATGCGTTGATTAGCGCTTGCATAGGTTTGAATTCGATTAGAGGGGTGAAAAGGGTGTCTAGTTTTATGAGTAGTAATGGGTTTGAGTTGGATTTGTATATGAGGAACAGGGTGCTGCTTATGCATGTCAAATGTGGGATGATGACTGATGCGCGTAGGTTGTTTGTTGAAATGCCGGAGAAGAACATGATTTCGTGGAATACGATAATTGGGGGGCTTGTGGACTCTGGTAATTATGATGAGGCATTCCAGCTTTTTTTTATTACGTGGGAGGAGTCTTCAGATGGTGGGTCGCGAATATTTTCCACGATGATTCGGGCATCTGCTGGGCAGGGACTAATTTTTGCAGGAAGACAATTTCACACGTGTGCTTTAAAGATGGGTGTTGCTGACGATATATTTGTGACTTGTGCTCTAATTGACATGTATAGTAAGTGTGGGAGCATTGAAGATGCTCAATGTGTTTTTGATGAGATGCCAGATAAGACAACAGTTGGGTGGAATTCCATTATAGCAGGTTATGCACTTCATGGTTATAGTGAAGATGCTCTGAGAATGTTCCATGAGATGCGTGATTCCGGTGTTGAAATGGACCATTTCACATTTTCAATGGTTATAAGAATATGTACAAGGTTGGCTTCTTTGGAGCATGCTAAGCAAGCTCATGCAAGTTTAGTCCGTCATGGTTTTGGATTAGATATAGTAGCGAACACAGCACTTGTAGATTTCTATAGCAAATGGGGGAGAATGGAAGATGCCCGTCATGTTTTTGACAAGATGCCCCAAAAGAATGTTATTTCTTGGAATGCCTTGATTGCTGGATATGGTAATCATGGTCATGGAGAAGAGGCTATTGAGATGTTTGAGCAGATGCTTCGGGAAAAAATGAGACCCAACCATATCACCTTTCTTGCAGTTTTATCTGCTTGTAGTTATTCAGGTTTATCAGAACATGGTTGGGAGTATTTTAAATCAATGAGTAGGGATCACAAGATTAAGCCCCGTGCAATGCATTATGCATGTATGATTGAATTATTAGGTCAAGAGGGCCTTTTAGATGAAGCCTTTGCACTGATACGAAGTGCTCCATTTAAGCCTACAGCTAACATGTGGGCTGCCTTGCTGACAGCTTGTCGTGTTCATGAGAATTTAGAGCTTGGAAAGTTTGCAGCTGAGAAGCTTTATGGAATGGAGCCTGAAAAGCTTAATAATTATATTGTGCTTTTAAATATATACAACAGCTCTGGCAACTTGAAGGAAGCTGCTGCCGTTGTTCAGACCTTAAGAAGAAAGGGTTTGAGAATGCTTCCTGCATGCAGTTGCATTGAAGTTAAAAAGCAGCCATATTTTTTCCATTCTGGGGATAAAAGCCATGCCCTAACAAAAGAGATTTACCAGAAAGTGGACAACTTGATGCTAGAGATTTCAAAACATGGTTATGTTCCCGAGAGAAAATATTTGCTTCCCGATGTTGATGAACAGGAAAAGCGGGTTTTATTGTACCACAGTGAGAAACTGGCAATAGCTTTTGGGCTGATCAACACTCCAGGTTGGACACCACTGCAAATCGTGCAGAGTCATCGGATTTGTGGTGACTGCCATAGTGCAATTAAATTAATAGCCATGGTTACTGGACGTGAAATTGTTGTGAGGGACGCCAGCAGATTCCACCATTTCAGAGATGGGAGTTGTTCATGTGGGGATTATTGGTGATTACAAAAAAATTTTGTTCGACTTTATAGCTTGTTTTTATGATCTCTTGTTTGTCATTCTTTTTTTATTTTTTATTTCTTCCTTCTCTTAGATACATTGATACAATAATGTAACCACACATTGTAGTTATAACTTTTAGCCACAATGAATAGAAGCCAGAGTTCTATTTTTAAGAACTTTAGGAAATTTGTGGTTTTGGCACCTTTCTTCTTATTTTAGTTCCAATTGCAAGGTGTTTTGATGTATTGTTGCAAGTGTGCATTGAAGAATTCTTACGAATCTTACCTCTCTGAGTTCTAAGTTGACTTTACCTGTGCTTATACTGTATACATAAGGACACCAATAAGTGTGACATACTGATATGATGTTTTTTGGTTAATGAAATATTTGTTTCTCTTAATCCCTTTAATGCAACATTATTTGTTACAGAGAGAATAAAGAGAAGACCTTTTTATTGTTTTTGTATATAGTCCTAGCATGCCCTTGTAAAGCTCACCTTCAATTGCCTTGCGATTGGACTCCAATATAGGATTATATAAACCACAAAGGTATCTATGTAACAGAGTGAAATCCCTGTCTTCCAAATGATTTTTTTATGTAATCTAGACCATGCATGGAAGATGAGGTCTTCAGTCATGACATGCATGTGAAGTTGATAGTTCAATAAACTAAATAGAGTGGCCAACAAATGCATCTGCATCTTTCAGTAATACATTGCTTCCATAATCTTCTCTTCCTAGTCAAGCCCCTAATGACTAATCACATAGGAGTGTGGGACATATTCTAACCTTGATTTTTTCCTCTTTTATTTTTATTTTTTATTTTATAATTTAACCTTGAATTTTTCCATAAGGCATTTAGCAGAAAAAGCATATCTGAAAGTTAATATTGCCTCTGATTTTTCTGTATGCTTGTAATTTCTGAAAGATGTACAAGTTTGTAGGAAGAAGCTACAACATTTGATAGGGAAGCTGTTCCATTTGTAGTTCTTTCTTGATTTATGGTGACTGCTGCCAATAGTGAGCACCTAGGTAGGTTTTGAAGGCCAGAAACCATGCAGCCATGAGAGTCCTGAACTGGATTATGCCTGGTATTTCAGGTGGCCGCTTCAGCAACTGTGGATGTCCTCCTTGATGTTGCACATCTGCTTGCCTAAGAACGATGTTTCTCTTTCTCATTTATTTTGTTTAAAATGTTAAGCCTGTTCTTCTATGTTATTTGAGAGTTGGCATAAGACAGAAAGGGGTCCTGTGAATAGCTGTTTCTATAGTAGTTTGGTTTAGCAAATTTTTGGTGAGGCAGCCCACTGAAACGCACTGTTTGGACCAAGTTTTGAGTGGGAGAGAGAGAAGTAGAAAGAGAAACCAGAATAGATATGGCAAGAAAGAGAAGAAATCTATGACCATGCCATTTACATGGATTCCCCTGTTCACACATTTTTTGTTGGAAAATCTTGGCAAGAAGTGATTTAATTTTGCCGAAAATCTTGGGAAGAAATGAAGAACTGATGGATCGTTTACCCACCACTAACAACTGCCAGTTATAAAAGCAAAAAGAGAGAAAAAGAGCAAGTGGATTAAAATCATAGAGCATGTCCTTCAATTTGTTTGGTATGAGATTTTATGTGAAATTGTACAGTTGAGACTCAACTTGAGAGAGAGAACTAGAGGAGACAGAAAGTAGGGTTCAATAAGAGGAGAGGAGGGAAATCAAGGGGCTTACCTGCATTTCCTTTGGCACATAGGTGGCTTCTTTACCACGATTGCATGCTTTGGAAGCATTATGTGGCCACTCTCCATTCCAGTTTATCAAGAGGTATTGTCGTATTGACTGTTGATTTGTCTCTCTCTATCTGTTTTTTTTTTTTTTTAATATAAAAAATAGCAGTCATGTGATGCCTCATATTTCTGGTTTTTACTTTTTTATTTTTTGGTGGTGTTTTCTTGATAAGCAGCAAAAGAAGGGTGCTTTGCTGATGGCAGCTGTCATCTTTGCAAGGGATTCACTTGGTCCTCTGTTTGATTTAGCCAATGTGGTATACCCAAGGTGTGGCCCGTTTATCATTTAATCTTCTTTTACCTGCTACTTGTGATTATCTGGCCTCAACATCTTCCTGTAGCTACACTCTGCTTCTGCAATCTTGGGGGGCTCTACAGCCATATATATATTATGTGATCAAGTTTTCTGTTTTATTGAATTAAGTCGTGACCAGCAGTTCTCTTAACTCAATTTTTCTTGATTCCTTTTTAGTTTTACTTTGGGCTTCTGTTGTTTTTAGGCTTCATCATTGTGGACACTCAGGATATAGCACATTTTGGTGATTTGGAATTTTGGACTATGTGAAGCACACAATACTTCTTTTTTTTACTGATTTTATTATTGCTTTTGTCCAAATTCTTGTTATAATGGTGAGTGAAGCTACAATTAAGTCTCCATCCCATTGTAAAATTTTTCAATGTTAATAAGTAATTTTATTTTCTGCCAATGTATCTATATGTGGTACTTACATGACTCTATTTGTTGTGTGGTTGAAGAATTATGTCAAGAAGGGTGAGAAGAAGAAGAAGAAGAAAAGGAAGGATTGAATATCTGAGGACCAACAGCAGGAAGACTGATGCTTCTTGAAACCTGTCTTGCTAATCTGAAATCTTGTCCATAAAATTTCTTTTTTCCTAACTGAAGCAAATTACTGTGATACTTTGGAATATGTACTTATGGGTTAGTTGTGTTGATATGTGTTTTTTTGGCTGCTGAAATTTGTTTGGAATTCCATTTAAGATCATGACATTGTTTCAGCTTTCTATCTATGTACGCTCTACTTGTGGCCTTGTATATTGATGGTTTAAATGGTGGCTATGACTATATTATTTTAACCCAAGTATCGACACCATAGGATTCATGTCTGACCTGAACTTCCTGTGTTCTCTTTTACCAAGTCTTTCTGCAGACTTCAATTTGCCTCTCGGATTCAAGCATTTTTGCCCACAATTGCATATTCCCATTATGAATGGCAGTGAGCATGGGATAAACCTATATTGGACTGTGTGGATCATATAATAGAGAAAATTAATGTTCATGCTCATACAGAGGGAAAGCTACAGGTATAATAATTAGCTTTTACTTGAATATATATATATATATATATATATATATAAAATATTTTTGATATTTTTGTTACATTTCCATTTGATTGTGTGGGAACTGGGAAGAACTGCTTCAATGAGCCTTTTTTTGGGTTCCTTTTGATCTTTACAGGTTGAATTAGCAGCTCTAATGTATATGGAAACAAGACTTGCCCGTGAACATCAGAACATGGCCCAGATGGATGCTACACTTTTGGAGCAGTTGGAGAAACTGAAGTTGTAAATGCCCAAGGGTTAGTACATTACCAAAATTTGAAATGAAACATTTTGTTATTGGTAATAACTTATGCACTCGGTGGATCTTGAATCCATGGCCTCAGCCTTCCCCTTGCTTTTGGAAGGGAAATAGGTGCAATGTGAGCTAGAGCTCATTGGTGAAATATGTAGTGAAACAATGTTGAGTATTCATGATTGGAATGTGGTTTGAAGACAAAATTTTCCAAGATGTTACATGCACTATTATCTACTTAATGGTCCTTCAAACGGCCTTTTATTATAATTATTTTTACTTTGCATCAGAATTCTGAGAATAATCTTTGGAAACTTTTTAGTTATAGTTGCTTCAACAAGACAGTAAACAAGTTGTGTTCAAAATATTGCAAAAGAAGTAATATTTTTAGTGTTAAAGAAGAGACCTTATAACTCTTGAGGTTGAAAAGGTCCTGTCTTGACAAAATTTAGCCTTAACTGAGGCCAAGTGGTGTGTAGGGGACAGAAGATCCATCTTAATTGATCACCCTATCCGATTTAAGATGAGGGAGGGTTTGGATGGTATTGTTTCTAGGTATAGTCTATGGTTGATCTGATTGATCATGAAAGATGTTGGAAGTACTCATTTGTTAAAAGGTTTTACCATCCTTTAGTGGCATATTAGATCCTAAGGTTTTCCTTGCCTCAAGAAAACTTTAATGATAAAGTAGTATAGCCTCAATTGCAGGCAGGAGTTTATACAGTTAAGAAAGGATATTATTTGGAAAAAGCTTCAAGTGTGGAAGATTGTGCAGAATCTGCATCTTCTACAGATTTGAAGCTCTTCTGGTCAAGATTTTGTGAACTGGGATTCCTTAGTGTTTAGGGTTCATGTGGAAACGGTACAAAATGCTCTACCTGTTAAAACTGAACTGCATAAAAGGAAATTTATATCTTCAGCTTATTGTGTGTTTTGTGGAGAGAATCAAGAAACCGTGAGTCATTTTTATTTTTCATTTTCTCTTGTTCAATTGCTAGAGCAATGTGGTTTGCTTAAGCTTGTTGCATCAAGGGTGATTTATTGCAAAATATAACCTTTTTGGATACAATGGATTGGCAACGGTTGTGGCTTACTTCAACAATGGGATGTTCTGGCCTCTCTACTGAATTGCATAGGGGACCGTGTTCTGCTGGGCTCTCTTTGTTCTTGCTTGTGATTGGTAATCACTAATCAAACTCCTTAACCTTTCTCTATTTAAATCTAGACTCTCTTTTTTTTTTGGTTTACTTGTGTTTCAGTATCACCCAACTTACTTGGTGTGTTGTTTAAAAGTTCCGTATCTGATAATGTATACTTAATTGATATGCTTTTGTAGGCTTTGCTAACTCTTTTGCATTGCAAGTTTTCAGGCCGTATATGTCTTTATCACTTTGTTCTTTCGTCCATGTCTCTAGGATTTGAATTTTGAGTTTTGGGTTATGAAGTCAATGGTGATCATTTTTTTTTTTCCTTATGAATAGAAAATGGGTAGAGGGAGACGATCTGAATTAGCGTCTTTCACTTGGGCGTGACTATAGTGACACTTTATCCACTGGGCCGAGTTTGTGGGAACAGAGGATCCAGATAAGCCATAGCTGTACACACAACCCCATCGAGGACACTAGTGAGCATGAGCCAAGAGCATAAAGTTATTTCTCAAGCGCTTTCTATTGTGGGATTCGAATCTGGAACCTCCACCTCTCAAACCCTTAGGAGTGAGCCCATGATCAAATTTTATTATTACATGATCCAATTTGTTTCATTTTTAATTGTATGAGATACTTATGCCAAGAGCCTTGAATCTCATGTAGCTTATCTCAGGATTCAGAAAGTTAGTTATGACTTCATAAAATGTCAAAAATACCCATAATCTAATTATATAATCTTTATTCTTAAAAAATAAAAAATTGGTTTAAAATTGCAATTCAACAAAATTCAAAAACAAAAAACCTACCAGATAAACTTTTTTTTTCCTAAAAATTAGTACACTCTCTATTTGAATATATTTCATGCATGTTTGATACATTTTTTTTTCCTAAAAACTAGC
Organism: Quercus alba; assembly: GCA_036321655.1. Lineage (NCBI taxonomy): Eukaryota > Viridiplantae > Streptophyta > Magnoliopsida > Fagales > Fagaceae > Quercus > Quercus alba. The sequence continues at coordinate 74,706,873 of CM070299.1, read as the reverse complement.
ACACAATAAACTTAGCAGTTTATTCATTTTCAAATCCTAAATTTTAGTTTTTTAAAAATTCATTCCATGTAACCTCACTAACAATAGATAAATTCAAATTAAAAAATTACATTAAACTCAGAATAATAAAAAAGAGCCTCATCACACGTGCGAAGCGCGTGTGATGAGGTTAGTATATATAAAAGTTGTACAAGATACATAAAATATGTTTTGAGTTAATTGTGTATGCACTTGAAATTTACAACTATTTACACTTATGTTCAATTACCAATGCTTGTAGATATCTCTCTTCTATTTAAATCTATAGCATTTATTGTTGCTACGCTCCTGTTGAACTACATCATTCACCAATTTTCAACATTCTCTCTCTTATTTTTAACATTTTTTTTCTTATTAATTTTCCAACTTATTGTTCTACTTTATCTAACTTTTCCCATCTCTTTACATTTTCATCTCTCACTACTATTTACCTTAATATCATTTTTCCTTTATCCTTTATCTTCCTTTATTTTTGGTTTTTATTATTCCTTTTATTTTACTATAAACTTACAATTTTCTTACTATAAATTTACAATTTTCTTTCCCATTCTATACATAGTTTCTCACACGTTAAATGTTATTTCTCTCTCTCAATTTTTTTTTTCTCATTTTTGGTAGATTTTATTTTTCTTGCATCTCTACTTTAGGTTGATGAATTTTTGTATTATTTGGAACTCTACTTTGAGTTGATGTGATTAAAGTTTTGTGTTTTTAAGTTTTTATCTTTTTTATTCTCTTCGATTTCATAGATCTTATCATATTGCATTATAAAAATAGTATGTAAGAATATAATGTTATTTTATTACATAACATAACTTGGATAATTTGGTGTTTATTATTATATTTTTTATTTTTACTTTTTTTCTTTTCATATTATTTTCTATAAATTTCTTATTATTCTCTCTCTCTCTCTCTCTCTCTCTCTCTCTCTCTCTCTCTCTCTCTCTCTCTCTCTCTCTCTCTCTCTCTCTCTCTCTCTCTCTCTCTCGATTTTTGATTCTTTATTGCAACTCTACTTTATATTGATGAATCATTGTGATTTTTAAAACTTTATTTTGGGTTTATACGTTTTGGTATTGTATTTTTTAATTCATCATCACAAGTAGTCTCTCTCTCTTTACAATAAAATTTAGAGAATAAATTATACATATTTAGTATAAGTTTGATATGAGTTTTGATTATCATGATAATCTCTTTTAAGAGAATGAATAATATGAATAATTTATTTAGTAAAAATTATACACACGCATATATTTATTTATTTTGCTTAAATATATAATCAACCTCATGCAATACATTTAAAAGTACATTATAACAAATGAATAAATGCTCTAAAGATAACATATGTATATTCATAACCTTTATGTTTAGAAAGACTTATAACTTAAATTTATCCGTATCGAAGTGGACTGAAATGCTACATTAATGTTGCTTAATTACAATACAATCAAAAAACAAAAGCGTAATAACAATAAATGCAATACTTAAGATTTTTGATATTATGAGTTTGATATATATATATATATATATAATAAATTTGGATTTAGAATGGGTGCTTTCAACCCAAACATGTTTTTTCCTATTATTTAAGTGCACAAAAATAGATTGAAGTGGACCAAATGGATCAGATTGGACCAAATGGAACAATGTGGACCGAATGGACAGAATAGGACCGAATAAGAACTAATAGACAAATTTGGATCAAAGTGGACAAAATGGACCAAATGGGACCAAATTGGACCATATAGGACCGAAGTGGACTAAATTGACCGAATAGAACCAAAATAGATAGAGTGGACTGATTAGGACCAAAGTGGACTGAAAGTCCACGAATAGGACTGAAGTAGACCAAAATGAGCAATATGGACTGAATAAGAGCAAATAGAACCAAAGTGGGTAGAATGGACTGAATATGACCAAAGTGGACAGAATGTACCGAATAGGACCAATGTTGATTGAATTGGACCGAAGTGGACAAAATAGGACCAATGTTGACTGAAGTGGACTAAATATGACGGAATGAACCAAAGTGGACCGAATAGAACTTTAGTGGACAGAATGGACTATATAGGACCAAATGGATGAATAGGACCAAATTGGACCGAAAGGGACAGAATGGACTGAATAGAACCAATGTGGACTGAATCAGACTTATGAATATTTGTCATTTTTATTACATTTTTAGGGGTTATATTTCTAATTTGTAATGTCTATTTTCTTTGTATTTTTTTTAACTCAAAACTAAAGGGTTCAGCACAAATATAATAAAATTTCAAACTTTTCAACCCAAAAATTAAGAAAAAAAGAAAGAAAGAAATTTTGAGTTAAACTTGAAAATGCAACCTACAAAAAGAATCAATTTATGGTCCAATTAGTCTAAAAATGGATTGAAGGGGACCAAAATTCATTGAGTGGACCAAAGTAAACCTAATTGGTCCGAATAGAAACAATTTAAATTTTAGAAACAAAAAATTATCTTCAACAAATTTTAGAGAAAAAATTATACATCATATTACAATACAAAATAATTATTTATTTGTGAGTCTGTGACTAGTATGTATAAAAGTTGTATAAGATACATAAAATATGTTTTGACTTTTGAGTTAATTGTGTGCGCAATTGAAATTTACAGCTACTACACTTATGTTCAATTACCAATGCTTGCAGATATCTCTCTTCTATTCAAAATCTATATTTTATTAATCATGAGACAAGTTGATACCTGAGGTGGTTTCTGCTTCAAACATGAAGTCTACACTTCGGTCAATTTTTATATTAACGAATTACTAACATTAGATTGGATCTAATTTACTTTTATTCTTATAGTTTTAAGATTACTGTTATTTTTTTTAAGGAAAAATTACACTTTACCACTTTAAACTATACCCTGATTACATTTTGCACTCTAAATTTTCGAATGTAGGTTTTGCACCCTAAAATATGGCCCTTTTTACACTTTGCACCCTTACATTAAATTTTCTGTTGATTTGGATGGAAAAATTTGGCACAATGTGAAAAGGCCTATGGCCCCTCTTCTTGATGCTTTAAAAACAAAAGATAAATTACATTTTACAACCCTAAACTATACTCTTGATTACACTTTACATCTTAAATTTTGAATTTCCATCCAAGTTAATAGAAAACTTAATGTTGGGGTGCAAAGTGTAACAAATGTTATAGTTTAGAGTGTAGAAAGTGCATTTGAAAAGTTTAAGGTGCAAAGTATAATATAAGGTATAGTTTAAGGTGGAAAAGTGTAATTTTTCATATTTTTTGCCTAGAGGAAATCCCGTACCAAGAATTTAATAATGTTGTTATTTTTAGTGTTAAGATCGATTTATTAGGTTTTTAAGATTCTAGACTATAATTTATTAATGGAAACTTGATAACATTGTTTGTTTAAAAGAATGGATTTCATTATACACCAAGCCAAATCAGCATGCCAAACATACAGTGCAGGCATTTAATAATAATAATAATGGCGTGGAAAAGTGGTTTCAAACCGTTGTGTCCAAAATAAGTAAAGAGTAATGGAGCATAGATTACCACCGTATAATTCTTAAGTATTGTTTTGTGTGGTTCAATCGATAAGGATGCATCACTTATAATCAGCTACTCTACAAGAGATAGGGTCAATCATATATTTGATCTTATTATTTATACCATATTTTAATTTAGTCCCTAACCTTTCAAGTGTGTCAATTTAGTCTATAACCTTTCAGTACCATGTCAATTGAGTTCCTGGCTTCCTGCTATTATTTTTTAGATGAAAATTGCTGATGTGACCAAGATATAATAGAAGGGACTAAATTGAAATGACACTAAAATATTAGTGACCAAATCGACACAATTGAAAGGCTTGAGACCAAATTGAAAGATGGTGTAAAGGATATAGACTAAATACATAATTTACCCTAAGAGAAATTATTACATGACTCCTATATAATGATAGACCTTTATGTGTAGAACACATATTAGAGTCACCCTTATGTAAGAGGAGGGCATAATACAATGGATCTAGATGCACTAAATAATTTCACAAGTGATAGATTTTGGCAAAATTTGGTAAATAGTACATTTTTTAGAAAAAATTCAGTGACTAGCATGTAATTGAACTTATTTAGTTAGTTGGACTATTTTTGGAACTCAAGTTTGCCAAACTCAAGTTCCACCTCAGAATCGACTTTACTACACTCGAGGTTCGACCAATATAAGTCTAACGTGGGATTATGTTAGGAATGCTATATGCATATGGATAATAATTGTTGTATTGAGATTTAGTTAGTTAGTTAGTTACAATTCCAAGCATGTTATCACATTTAGCACATGTTGGAATTATTAATGCACATGGGGAATAATAGAACCAATAGGATAAGGCCATGTGGGCCAATGAGATTAGAGCTAGTCTCTTATAAATACATGATTGTAATTCAACATTGGATCAATGAAGAATAAACCAATTGTTAGTGCATTAGTGCATCTCTCTCTTTCTCTATGGAGGTGACTATCTCGAATTAAGTCAATTTCCCTACAATCCCCATCCATTTCCCTATAATTCCCATCAATCTCCATTAGGAACCACCGGGTTCCTAATAGATTAAATTATTAAAAAAAAAAAAAACCATGTGGAACTCGGGTTCCATGCGGTTTAAAAAAATAACCCAAATGGAACTCAAGTGTAGTAAACACGAGTTCCATAGTTTTTTTTTCTAAATGGAACTCGAGTTTAGTAAACTCGAGTTCCACGTGTTTTTTTTTTTTTTTTTTTTTTTTTTTTTTTTTTTTTTAATTTTAAATCCACGTCAGATGAACTATCCAAGAGTAAATCGAGTTTGGGAAACTCGATTTTGGGTTGGAACTCAAGTTTGACAAACTCAAGTTCCAAAAACAGTTCAACTTACTAAATACTTTCAGTCATATGCTATTTATTTAATATTTTTCTAAAAAGATGTTGTCTAGCAAATTTTGCCGATAGATTTTACAACCTCACCTCCTGGACATGTGTAATCCTTATTCTGATTTGTTCTTCCACACCAAAAATGGAGCCTAACTTGGATTAATATACGAGCTTTCCCACCAAAGACAACTAGTCTCATTAAATTTGTCCATAACTTTGCATACTGTACTATTTAATGGCCCATTTCCTTTGGGTCATCTTTTCCTTCATCCTTTCCTCTCTGTTTAAAGGGTAGGAATTGATGGGACTTTCGAACAAACTAGACTACCTGGAAGTGTAGCCACAACAGTTCCTGGAAGCACAGCAGCACCCACCTCTTCCAACGGTGCACCACCTATGGTCACACCACCATTGTATCAAGCCAATCCAGTGGCATCAACAGGTGGAGGCTATGATAGTCTCAATGCCAACACTCAAGCTCCTGAGGCTAATCATTAGCCTTGATCTTCTGGTTGGTTTAATTCCATACCTAATATCTTAAGAAACTGAAATATATATTGTTTCTAACTTACAATGGGTAGGACTCTAAGGCAGTTTTAAATGAAATTCCCCACATTGTTATTTTCTTTTATCAACTCTAGTGACTATTGAAAACTAATATAGATTCTATTGTATAAAAAAAAAAAAAAAAAAAAAAAAAAAAAAAAAAGTCAAGATTCTTTAGCCCATGTTTTGCCATGCTCTTTAAATAGTTTTGTAAATAAAATTATTTGTTTTTTTTTTTTTTTTTAATTTTTATAAACGTAAATGAAATTTATTTGTTAATCAAACAAGCTACTTGTCTTCTCATGTGCATGTTATGCAAGCTTAGCAACCTAAAGATCATATTTCCAAACGTACAATTTCCACAATGAACAATATATATCTTGAACAGTCTTTTACCTACTTATCTTTTCGTAGGAAGAATCAAAGAAATCTGAGTTGACCGATCTCATAACCTAAGGCAAGACACTTTTTTGCCCTTATAAATACAAATCCAAGTAAGAAACCCACACGGTTTGAAATTAGGGCTCTAATTCGAAAAATACAAAAAATGAAAGCACATCACAATTAAAGACAGATGATGTTTTATCATCACTTCACCAAATTGACAAAAGAGCCTGAGTAGGGAAAAGCCCATCCAAATAAAAATTTGAGCAACAAATTCGAAGAGGCCGTACTCCTCATTATTTACGAATCAAGAATCATGCATATATGACAAGAACAATAAAAGGGACCAAAAATTTGACATGAATGGAGCACTATTTTACCCATTATTATTATTATTATTATTATTATTATTATCTATACTACTATTTAAGGAGTTTCTCCTGTTTGGATTCCTCATTTTTTATGCCTAAAATACCCTCATCATACCCACTTACAAGTTTAAATTCCTACACTTTAAGACTCACAAACTTATGTACACTCTGCCAGTTTCTATCTCACTTTCTATCTCTTATTCTTCTTCAGATTAAAAACATTTATGATCTGTTTGGATTGAGGGGGAGGGAGAGGGAGTACAGTAGATACTTCCCTCTTCCATCCAAACGGGCCCTTAGTTTAACTCTACATCCTTCTTTCTTTTTCTTCAAATTGAATACATTTACTGTTAGAGGCTCCATAACAACTTTTCAGGTTCTATCTTTTATAAGTTCCTCTTTGTTTTCTTTTCTTTTCTTTTATTTATCATCATGGGCGGCGCTAGCCATAGCCCAGGGGGTTCAAATGAACCCCCTGACTTGGCCAAAAAATATATAATATAATATAAAATTTTTAATTGTTTTGATCCTCTAAAATATAATTTTGATCACTTTGATCCTAATTTTTTTAAAGCAAAACTAAAATAACCTTAAATATAATCCTCTTCCTAATATCTTGGCATTTTTTTTTATATTTAAAAAGGCCCAACAACAAGCCAATTTAACCTAAAACCTTGAAAATAAAAATTAGTTGTTGAATTTGAAGTGCTTTTAATTTGTTATTTGTTGAGTGAGGACTGAGCGTGTGGGATAGGCCAAGAGTGATTGAGTGAAGACAAAAGCAAATGTTAACAAAACAAAATTTTTCTTAGTATCTATTTAAGAATAATTTATCTAACTTTTTGCTAAAAGTATAAAATAAGTAGGAACTTACATTAGACCTGCAAATAGTAGGAAAAAAGATGAAGTAATAAGTTGGCTTATAATCAAGACCCAAACAAACTTAATACAATTACAAAGGACAATAGTTGTCAAAGTTGAGTTGAATTGTTAAATACAAGAATTGTAAGGAGTTAAAAAAAACTAATAGATATATAAAAGAATTTTGAGCAATAATAATTAAAGTTCACTTGGCGATAATAATTAATATGTTTACTGTATTTGAAAACAATGGATGATTAATTTCCAAGATTTCATCTTAACAATAATAATTAGTATGTTCATTGTATTACAAAACTATATACCAAATGAACTAATAGTTTATATTTTATTTTCATGCTAATACTATGGACAAATTTGTAATAAAAAAGCATCATAGACCACAAGATTCATTTTTTTTTTTATCTAAGATTTATCTTCTTATTGACCCCACTAGAAAAAAAATCCTGGAACCACCACTGTTTATCATTGACTTTCCTTGAATTCTTACCTGCCATGGCTGCCAAGTATTCATAGTTTGAGGAGTACTTACTTATGGGTGAATGTGATTAGGGATTTAGGGGTGTTTGGCGATGGCTTATTATTGTGATTGACTTTGAGATTTCAAATAGGAGGGTTTGTGCTTGAACTGGCTCCTTGAAAAGGGATATTGGTAAGGGCTCTTTCTTTTAGTTTTTGTCTAGAATTAAGCACAAACTCTTTTTTGGGTTCTTTTTTTTTTGTTGGAATTTACGGTATTTTTTTAAGGGAATTAAGCTACTTGGTTTGGTTTAAAAAAAAAAATTATTTATAGGAATTTACTCTTTTTTAGGAATTATGCTTCTCTATGATAACAAAACAACATCATCATAAGGCGAAAGCATATCATTAACCAACGGCATATCATCAATTATACACCAGTTTTTATTCCCTGACTTGAACATAGCCAATTTCCCAGACACATGAATTGTAAGCAATGCAAAATCATCAGTTTTGTTTTCGGAACCTAAACAAATGTAAACAACATTTTCCATGTAATTTACGCTACTTTTTTTTAAAATGTAGTTTACACTATTTTTTTTAGAGGGTATTATTATATATTTGATGTATCATGTTAATGGTTACCCAATTTAAACCTCAAATGAAGTGGTTGTTATCTAAAAAATTGTTGTAAAAAAATTTCTTTTGTAACATAAATTATATTTATCATTTGTATAATTCTATGTAAAATTCAATTTGCATTTTTTTTATAATTATTAATTTACTACTCCATAAAAAATGTTACGTACTTTTTCTCAATTTTAAGGGTAGTTGATATATTTGAAATTTAAACTCTTTTTAGTTTTTGTTATGGATGTGTAGTAAGTGGTTAACTATTAGGATTAAAACACTACATTTTCGGATTAAAATTGATCGTTTTAACGTAAAAGAAATATATTTGAAATTTAAACTCTTTTTAATTTTTGTTATAGATGTGTAGTAAGTGGCTAACTTTTAGGATTAAAACGGTACATTTTAGGATTAAAATTGATCCTTTTACCATAGAAGAAAAAAAAAACGGTAGTTGCTAAATTTTAAATATAAGCTATTTTAACTTTTTGTTATGGATGTGTAGTACATGGCTAAATTTTAAGATTAAAACACAACATTTTATAATTAAATAAGAAGTTTTTAAGGTGGGGAGTGTTATTGCAACCCACATGTATAAATCATACATTAAGCAAATGTGGGAGACTGGTAGTTTTATCCCAAATTTTTAAACATGAAGTTATCCACAAATGTGTACTATTTTTAAACTTTGAATTTGAAAAAAAAAGGGTGGCCGGGTAGTGTTTTTTGGATAGAACGTGGGATTTTTTTTTAAAAAAAATAGTTTAATCTGAAATTTTTAAACGTATAGTTTTTCTTTTTTGATAAACTTTTAAATAAGGATAGGGGTCACACTAATTCCCCACGCTCATTTTTTAAATTTCCCTAAAATTTAGCCTTTTATTTTCTTTCAAAATCAAATATCCTAAAAATTAAGTTTTCTTTCATATTTCTTTTTCACTTTTTTTTTTTATTCTATAGAGATGATGGTTTTTTTTTTTTTTTTTGGTTATATTCTTTTCTGCGTTCTTTTTTCATTTTGTATGGATGATTTTTGTTTTGGATAGAATTATTGATGTAGGTGACTGTGAGATAAGGATAAGGTATTTTTAAACTTTGAATTTGGAAAAAATAAAAAAAAAGGTGGTGGGTAGGGTTTTTTTGGATAGAATGTGGGATAGTTTTATTTATTTAGTTATTTTATTTATTTTTTCCAAATAGGGGTAGCTTTTTTTTTGGATAAAACATACGACTTGATAACTGTCATAAGTAAAAGAACAGCAACATTATCACTAAAAAGAAAAAAAAACGTTGATGCACATCTAGAGCCTTTCCATAACCAAAAAAAAAAAAAAAAAAACTAAAACAACAAAAATTTGAGCCTTTTACTGTAAAAGAAAAAAAAATGGTAGTTGTTAAATTCTAAATATAAGCTCTTTTAACTTTTTGTTATGGATGTGTAGTACATGGCTGAAGTGGATAAGCAAATTCAATGTACTGTAGTTGCTTACCCACTACATGGCTAAAGTGGGTTAATTTAGTTTAAACTTTGAATTTGATAAAAAAAAAAAAGGTGGCCATGTATGAATCATACATCAACTTCTTCATAATAGCTTTTGTAAAGGTCATCACATGTATTTTGTAAGTAGTTTTATTGTCACAATTTCATTATGCATTTTCAATATAATGATATAAGCACTATTTATAAGATTGATTTAGAGTATCTTTTTTTTTCTCCCCCTAAAGGTTAATACTAAATTATAGTATCATCTTCCAATCAACAACACGTTGATTACTGCATAAACAAAATTGGCAAAAAATGGATAATAATTACGGAATACTAGCCCCTAAGCACGCACAATACTCATCACAACCCTAGGTATTTTTTGTAATTGGAAAATGTAGTAATCCCAAATTATAATAAATGTTCTAAATTAACCTTTACCCAAAAAATAGAAAAGCCACTGAGCACGCTCTCACGTGCGTGTTCAGAAGCTAGTATTCCGTAATTATTATCCATTTTTGCCAATTTTGTTTATGCAATAATCAACATGTTATTAATTGGAAGATGATGCTATAATTAAGTATTAACCTTTAGGGGGAGAAAAAAAAAAGACCCTCTGAATAAATCTTATAAATAGTGCATATATTGAAAATGCATAATGAAATTGTGACAATAAAACTACTTACAAAATACATGTGATGACCTTTACAAAAACTATTATGAAGAAGTTGATATATGATTTATACATGGTATCCTTTTTTTTTTTTTTTATCAAATTCAAAGTTTAAACTAAATTAACCCACTTTAGCCATGTAGTGGCTAAGCAACTATAGTACTCTGAATTTGCTTACCCACTTTAGTGATGTACTACACATCCATAACAAAAAGTTAAAAAGAGCTTATATTTAGAATTTAGCAACTGCCATTTTTTTTTCTTTTACAGTAAAAGACTCAATTTTTTTTTTTATTTAAAGGAAAGGCTTTAGATGTGCATCCACATTTTTTTTCTTTTTAGTGGTGTTGTTATTGTTCTTTTATTTATGACAGTTATATCAAGTTGTATGTTTAATCCAAAAAAAAGCTACCCCTATTTGGAAAATAAAATAAAATAAAAATGTCCCACGTTCTATCCAAAAAAGCCCTACCCAGCCACCTTTTTTCCTTTTCCAAATTCAAAGTTTAAAAATACCTTATCCTTATCCCATGGTAACCTACATTAATAATTCTATCCAAAACAAAAACCATCCGTACAGAATGAAAAAGAACGCAGAAAAGAATATAACCACAAAAAAAAAAGAAGAAAAAAAAAACCCTCATCTGTACAGGAAAAAAAAAAAAAAAGTGAAAAAGAAATATAAAAGAAAACTTAATTTTTAGGATATCTAATTTTGAAAGAAAATAAAAGGCATTAACGTGGGGAATTGGTGTGACCCCTAGCCTTATTTAAAAGTTTATCAAAAAAGAAAAACTACACTTTTAAAAATTTCAGATTAAACTTTTTTTTTTTTTAAAATCCCACGTTCTATCCAAAAAACACTACCCGGCCACCCTTTTTTTTTTTTTTTTTTTTTTTTTTTTTTTTTTTTCAAATTCAAAATTTAAAACAATACACATTTGTAGATAACTACATGTTTAAAATTTTCGGATAAAACTATCGGTCTCCCACGTTTGCTCAATGTATGATTTATACATGTGGGTTGCAATAACACTCACCACCTTACAAACTTCTCATTTAATTCTAAAATGTTGTGTTTTAATCTTAAAATTTAGCCATGTACTACACATCCATAACAAAAAGTTAAAACAACTTATATTTAAAATTTAGCAGCTACCATTTTTTTTTTCTTTTACAGTAAATAGATCAATTTTAATCCTAAAATATAGTGTTTTAATCCTAATAGTTAGCCATTTATTGCACATCCATAAAAAAAGTTAAAAATAGTTTAAATTTCAAATATATCAACTACCCTTAAAACTGAGAAAAGGTATGTAACATTTTTTATGGAGTAGTAAATTAATAATTATAAAACAAATGTAAATTGGATTTCACATAGAATTATACAAATGATAAATATAATTTATGTTACAAAAGATATTTTTTTAAAACAATTTCTTAGATAACTAACACTTCATTTGAGATTTAAATTGGGTAACCATTAACATGATACATCAAAATATATAATAATACCCTCCAAAAAAAAGTAGCATAAATTACATTCTAAAAAAAAAGGTAGTGTAAATTACATAGAAAAGGTTGTTTACATTTGTTTAGGTTTCAAAAACGAAACTGATGATTTTGCATTGTTTACAATTCATGTGTCTAGGAAATTGGCTATGTTCAAGTCTGGGAATAAAAACTGGTGTATAATTGATGATATGCCTTCGGTTAATGATATGCTTCTGCCTTATGATGATGTTGTTTTGTTATCACAGAGAAGCATAATTCCTAAAAAAGAGTACATTCCTATAAATAAATTTAAAAAAAAAAAAAAACCAAGTAGTTTAATTCCCCTTAAAAAAAAAACCGTAAATTCCAAAAAAAAACCTAAAAAAGAGTTTGTGTTTAATTCTAGGCTAAAACAAAAAGAAAGAGCCATTACCAACATCCTTTTTCAAGGAGCCAGTTCAAGCACAAATCCTCCTATTTGAGATCTCAAAGTCAACTACGGTAATAAACTACCGTCAAACACCCTTGAATCCCTAATCACATTCACCCTCAAGTAAGTACTCTTCAAACTATGAATACTTGGCAGCCATTGCAGGTAAGAACTCAAAGAAATTCAATGATAAACAAAAGAAAAGAAAAGAAAATAAAGAGGAATTTGCAAAAGATTGAACCTGAAAAGTTGTTGGAGCCTCTGACAATAAATATCTTCAATTTGAAGAAAAAGAAAGGAGGATGTAGAGTTAAACTAAGGGCCCATTTGGATGGAGGGGGAAAGATCTACTCCACTCTACTCTCTCTCAATCCAAACAGACCATAAATGTCTTCAATCTGAATAAGAATGAGAGATAGAAACTGGCAAAATATACGTGAGTTTGTGGGTCTTAAGGTGTAAGAGTTTTAATTTACATATTTATCTCCGTTAGTTGAAAACTTGTAAGTGAGTATAATGATGGTATTTTAAGCATAAAAAAATGAGGAATTCAACACTGGCACCATGACCCGAACCCGAATTTTGACCTGCTACCAAAACCCTACTTAGTGTTCTTCTTCCTCCAAAGGCATCACATATCGACAAAGCGGGCATGATCCACGAAGCCAAAGCCACTTCTCAATACAACCCAAATGAAACCTATGCTTACAGCACGGCATCTCTCTCGCTTCACTTCCTATATCAAACTCTTCCATGCAAATGGAGCAGGCCTTATAAGACTTCTCCTCCACCGTGACAGTCACTCTTGGATAGAGCTAAAATTGGCCTCGGCTTGTAAGATGGACACGTTCAGATCTGAAAAGAAATCAGAAATAGACGTTCCTTCTGCAAGCAACGCGTTCAAATTTGAAGAAGACATTATTGAGAGTTGTGCTCTAAGAGAGAATGAAGGGTTTTACGTATGAGAAGAGAAATATATTATGATATTTATTAAGGTGGAAGTTGAAGCGATAGTAGTGTGTTTTTCTTTATACAACTTGAACTCTGAGAGTACGAGGTTATCAAAGGTTTGTAAAGGACTAATCTACAAGATTCCGGGAAAAAAAAAATTTCTTAATAAATAATGTTTAAGAATATTCTTACACTTTTTTTTCCTTCACTCATAAAAAAATATAACATTTTTTCAAAGTTTTATTTTTAGCAAAAATATCTTTTTTTATGCTATATAAGAACTATAACATATGTAAACTTTAAAAGATAAAATCTTTGTAAACTCAATCATTATCTTTTGGGAAAATTTTTTTTTGATTTTAACCGTTTGCACTATTTCACTATCTTAAAGACCTACGCAAAAATCTATATAAGCAATCCTTATCTATAAATAAGGTTTCCATCTTGAGTTTGAGACTTCGATCGTTTCTGAAATAGAAATTATTGAAAGTTGTATTCCAAGAGTGGTTTTATGTGTGAGAAGAGTACAACTAGGGTTCTGGCCTCTGGGAGTACGAGGTTATCTAGGGTTTGGAGAGGACCAAAGAGTGAAGAGGCTTATTTCCGTGGAAAATAAATAACACAAAAAAGCATAACTTTTTGTTTAAAATAAAAATATTATGAAAATACAAATTCTATAATCTAACATATATATTTCTTCTACAAAAATATTTCTACTTGACTAAACTTCAATGTATATTGTAGGGTCACGATTCGTGGCGGACCGTAACAGTGTCGGGTTCGCACGCAAAACGGCCCTAACAATATCATTTGTAGAGCGTGGGTTTGAAAGGCTAGGCCTTGATCGACGGGCGGTGGGTTTTTCAGGGCGTTCATACAAGGCTAAATGATCGTCACCCCTAGAATCGTTCTCCTGGAGGTGGGCTGGGAGGCTCTCGTTTTTGGCCATTTTTCCCAGCCCCTTCTTTAGGTTACTTATCTTTCCTTTTATACTCGCCTGCGTCCACTACCCTTCATCCACGTATAGGGTCAATCTTTCCAAGGCTGATACTTGTCCCATCAGTCCATACCCAAAGTCGTTGGGGATGGTTGTAAAAGCCAAAGAATGCGGCTCTATCAGGTTCAGAGCACTAAATGGCAGTAACAGCAGCTTTCCCTAGATATTTTAGATCTTTCTTCCAAGTTTCAGTCCTATACCATTTTTACCTTTTTTTCTGCGGAGGAACTTTGGGTCTGCCGAGGACTGAACTGCCCTCGGCATCATCCAAAGGCTATCCTGTCGAGTTCGGGCCACAACCCTCCTCGGCTTGGGCCTTTGGATTCCCCCGGGTAGATGGGCCTGGCCCATAAATCATTTAGGCCCCACAACAGCCCCTCAAAACCCGGCTGTCCAACCTTCTGGTTGGAAAGGGGGGTTTTGGTAATACCGAGCCCCTTCCTACGGCCCAGTTGGTTCGGCCTATTAATAATACTGGCGGCTCTTCACCTGCCCAAGAAATGCACCGGTCTATAAGACAGTCCTTTGATTTTATTCTAGACGCGTTCTTACCGTTTGGATATTCAAGGCGCGCTTTTAATGGCCTCTATTTACGGAACCGCTTTAATTTGACGGTTTATTTTGACGAGGTAGGGAAGTGGAACCGGTGTGTTTGGGTTTGTAGATTCCTTTGGAGATCTGAACCTGTTAAATGCCCCCCGCTCCGCCCTCTGTATAAGTAGGACAGGAGGAGGTTTTTGTTTTTATCAAGAATCCATTTTCATCTCCCTGAGACTCTAAAATACTTCGCCTCCCTTAGGATTCGGTTTACCCACTGATTTATACACTTAATCGTAAAACACTTTATCATAACAACAAGGAATGCAAAAGCCCCACCTCTCCCAAAAACGCCACGTTCCGATAAAGTTTATCATGGCTCGATCGGGACAAGGATGGCGAAGACTCAAAATCAACTTCACCCTTCTTTCAGTCAAAATCCGAAGCAGGGACTCGTCACGTCAAACTTTTGGCGTGACTGAGTCGAGAACACCCAAGATCATTACCATCCGGCTCCTCACGAGCGTACCTAATATGGCACCAGCGTGTTAGGAGTCAGGGCTGAGGCAGGGGCTAAGTGCTTCTGTTTCTCCCTCTTTTGCTCCTTAGTGCCCTCCCCCTCCCTCTTCTTATTGTCTTCCCAGCACCAGTTCCGCCCTGGTGCTGTTTCTTTTCTATCTTTTGTTCCTCTCTTTGTCTCTTCATTTCTTTCCCTCCTCTTCTCCTCCTTCTTTTACTCATGTCCTCCATTTTCTTCCTTCACATCCTCCATCTTCTTCGTTGATTTCTTCCTTACTATTTCTCTCTTCTTCATCCTTTTTCTTTTTGAAATGAGTTCCTCTCTTAGTACGAGCAGCGATGAGGCAGAGATTGGAGAAACTTTTGAAGACGAGTTTAAGAAGCGCCTGACAGTTTACTTATCTGTACTACGGTTGTAATTGTTACCTAGGCAGTTCACATTTTGTATAGGCTTGTTTGAGCCCCTTTTTGTATGTTGTAATAATTTTTTTTATATTAATAAAAATTGTTGTTTATCTCATTTCGCATGTTATGTCTCCAAGTTTTTATAAATTTGCAAGCGCTGCTCGGCACGATAATATAGCATCTAAATCAATGACGACTAAGACTAAAATACGCGATAATAAAAAGATGTCGCCAAAATTTTAATAGAAGTGCTTGGCACGATAAGGCCGACCAGTGAAAAATAACACTTACCCCATGCTAGCCGAGGAGAAAAACGAAGGTTTGATGCCGGGTGAGGAATAACCATTTAGAGATATATCACTCGCTAAATGAACGGCCTTCTTATATGACTGAATGTTGAGGCGTTCTACCGATTTCCTTACACCTTTATTGGCCTTAGCTTTTTTTAGGGTGTTTAAGCCGTGGATGAAGTAACCTGATATTTTTATCCAGTAGCCCATCTTACGAACCTCGAATCTTTTCTTATCTGAGTATCGGGTTTCCCCATAGGCTTGAGTCCGAGGACCATGCAAGGTCTTGGTTCTATTTAACCCTTTTCCTTAGTGTCTCTCAAGCTGCCGAGCAGGAGGTTGTCCTTGGCAACGGTTACTCCCCGGCGTGGGCCATAGTCCATGGGTCACCATGTTGAATGGGCCTGGGCCGCGAATTTACTAGGCCCACAGATTTAAAGGCATTTCCGTAATTTTTGACCACGTGGTACCTTCTGGCGTCTCAGTGCTCGAGGTGTGCCTTCCCCAGACTCCTTTAATCTCATGGTCGCAGATGACGTTGGAAATCGAGCCGGAGACCTTTTGTCTGTAGCGCTTCTTGGGGACGCTGCGTGAATTAAATGCCCTACCTCATCTTTTCAAAATAATTAGGATAGAAAGTTGCTTTACCTACGCACAAATCCTTCAGCTTCCTCCTTTAGGAAATCATGTTTAAGGCGAGGGTTAGGGAAAAAGAACTTTCTCCACTGCGGAGGCGCCGTGTCCTCCCGAGACTTGAAGGAGTGATGCACGGGCCAAGAAAGCATAGACCTAAGAGAAATTTACACTTCGACGGAGGAGGAGGGGTGTCTCCCCCCCTTTCAGTCAAAATCCGAAGCAGGTTCTGGTCATGCCAGACTTTTGGTATGTCCGAAGAAGGAATTTCCACCATCAGCACTGTCTACCTCGTAGCCGACAAATTCTGGCGGGGGCTTCCCAACTTCCGGCTCCCTGCGCCTTTTCTGTAGATGGTGTTAGCCTGAGGTCAGGTTCTTTGGCTGCCTGAGTTATGGGCATGCAGAAGTGTTGAGGAATAGTTTCCTTAGACAACAACTTGGTGCAGTAGCCAACCTCTCCTCTGAGCTGTCCCCACGGCTTTCTCCCCAATCGCTTGTATTTTCCTTTACTTACGTAGTTAACTTTAGTGTAAGCTTGTTTCAGCTTTT
The DNA here is from genome assembly GCA_036321655.1 of Quercus alba. Lineage (NCBI taxonomy): Eukaryota > Viridiplantae > Streptophyta > Magnoliopsida > Fagales > Fagaceae > Quercus > Quercus alba. Next base: position 74,689,705 of record CM070299.1, on the reverse strand, counting down.
CATTGTACACTGTACTGTTCCTTTGTCTTAATAAAATATGTGTCTATTTCTCTATACATGCCTTTCTTCTCCGTAACAACTACTTTAGGCATGAATATTAAATGCAAGCTTACTCTTAAGGATATTTCAGGCAGAAAAAATGCTTTAACACAGGTTCTTACTAATTTAAACTCACAAATATTATCAAGCATAACAATGGTAACTTTCAATAAATTAAACTCTTGGAACTAACCGGGATAAGCGCTGAGTACTACGCGATGCATGCTAAACCAACGTCCGAGAACGATAATCTCTAAATAATTCGTCTGAAAGGGTAGCTAAGTAACGAGGGACTTCGATTGTGCTTTTGGGTAACAAATTGCGTCGTACCGGATCAACCCCTTTGACACTAAGGACCCGAGGGCAGACTGTGGAATCCATGCATTCAAGGCATTAGCCTATTTGTGAACTAGGAGTCCTCTTCGGATGGATTTTGAGGTTTACGTGCCATAGTTTTTTTTTTTAGTTGGTTCCTCATCCAAGTAGTTGGTTTTCCCATAGGCTTGGGTCCGAGGACCATGCAATGCCTTGGTTCTGTCCAAAACCTAGTTTTCATTACATCCAGGTAGTTGGTTTCTCCTGAGGCTTGGGTCCGAGGACCATGCAATGCCTTGGTTCTGTCCAAAACCTAGTTTTCATTACATCCAGGTAGTTGGTTTCTCCTGAGGCTTGGGTCCGAGGACCATGCAATGCCTTGGTTCTGTCCAAAACCTAGTTTTCATTACATCCAGGTAGTTGGTTTCTCCTGAGGCTTGGGTCCGAGGACCATGCAATGCCTTGGTTCTGTCTAAAACCTAGTTTTCATTACATCCAAGTAGTTGGTTTCTCCTGAAGCTTGGGTCCGAGGACCATGCAATGCCTTGATTCTGTCCAAAACCTAGTTTTCATTACATCCAGGTAGTTGGTTTCCCCACAGGCTTGGGTCCGAGGACCATGCAATGCCTTGGTTCTGTCCAAAACCTAGTTTTCATTACATCCAGGTAGTTGGTTTCCCCACAGGCTTGGGTCCGAGGACCATGCAATGCCTTGGTTCTGTCCAAAACCTAGTTTTCATTACATCCAGGTAGTTGGTTTCCCCACAGGCTTGGGTCCGAGGACCATGCAATGCCTTGGTTCTGTCCAAAACCTAGTTTTCATTACATCCAGGTAGTTGGTTTCCCCACAGGCTTGGGTCCGAGGATCATGCAATGCCTTGATTCTGTCCAAAACCTAGTTTTCATTACATCCAGGTAGTTGGTTTCTCCTGAGGCTTGGGTCCGAGGACCATGCAATGCCTTAAATCTGTCCAAAACCTAGTTTTCATTACATCCAGGTAGTTGGTTTCTCCTGAGGCTTGGGTCCGAGGACCATGCAATGCCTTGGTTCTGTCCAAAACCTAGTTTTCTCTTTGCATGGGCTTTGGCTTACCTTTAGCTCTAGGGGAGTTAGCTACTCAACCAAGCCCCTTGAGTTTAACTACACGGTTAACGTTACCAAGCGCCTAGTTTGTTCTTTATGAGGAGCTTTAGCTTTAGGGGAGTTAGCTCCTCAACCAAGCCCCTCGTCAAGAAACGTAGCCCCTAGTGAGATTTTACAATTGAACTCTATAACCAACGGTTAGAAATAACAGAGGGACTGTTTCGACCTACCACCTGTGCCAACACACAAGCCTTCCCACAGACGGCGCCAATTGTAGGGTCACGATTCGTGGCGGACCGTAACAGTGTCGGGTTCGCACGCAAAACGGCCCTAACAATATCATTTGTAGAGCGTGGGTTTGAAAGGCTAGGCCTTGATCGACGGGCGGTGGGTTTTTCAGGGCGTTCATACAAGGCTAAATGATCGTCACCCCTAGAATCGTTCTCCTGGAGGTGGGCTGGGAGGCTCTCGTTTTTGGCCATTTTTCCCAGCCCCTTCTTTAGGTTACTTATCTTTCCTTTTATACTCGCTTGCGTCCACTACCCTTCATCCACGTATAGGGTCAATCTTTCCAAGGCTGATACTTGTCCCATCAGTCCATACCCAAAGTCGTTGGGGATGGTTGTAAAAGCCAAAGAATGCGGCTCTGTCAGGTTCAGAGCACTAAATGGCAGTAACAGCAGCTTTCCCTAGATATTTTAGATCTTTCTTCCAAGTTTCAGTCCTATACCATTTTTACCCTTTTTTCTGCGGAGGAACTTTGGGTCTGTCGAGGACTGAACTGCCCTCGGCATCATCCAAAGGCTATCCTGTCGAGTTCGGGCCTCAACCCTCCTCGGCTTGGGCCTTTGGATTCCCCCGGGTAGATGGGCCTGGCCCATAAATCATTTAGGCCCCACATATATATTAATATATATATATATATATATATATATTCATCTCTAGCATAACTGTTTAAATTGTTAAAATTAGCTATTATATACGACCATAAATTATCAAAAAAACAATATCCTTTAGTTCCATGTTTTATATTTAATTATCTAAACATCAAAATTTTATTATAATATAAATTTTTACATCTAATTGTCATGTATAATATGTACGTATGTACATTAGATCTTAGATAAAAAAAAAAAAAAAAACAATAAAAAAACAATCATTTTAAGCTATAAAAATATGAAACAACAAAAAAGTTTTTATTTTTTTGGCCGAATGAAAGAATATGTATAACATATAATTAATTAGTAAGTATTTTCTATATTATATTCTTTTGTTAAAATGGAGCCTACCTTGGATTAATATACCAGCTTTTCCCACCAACGCCTAGTGCCAACCAGTCTAAATAATATCATCCATAACTTTGCATATATATGGCCTATTTCCTTTGGGTAGGTGTTGATGGGACTTCCTAATGAACTAGACTACTTAACTTGAAAGTTCATGGTTTTTTTAGGGTTCTTCAACCCACATTATGCCATTCTCGTTATTTAGTTTTTTAAATGAAAAATTATTTGTTAATCAAGCAGACTACTTGTCTTCTCATGTGCATTATATGCAAGCTTAGCAACCTAAAGATGATGTCGTTAAACATTCATTTTCCACAAGGAACATTATATCCTCTCGAACAATTTCCATAAGGAGCATTATATCCTCTTGAACAATCATGTTAAAAGAATGGTTGTATTAAAATAGAAGTTTTTATAAGTTTAGTTTGGTTCATGTTGATATCAAGGTTACGCATGCAATTCTGAATTTTAAAATTAAGTGATGACAGTGTGGTATTAGAGCCAAAAAGAAAGAAGGAAAATGTAGTTCCAATATGGCTTATAACAATTGGTGTATCAAGGCAACAAAAGGAAAAAAAAAAGTAGTTCAAATTTTTTTAAGTGAACAAAAACGTGAGAAAATGATAACCATTCCCCTTATCTTTTCCTCCAAAGATAAGGTTGGTGGTGAGTCCTCTCTAAGTACGAGGTGATCATGCTTATCCCAAAATCTTAAAAAAAAAAAAAAAAAAAAAAAAAACTGAAACATATAAACAAACATTTATACTCTTTTGAAAAAAAAAAAAAAAGACTAATCGTACCAATGTACAAATTGTAATTAGCTAATTGTCTAATTCTATCGTTTGAGTGTCTTCAGAAATCAAAACTCTATGTTTTGCGTTAACCAGTCATCATCAACACTCATCATCCCCGTACTTAGAGGACTCTCCACCAAAACCCGAACCCTAATCCACTCTCTTCTTCCTTTAATTCCTTACAACTCTCCTCCACTTTCTTCTTCCTCTAATTCCTCTAATGGAATAAGGAATCGGCAAAGTGGACACGACTTGTGAACCCAAAGCCAGTTCTCGATACAACCCGAATGAAACTTGTGATTACACGGCATCTCTCTAGCCTCGCCTCCAACCTTGAACTCTTCCAAGCAAATTGAGCAGTCCTCCTTCGCCGTAATTGTCACTCTCGGCATTGACTCGAGCGCGGCCTTGGTTGAAGCCTTCTTCTTCGTCTTCGACGAGGAGGGTTGATCAGGGTGGAGCATGTCTTGGACTAGCTCGAGGAAAGAGAGAACTCCGGCTCTTATTCCGGAATGGAACATGTTTGTAGTCACCAAAGCCATTATTGGAAGTGAGAGAGAGAGAGATAAGGGTTTTGTGTGTGAGAAGTGAATATGTATGAAAACTGTGTTTTTTTATACAACTTGGAGTCTGACTCTATTAGTACGAGGGGATCAAAGGTTTGAAAAAAAAAGTTAATAAAATATAAAATACACTTATTATATTATATATTATATATATGCGTTTTTTTTATTGAAAAAACTTAACTATAAAAATATTCCAAAATATACATATTCTATAATTTCTATAATTAAATATTTCATGAGAAATGATATGTCTACAACATTTCTACAATATTTTTACAATAAATCATAAGTTGTAGGTTGTTATTATTAGGGTAAAAAAGTAATCTTAGTGTTAGTTTCAAATTTGAACCAATAACAACTAACCACCTGTAATTTGTTGTAAAAATGTTGTAGACGTAGCATTTCTCAATATTTCATATATTATACTTCTACAAAAATATATTTCAACTCGAGTTAAATTTGATACATAATTGGTTTAAAACTTTCCTTTAGCATAATATATAAATTAATAAAAAAAATAATGTGTAAAATTGTGGGAGTATCAAAATTTATGTAACAAAATATTAGAAGATCAATTAATAGTCAATGTTTTCAGTTTGGTTTAAAACTTCTTATATTGTTGAGTAGTAGTTAATTAGAGTAAAACTCAATTTCCATGTTGTTGAGAAATAGTTGATTTTAAAATTTTTTTAATTTGCTAAGTAGTAGTTAGTTTAAAACTATCTTTTTTTTTTACATAATAATAAATAAGTAAATAATGATGTTGAAAATCATACCTACAATGATGTGGAAAATCCTAGATAGTCAATACCTTTCATCGACATTCTAAGACACAGGTTTTGGACTCCATCTCTGTTCCCATTATATAGCAGCTTACCAGTTACCATGAGCCATTACCTATTTCTTTATGATTTGTAATACTAAACAACGAAAATAATACTGGAAACTTTAATTTCAACCTTCGCCAATGTTCAATTAAAGAGTCTAAGGTCGCCGGTCTTCAATTGAAGAAATCTTTTATTTATATTATTATTTAAGGGGCTTCTCCTAATTGGATTCCTCATTTTTTTAGTTCAAAAATGCCCTTAGACCCCTATGTTTAAGTAGAGATAAAACTACAGGACAATATGGTAAAAATGCAACTCTAACTCCTACCAAAACGTTGCCTAAAAAATAGGACCACTTTCCTGTTAATTTTCAAATTACTTTATTCACTTATAAATTATATTTTCAAAATAAAAATTATATATATATAATTAAAAAAAAAACATTTTTTTTTCTACAAAATAAGACCACTAAAAAAAAAAGCCTCATCGCACGCGTTTTGCGCGTGTGGTGAAGCTAGTAGGTTTTAATTAATGGCTTAGCAATCTATGATATATTATAAAAGTTGGATTCCAACTTGGTGGATGCACACAATCATACCACATGTATCTTTACTAAAGCATATAACATTGACATATAGCAAAATCCTCAATAAATTAGGATGATATGAACTAATAATGCTATGTGACAAGTTTCAATTTGTTTAAGTTATACACATTACCCACATCACATGTTATTCAAAGGTAGGATAATTGTAGAGAGTTAAATACAATGCATATTATTTACTACTAGTATGTAACCCATGCTACCACACGTGAATGGTTAATTGTAGTGATACTATGGTCAAATTTTTTTTGTTTTTTTGGGCTTATCACACAAAGGATAGAATTAGATAAAACAATGAAGAGAAATTTCATTTTATTATTTAAGTGATACTGTTTTTTTTTTTTTTTTTTTTATCGTTTATCATACGGAGGATAGCATTAGATAAAACAATGAATAAAAAAAGAGAATATTACATTTTATTATTTAAGTGATGCTACAATGAAAAAAAGAAGAAGAGAATATTGCATTTTATTGTTTAAAATATATAGAGGGACATTAATATATATTTTTTGTTTGTCAAACTTAAAAAAACCTATTCACCAACTTAGACATTTCAAGGTCGATCGAGCATCTCTTGCACGTAACCACAAATTCTTCATAACTATAAGATAAGGTTCATCATGGTTCCAATGCTCTCATCTATTATGTTGTCATCAGTTATATCCTTCAAGCTTGTAAGTAATTTAATATCTGAAGTACCGATAGGATCATTTGCAATAGTTTGGCCATGGCTGAACCGTGTTTCTAATTGTTTCATTTGAACATTGTCAGCAACAACATCTCATGAGTGTTTGTTAGACTCAGATTTAAAGACATTTGTGACAATGTAAACTTCTCATCCCTCTTTGACATTGTAATCATCAACTTTTATTTGGAATGTATAGGATTTGCCAAGAATGTTTTGAATTTCTTGAGTTACTTTATTTGGCTCTTGATTCTACAGAATATGATGTAAAATCCAAAGTTTGTTAGTATAATAGAAATGCTAGGTTTAAGCATAAAATTGGAAGTGGTTAAGAATTTAGATTAGATACTTTTGAAGAAAGTCTAAAAGCAGTTTTCTAAATTATTTTTTCTGCATCTTTATCAAAAAGAACAAAAAAAGTTGTCGCAATATGATCCTTCACTTGGATTTTTACTTTATAACTGAATATAATAATGAGAGAAGTTAGAAAATGTAATAAGGTTATTTTTACATTTATAATTAAAGCAATTATCATTTGGTTTTCCTATGCAGTCATTTTAATAGTTATATAGTATAAGCAATGAACAATTTGGTCACCTAGGCATAGGGAACTGAGATTTAGATTTGCAAGTATCACACCAAAATATATTATTTTGTTGTTTTACTTTTTGTTTGCAAAGTTGACATGGGATATAATTCCACCCAAATTCTATTTCTATGTTTACAATAGGGCTTTTCATCCAATCCGACGACTTGACCCACCCGAAGGTTCCGACCGGATCCAACCCAAAAACCGGCCAACCCGATCAAGTCACCGGTCCGCGGCAGGCCATTTGTTCCAAAAACCGACTCTGGCGGGTCGGTCTTGGTTTTCCTCCCCAAAACCTGAAAAAACTCGATCCAACCGATGTACTAAGAATTTCCAGCAAAAAATTTCCAGAATCCGGTAGAAATTTCCAGAATCTGGTTAGATTTTCTAGAATCTGGTAAGATTTTCCAGATTCAAGCCTCAAATTTCCAGATTCCAACTTCAAATTTTCAGATTTTGGCAACAAATTTTCATATTTCAGCGACTTATCAAGTAGATCTAGTGATATTTTGTCCAAATCTAGTGAAATCTCACCGGATCCAGCGAGATCTCACCAGATCCGATTAGATCTCCACCGGATTTGGCATTTTTTCCGCCTGAAATCAACTATTTTGATTGGATTTTTCACTGTGGACGGTTTCGACCGTGTTTCGGCGCAAAACCGACCGCGCCGATTCGACTCCCTCGCCGGTCGACGGCGGATCAGGATTTTCTCAACCCGATTCTATCGAGTCGGTCTCGGGTTGGACACAAACCCGACTCGGACCGACCCGTGGACACCCCTAGTTTACAATATCAGCATAACAGGTAAAAAACCTTTCCTACAAAATCATTCATTGTAGTTAGTTTTAATTGAATAATAAAAATTTCGATTTGAAATAGTTCATGATAAAGAAAACCTTGACTCCTTTCACCCATTCCAATGCTTTAATTTCTGCCAATGACGTCGTAGTTTGCATTATTAGTTCTTATTCAAATTTTGGATTTTTGTCACGTGTTGGAATATATCGAACAACATTATTGTATTCATCCTCAACAACTTTATATCTGAACAAAGCAAGAGATCAATTTAAAAAATAAAAAATAAAAAATCCACTGATAATCCATCATAGAGAATTAGTAAAGTAAATATTTATGAACTTGTTAATAAGCTCATAGAATTAGTAAAGTAAATGTTTATGAACTTGTTAATAAGCTCATAAACCTATGTAATGTCCATATTGACGTAGACTTTACTTACACTTGTGGTGTTAAGAATTAGTTTGCCTTAGAAAAAAAAACCATAAAATACGTTGAAGAATTTGTCATATACATTTTTTTTATATATAAAAAATGTTACATATACATATAGTATCTATCTTTCGTTACCTTGGAATGCTTTTGTAGTCTTTGAAGTAACCATAATTATATATGGACCACCTTCTTTGAAGTCATTTTCAGTAATTGTTTCAGCACTTTCACCCACAATGAAAGTTTTAGTTCTCTATCCCTGATTGTACATTACAACATTCAACAGATATTAAAAAGTTAAGATAAAATGTATATTGTTTGTAATCAATGGCAGTAAAATGAAATGTTCCTTACTGAGGTAGTAGAACTTGAAGATTTCTTATATTTGTAGAGCCGTTGTCAAAGTGAACTTGTTCAATGGGTCCAATAGCAATAGTTTTCCAATTATATCTGCAAGAGTTTGTATATGCTAAAAATATATTTGAAGGATGAATTTTGATTAATTAAAGTAGAGAAGAGGTGAACTAAAATATGATTTACTAAGTAAGAATTATCATTCAAACGACTGTTGATACAATCATATGTTGTAAATTCAAAGGCATGCATAGGTATGAGTTCACTTTCTTCATTGCATTCCTTAACCGAAGTTGTTAACAGGGAAATGATGTTCAAGTCATTTGAAACAGGTCTATAACCTTTATTTTTCATAATTACTTTAAAGTTTGAAATGATAAATGTTCCTCCTTTATGTAGGATGGCACTAAATTTTTGAAAAACATTCTTTCTTACAATTGAATGCATTAAGGTTTTTTTTTTTTTTTTTTTTTTTTTTTTTTTTTTTTTTTGTGTGTGTAAAAAAAAAAAAATGGAAGTCAAAAGTTAGTTTACATATTATATAACAAATACGATGAATAGTTGAAAGATTCAAACATTTCATTGTTGTGAAGTATAATAACCTTTTTATTGATAAATATCATGTCAAGACTGATGAGGTTATTTCCACTTCTCTTATTCATTGCTTTCCACATTCTGTATATTCTCACTCTAATTCTCCATGTCTCTTTAGCATCAGATATTTGATTAAGAAAGCTATATCCTTTGGACATTGTTATAACGGACAGCTACAACAAAATGTGAATGTATTAGATATACTATTTAAAATGAAGGACCACTATAATTCAACAATTCTTCAAGAACTGGAGGTGTGTGTTTTAACAAAGGTAAATAAATTAGTCCTTCCAAACAGCACAACGAAAACTTTGGTTGTGATGGTCTTCTTGACTTGACATTCCTCTCTTCATAGCATAGAATAGCCCCACAACTCTCACATGTTTGTGTTGGCTTGCCAAAATTCGATTGTTCAGTAAATCTACCTGTTAGAAGCAGTAATATTAAATGCAAGTTAGATAGGGTGAACAACAATGTCAAATATAAATTTCAAAGGATTTCAAAATAATCAATAAAATGGAACTTACGCCTCAAGTGGACATTCAAAGTCGGAACTTCAGTCTGTGTATCTTGCTGAGTAAATAAATCTATCAATCAAAAGATGTGGCATGAGAAGGAGGGTAGTTAAAAGAAAAGGGTACAAAACTAATAGTGAGCACAACTAAAGTAATTAGCAACTTAGAGCACAATAATATGTTTTGGCCGAAATTTTATTCTAAGCGTTAGTTTAGATAGCAATGCGTTTGCATTTGTGTTGGTGTCTGCGTTTTTTGGCTGGGTTCCGTGCACTATTTTTGGGACCTACAAGTACGGAAAAATGTAAATCTAACTTTAAAATTGGGTTTCACGGCACTATTCACACATTCAAAATTTTTTTGCTTCAGTATTTTCAATAATAAATGGTATCCAAATAGACCCTAAATCTGTTGAAACTTATTGTTAGAGAATTTTAGTTATAGTATCATTTTAAATTTATCTTAAATTAGGCAATACAATTTAACTTTAAAAAAAAAAAAGAAAAGGTAATAGCAGAGTAACTTAAAGAAACTGTCTTAAATTAGGCAATACAATTTAACTTTAAAAAAAAAAAAAAAAAGGTAATAGCAGAGTAACTTAAAGAAACTGTTTTTAGGTACCCAATTTTATAATCTAGGATATATGATATCATCACAGAGAGAGAGAGAGAGAGAGAGAGAGAGAGAGAGAGAGAGAGAGAGAGAGAGAGAGAGAGAGAGAGAGAGAGAGAGAGAGAGAGAGGGAACAATTATGCATTTCTTACAAAGAAGATGCCTGCTGCTTATCATCCACAAGCACTGGAATGGGTCCAATGAACGATTTTGACCAAAAACCTCTTCCTATATAAAGATACAGAAAAAGCCAAAAGCATGCATCATTGATAATGAGAGATCCCTTTCAAATTCAGTAGCATTCAATGAAAAAGAGGGGAGCTGTATATTAAGGTTCCTGAACCGGTGTGAAAGGAATTTGGGTTTTCTGATTTGCGTTTGATTATTGTAGAAAGGGAGGTGAACCTGTGGGTCTGATATTAAAGAATAGCAGGACGTTTTATTCAGCCAAAAAAAAAAAAGAGCACAGCATTTTAATGTAAAACGTAGGAGTCTGGAAGGGGAGGTGAACCTAATGTTTTATTCAGCTAAAAAAGGAGCACAACATTTTTTTTTTTTTATGAGAATGGTATAACGTGTTCCCACACTCCTACTTAAATGTAGACGGATGGAGCAAAATTGGACTCTAATTTTAGATTTGAATTGAATAATTGGAAGGATAATTATGGTGTGGTCCCCACATAAATCTAGACATATGGTGTGAAATTAAAACTCTAATTTGGAAATATTCTAATTTGACTTAATTTGAGTTTCTCTCAGTTTCACCTATTATTATCTATATAATCATATAGATATATAGATTACATTTTATATATTTATCACAATCTTTCATATGTTGATAAATGATTGTTACCAAAATCTAATAAACTTTCAATTTTTTTTACATCCTTTCCCCTTTCTCAACAAAACATTGCAAAACTTCAACTTTATATATTTCTCAAATTTGGATTGTTTCTCTAAATCTCTCTATATATACATGCAGTTTAGGAGTTGCAATGGGGAAATTAGCTTCATGACAATAATACCTCTCTCTCTCTCCCCTTTTTATTTAGTGTATTTTAAAATTCTCGATCAATTCACATTTTTATTTTTGTATTTAGAATTTTTGGTTGAACGATTATTTTGTGGCTGAACATTGATTTTTCTAATACTTTGAGATGCTTGACATTACGTTGAGGTTAGTTTCAAAGTTCTTGAATCTCAGTACTAGATGAGTTTACTTTGTATTAATATTTGTACAATACGAAGATAAAATTGTTTTCTAGGAATCAATTAATTTATACATTTTTTATTGGTCTCTTTAGTAAAAAAAATTATATTTAATCTGTATTATTCTTTGTAGGGCATGTAGTTTCATTATAGGTCTTTGTTTTCATGATATTACATTGATCAAAGCTTGGGAAGATTGCGATGAGAAGCATGACTCAAAAAAGATCACACTAAATTGCAATAAAACCATGTTGTTTATTGTCTTTGTGGTCATTACTCTTAAAAGTTGTGTAAACTATTTCTACGGTCTACACCAATAACACACACAAACAAAATTATTTTCATTTTTGAGTTATATCAATTTTACCATAGTTTGTCAAAACTTTTTTTTACCCATCTCATTGATTTTTTTATAATGATTTGCATGTAGAGTATTCTTCTTATTTTGCGCATGTGTTATGTATGTTTATTTTCCACATTTATTATTCGCAAACTAATTCTTTAGTCTATTAGTTTGAAAATTAAATTGAGGAATTATATATTTTGAAGTACAAGTGTTGCACAAAACTATTTTTTTGGGTTTTGCAGTAAAATTTTTTATTTATTAATTTTTTGTGGTGTTTTGTTCTCTATTTATCATCTATATTGTTTGTTTGTTTATTGGTTACATCGTTGTTAATCAACGATTTTTCCAGTAATTGTGAATATTCCAAAAAAAAAAAAAAAAGTTGTGAATTCTCTATTTGGATGATCGATGTTCAAGATATATTCAAAGAACTCGATCTTCAAAACTTTATTAAATTTTTCCAAGTTATATATATATGTGGCGGGGCAAAAAGTGGAAGGGTAGTGAATTATGTTCATTCTAACTCTAGTTACTATTTGCACACACAATTTATTTTTAGAGATGGGATGCAAAGTCAACCCTTTAGTATTAAATGGAATATGGTAGATAACTATGCAACTAATATAAAAAGAGATGTCAGAAAGAAAAAATTATAAAAGGAGTTTGCATAATTAAAGCCCATATTTAAATGAAAAACCTTGAATTCAATAATTTAAAAAAAAAAAAAAAAGATTCAAAGCATATTTAAGTGATAACCTCAATGTAATAGTTAAGAATTATTGACAACCCAAATTACTAAACGTTAAAAAATAAAAGTAGATAAACTTACATAAGAGTTGAATTTTTGTCTTTAAAAGTGAGGGAAAAGGTACCAAATTTCACCCTATCCAAACTAAATGTGTAAATATAAACTTGAAGAATATTTTTTGAGAAAAACTCAATACCAAGAGTATTGTTTGATTAGGTATTTCAAAACCTCAAGAAAACTCCCTAAAAAAAAAAAATTGGGAGTTTACTTTTTGAAGCGACGATAGGTACTCGGATGTTTAAAATATTAATAAGAAAAACCATGAATTTGGGCTTATTATTTATAATGACCTAAAAATTTAAAGTTTTAAAGATTAGAGTTATGATATAATAAAACTATTATCCATAATCATTCCTATATTTATCCAACAAACAAAATTTCAACTACGGTAAACTTAAAAAAAAAAAAAAAAAAGTTAATAAGGAGTTATTTCTATTTAAAACAATAAATTTAAGTGATGAAGAAGTCGGTATAAAAATCAAGTTGTTACCGTAAAAATCAAGTTGTTAACATTATTAACTTTTTTTTTTTTTTTGGTTATCCAAAAATTTGATATTTATCCAAAAAAATAAATTAAAGCAAAATATATTTGAAAAAAAAGTAGATAATAAATTTATTATCAAGTTCCATTCGGCTTGTTTTGAATTTATTAAGTTTTATGAAATTTAATTATTCGGTAATGGATTAATACATCCCTAACTCTGTTGAAATTTAATTATACTCACACATGCATGCGTAGCAACCTAAAAGTAAAAATTGGGAAGGAAAAAAAAAATTTTTTCTTGATCAGACCAAGATCGATCAGCAACCATGGACAAAATATTAAATATCAATCTAAACTAAACTAATATGTATCCAAAACTCTCCGAACTCACTAATATCTATCCATACTCTAGTATTTTCCTTCTTCTTCCTCTCTTCAACTCTTTCTTTTTCTTCTTCTAGATCTTCTCATTCCAAAGGCATAACAAATCGGCAAAGCGGGCACGTCCAGTGAACTCTGAACCAGTTCTCAATACAAGCCGAATGGAACCTGTGCTTGCATGGCATCACTCTAGCCTCACCGCCGACCTCAAATCCTTCCAAGCAAATTGAACAGTTTTCATCAGACTCCTCTGCTGTCACTATCACTCTCGGCATGATCACCTCGATCGCCGCAGGCAACTCCCTAGGCTTCTCCGGCGAGATGCCATAGTCTATGGTTTGTACTACTAGCGAGGCCAGATACATGAGATTACGATATGGATCTTCGGTTATTGGATCCATAGTATTCACTATTCAGTATTCAGAGAGAGAAAAAAAAAAAAAAGTACGTAAGAGATGGATCCATAGTTACGTATCGTGTGTTTTTATACAGAAGTAGTGAAGTACAAAGAGGATTTGGAAAGGCACTGGAAGCTTCCGGAAAAAAAAAAAATATATATATATATATATATATATATATTCTTTAAAAAAAATACTAACTATGTTATATACTTAACTAGTCACTAATCCGTGCGATGTATGGAATAATTTAATTTAAAATTACATATATTTAAAAAAACAAATAGAGAGTTTTGTATGAAAAAACTATTAATTAAAAGTTAATAGAAAATTTATTTTATAATTTAAAGTAGTTTTCCATAGGTATTATATAGTTATCAACCAAGTAGGATACATATTTTATATTACAAAAAGGACCATAATGGTGGGCTGTGGCAACTTTTGTTTTATTATTTATACAAAACCAAAAAAAAAGAAAAAAAAAATTGCTAGGATATGAACAAATAAGTTGTAGTAGAATTTGAATAGTTTTCCATAGGTATTGTATAGATATCATACAATACAACAAAGTAGAACGCATATTTTAAACAAAGAAAAAAGACAAAACTTTGTCTTCTAACTCTCACATGCACCAACACTACACCACCATCATATGTGTAGAGGTTATTACATGCCCTTGTTTAGTTTCAAATCAATGTGAATTTCCACTTTTAATATGAATAATGCATTTGCTCACTCCATATTGTTCTACTAATCAATCTGGGAATTCGAAATCGACTAGGAAACATCTAAACCATTCCCATATGGACTATACTTCTCCTTTTAAAAAAAAAATACATATGGACTATATCACAACATTGATATAAAATTAATTATTGATGATAGGAAATTTGTGGTTTTGATGGTCAGGAATAAGCTCTTCTTCTTGTTATTGATGACAATTTTTTTATAGAGTGGTTTTTCCAAAATCATATGAGGGTTATATATATAACATACATTGTAGTACAAATTACAACAACATTAGAGAAAATTTGATTGATGAAATTGTTAATTATTAAATCAAAATTACGATTAAATCTAATCTCTTAATCATAAAAACAAATTTTTACAATTAAAATTTTCACATGTAGATTTTTGATACTAAAAAATTCACTCACAAGTTACAACAATAACAATATTATAAATTAGTAATCATAGAGTTAGAGCATGAAAGATGGCAATATGTTCTTACCTCTGCATTTACTCTGAGCAACTTTATGGATACAACGTTACAAAGTGGTCTCATGAAGTCCCATACCCTCTTTGCAAAATCTTCAATTTGCTATATGTGTTTTCTTTGTGAAAATTTAAGTGAGTATGAAGAGTTTTGAGCTTGCGGAGATTTATATTTGTTGAAATTTTTGTTATAGAATTTTAGTTGAAGTAAAATTTTCAAGCTCTTGAAACATATATCTAATAGAGTTTTACTTAAATTAAACTATTGTAAAACTTGATAAGATACTTACACATAGAAGAGAAATAATAAATATATAAGATATAAAATCTAAAATAAAAAAAAAAAAAAAAATAATGGTAACGTTAAAAATTATGGGAGGTACAAAAGTTTTAGTTATATATATATATATATATATATATAAAAGTCATCCGCGTCATAAACTGCATCTCTGAGATTCCTGAGCCAGTGCTTGACTTGGTGATTCTCGACCTGTTGCTCCTCCGCATCCTTAAGTACAGCTTGAATTGTGAGAACAGTGTTCATTTTTTCGAGCTCATCTTTAACACCCCAAATCGATCCAATGGGTTGGAGGATAGAGAAGCCCAAGCTTTCAATGATCGTCTGCACAACGCCATACAGGATTGCATCAGCCATCTCTTCTTGCTGGAAGAAAGAAAACGTAGCAAGCTTAGCTGATATAGAGTATTTTGAAATATTGGAGGAGGAAGAGAAGTGGCTGGGAAGAAGGAAGACATTTGTACTGGGCCTATTGGCCCAATTGCGGCTATCCTAGGTGAATATAGTAAATTTATCACTTACTGATTCACATTCAGGGACGCACGTAGCTTAATAAAAGAATTATTATATATAAATTTTTTAAAAAATGTATTTTTATAATATAATTTAATTTAATAACAAATAAAATAGTAAAAATATTTTAAAGATTATGGTAAGTTTTAAATTTCTAAAAACTTTTAGTAGTAAATAGGCCTGGTTTTGCACGGTTTTGATCATAAACTTATAACATGAATAATTTTATTGAGAAACACTAATTAATAATTGAAGAGAAATGCTATACCCGGTGGACTACGACATAACTTTTACTTATTCAAATATCAATTAAGGTGAAGTAGGGTGAGGAATAACAAATAATAATTATAACATATCGGCATAATAACATTTATATTTAATTATAATGAAGCGCTTGCATCTCAAAGTGTTAAATTAATATCAACACTAAACATGCTAAGATGTTTATGTTAACTAATGTAAATAAGCATAAAATTAATATCAACATCTAGCACCCTACTATTGCATGAATTATGATTAAAATTGTCTTAATATTTTACTTTAACTCCAAGCAGTCATCCCGAATTTACAAATTAAAACTACCCAAATTTATAAAATTAAAAAAAATTGAAAGCAAAATTCACAATAACACGCACATAAATATATAGACACAAAGAAACTCTGAATTCAATAATTACAAACAATATTAATTTTTAAACATTAAAAAAAATCTGGAATTAGAGTTAAAGTAAAGATACTCACATGAAAATTAAATGAATTTTGACAGCAAGGGGGAGGCAGTGAAGTCATGGAAATTTCACATCACCTTAAATATTCATTGTTTTTACATCACCATTTTTATAGTTAATTAATTTTCTGTCTCCATTCTTTGTGGAGTGATGTTCATTATTATGGTTTTGGATGCTCAAATCTTGGTCTCATGGCTACCAGTGGGATCTACACATATTGGAAAACAGATCTTTCAAAAAGTGAATAAGATTTTTGTTAAAATTAATCTGTTAATTTTCATGGAAGATATACAATTGATTATGAATACCATAATAAGCATATAAATTAGATCAAAGTTAACAAAAATAACTTAAACAAAAGGCAACCCGCATACAAAACATATTCAATTTGATGAAAAAAAATATAAAGAAAGGAATTTTATGAAATAACAAATACATACATGCAAGTTTCATAGGTAATGTAAGTATGAAAAGGAAATAATACATCAAGAAACTGTACGGTAGGAAAAAGGGAAAAGTATACCCAACTGTATATATACCCCCACTTTTATATTAGATAATTTTAAATTGTGAAAAAGTTGATAACTTGATATGAACACAAAGAAAAAAGAGTTTACATAATTAAGAAGTTTATGTTAATTACATTTTTTTTCTACTTTATCCCAAAAAAATTAGTTAATTTTATTAGATTGTTATTAGAATTTGTTTTAGTTTACCTTGAAGTTAATAAATATTAGCTATTTTTTTGTTATTTATTCCAAAGGAAAAAAATTTTGAGAAGAAAAAATAATACTTTTAAATTTGTTACTTTATTATTAGGAAATAGGTGATAAAGTTCAATGTTTATCCCAAAAAAAAAAAAAAAAATACTAACATAAGCTAGTAAAATTATTACTTTATAAAATTAAAAAATAAAATAAAAGAAGAAGAAGAAGAAGTTCGTTAGAACACTTATAGTTATTTAATCCAAAGAAGTTGATAAAGATCAAAAACTTTTTATTTTTATCTAAAAACTTAAGTGAATGAATTTATTGAAAAAATCTAAAAAAAATTCTGCAATTTGGTGAAGCCATTTGGCATAATCACGGTTTCTAAGTCCAACTTTTATTATATAGTATATAATATGATATGATATAGATTAGGCGATTTTTATAATATCTTATATTATATTATATTAACATAATAGAAGTATAGTATTAAATTGGAATATCATAAAATAAATAAATATCAATATATAGCCCACTTTTTCCCAATTTTTTTTTGTTTAAATTCGCAATATACATGTAGGTACATCCATTATTTTTTAAAATTATTTATATTTTTATACCGTTTTTTAAAATGTATTTTAAATTTTGAACCAACTAAAACTAAAAACTTTCTTCTCAAAGAAGAAGAAAAAAAAAAAAAAAAAACTAAAAACTTACATATTTTGTACTATATATATTACATCTGTATATCACTAGCTATGCCTAATAAGAATACCAATGAACTAATCATTTAGTTAGTGTGAGTAAAATTTTGATAACCAAACCCCCCCAAAAAAATGAAATGGCGTCGACTTCACTATTAAGTGGTAAGTTCTTTTTCTCAAAAAAATAAAAAATAAAAAGTGGTAAGTTCTTATAAAAAAAATACTAAAATTCTAAAAAAATTATGAAAATTACTATCAATTTTAGTATTAAAAAACTTTAAAAAGTTGACATGATAATATATTATTAATATCGTTTTATTACAAAAGCATCACTTTATTATTATAGCTTTTATTAATTAAAGAGTATCCTAAGGGCACACATTAAGGTATATTTAATGCTCTATTATATATATATATATATACACACACATTTTTTAATTATATTTTTCCAAAAATAGAGTCAAATTGTGTATATATATATATATATATATATATATCAAGAAAAGCATAACTTTGACAATGAATTCGTAGGTGCAAACCTTAATTCATTCTGATTATGGACTTGCTACAATATTGCCAACAACAAGAGCACACTCAAACCCAACATCCATCCTTTTTTTTTTTTTTTTTTAATTATCATTTTGGTCAAATTGATTAAGCCATTGTTGGGTTTGGTCTTATATGAGTGAGAAATAAAGAGACAATATGAGGAATATATAAGTAGTATGTATTTTATTCCGAAGCAATTTCTTTTTCGGTTCTCCAACAAACCCAGCACTTGAAATCAAATTCATTTTATGTCACAAACTCAAATTATCCACCAAACACACTCATAATTCTAAAACCCAACAATGACTTTAGCAAAATATTACTATGTAAATCCAATATTCCCTCTCTCTCTTAAAAAGAATGGGTAAACATTCCCCTACCATCTCCTTCTCTTTACTCTTCTCTCTCCAAACTTCCAAACACATAATAAATGAATTTCCTTGTCATTTTAATGAAAATCACATCATAAAAATGTTAATCAAGTAAGCAAAAATGGACATAAAAATGACTAAAAAGGACTTAATTGTTCCTGTAAGTACACGATTTGTAACGACCCATAATAGTGTTGGGTTCACACGTACAAAGGCCCAAACAATATCATTTGTAGAGCGTGGGTTTGAAAGGCTAGGCCTTAGTCACAAGACAGTGGATTCTTCGTGGTGTTCATACATAATTTAAATCGTGTTTGCCCTAGGAGTCTTTCTCCTAGAGGAGCGCTGGGAGGCTCTGATTTTTGGCCATTTTTCTCAGCCCCTTTCCCCGGATTGCTTACTTTTCCTTTTATACTAGCTTGTATCCCTTATCCAATGTCCACGTGTGGGTTCGATTTTCCAAGACTGATACTTGTCCCATCAGCCCATACCCAGAGCGGTTGGGGGTGGTTGTAAAAGCTGGAGAGTATGGCTCTGTCAGGTGCAGAGTATTGAATGGCAGTAAGGGCAGCTTTCCCTTTGTCCTTGGTCGTTTATACTATTCAGCGTACCCTTCTCTATTGACCTAGATATTTTAGATTTTTTCCCAAACGGTTTCGATACTGTTTTTGCCCTTCCTTCCAGGGAGACCTCGGATATGTCGAGGACAGAATCATCATCGGCTGTGTCTCAAGACTATTTGGACTTTTTTTTATCTATCCTTGGCGATAACCTTCCTCGGCTCAGGCCTTGGGCCCCAATGTAAAAATGGGTCAGGGCCACAAATTATTGGACCCCACAATAGCCCTTCAAAATCCTGCTATCCGACCTCTTGGTCGAAGGTGAGGGTTTTGGTAATGCCACGCCTTTATTGCGGTCTGCTTAGATCTGCCCTTCATTAATGTGGGTGTCTTTTCATCTATCCAGGAAACATACCGGGCTACTAGACATTCTTTTGAATTCATTCATGATGCGTTCCTGCCGCTTCATTATCCGAAACGTGCCTTTAATGATTTCCCTTTACGATATCATTTAAATTCGACGGTTATTGACGGCGTGGGGAAGTGGAATGGGTATATTCTCGTTTACCAATTTTCTTGGAATTTTGGACAGATTAAATGCCTCCCGTTTTGCCCTTTATATAAGAAGGAAAGCAAGAGGTTACCTCTCTTACACAGAGACTTTTCAATCCTTTTAAAGTCTGAAAACCCTTAGCCTCCCCCAGAGTTTCCCTTATCCGCTCGCTTACACCTTGAATTGTGATTTGTCCACGATAGGAGCGGGGATGGAGAGACCATACACTTCCCAGAAATGTTACATTCTTGTGAAGCTCAAAATGGCTCGGTCAGGGCAGGGATGGCAGAGACTCAAGATACTTCTCATCCTCCTTTCAGCCAAAATCCGAAGCAGGGGCTCGTCGCGTCAAACTTTTGGCGCGACTGAGCTGGGGTCACCCATTATCAGTACCAGTCGCTCTCTTATGAGCATAGTTAACATGGCACCAGCGTGTTAGGAGTCAGGACTAACGCAGGGACAAAGTATCCCTGCTTCTTCCTCTCTTCCTTCACTGGTGCCTCCTTTTGCCTCTCCTTCTTCTTCTTTCCCATCACCAGATCCATCTTGGTGCTTTTCCTTCTTCCTCTTCTTCTCCTCCTCCACCAAGGAAGGTCTTCCTCTCAATATGGGTGCCACTGAGGTAGAATTTGGAAAGACTTGGGAGCAGAGCTTAAAAAGATTTCTGGCTATTTGTTTTTTTCCTTTTTTATTGTTTTTGTAACTCGTTTTCTATATAGGCTTTGTTTAAACCCTTCATTGTACGCTGTAATACTTCTTTATATTAATAAAAGTCATCATTGCTTTATTCCGTATATTCTATCTCTTCTTTTTTGAAATGGTTATGCCGTGAATAGACGTACTACTCTGTGACTTCTTTTTTATTTCTATACTCTGAACGATGTTTAGGGCCAAAACCCCAGTTAATAAAAAGACCTTGCTCTGTGCTTAATGAAACTATCCGACATAACAATGCCGAATTGAACAAATGATACTTAGGGTTGAAATTCTTATTAAGAAGAAAAGGAAAAGATGTTATGATGAGCTTATTAGGGCTGTCTAGCATTATAACGCCAACTTGAGAAAGAAATACTTAGGGCCGAAATCCCTTACTAAGAAAAAAGATGTTATTATGAACTTATTAAAGGTGTTGTGTACAATAAGACCGACCTGAAAATGGTTTGTATACCCCAAACTTGAACGAGGTGATGACTGAATGCTCGATGCCAGGTAGGAAGTAATCATCCGAGGATACATAACCCAAAAATGTACTGCCCCTGTAGGTTGCTGAGTAATAAGGCGTTTCGCCATCTTCCTAATAACTTTCATAGCCTTAACCTTTTCTGGTATTTGGTCCGAGAACTGAGCGACTTAGAATTCTCCTTAAGTAGCTGACTTCTCCATAGGTTTAAGTCCGAAGACCATGCAATACCTTGGTTCTGTCCAAAATTTGATTTTTAAGTAGTTGGTTTCCCCAGAGGTTTGAGTCCGAGGACTATGCAATACCTTGGTTCTGTCCAAAACTTTATTTAAGTAGTTGGTTTCCCCATAGGTTTGAGTCCGAGGACTATGTAATACCTTGATTCAGTCCAAAACTTTATTTAAGTAGTTGGTTTCCCCATAGGTTCGAGTCCGAGGACCATGCAATACCTTGGTTCTGTCCAAAACTTGATTTAAGTAGTTGGTTTCCTCATAGGTTTGAGTCCGAGGACCATGCAATACCTTGGTTCTGTCCAAAACTTGATTTAAGTAGTTGGTTTCCCCATAGGTTTGAGTCCGAGGACCATGCAATACCTTGATTCTGTCCAAAACTTGATTTAAGTTCAACTATGGCGTGGGACCTTGGTTTGGGGATATTAGCAACTCGGCCAAGCCCCTAGAACCATCCGTGCTGCTGACGCTACGAAGCGCAGCCCCTAGTGAAGAAACGTAGCCCCTAGTGAAAAAACGTAGCCCCTAGTGGAACTTTACGCTAGAACAGTACATCTAGTTGTTGAAAATGATGTAAGGGATTGTCTCAACCCACTACCTGTGCCAAAACACAAGCCTCCCCACAAACGGCGCCAATTGTAAGGACACGATTTGTAACGACCCATAATAGTGTTGGGTTCGCACGTACAAAGGCCCAAACAATATCATTTGTAGAGCGTGGGTTTGAAAGGCTAGGCCTTAGTCACAAGACAGTGAATTCTTCGTGGTGTTCATACATAATTTAAATCGTGTTCGCCCTAGGAGTCTTTCTCCTGGAGGCGGGCTGGGAGGCTCTGGTTTTTAGCCATTTTTCCCAACCCCTTTCCCCGGATTGCTTACTTTTCCTTTTATACTAGCCTGTATCCCTTATCCAACGTCCACGTGTGGGTTCGATTTTCCAGGACTGATACTTGTCCCATCAGCCTATACCCAGAGTGGTTTGGGGTGGTTGTAAAAACTGGAGAGTATGGCTCTGTTAGGTACAGAGTATTGAATGGCAGTAAGGGCAGCTTTCCCTTTGTCCTTGGTCGTTTATACTATCCAGCGTACCCTTCTCTATTGACCTAGATATTTTAGATTTTTTCCCAAACGGTTCCGATACCCTTTTTGCCCTTCCTTCCAGGGAGACCTCGGATATGCCGAGGACAGAATCATCCTCGACTGTGTCTCAAGACTATTTGGACTTTTATTATCTATCCTCGGCAATAACCTTCGTCAGCTCGGGCCTTGGGCCCTAATGTAAAAATGGGCCAGGGCCACAAATTATTGGACCCCACAGTTCCTTTTTTTTAATTCAAGGACTAAAATTGGTTTATTTATTTATTATTATTTAAAGTTAGGGGGCTAAAATTGAATCTATCCCAAATTTGAGGGATTAAATACAATTTACCTAACTTAAAAATACACTATGGTCCATTTATTCCATTTACTGGTCCATCCAACAATAGATCCAATTGGCTTCATATATATCTCAAACAATTTACTTATTCTCTCTTCAAAAGCAAGGTGCTATAATTTATATGATTTTGAATTTTAATATTAACACTTCTTTGTTTTTAAATTCTAATATAATTAAAAATACAATACCAATCTTTCGTAAGAATTGCTTTTAGATAATTACTTTTAAGCTAAAATGAAAATTATACAATTTAAGTTTGATTGAAATTTATTTCAGTTATTTAACTTTATTTTCAATCAATTGAATCCTCTAAATTTCAAATTTAATCAATGGTTCAAGCTTTTTGTTTGAAATTGTCGTTAAGTATGTAATTAATAAATTAAAAATATTCTGAAAAGTTTCTTACATAATATAAAATATTTTTCATGTGAGTTTTATAAAATATTTAAATGTTTTAGACACTATATTATAAAATGTTAAATTTGGAAAGTTAAAAATCATATTATCAAGTTCTTCAATTAAATTCAAATACTAGATTGTATTTAAAAAAAAGAAAAAACATCTAATTACGTTAACCAATAAAATAAATAGTATAATAAAGTATTATAATTTTAAGGATAATAATATTTAATATATTTGAATTTAATTGAAAAACGTAATACACCTAATTTTCCTCCAAAAAGGATTTCAATCTTATTATAAATTACTATTAATTTTTTATAAGATTATAATAGATTATTTTAGATATTTAATATAATTGTATATAAAAATAAATAACTAAAATGTAAATCTATCTCTATGTTTTATCAAAATTCATTTAAATTTTTTAACTTTATTTTATTTAATTTCATTATTCCAACTTTTCAATTTATTTAATTAAAATCTATTTATCAATTTTTATTAAAATATTGTGGTTAATTGGTTAGATTTTAATTTTTTATAAAAATTAATTTAAAAACTTTAATTAAATAAATTTAAAATTTAAGAACTAATAAAATTTGAAAGTAAAATTAGGGAAGTGAAATAAATTACGTAGATTTTGCATTTTAGCAAAAAAAGAAAAAAACAAAATTTTTGAAAACTCCAAATATGTCCAAAAATCTCTCGAAGAGTTTTGCGTATGATTGCACTGTCTGATACATCCAAAAAGCCAGAGAGAGAGAGAGAGAGAGGGAGAGAGAGAGAGTCTCTATTGTCTATCCAATTCTTCTCCACTTCCTTGTAGCGGTAGGGTTTCTCTCTTCTTCAATCTCACCCACAAAAGCTCTATAGCTCCACAGGAGGAGCTCCAGACCACTTGGCTCCATGGATCCCTCCGGGTCGACCCAGTTCGATATCTGCGAGATTTACAGGCAATATTGTGGTAATTTCGAATTTCCTCACCTTCTTTCAATTTTTTTCACTGCCAATTTGATTGTTAAAAGCAATAAAATTTCAAACTTTCTTGCTAAAGATTCGGTTTTTACTTTCTTTTTTTAGCTGGGTTAGTTTTGATGCCCTGCTTGGTTGCTGGGAAAACCTGGGAATTTGGTTTTCTGGACTTTATAATTAAGATTCTCAATTGGGTTTCTATTGTTTTCTTTCAAGCTGAGGTTTTGATGGTTGGAACTTGGAAAGGAAAGCAAAATTCAGTTTTGGGTTTTAAATTTTTAATTAATTAATTTTTTCTTTGGGATTCAATTAGAGGTAATTCTGAGCTCAGCTCAGCTGTGATCAATATGAATTTTTGGTCTGGTTTAAGGTGTTATTATGTGAAAAGTGAAAGCTAATGCAATATGATTCATGGGATTCAGCAATGTTGCATTTTGCTATTCTTTACTTTCTGTTGGTAGGAAATATGAAATGTGTACTGTATAAGTGCTTGTTGAGCTATTAGTTTTTATACAAAAATTGGGGTGGTTGTCAATCTTGGGTGCTTTCTTTGTGTTTCTTAATGGGTAAAGGTGCAGTCTTTTGCTAAATTCTGAACGTTCTATTATCTGAGCTAGTTTTTAACTGTATAAGAAAGAAGAACAAAAGAAATGTGCTTTTCGTTTTTGGAGGGTTTGAATCCCTCTTTTTCTGTATCTTTCACCTAATTCACTAACCATATTGACTCTAATGTATAAATCTAAATAACAATAGATACCATTATTCCAAGAGTTTGACGTTTCATTGATTTTGATATTACAGAGAATGAAAATCTCCCTACTTATACATGATTTATGAGTGAAAAAAAAAAAAAATCCTTGGATAGTGTTTCGTAGTCTGGTGGTCGTTTTCGCGTAGGTGTGAGGAAAAAATGAGTAAAGGATTTAGAGCTTAATTTTACATATTGAGAAGTCTATAAAAAAAAGAAAATTATTTTGCTAAAAAAAAGGAAGAAAATTAAAGAGTATAAGATTTAATTGGATTTGATTTGAAAATTGGGTCAGAGATTGATTGTACATGTTAAGATGCTTTTCTGGAACTAAATATGTTGTCTTTTATGGTATTATATGATGCTTCCAAAACTTTCTTTTTACATGGGCATCTTGTTTTCCAAACTTTCTGTGATGCCAATTTAGTTCAACTTGTTTTTTTCTTTGGTTACCTAAGATATTTGTGTGGGGTTTATGTTCATTCATTTACTTTTAATATGATTTAAACAAATTAATAGTCTAAATTGATAGTTGTCATTTGGTTGATTTGTGAACTTTTGCAGATATTACATCAGGAAATGTATATGTTAATGGGAATGAGGGCTACAAACAAGACGATGAATCACAAACGGCTAAAATTTCAAGAGACACATTGAACCAGCTCTTAAAATTGGTGGAGTCAAGGGTTCACACAAGGTATAAATCTCTATAAGCTGCACGCTCCGCTTTTTGAAACTTGAAGTTCTCTTAGGAAGTTGGTGTTAGATGCTAGTTTAGATTAATTTGAGGCTATATTGACATACATGTGCACAAAGTACTTGATTTTCCTATAATATTTTTCAGCCTTGCTTGAGCAAGCTGTGGGCATAAATTGCAGTTTTAAATGACATAGAATTTCATGGTGTGAACTAACTGTTCAGTCATTTTCCAAAATACATTGAATCATTGATATAGTTTCAATTTTTGGAGGTGAACTAATTGAAATATTTTCTTGGTAAATATGAAAGAGAGAATTCATTGAGTTTCTTCAGGGGATTGAACATCAATAATTGTATAAACATGATATATTTTCATGTTGCCATACCCATGAACTTTACTAAGGAAAAAAAGGGATTGGAGAATTGAAATAGCATGCATGCTTGATGAAGTACATATGACTTCTGCAGCAGGGAGACAGAGGGGAGTAAGGATACGAACATATTTTGGTTTTAAGCATAATTCTTGACCAAAAGGACTGAATTTAGGGTTATTCAACATATAGACATGGTTGTTTTAAGGAGAGACAAAGGCATGGACAATAAGTGATGATGGGGTCTGTGGTAATTTGCAACCAAAAGTCATCCATTCAACTGCAATTTCGTATATATAATTAGACTTTTATCCTTCTTAATAAAGAGATTGAAGTATCAGAAGACAAGTCCTAAGATTTTGAATCTATTTCTAATGGCACCTCATTTGTTTGTGAGACTAAGGTAGAGGGTGAGGTCATCAGTTTGAGACCCGTTGGGTGTGTGTAACTTACCAATAAAAAAAAGGATGAATCTTTCACCTTGTGTGAGTAGGTGGGGGGTGTGAAGCTGGGTGTGTATTTTGGACAGGATGTAACTATCAAAGGAATTGTTTTATTGAAAAGTAAATTTAGGAATCTACAGGAGCTTAAAAATTATAAATGCATTACAAAAATATGCTAAAAATGGATTTATTTTAGGGATATATATATATATATATTAATAATTCGATTGCCTGGTCTTTTTTATGGTTCTCCACATAAAGGAGACTAGGTAATGCCATTGAGCTACAAGACTCTTGGCAATTGTGGATATGAAATAGTAGTAATAGAACTAAAAAGAGCATATCCAAAATAGATTTTTTTGTGATAAAGTTTTAGATAGGGTTTGGAAGCTAAAAGAGACTACCTGGAGATTGCTGGATGTGTAAAATAATTATTTACTTGGGCAAGTTTTCTTGTCATCTACCTTGCTGTTTGTGATTATGTTTTTTAGTGAATGTTCTTTCTTTTTTCCCTGTGGAGGAGTCAGCTTAATCAGCCAATCGGTTGAGTTGTGCTGTGACCTGATCTGCTTAACTTGCAGTTAAAATTGTACAAGTTACACACACAGATGCTTCCCCTTACCTGTGCTGATTGTTATCTGCACATTGTATTTATCATTCATCATTATGTGTGGCTAATAACTGAATTCTATAAATTTATAATGGCACATCATTGAGCACTTTTCTGTTGTTCTCAGTTATTGAAAAAATATAGTGTTTGTGTTGACAGGATTATTTTTTATGAACTTTCCAAGCTCATGTCAAAGCTAGACTTGGTGGTGAGAATTCATTTCTTTTTTAAGTTTTTCAACTGTTTTTGATTTCCATTGCTTAATGATGTTATTTTTTTCAATAAGCATTTCCATCTTGTATTAAATGCTTTTAAATTTATTTACTTTTAGAATGTTGGATGTGTCTTCTATTTTTGTGATGGGTACAATGTGATTCTACCTTGACTTTTTTTTTTTTAATTAATAATGTAGGTAGACTTTTCTGAATTTTCCCGCTTCTATGACTTTGTTTTCTTAATTTGCCGTGAAAATGGTCAAAAGAACATCAGTAAGTTTTCTTCTTCCTTTGTTCAATGTAATTATTTTTTATGATTTTGTACAGTATTGTACTGGATATCTACTGGAAAAAGAACATGCAGGATACATGAGTTACAGATTGTTGTGATGAAATTTCTTGCCTTGTTTACTTTTTTTCCTTGACTGAATCATTTGCAGCTGTAAGCAAGGCAGTTACTGCATGGAAATTAGTCCTAGCAGGTAGATTTCGACTGCTGAATCAATGGTGCGACTTTGTTGAGGTAATCAAATGCAAATGTTTAATGTTTGCCATGCTTTGTTCCTTGTACAGATTTGATGTCTCAAAATACCCATCATCATATAATCAGATGTAATGGCTAGGTTTAGGTAATTTCCAATCCAACAGGAATATTGGTATGAAATTATATCCATTGTTGAGTACCAGGGAAATGCTGTGTCAGACTGCATGCCAAATTCTATAATTTTGAACAGTAGTTCTTTGGTTCTCCCTTGTATAGGGCATATTTTGGGACTAAGGCTTGATTATTTTTGTTGTTGTAAAGTAAAAATTATCATATTTTGTGCATTTCTGTTGAAATTGATCCATTGAATTCCTTCTAGAAAAATCAACGACACAACATCTCTGAGGATACTTGGCAGCAAGTTTTAGCTTTCAGCCGGTGTGTACATGAAAATCTGGAAGGGTATGATCCTGAAGGTACTAATACTCACCAGATCTTTTTTTGAATATTAAGATGTGGTCATATCATACAGTCTATTTAACCTTTCATCATTTTTTTATGTAAAACTTATTGTACTTAATAATCATTATTGTGTTGTGAGTTCTATTTCCTGCTGGCAAAGCTCCATCTATTCATGCTTTATCTTTGATAACATGCTGCTTAAATTAGTTAAGCTCAAAAAGTAAAAAAGGTGTGTGACAAGTCTTTACAGGTTGTAAAAAGGTTGTTGAAGGAAGTAAGCAGATGCAAACTTCTCGAACTCTGAGGACTCCTCGAGTCTTTTAATATGGGGATCTTATTGTGTTTTTTGGTGTACTTTTATTTATGAGTTTTGGTCATTCATCCTTTTTGTTTTGTAGACCTGCTATTTTCGTATGATCTCATGTACTTGTTATGCAAATTCTGGAAGTTCAGATCGTCTGGAAAGTCAAGGTTAATTATAGATTTTCATAAGCTTTAGGTTTCAAACTTGTTAGAATCAATTTTGTAACTTCCTGTTGCTTTCCAACATTACTGCATCTGATCTCGACCATAATGATTGTAAACTACTACTACTAAGTTGCACAGACTTGAACTTGATCAAAAGAATAACATGTTTGGATTGAAATATTGAAGTGTTATCAGAAAATAATGCCAAGGAAGAGGCACTGGCCAAGCAAAACTGTGAATTTTAAATCTTAAAAAGTTCCTTCTTCCCTCTGCTGTTGCTCTGGACTAGGGGTAGGAGCTTGGGTTGGGCATGCTCTTGATTCTCTTGTTTGTTGTTCATGAAGCCAAGTTATGGAAATACTTTTTCCTTTCCTGCCATTGGTTCAATCAGTTTTCAAAATTAATGTTTGAAGTTCCTTGTGCGGGTAGGGCTATTTCTTGGTCAGATACCATTATAGATGGATACAAATGGTAGTCATCATTTCATTTGTGCCATTGCATGTAGACCATGGTCGTTTTCTTTCCCTGCCCTCAGAGTATCTTCTCTTCTGTAATCTCGGATGTGAATTCAGTATTGACTGGTTTTCCATTGGAAACTTAGAATACCTGGGTGTTGGTGGGATATTAAGGACTGTAGCATGATCATTATGGCATATCCCAGTTGATGTTTTAAACCCAATTATTAGGAGGTTTTCTGTAACATTATAAATAATCTTAAATGTACTTAAGCCTCCTGTTTGTTTATGTTTTGCTTTATTTTCATGGCAGAGGTTCCTAGTGCCATCTCTGTAAAAGTAATAATAGATACTACTATCGAATTAACTAAAGTAATGCTTAAATTTTGTTTGCAGGTGCTTGGCCTGTTCTAATAGATGACTTTGTTGAGCATATGTACAGGTTTAATTCTATACCTTCAACAATGCATCATGGAATATTTGAGATATTCCTTTGGCTATAATTATTATTTTTTTTTTTGTTTGAGTTTTTTTTTTTTTTTTTTAAATTTTCCCCTGTAGATGTGATTATGCCAAATAACAAATGTTTGCTGAATTTTCATTTCTAGTTTGTCTTTGAAATGTTGCCTCACTAACTTTCCAAGGCTTCTCTTACAACTTGAATGCATCTCAATTATGGAACAAAAATCAAGCCTTAGTCCCAAAACTTTGGGGTTGGCTATGGATCCTCAATAGAATTTTTTTTGGTTCCCTCGACTTAAATCAACTCACTTTTCCTCACTAGTGTATTAATTGCTGTCTTCAACACATGACCAAATCATCTCAAGTGACTGTTCATGTTTTTGTCAACATGGGCCGTGCCTATTGCTGTCTTTGGGGTTAGGACTAGTGTTTGTTCATATACATCTGAGTAAGCCTTTATACTGTTTTTCTGCACACTTAAGCTCTGTCCTTTATCCAGTCTTGGCAGTAACTTCGTAAAGTGAGCCAAGAGCCTAGTAGCTCAATTGGTTGGCATTTCCTGCATTTCCTGGTTTTTCCAAGACATCCAAACCTCCCCCTACCCCCCCCTGTTGTAACTATTGAATTATCAAGAATTTTTTTTTTCATAAAGTGATATTGCACAAAGCATGATTAAGGGTGCGTTTATATAATACCTTGAGCTTTCCTTCAATATCAATCTTGTAGGTACCTGGTATTTCAAAATGCATTGAGATGAAAATGAAAAAGGAAAAGGTCCAAGAAGGCGGCCAGTTTCAATGTATTCTTTTAACATTAGGAGAAAAATTTCAGTTCTTCAAAGAAAAAACCAGGAACCATACATAGTTTTGAGAAATTAGTTCATGTGGGTGGTCTGCCTCAAGTTTTAGTCATTTGAGTATGTGCATTCTTTAATTTTGTGCTGATGAGCTCTAGGTCAAATGGTGCCTCCTACTCTATAAAAATCAGTTGAGGGTGAAGTTGTGGCTTCAAATCTATTGGGGGTGTGTGTTAAACGATCTATTTTTATTTTAATTATATTTTGGGAGCTCACTTACAAATGGAAAAGCAAGTTACCAGTGGACTTTGGTTTAATTTCTGTCAGTGATGTGGCAGTAGCCTGTAGGAGCTATAAGGCTTGGAGATCCTGGTGCTGGACCATTATATTAGATAGGCTCTTCCACTTCATTATAAGAGTTGTGCCTGGAATATATGCACAAGAAAAGCAGAAAAACTTTTGATATGTAATTATGATTGACTAATGCTGCACTTTCTCCCTTCGCTAATTTGGCATCTCAGAGATTTAATGACTAATGTATCCTTTGTTGTGCAGGGTATCGGGAACTAATGATAGTGCTAACTTCTTCTGTAACTGTGGTAATTCAGAATCCCAGTCATCCGTATTCGAGGAACCTCTTCCTGGTATGTCAATCCATTGCAAAAACATATAGGTTGATTTCAATTGTTCACTGAAATAGAGGCTTGTATGCAACAAAATATGAGTGGTGGTCCAACAATTTGGTGGTTTTGTCACAGGATTGAAAGATTTTCCTGGTTTGAAGAGGAAGGTACTTGAGGACCTTCAACAGGATGAAATGAGGTCCTCATCCACCTTCCCCCACTATATAGACCGGGATCCTGCTTTGAGTTTTAAGAGAATCAGGCTGACTTCTCCCAGACCGGCAAACTGGGAGGATAATCCACCAGGTAATACTACAGAAGATTGCATGGAAATCACGAGACATAATAGTCCATTGTGCTCTTCCAAGTCTCCATGTGCAGTTGAAGGTTGTTTGTCACAGGGCTTTGCAGGGCTTCTTTCAACACGCGTCCGTTTGCAGTTTGATCAGGAAAGGAGAGTTTCCTTCACATAGAGCTCTCAGCTGAGTCAAACTATAGGAAAATTTCCATTACGAGTTAAAATGAGTGGATGTATTTGTCTGGCTTCTGGTTATAATAATGTATTTCCATCAGCATATGTTTTCGTGAATCCAAATTTTTTGTCCCACTTTTCCTACTTCATTTTATACTCTACCAATAAAAGCTTGTCACGTGTTAACATAATTAATTAAATACTATCATTATTAACTAATTAATATTATCATTATTAATTAATGGTAGTATTTAATTAATTAGGTGAATACGTGGCAAGCTTTTATTGGTGGAGTATAGAGTGAAGTAGGAAAAGTGAGACAGAAGATTTGGACTCTGTTTTCGTGGGGTCTTATTGTTTGTTGTTGAACGTTAATTTATCTTATTGAAAAATCAATAAATGTTTCTTTTGTCCTTCAATAGTTAATTATTTCACATATTGAATCATAAATGATTTTGATTGTTTATGGTTGATTATGGTGCAATTTTTGAAGTTGGTTCAGCTAAAACAGAGTCACATAATCTTTTGGTTTAGGAACGTACAGGATAACTAGTACGATATTTGGAACGTTACTTGAAAAGCATCTATCCCTTTGTCCCTGCTTCCCATCCTTCCAGTCTTAAGTCTCCAACTCTTCCTCTCAATGCATTTTTCCTCCAACTAGAAAAAAGCTCAGGATACCAATCAGAGACATTACAATTTTCAATTTTCTTACGCTTAATTATAAACAGTGATACCTGCCTGTTAGCCGGAATATTGTGCCCCTAAGCCATAAGGCTTGGGGAAGTTGGGAACTCCCGATGGAGTAGCAGTCCCCTGGGGGGGAGAGGGAGGGGGTAGGGGTAGATTTTAGGTAGATTTCTAACCCAAAAAAAAATGATAAACAGAGAGTAGAATAGTAACCATGTGGGATTTCTGTGTTTGATGTTTTCAATCATCCTCCTTCCCTTCTTCTTTTTATTTTTTGTACAAGATAGAAATTTTACTCTAATTTAATGTAAGTATATATGTGTGGGAAATTTCCTTTTGGAGACTTGAATCTCGTCATTTGCCTTTTACACCTCACAAACACTTATCAAGGGTGTGCAGTGGTAAGCTCCTTTATTGTAATTGGAACTAGGATTTCCATGTAAAGGTACGAGTAATAAGTTTACAAATCCACCATTCTTCAAAATTCCTCCTAAGAAATGAAATTGATTAGGGTCCATTGTTTATTTTTTAGTACAAGTCCTCTCAATATAATGCTCCTTCATCATCCATATTTCCAACCATATCTCCAGCGTGTTAAGTATAAGAACTATATGGTTAGCATTCATATCATTGGATGTGTGGAATCAAATTGAAGGGTACATTTTGGTTGGTTCATCTTAAATTTTTATTTTATTTTTGCCAATGGTTCATCCAGAAAACAATGTGAGAGTTTGAGCAAAAGCTACATCATATCATATACTATATATAATAGTAAAAACCTTTTCTTGCAATTAAGGCATAGAGAAGAAAAATCTGCCACCATTAGAGAGACAAGTTATGTACCCATAACCGATAAAGTTATTGTTTTCGTTTTTGTTATTGTTTTTTTCCTTTTCGTTTTCAAATCTGGGAATTGAATATAATTTAGGTTTGAATTTCTTGGTTGGATTGTTATAGAGTTAGATTTACATATAAGCTGCACATAACCTATTGTTTTTTTTTTTTTTTCATTGTTAAATTTTATGGATTAATTTTTATTTAGATTTGGTTATTTTGGTCGGATTGATATTAATTTAGGTGTTTGGATTAAATTTGATTTTGATAAAGGAATCTGGGTAAGAATGCTTTAGTTTGGGGTATTCGAGTTAAATTAGGAATTGAGTTTTTATAGTTTTTTCAAAAAAAAAACTAAACGCTTGAAATACACGACAAAGGCCTGTAATACTCCAAAAAAAAAAACTTGTGATACAGAGATAGAGAAGAAGAAAAAAAAAACCTACGATACAAAGATAGAGAAGGAGGGAAAAAAAAAATACGACACAGATATAGACCACCGTTCATTCCTTCGCCGGACTTAGACAACTAGAATTGCAAGCACATAGAGAAAGAAAATCTGCCACCATCAAATTGTTAGAACCAGCACTGGTACATTTTTCTCTCTTTTTTTATTTTATAGATTTGGGTATGCAATGTTACTTTTTATTGAGTTTTTTTGTTGTATAGGTTTAGATTTGATTTTGGCTTTGATTTGTTTTTGTTTTCGGTTTTTGAGTTCTCCATGAAATTTTCATTGGGGGTCAAATAAGTATAGAATTAAATATTACACTGATATTTCTTTTTTCTTTTTCAATCTTATTTTAGGGTTTTTTTATTTTTTTATTTTTTATTTTTTTTTATTTTTTTTTTATCAAAACCACATGCACGCAGAGATATAGTCTAAAAGGCACAAAGAGAGAGACCGCATACCCATTACCCCATAGTCAGTAAAGTTATTGCTTTTTTTATTTTTTTTATTATTGTTTTCAAGTTTAGGGATTGAATATGATTTAGGTTTGAATTTCTTGGTTGGATTGATTTAGATTTGCCTGTTCTGCCATGTAGGAAAAATACCCACTTAAAAAGCAAACACGTGTAAAACAATGTATCTGTTGTTGTTTTTGTGATGTATGTCCATGAGCTATATTTCTGTTGTTGCATATTCTGTTTTCTGCAAAATAGGTTCAGGATTTTCTGCAAAATCTGTGCTTACAGGCGGGCTGAGTGTAATATCTGTTGCTATTTCCGTGATGTATGTCTATGGGCTGTATTTTTGCTGCTGCATATTCTGTTTTCTGCAGAACAACTTCAGGATTTTTTGCATAATCTGTGCTTACAGGGGGTTAATTGTAATATTTGTTTCTGTTTCTGTTTCTGTATTGTGTGTCCATGGGCTGTATTTATTTTGTTGCATATTTTATTTTCTGCAGAACAGGTCTTCGTTCCCCTGTATTTATGCTTACAGGGTTGTTATGTTTATACATGCATTTCCCTTTTATTAAATATTTACTTTAAAGCATATGTATCCAATTACAAAATGATATGGGTATTTTTTGTTCCTTGATTTTGAGCTCCATTAGGCTTTTATTTTATTTTATTTTTATGAGTGCCTCTTCTTGCATGTATGGCAGTAGGGAATGACTTTGTAATGAGATCAGATTTCAGAAGTGATACAAATTCTATTTTCATGTTTTTAAAAAAGGTGATAATTGGGTATATTTGTAATTAAAGGAATAAAGTAAGCATACTGCAATGATGCAACAAGTGAAATTCACCAATTAGAGATGTAGGGAGAAGAGTGACATTCTAAAATATTGCAAAAATAATTCTCAACTTACATCCTTATTGGTATGCTTTTTTACTCAAATCTATAGCCCTGCCTCTAAAAGGCTTCTATTCTTCCTACTAAAATTGATTGATTTTTTTAAAAACTATTAATATACATCACAACTGAAAGTAAAATACAGCTATTGCGTTTATGCTTTGATTGCATCATGCAGCAGAAATTCAATAAACAAAACATAAAGCAAAAACCCTAGAAAATACAAGCTGACCTCTCAAATTAGTTGGATTGAACTAAGGGTGTCTACGAAGCAAATACCTACTCTTTTTACTTGGTAACACTATATGAATGTTATATTGTTTGTGGCCAAAATGAGACCTTCATATCTAATATTTTTTTGGATACTATTGATGAAATTTTAAGAGTTCATTCTTATTTGTGAATGTTCAGAAAGTAAGATGACTTTAGAATCCAAATGAATCTCCATAGACTTATGGGGCATAAACTTGGTAATAGATGTGTTATCTCATATAAATTGTGTATTCATTTATTTACATTTTGTATACAGGTGAATATTATGATGAGGAGGTTGCTAGTAGAGCGTATGATCTTGCTACCTTAAATAGACAATCCATATCAGTAGTTAAATGAATAACATATTCAGTTTTAGACAAGGTTGAGATTTCTCAATTATATACAAAAAATTGTAATATTTAGTTTGATTTTTATACATGGTTGAGATTTCTCATAGTTAAATTGGCCTTCATTTGGGTTCTAATCAATATTTTGTTGCTTTAATACAATTGGTAGGCTTCACCCATGGTTTCTTACATTTTCATATTTTTACATTATAAACATTGTCTGCATTTTCCTTTGGTGTAGTAGGTATTGTCATAAAAAAAAAAAAAAGTGAAATTGATAATTTGGTATAAATTAGTGGCACTACATTTTTGGACTCACTCAGAATGTGATTTTTTTTTTTTGGGGCAAAGTGAATTCTGTGAGACTATTTACTATTGCAGTTGATGTAATTCATAGATTATTACTATAGGATTTGAATTTCATGATATTTTAATTATTAATTATTGTTAGTTGAAGACACTGGTACTTGCTTCTAGCAAAAACAAAGACAACTATTATCTTTTTGGAACTTTGGAACATGCTTTAAATAATTAACTCTTTTTTTTTAGAAACAAAATAATTAGCTCTTGGGGTCAAAAGAAAGAAAGAAAAAAGTCACTTTTTTTCATTTGCTTGAGTGCATGTGTGATGAAGGAAAACAATTTTATTTTTTTGGTCTATTTCAAATTTTGTTGAATGAGCAAGAAATTTCAAGATTACATTTCATTGTCTCTATGTAAGACTCCTTGAATTTAGGTTTCTTTCTAGCAATTTAAAAAAAAAAAAAAATATATATATATATATATATATTTTTTTTTGTATTATCTAATTATGAAAATTTTAAATTTCCACCTATGGTTTGTCTTTTGTAATAAATAAAAGTATTCCGCACATTTTGTGAGTTATAAGCTAGTTTGTATAACATAAATTAAATGCAGTTTTTTTAAACTAATGCATTTGAAAATATCAATAAATCTGTTACAATTAAATGTTCCAATGGTTATCACTTATCTCCACATCGGGGGAGATAGCATAGCACACCTAAAAATTGACACTTTCAAATTACAATCCACTTAAATTGCTAGAATCGAAATGAGAAATATTGAAAATTCCAATATTGGGCAACTGATTGGCTAAATGAGGAGGAACATGACATGAAATTTAGAGAGCCCACTGCACCCACTTCTCCATATAATATTGCTCACTACATAATAATAGCAATATCTATGAGCCATGGAGTTTGGAAACTCCTATTTTTGCTTCACATGACATCAAGAAGAACCAATTAAGAGACGTCCATGCTTAGGTAAAGTCACATTTTTGGTTTTTTTTTTATTAATGAGGTTAGGTGGGAACTGGGAAGTTAATGACCGGTGAGATAGAAAAATACTCCAGTAATTGACTTGCTTCATGATTATCCTTTTTGAGTATCAGAAAAGAATAAGCACTTACGTCCCATAACTTATGAGTCATGACGTAGCACCATCCAAAAATTATGCATTGGTCCCGGTACTCAGAAAAGAATAAGCACTTACGTCCCATAACTTATGAGTCATGACGTAGCACCATCCAAAAATTATGCATTGGTCCCGGCCGGTTGTTTGCCATTGCTTTTTTCATAATTGCAATAATTTGTTCACCCGTCTTCATTATTGGTAAAAATCAAACTTTCATGATTTTTATTAACAATTAAGGAAATCATTAAAGAAAGATCATCATTTAAATCCCTCATATTTTCCCAAATTGGTTAATAACAGTAAACAATAAAACAACTCCTTCCTAACATTATTTTAGGACAATCAATGTACAGCTTGTACGTTCCTGAAATTTTGGGGAGAGCCAAGTTGATATCACTTGCCATGCTGAATATAATCAAGGTCCGATTCGATATGCAAATAGCCTTGTGGCTCAATAGTATTTATGGTTATTCTCGTGAGAACCTAGACTAGAATCCCCACTTCCGAACTCGTTGTAAGCCAAAAGAAAAAAAATTGATCTCATTTTAATTATTGATGCTAATCGATTTTTGTACAAATATATTAATTTTCAAATCCACTAGAGAATTCTGACCAAAGAAAAAAAATGTAATAGAGAATGACTTTGGAGTTGGATAGGATCCGCGTAAGCATGGGAGTATAAAATTGTTTAAATATCAACGAAAAGATTAGTCATGAAAGTTAAAAGGTATATTCTAAGTCAAGTTTTGTTTTTCTTGATAGAAAAGTGAAAATTATTCTCTCATATGACCTACTAACGGCTATTGTTAGTTCATTAGATAACAAATTTCCAAAGATTATCTTTCCTGGATGTTTCATCGATAACAACTCCTCAAACTTATATATAGAATCAAGGAATTATACCAATAGGTCCAATACACACTACCTTTAGGACCATACATTTCAAAATGAGTAGGTAATACTCATGAAGAAGTTAAGTCTGATAATGGCTTTTCTTATATCCTGTTGGTTCATTATTGAATCTGTAATCATCCCAGATGGATTTCGAAAATGGATTTGCTTGAGCTTTTTTATCAATCCCTTTGTTCTTTTTATTTGCCAGATCTTCCTGTGGCTCAAATTGCTAAGGGAATGGCTTTTATTAATAGTCATTCTTCCTCTTATAACTTCTTTTCTTGGTTTATATAATTTTATACTTTTTAGAAGTGGTCTCTCTGACTTTTTCTCATTCACTAGATTGAACACTGCAGAAGTAGTAGAAGAGGATGAGTATTTTGAAACTCTACAGGGTTTCAATCAAAATCAAAATTTTGATTCATATATGTGTTCCAGCCTTGAAACTATACCGTGCAAGCTGACAATATACAACATTCAGATGTACAAATTAGAAGAGAAGAATGACTATGAAGATTCAATTCTTCATGAGGATGAAAGATCAGAAGAAACAATGTTTGATCTCGATGAAGATACAAGTATCAATGAGTATTTGTCATCCATTTGTAGCTTCGATTCATCAGTGGAAGAAGTAAATTCTAGTGACTGTATGAGTTCCTGTTCTAGCTCTGGTTTACCAGCCACACATTTAGACATGAATGAACATTGGTCATCGAATTGTGACTCCTATTCCCCAGTCAAAGCAAGAGAAGTAACTAATGGACGTGACAAGGAAGAATCTGATACATTTTACAAGACTTACGCTGAAAGAATGAGATGGTTTGACATACTGAATTACGATAGAACATGTGGAATAAGTAGGTATTCATTCATCATATTATATGTCATGTCACAGCAAAATTTTTCATGTTCATTCATCAAATTAACGTGCAACATCTTCCATGCCATGTCATTTGCACATCATAACCTACCAATGGTATGGTCAAGTACAATTTGTACACTAGAACCCTAGAGCACATGAAACAATTTAAGCAGTTCATGTATAAACAGGGGGAAGGTTGTGGGATTAGGTGTTTATTCAATTGTTAATTTAGAAGTAAAAAAGATGTTCATGTTTACAAACAGCATCTTAACTAAATAAATATTTTAGTACTATATATATGTTGCTAGAAGTGACTATTTTCTCGACTTTGTATACATGTTTATGTTAGATACAATCTTGAACAAGCAATTGGAATCACCTAACTCATTAGAAAGAATTGAGCAAGTGGATTTCTCAGTCTCACATATCCCATGTAGCACAAAGGCCAGAAAAAAGCTGCTAAGAAGCCTAGAAAGTGACTTTGAAATGGTTTATGTGGCTCAGTCATGCTTGTCCTGGGAAGCTCTCCATCATCAATACAAAAAAGTGAAGTCTCTTGCAAGTTCTAGCTCTCAAAATTGCATCTTGCACTCCAATGTGGCAGGAGAATTCCAAAAGTTTTTAGTACTGCTAGAGAGATTCATGGAAGATGAAAGGTGTGGAGGGAAAAGGGTTTGGAATTATGTTCAAGGGAGATTTTCTCTCAAAAGTCTTCTCCAAGTTCCAGAGGTTTTAGGTATCTTTTGATTTTCTCTGTCTTTCCATCCTAAACTAGATGTGCATCATGGTTAACGCAGCAAATAGGCTTATTTTAAGTATGTAGACTATTATTTAAGAACTTCATGTGATCAAGTATTAAACTTATTGGTGTTTATCCACTGTACCAACGACAAAAATCTATCATTTTGTTTTGAAAACTAAATAAATGAGTTCTTTAATCACTAAGATTTGTTCTTTTGCTATGAAACTTTAATCACTAAGTTTTGTTCCTTTGCTAAGAAGGGTATCTACAATATATGTCCCAATAGACCGAGATCTTAAAAGATTACTTTCTTTTTGAATAAACATGATGTGAACATGGAACTCTAATATTGTTTGAGAGCAAATCAAGTCTATGTTATTGTTAGATCTAGCCCAGTGAGAACTCAATTTTTTTAAAAACATATTTTTTGTTGAAAAACAGAACAATGCATACAATAATTTTAACGCATTATATATATATATATATATATATTTTTTTTTTTGAAGAGTTAACGCATTATATTTTAAAATTGCTCTTTCCAAATTGTCAATTATATATTTATCCGCACATTTAAAAAATAAAAAGAACTAATCATTAACTTTTACAAGACATCAATGGATATATTTGTTAGTCTCTCTCTCTCTTTTTCAATTTGTCTTATATGAATATCATTATGGTTCTTCAGGCTTTTTAGATGTGGAAAAGGAAGAAGTGAAGGCAGAAACCTTGAATATAAAAGAAGTGTTGAAGGTCATAGAGCAATGCATACAGGCTTTTTGGGAGTTTTTGGAAACAGACAATAGGAAATCTTGGTGGAAATTCAGCAGCTCATTATGGATTAATCCACCTGTGGAAGACCCAAGAAGTTTGCGTCTATTAGCTGATCTCACTAAGAGACTTCAAAAGGTACATTTCAAGTAATATCTATTCATATAACTTTAATGCATTCATGTCAGATTAAGAGATTTTTTTCACTAATAAGTCTGAGAGGATTTAAATTCAGGTTCTCCACATAAGGGAGACTAGACAATGTTATTGGGCAACAAGACTCTTTACGATATTTCTTCTCTAAGTATTGCTTCTAATTTAGTGGATCTAACCAAAATTGTTAATTTTTTCAAAGAAGGAACTATGGCTGAAACATTTACAAGGAGAGAGGAGATGTTGGTTCAAGCAAGTAGTGAACCCTCCCAAAGAGTCACAAAAAATGGAGATTTTATGTACAATGATAGATATGAAGCTTGTGTCAAGGGTGCTCCAAATGCCTCTGGTTACCACTTCCCAACTCCAGTGGTGCAAAGAGAAGATTGACAACATAGAGTTCAAAGAAGGGATAATTATAAGGGCTTGCACTGGTCCCTTGTTTCCACCTTGATTATTTGCTGTAAATGAAATCCAACTTAGTTTTAGGAGTTCTTTAAGGGACACCCAAGAGTAGACTTATGGAATTTCACATTTATCGCTTTTGAAATTATTTTGAGATGTATTATGATGATATTTGTTCTCCTAATGTAATCTTAATGTTAAGAAACAATCTTCTCAAAGCAGTAGTAATAATAATAATAACAATAGAGAGATGTTACGTCTATAATATTTTTACAACAAATTACAGGTGGTTAGTTGTTATTGGTTCAAATTTGAAACTAACACTAAGATTACTTTTTTTTCCCTAATAATAACAACCAGTAACAACCTGCTACTTAGGATTTGTTGTAAAAATGTTGTAGACATATCATTTCTCATAATAATTATAATAATATAAAGAAGCAAGATTATTCCCATGAAAAGAGTTAGGTAATGTCATTGAACTACAAGTTTCTTGACGATAAACTTCTTTCGTTATGCCTTCTATAAATTTGTACACAAAATATATTGTTTGAGGAAGAAAAGATTGACTTTAATTACTACAACACAAAGTTCTACTATTATAGGAGTTTAAGTAATAGCCTAGTGGTAATGATATTATTTATTGTGCTTTATGTTTGGGGTTCAAACCCCTGCCTCCCTCCTCCACTATCTACCTATCTAGAAAATTGTAATTTAAGAAAAAAAATATTTCACTTTTGTAAAGTTATTAGTGATGTTAGCTCACAAAAGGATTCTGAGTATTTCAACTTCTGCTTGAATGAATTCTATTTGTTATCAATTAAGAATTCTGTGATACTAGAACTTAGTGAAATGAACAACTTAAAACTTGTGCAGAATAAAAGAGAATTTCTCATGTTGAAGAAAGTTTCCGTTGAGAGGTCATTAAAGGCTCGGCAAAAGTTTATGAAATATTTGATCCTATGCAAGTTGAAGCAGCTGCAATTCTATGGGCATTACAAATTGCAAAGGCAGAAAATATGGAGAGAATTGAAGTGGAGGGCGATGCTAAAAGTTGTTTTGATGCTATTAAAGGAGGTTGCTCCACTGTTGCATAGCCTATCCAATCTATAATTTGTAATGTTGTAGACTTTAGCAATTTTTTTTTGTTAATTGTAATTTAAACTGGGTTAGGAGAAAGCTTAATACTTCAGTCTGTAGTTCATTGTCTAGATAAATTTGCAGTTGTGCATAGGTCTACTGTTTGTTGTTGGAGAGTATAAAACTAAAACGGATCCATTCTCCAAGGGTAATTAGAAGCGATGGCGTTAAATAAAGCGGACTGGTAAGACCGGATGAAACGATGGATAGTTCGGACGAATCAAGAGGGAGACAGACGGATTCTCCAAAGGAGATGGACTCTAACTAAACAAATAAAAGGGGGCCGGATGAGAAAGCCACATGGCACTCACATGGCTTAAGTAAACTCCAAGGAATCCTAAATGGAAAACACCTTGCACCTTACGATAGCCCTTAGTCAATGGGGACCCTATATAGAAAGAATCCTGTAAAGAAAGTACATTTATTAGGATCTTTTCCATAGGGAAAGATCTTTCAGCCCAAGAAACAGAGTCGGTTTTGCACTATTATAAAAGCCCAATGCCCTCAAAAAACAAGGTACACATAATTTACCCAGTTTTGGCATTCTAGAGTTATGAGAAGTTTTCTAACTTAACCTTCGGAGGGTCTTTAGTCGGTATCACACAAGTACTCTCTTAAGGTCTTCTTGTTCTGTGTTGTGCAAGTGTTGTCTTGAGCATGTGAGGATTGTGTGACTTACTGATGATTTTCAGCATCATCAGTTGGCGCCGTCTGTGGAAAAGAAGTTTGGACTTGTAAGCCATACTACTGCTTTCCAGACAAAGAGTTGCATGGTGCTCACTTGCTCGATAGCAACCACCAACAATGTTCAAGGAGACGAGCCATGCACCGCCACCCTTGAGAGACAGGTTCAAACTCTCACTGTTGTCGTAGAACGCCTTACCAAGTAGAACCATGATCTAGAAGAGCAACTATGCCAAAAGAAAGCAGGGCTAAACACTCAAGAGGAGGACCAAGAAGGCACCAGTGCTAAGAGAAGGGACCAAGAGAGGCCGGAAGGTAGTAATGCCCCAAGAAAACCAGAGCAACAGGACATAAGTAGTCCATTCGCCATAGATATGGCTCCTCCTCACATGGTTGTAGAAATGCAGATGATGAAGGAATGGATGGACTTCATGATGAACGCCCTCAGAGGACAAGTGTCGAGCGACCTCGATAACTTGTTCCATTGAATTGATTCGCCATTCACTACGACCGTCACTTCATTTCCCCTTCCACCAAAGTTCCGTATGCCACAGGTGGAGAGCTATGACGGATTAAAGGATCCCCTAGATCACTTAAAGTTGTTCAAGACCTTGATGCACCTTCAAGAAGTGGCAGACGAGATCATGTGTAGGGCTTTCCCCACTACGTTGAAGGGCCCTGCAAAGGTTTGGTTCAGCAGGTTGACGCCCA
Organism: Quercus alba; assembly: GCA_036321655.1. Classification (NCBI taxonomy): domain Eukaryota; kingdom Viridiplantae; phylum Streptophyta; class Magnoliopsida; order Fagales; family Fagaceae; genus Quercus; species Quercus alba. The sequence goes on along the minus strand of CM070299.1, from coordinate 74,646,535 downwards.
ACTCTATTAGTACCTTTAAGGAGTTAAGCACCTAGTTTGCCTCACACTTTATTGGAGGACACATATACAAGAAGTCCACTGCATGCCTAATGAGTATTAAGCAACGGGAGGACGAGACACTGAGGTCTTACATAGCCCGTTTTAACAAAGAGGCACTCTTAATCAATGAGGTTGACGACAAGAGACTCGTGGTCGCATTCACAAATGGACTATGGAAGGGTAAGTTTTTATTTTCTTTATACAAAAATGACCCAAAGACTATGTTGGATGTACTCTACAGGGCTACTAAATACATGAACGCGAAAGATGCACTGCTCGCTTGCAAAGAGAAGCCCAAGAAGAGAGAAAGACAAGAGGAATCACGATAGGACAAGGGGCAAAAGATAGCAAGGACAGGAGATAGAAGGGAAGATAGACGCTCTCAGCCTCCCATCGAAAGATTCGCAAGCTTTACCCAGCTGAACACCCCGATTGATCAAGTCTTGATGCAGATCAAGGATGACGGAGCCCTGACATTCCCTAGCAAGCTGAAGGGAAACCCTAGTAAGAGACCTAGAGACAAGTACTGTCATTTTCACTGTGACCACGGTCATGACACGTTTGACTGCTATAACTTAAAGCAGCAGATAGAAGCTCTTATTAGGTAAGGGAAGTTGCAAAAGTTCATTGGTAGGGAACGGATAGACTCAAGAACCACCTGTCAGGAGAGAAAACGAGCATCCCAAAGCCCCATTGGGAGACACAAGGATGATCGTAGGAGGAACCAAGTATCAGGCTCGTCCAAAAAGGCATGCAAAACCTACCTACGGATGGTTCAAAATGTTCAGTTGACGGGATTCGTCCTGAAGATGGCACAGATAGACAACCCTATCATTAGGTTTACAGAGGAAGATGTCAGGCGTCTCCATCACCCTCACGACGATGCGTTGATGGTTAGCATTCGAGTGGGTGACTACAACACCCATTGAGTCCTTGTGGACAATGGGAGCTCTGTCAACATCCTTTACTACCCAGCGTTCCATTAGATGAGGATTGATAGGGAACGGCTAATTCTGGTTAACGCGCCACTTGTCGGATTCGGAGGAATAAGGGTACACCCCCTAGGAGCAGTCACTTTCCCAGTAACAATCAGAGATTACCCGCAGTAGATCACCAGGGCCGTCACATTCCTAGTTGTTGACTATTCATCCGCTTACAATTCCATATTGGATCATCCCACTTTGAATTCGTGGAAGGCCGTAACTTCAACATACCATTTGATGATTAAGTTTCCATGGAGTATGGAGTAGGGGAGGTACGAGGAGATTAAGTAGTGGTGTGCGAATGCTACATTGTCATGCTAGAAATGGATGATAATTTGCATACTATATGTATAGAAGAATAGCAGACGGTGGCAGAGCTAATGGAAGGGTTGGAAGAAGTACTCCTTGACGACTCTAGGCCTGAATGAACAACCAAGATCGGCACTCTAGCTAGTCTGCCAATCCATCAAGCACTGATGACATTTCTGAGGAAAAACCAAGACGTGTTCGCCTGGAGGTACGAGGACATGCCCGGAATTGATCCATCCATCATAGTCCACAGGTTTAAACGTGTTGCCTTCCTTTTCTCCCATCCATCAGAAAAAGCAGGTGTTCTCATAGGAGCACAACAAGGCCATAGTAGAAGAGGTCCACAAGTTATAGGAAGCAGATTTCATCCGAGACATGTACTATCCCGACTGGATAGCCAATGTGGTGATGGTTAAGAAAGCCAACGGGAAGTGGAGGATGTGCGTAGACTTCACGGACCTAAACAGGGTTTGCCCCAAGGACAGCTATCCTCTCCCACGGATTGACATCTTAGTGGATTCAACAGTAAGACACCAGTTGCTAAGCTTCATGGACGCGTTCTCCGGTTACAACCAGATCAAGCTAGACGAGGCCGATCAAGAGAAGACCTCATTTGTCACTAGCTAGGGTCTCTTCTGCTACAAAGTAATGCCATTCGGACTCAAAAACATGGGCGCTACGTATTAAAGGCTGATGAACAAAATGTTTGTACATCAGATTGGGAGGAACGTGCAAGTTTACATAGATGACATGCTGGTAAAAAGTATACGGGAGGATGACCACTTGAACGACCTCCAGGAGACCTTTGACACCCTGCGATCTTATAACATGAAGTTGTATCCAAGTAAGTGTGTGTTCGGGTTAACAGCAACGAAATTCTTAGGGTTCATGGTATCTTAAAAAGGTATTAAGGTCAACCTAGAGAAGATACAGGCCATAATGGAGTTAACATCGCCAAAGACCATCAAAGAGGTACAGAGCCTGAACGGCAAGATAGCTACATTAAACAAGTTTGTCTTAAGAGCAACGGATAAGTGCCCACCTTTCTTCCGCACATTGAAGAGGTCATTTAAATGGACGAACGAGTGCCAGTAAGTGTTTGTAGACTTGAAGGCCTACCTTTCTTCCCCGTCGTTGATAAGCCCTTCCAAACTAGGGGAGGAATTGTTCCTATAACTGGCCGTCTCTTCGGCCGCTGTCAGCATGGCTTTGGTTAGGGAAGAGAACGAGGTGTAAAAGCCCATGTACTTCACAAGTTGAGCACTCCGAGGAGCGGAAGAAAAATACCCCCCGATGGAAAAGCTCGCTTTCGCACTGGTAACCACAATGCAAAAACTCAAGCCATATTTCCAAGCATACACTATGGTCGTCCTAATAGACAAGCCCCTACGAAGAGCAATGACCTGAAGCTGCTGGACAGATGGCGTTATGGGTGATTGAATTAAGTGAATTCGACATATAGTACCGACCATGTACGGCTATAAACGGGAAAGTGATCGCTAACTTCATTGTAGAATTTACTTTTATGGATGGCCAGGGGGCAGAGTCGAGCCCACAATGGAGCATCCACACGGATAGATCTTCCAACAAGCAAGCGAGCAGAGCTGGTGTGGTACTCCATAGCTTGGAAGGGGATAAAGTTGAATGCATGATCCATCTTGATTTCCCTACGACAAATAATGAGGCAGAGTATGAAGCTTTGATAGCAGGGCTCGATCTTGCCAAGGTAGCAAGAGCTGCAAATATGGTCGTACATTGTGATTCCCAGGTAGTGACCAGTCAAGTTAATGGCAACTATGATTGCAAGAATGAACGGATAAAGAAGTACCCTGAGCAAGTGAAGAAGTGGGTAAGCGACCTTCTAATAAAATTTTTTCAGATACCAAGGGAGGAGAATGAGAACGCCGACCGTCTTGCTAAATTTGCATCCGCAGAATACATGCTCATCCCCAGTTAGGTACTATCTTTCGTTCAAATCTCACCATTAATAGACAGCATCAGTGTACAAGAAATAGGTTCCGGGGATTATTGGATGACACCGATAATCTTATACTTAAAGGACGGTGTGTTGCTTGACGGAAAGGAGGTTGTAAGGAAATTAAAGGTTTAAGCAGCACGTTTCATTTTGATTAAAGATGTTCTATACAAAAGGGGTTTCGCCTTACCGTACCTGAGATGTCTCATCCCCAAGGAGGTAGATTATGTCATGCGAGAAGTCCACAAGGGAATCTGCAGAAACCATTTTGGATCATGGTCATTGGTACACAAATTAATCCGGGCGGGATACCACTAGCCTACTATGCAGAAGGATGTCGTTTCTTATGTCAAAGCATGTGACAAATGCCAGAGGTTTGCCAACCTCATCCAGCAACCAGTAGAAGAACTTACTCCATTAACAGCCCTATGGCCTTTCGTGTAATGGGGATTCGACATCATGGGTTCGTTCTTGATGGCAATTTGACAACTGAAATTTCTGGTGGTCGGTATAGACTACTTCACTAAGTGGGTGGAGGCCAAAGCATTGGCCACCATTGCGGAGAAGAATGTGCGAAGTTTCGTATGGAAGAACATCGTCTATAGGTACGGTATACCTAGAGTGCTAGTCTCAAACAATGGAGAGTAGTTCGACAACGACGCATTCAAAGACTTTTGCTCACAACTAGGCATCAAGAACCACTATTGATCTCCTACTCACCCTCAAGCCAATGGATAAGTTGAAGTCACGAACCGATTCTTGCTCAAAATCATCAAGACTCGACTTGAGAGGGCAACGAGCATATGGTTGGAGGAGTTGCCAAGCATCTTATGGATGTATAGGACGACGGCAAGGACACCTACAGGAGAGACACCGTTTTGACTAGCATATGGAAGTGACGCGGTCATTCTAGCTGAAGTAGGGCTTACAAGCTACAAAGTAGGAAACCATGATGAGGGTAGAAATGATGAAGCATTGTGCCTGCAGCTTGATCTGGTGGACGAGGTTAGAGCACCGGTTGAGCAAAGGTTATCTCGATACCAAGACCTCATGGCCAAGCACTACAACTCCAAGGTCAGACATAGGGGCTTCCAGGTTAGAGATCTTGTCTTAAGAAAGGAGATGTGTGCCACAAAAGACACCTCCCAGGAGAATCTAGGACCAAACTGGGAAGAACCATACAGAGTTGCATCATGGCATAGGAAAGGGAACCTACCACCTGGAGACACTGGACGGGCAAAAGTTGCATCACCCATGGAACACAGAGCACCTAAAGAAGTATTATTAGTAGACAATGGTAAGGGCGACGGCACTCCTCATTTCCAGTTTTTTACTTCCTTTTAATTTAATTTTTATTATCTACAGTTTCTTTAAAGCCGAAAGGGCAGTTTTTTCATTTTCCATAAGACAATTTCTTATCCACGAAGTTTTTTCACAATAAGAGGAGTTATTCAAGAAATACCTTGTGTATGCTATCTACATTTCTACATTGTCATTATTAAGTCCCAAGAGGATAGAGTCATCCTAAAGTGAGTGACCATAAAATTGCATCCAAAATGAACGAACTTACCCCAAAAGGGGTAATTTGAAGTTGTAAGTCCATAAAGTGGACAATTTCATCCTAAATGGATGACTTATATTTAGCAAATCCATAAATTGGACGGGTCCATCCTAAATGGATGACCCATGATTACCCAATCCACAAAGTGGACGAGTTCATCTTATATCTAGCAAGTTCATAAAGTGGATGGGTTCATTCTAAAGGGATGACTTATATTTAGCAAATCCATAAATTGGACGGGTCCATCCTAAAGGGATGACCCATGATTACCCAATCCACAAAGTGGACAGGTTCATCTTATATCTAGCAAGTTCGTAAAGTGGACGGGTTCTTCCTAAAGGGATGACCCATAACTATCCAGTCCACAAAATGGACATGTTCAACCATAACCATATAATGGACGAGTTCATTATAAAGACATGACTTAAACAAGTCCATAAAGTGGATGGATTTGGCCTGACCAACGACAGATTCATGGACGGGTTAGTCCTAGATGATTAACTTATATTTGTTTAATCTACTAAGTAGACAGATTCACTCTGACCAATGACTTATGTTCATGAAGCCACAAACTGGATGGATTCGTCCCAAGAGTTGATCAACTATGATAAAGTCCAAAATAGACGGACATCTTGTAAGGCGCATAAACAAAATATTATAAACAACCATAAAGGGAAATAATGTCTACATACGAAAGTAATAGGCAAACGGTTAAATTAACATAGGTATTGTTTTTTCAAAATATCTTTACAACATACTTCTTCCGAAAAAGAAAAAGAAAGAAAAAAAGAAAAAAAAGAAAAAGGGAGGCTACTGCTGGGCAACGGGGTTCTCTTCATCCTTCTCCTCAGTCGTCTGGTCCACCTCAAGGTGACGGACATCATCCTCAACGGATTTTTCTTGATCACCATGAATGGCCTCCTCTTCAACTTGAGTGTTAGGATTGGCATCATCGACAAAGAGATCTTCAATTCCTTTACACTCAATCGGACGGGCAGGCGTTTGACCTTTGGCGCCGATGGTGATATGGGATAGGTCCAGGTTTGGGAAGGAAGCCTTGACCTGACGAAGGCAATTGTCGAAATCGTCGGCGAAAGAACCTCCCAGTTCAGATAGAAGGGCGTCGGAGTCACGATACTCCTTTATTGCATCTTCTTTAGCCCGATGGAGTAGCTTCTTGGACTGGGAGATCTTATTCTCCTTGTCCTTGAGAACTTTTTTTAGTACCTCCGACTACTCCTCTGCCTCTTCTAGGAGCCTTTTTGTTAGGTTAAACTTCTTCTCATGGACGGACTTCCAAGCTTTCAGCTCACTAAGCTCGACCTTCGACGCCTCTGCCCTCGACCTCACACGGTCCACCACTGTCACCTAGGACACACAACAGTTTATCAGGCCCTTCATGATGAGCACCCCTAACAAGCATCCAAAACCAAGGTTAGAAATAATGAACAAACACCACAATGGAAAGAAAAGGCAAACCGAAGTATACCTGAGCCAAGCTAAAGAGGCTCGTCTCCCCCATGGCCTCAATAGAATGGTTGCCCTAGTCCTTGTAATCTTCACTCGTGAGGATGGACGAGAGCTGCTTAAGAGCATTTTGGGGGTCTGCATGAAGAAGGACAGGGCATTTTCCATCACCAGGAACTTGACCTGTCATCAAGCCCTTGCCTCTTCCATGGATAGGTGAAGGAAGCTTCCTTTCAGTAGAAATAGCAACGATAGGCTCTTTCACCACCTTAGGTTTTTTAGGTGGACGGTCACTTTTGTTGGATAGTTTCCTCGTAGTAGACAGGTTGGATGTACCCGTTCCCTTCTTCTTCCTCGCAGCTGCCTGCTGCTTGGTATAAGCCCTTCTCTTTTCGTCCTCCATTTCTGAATAAGACAGACCAAAGAAGAGTTAGGTGACGTTACTACAAACAAAAAGAAAGATGTGACAGACTTACGTTGGTGAGCTAAACGATCGTAGTGACGGGCAACTTCGGTGGGCTCAAGACCCTTGCAGTACCAATGGATAGTATCCAAGGTAACAAACTTCACCCAAGTTCTTTCCGTCAATTTGATCCTAAAGATCCATTCAAGAAAACTCCACCGCTCGAGAGTAACCTCTGGACGGTCTCAAGTTGTAAAAGGAGACGGTCAGAACGTTATGTAAAACTAGTAATGATAAATAAAAATTTAAGGACTGACAGACACATACCAGACAGGGGAATTATGCCCCAAGTCTTGTCAACTGGCATGAACTCCTGGTCATCAGGATGGCACATCCAGTCATCCCCCTTAAGGAAGAAGCATCGACTCTTCCAATTCCTATTGGAGTCGGGGGTTTCACAAACTGGCCTAAGAGACTGCTTCCTTGGCAGGAAGCTATACATTCCTCTAGACTGGAAGATTTCGGATGGATGGTAGCAGTGAAAGAATTCCTCCACTGTCATCCTGCGCGCCTCCTTTGAAAGAACTCCGTACAGGACTTCCGCGCTAAGGAAAACCCTCCAAGTGTTAGGAGAAATTTGGGTGACGACCAACCCAAGATATTGGAGAAGGCGACGGTGCAGAGTGCTTAATGGGAACCTCAGTCCCACTTTAAGCATTTGCTCGTACACTCCAACATCATCTGCACCCTTGTAATAGCATTTTTCGGATTTGTAAGGTAGACGAATTGGTATGTTGACGGGGATCTGAAATTTTTCCTTAAGTGTGTCAAAGTGTTTTTGCTTGATTGTAGACCTGAAGTCATTCACTGTCCATAATGGAAGAAGAATGAACTTCCTAAGGCCATCAGGACCTATGACAGATTGGGTTGCGGGTTCAGCATTGGCTATATTCTGGTCGCTTGAGTCATCCTCTAACCCATTCATATTTACATCCTCATCCCCCTCCGTGGAAGATGAGTTGAAGGACGGGACTCGTTCATTAGAAAAGGTGCTGGGGTCATCTTGACCCGACAGATACATCTCATCGTAGCCCGCCCCGTCGCGGACATACGATTGGTCACTCAATGCCTTATTAGACATTTGTCACCTACACGTGACAGACAAACCCTAAGACTCTAACAGGTCCACGGACATGCAATACTTGAAGAAAAGCAAAAACAAATCTAAGGTGTAGTATACTTACAGGTGAACGATGAAAAAGAAAGAGCTGACGAAGAAAGCTTGGTGGACGGTTATGATGAGAAGACAGGTTATGTACTTTTGGTAGGAGATGGCAGCGCTCTGATTTGAAATTCGTGATGGAAAGTAAAAAATGAAAGGGAGAAACAACATATATATATATATATATATATATATATATATATATAAAGGAAATGGCATGGGAGATAAAAGGACGCCTCGGTCTGAGCAAACCAGCCATTAATCAACATGACGCATGTCCCTAGTGCATTAAAGGCCCTTAGGCGCTGTCAATCGAGGTGCATTCCCTAAGGGTTGAGTTAGACCGTCACTCTAAAAGCTTGTCTGCCAAATTAGGCAACGAACTCATAGAGTGAGGAGGTAGCTAGAGAGGATAAAACTAAAATAGATCCATTCTCCAAGGGTAATAAGAAGTTACGGTGTTAAATAAAGCGGACTGGTAAGATCGGATGAAACGACGGACGGTTCGGATGAATCAAGAGGGAGACGGACGAATTCTCCATAGGAGACGGACTCCAACTAAACAAATAAAAGGGGGTTGGATGAGAAAGCTGCGTGGCACTCATATGGCTTAAGTAAACTCCAAGGAATCCTAAATGGAAAACACCTTGTGTCTTATGATTGCCCTTAGTCAATGGGGACCCTATATGGAAAGAATCCCATAAAGAAAGTATATTTATTAGGATCTTTTCCATAGGGAAAGATCTTTCGGCCCAAGAAACAGAGTTAGTTTTGCACTATTATAAAAGCCCAATGCTCTTAGAAAACATGGTGCGCATAATTTACCCAGCTCTAGCACTTTAGAGTTATGAGAAGTTTTCTAACTTGACTTTCGGAGGGTCTTTGACCGATATCACACCGGTACTCTCTTAAGGTCTTCTTATTCTGTGTGTAGGTGTTGTCTTGAGCACGTGAAGATTGTGTGACTTACTGACGATTTTCGGCATTATCAGTTGTAATTCGCATATTCTTTCTATTGCAATTTTGGATGCTTGCAGGAAGGATGCTGCTTCTGCTTGTTTTAATAATATGGTCGGTTATTAGCAAAAAAAGTTCTAGCTAAGAGTAAACATGGTGTTGATTTTTTCTTTCACAAGTAACCTATAATTTTACAATTTTAGTTTTAGCCTTTGGTTTTATATATTGGATGTTTTAAACCTTTCTTAAAGACATGCTGTTACTAATATCAAATCAATTCCATCATTTTAATTTTTCTGCGAATATAAATTCTGTGTATTTAATAAATTTTTCGTCCAAACATAAGGTTTGAGTTAAGAAAGTTCTATTTTCACTATCATTTTTTTTCATCGTAAACAATATGACTAACATGATTTATAAGCCAATAAAACACCTCATAGAACCCCACGGGAGTATTCAGGTGATGTGCTCATTAGACATTAGTCTAGGTATGATGTAAAATTGGAGGTCTCAACCTTGATCCATTATATTATCGATTTATGGAGTTTTTCGGGATGTGTCATCGGTATAAAGGAAAAAAAAGATTAAACTACTCATCGTATTTTTACTTTATATATATATATTGAATATTTGAATTTGATAATTACAATAGGAGAAGAGATATTATAATTACAAATTTTTGATGCATCTTAAATAATAACATAGAGAGGGGGGAAAGAATAACAAAAGGGTTTATTATACACAAAAAAAAGTTTTGAAGGGAAAATGCTCTTGAGAAATACAAATCGGGCCAATTCGCTAAGGTAACTCAAACAACATTTTTTAGTATTTAAATACTAAAAACCGTGGGGAAAAAAAAAACGTGTTTAGTAAGAGATTTTTTTTAAGAGTGTTTTAGTTACGTTTCTCATTTTAAGATATTTTAAACATTGAATTTAGAAAACTTCTCTTTCCAGTTTTCAGTTTTCAAATAACGTTGTTTATTGACACTTTTAAATAAGTAAAAGACGGTGGATTCCACTAATTAGATTATATGTCATCACTTAAAAAAAATACACACATACTAAACACACAATTTTTTTTTTTTACTTTTAAAAAGACGTTATCAGAAATATAGGCTGGGTTTGGATCCAGCTTTTTGCGTTTGCGTTGCGTTTCTGTTTTTTTTTTTTTTTTTTTTTTTTTTCACGCGTTTTCATTTGGAGTATTGCGGTTACTGTTCAATGAACAGTAACCGCAATTGTTGACTTTGCGGTTACTTTCTGCAGTGAACAGTGCACATATGCACTGTTTACGGACCCACAAATTACATTTTTTATCAACTTTTTCATTAAAAATGGGTCCCACAATATTATTCACACATTTAAAAATTATTTTGCTACAGTGTTTTCAGTTTTCAGTTTTAAGTTTCAGCAAAATAAGTTCTATCCAAACAGACCCATAATACCAAACATTTTTTTTTGCATTATGAGTATTTTAAATACATATTTTCGCAACACTTTTTAAGTTACAATTTTTACATCACTTTGAACAACAATACTTAAATACCTTTACCAAATACCCATCTCGAATCTTTGTGAAAAGGATTTTTCTTTTTTTGATCATTCGGAGCCTACACGTTTTAAATTCATGTAAAATGACTTTGTGGAAAAGTATTTTTATTTTAAAAGTAATAACACTATTTCAATAACACCAATAGTAGTGGCAGGAAAATTTTTCCAAATGATTTTTTTTTGGATAAAAGGGGAGAAAAGAGAAAAGAATCAATAAATTTAGGGAAAAAATATTTTTTTATCAAATTTTTTCTTTTTCTGAGTTTTTTTTTTTTGAGAGAATTCTTTTTCTGAGTTGAAGTTCCTTTTTGTTTAATTTTTTTTTTTTTTTTTGATGGGCCTGTTTGTTTAATCGATGTACAATAAAAATATTCGGATAATGGATTCAATAAGTACATGTATTTCAATTTACAAGTTATAACAAATTATATTAAAATTTATATAAAAAAATATTATGTAAAGATTAAGATCAAACACAGAAAGGCTGTCAAAATCAGTGACCTGGCCGGAGAGGTCTCCACGTTTTAAAATCATGTGAAAGAAGAAACAAAGAAGTCACTATTACACTTGTGATAAGTAAGTGTAAGAAGTCACTTCAATTAAACAATTTTGGTGGTTTCTCGAAAACAATTTTTGTTTCTAAAAAAATTACAAACATATTTTTTGTATTATAAGTACTTTAAATATATGTTTTTATAACATTTTTTAAGTTATAGTTTTTACATTTCTTTAAACAACAAAATTTAAATACCTTTACCAAATAACCCCTCTCGAATTTTTGTGAAAATGATTTTTCTTTTTTTATCATTCGGAGCCTACACGTTTTAAATTCATGGAAAATGACTTTGTGGAAAAGTATTTTTATTTTAAAAGTAATAACACTATTTCAATAACACCAATAGTAGTGGCAGGAAATTTTTTCCAAATGATTTTTATTTTTGGATAAAAGGGGAGAAAAGAGAAAAGACTCAATAAATTTAGGGAAAAAATATTTTTTTATCAAATTTTTTCTTTTTCTGAGTTTTTTTATTTTTGAGAGAATTCTTTTTCTGAGTTGAAGTTCCTTTTTGTTTTTTTTTTTTTTTTTTGATGGGCCTTTTTGTTTAATCGATGTACAATAAAAATATTCGGATAATGGATTCAAATATAAGTACATGTATTTCAATTTACAAGTTATAACAAATTATATTAAAATTTATATATAAAAAAAAATTATGTAAAGATTAAGAAACACAGAATGGCTGTCAAAATCAGTGACCTGGCCGGAGGGGTCTCCACGTTTTAAAATCATGTGAAAGAAGAAACAAAGAAGTCATCATTACAATTCAATTAAGCAATTTTGGTGGTTTCTCTCTGTCTCAAAAACAATTTTGGTGGTTAAAATATATATATATTTTTTTTCAAGGCCTCGAAGCTTCAAAATAGCTGGCCCCACAAATCCACGTTCTGGGCAGAGACAGTGTCCTATTCTAGAAACCATATGTGGCAGAGCTGATAGCATCAACTATGAACCAAAGTTTGCTGATAAAACTGTTCTGAATGCTTTGAGGAAATACTGTGAGAAACACCAAAAAAAAAAAAAAAAAAAAAAAAAAAAAAAAAAAAAAAACCCCTGTCCTATATGGTTCCCAAAATCTCAGCCAATTTGAACCGCAAAAAAACCCCTCCATGATTTTCCATTCTACGGGACCCAAACCAACGACCCTTCGAAATGATTTTCTTGTTCCTTTCTTCGTCTAACTGACACATGTTCTTAGCTCCTCCGTCATTCTCTTTTTTTGATAGGTATAGCTCCTCCATCATTCTCATCAGCCTCACTAGCTTTCTCTTCTATTACACATAGATTTCGATCATTGTCCACTTGAGGGAAACTTGTACTACTCTCAGTTTCCAAAATCCGCAACTGGGTTTTGTTCCTCTCTCAGTTTCCTCAACTGGGTCTGCCTCATTTTCCACAAAATCATCACTAGCTCGTTGCTGATCGCATGAACTTTAGCTAGTTTTCTCAGAGGCAAAACGTCGAACAGTTGAATGGCATCTGCTGGGTCACTTCCTTTTACCATTGAGACGAAGTCTGAGAGTCCTGTGCTTCTTCACAGTGTAAATCATCGCCGACCCAGGTTCCCTTTCTTCGTGTACCGCCCCAGAAAGCCGCTTGATTATGCTGGTTTCTCTTTGAGCTGTGATAGACTGATATGTGGAAGCGGTAGAGGACAGCAATGGAGAATTACGCTTCCGAAGGTGAAAGCCAAGGACTTTGCGGAAAGTGAGGATGATAGCAATGAAGTGGACGATGCTCTTCAGGCCACAATCGAAAAGAGCAAAAAGGTTCTTGCCAGGCAAAGGGACCTACTTCAACAGGTATTGAGATTGATTGTTTATCTTGCTTTAAGCTTTTGATTCTGGGATTTTATTCTCTTTTGGTATTGAGGTTGATTTTGAATTTACAAAATGGGTTATATATTTTGCTCAATAAAAGGGCTTTTAGCCTTTTAGGGTCTTACTGTGCCGCATAACATTTGGTTCAGATTTTGTATACACTGTTCTTGTTTTGGGAAAGTAAAAAAGCAACATTTGCTTTTAAAAGCTTTTCTGCTAATCTATGGGTCTATAAATAATTAAAATGAGTTCCAAAAAGATTATAAAAGTTAGTCGCTAGTCAAGTAAGTTAGCGGATCACTCTTCTGGTATCGGATCCAATTATCTGCACTTGCATTATTGCAGACTTGAAGCAGTCATTTCATGAAGTTGTTGTCTTGGGGTGTTGTGGTATTGCCTCAACTGTTCAGACAAAATCTGCTCCTCATTTTATTTTTTGAACTTCTGAGAATTATAGTTGTTTAACTCGTGTCTGTAGTCGCCTTTTCAAAGCCAATTCATTCGTCCTTTTTATGCTAGAAGAAACCTTTGGCTTATGATTCTGTGAGCTTGGAGAATTTGGGAGAACTTTAAACTTATCAAAAAAAGAAGTTGTGAGAACTTTAAATCACGAATACCAATGCATTTTGAAAATCATTTAGAGAAAGCATGTTGTTAGAAACATGTTCTTACGTTGTATAAAATTGTTGAAACTCTAAATACTCTTCTTAGTCTTCTAAGAGTTTTATTTTTATTTATTTTTTATTTTGGGATCAATACGAAATAAGTTCTTTGATGAAAAAGAAAGAGGCCAGGGCCCAAGTATACATGGATTACACTAAGGACACTCAAAGGAAAAGAAAGTAAAAAGAAATTAAGAAAAATACAAACTCTGCAGAATTGCTAGTATGTCTAAGTCTACACCAGCAGCAGAGGAATAAACATGCTGCCACTCAAAAAGGGATTGCACTGCTGGATTTGAGTTAAATAATCAATCATTCTTGTCCTTCAAAATTACACAGATTCCTTTCCCTTCAAACAGTCCACATCAAGCATGAGGGAGCAGTCCCCCCAAATACTAGAATACATCATCTTACCACGCAGCCAATTCCAACTAGAAATGATATCTGGTACTCTCCTAGGCATCACAACTGATTCCCATCATAGTCCAAATTCTGTAACATTTTAATTTAGAATTTATTCTTCTAAGATAAAATGTTTTGTATTGGTAAATATATGTAAGATATAACCTTAAATCCCCAACTACCTCTCTCTCTCTCTCTCACACACACACACACACACACACACAAAAAAGGCAATTGTTGGAATGTCTTACAATAGCAAAAAGTACGTGTATACATTCAAAGGTATGAAATACTTTAGAAAAAATTGCTCTTATTACGTTTGAAGTTTCCTAATGCAAGGAGGCTAGTCAAAATGGTATTGGTTTCAACTTTCAATTTGCATGTATGTAATTTATATGTATTGGCTGATATTCATCACATTTTGCATTATTTGAAACCATTACAACAACTGTAGGAGTTGTAACTTTTAGCTACATATGAGATTTGTACACATGATCTTACCTGAATTTATATTATCTGTTTCAAATGGTGCTTCCTCTAGTCCCTGCTAATTATTACAATTTTTAGTATCTAAAAAATTGAATGCTCCAATGCAACTACTTTCAGATTGCTGAAAGAAGGAATCTGGTTTCATCTATAAAAGATAGTATTATAAATCAAGAGGATGAAGAAGTATCTTATGAAGGAAGGGGAAACTCTTCTCCAAATCCAGATCTTGCTTCAGCTGGTGATAAATCTGTTGATGACAATAATAGTGGCATTCCTTCCAACAACTATGCCCGTTTGACTGTAGATGAGGAGCTGGAAACGCTACCTTCAGATATTAGTAGAGATTTTAATGAAGTAAAGAAGGAATCTGAAGAAGTGGCACCTCTAAGAAAAACATCCTCTGATGTTGACTCCACCAGTCATTTAAAAGAAACTAATTCAGAAAAAGTTTGGTCGGATGGGCTGCCTTCCTTTATTTCTAGTCCCTCCGAAAGTTCCAGCATAACAGATAAAAAGCATGAAATTTTCAACAAAACAAGTTTAGCAGAGGTGGATGGTGAAGCAAGTGATCCAGCAATTGAAGAAGTCAAACCCCCTCCTTTAGCTGGGGCCAATGTTATGAATGTTATATTGGTAGCAGCAGAATGTGCTCCATGGTCTAAAACAGGTATTGTGTAAAGATCTTCCTAGCCAGATTGTTTATTGAGAAAAGTTTCTCTGGGTATTTCTGTTGCATTACAAATAATCTTTTGAAATGGTTATCCAAAGAACAAATGAATGAAAAAAAAAAAAAAAAAATCTGATTGGATATTTTTTCAGAAACCCTTTTGCACAATTCTTAACTTATGTATTGTTCATATCTATATCTTAATAGGCAGACAAAGTGTCATTTTTGTATTCATGAAGTTTTCATGTAATTGTATATTATAATTGTATTTCTTGTTTCAAAAAATTGAAATAGATGTGGATTAGATATTAGAAATATACAAGCATAGTTAGCAACCATAGATCAGCCTGTCGACGGAATTAATTAATGAGTAGCTTGATTAATCTGTCATTAAGCGTCTCTTACTGGGAAATTTATTTCTGTCATTAAGTGTCTCTTACTGGGAAATTTATTATGCTGATTACTCAGGGCTAACTTGGTAGTCTTTGAATTCATTTTAGTAGTTAATGCAGCCTAAATTTTGAATGAGTTAACATATATTACCACAGATTTTTGCTAATATGTTATTGTCATGCATTGTTATGCCTGACATGTAATGTGTTATTTGATTATTTGTAATATAATTTATCGATCATTTCCTGGTTTAAGTGATTGAACAATCAGTCTATCTATTTTTACCTGGTCACCCAGCCTTGCTTCAGGTCGATCTGGGGCCAAATAACATTAATGTAATAGGTTTGGTTACTCAATAGGTGTCACATGCTGGAATTCATCCATTTTATAAGTTGAAAACTTGAAATTGACTTGAATAGATTGTTTCCTACTAATGCAAGTCCAAGTCTCCTAGTTCTCTTGTCAACTTGTTAGATTATCAACTTTGTAATGAGCCTCATTTAATTGCACATTTTTTTTTTGATTTTTTTGGTGGGGGAGGGGGATGGGGTGTTTCCATAATGAAAACTTCTCTCTCACTGTGTGTCTTTTTGTAAACCTTTAGTATGTGCCCCAAAGGCTGATTTATGAGTTCTCATAGGTGGGCTTGGAGATGTTGCTGGTGCTTTGCCAAAGGCTTTGGCTCGGCGTGGACATCGTGTTATGGTAAATTGGTTATTCCTTTTAAATAGTTAACTGAAAATGGGAGTACTGCATTGCAGTCAACTGAAGACTCCAAGTTGCAACTTGAAATAAATATCTGACTTTCTTTTTCCCTAATTTCCTCAATATTAAACAAGGCCATTAAAAACCCATGAGTTTATTGGTTTGATTGCAAATGCATGAGTTGTATTATATATTTTTTCTTTTGTTGTTTCTTTTTGCCTTAGGTAGTAGCACCTCTGTATCGGAATTATGTTGAACCCCAAGATACAGGAGTTCGGAAGAGGTATGTGGTAGATGGCCAGGTATGCACCAGCTGAAATGTTGAGCTGTAATTTATTTCCTATTAGAGTGACAAAATTATTTTTGTCATGGTGCAACAAATTTTTGAGCTTGCAGGATATAGAAGTATGTTACTTCCAGGCCTATATCGATGGTGTGGACTTTGTTTTCATTGAAAGTTCTCTGTTTCGCCATTTGGATAATGTATACGGAGGAAATCGTGTGGTATGATATTGTTCTTATAGTTTTGCTTAAATTATTCTTAGGGAGGATGGTGAATTGGTGATCATAGTTCAGTGATGGGCTAATTAGACTTTGAATAATCTATATCAGATGGTTTATACTATTTACTTCCTTACTTCCATACTGTTATAGATTTGTCATCCAACTCTACAACCAAACTTGTGTTTATGATCTCATAAAAAAGGTTCTTGTATTTCTTTCTTTAATACAATAGAGTGTGCCCCTGGATTACTTGATACATGGTTCTAATGGGTGGGGTCATGTATTCACAATTTAATCCCCAGGGGTGGGCCCAAAAGGGCCCTGTCTGGTGAGTGTGCCAGGCCTAGTGCAATAGTTACCTTATTTGAAATTTACATTACATAATATGTATGCTATTTTAATGTGTCAATTGCAATCCGGTGCATACATAATTTACTCTCTCTCTCTCTCTCTCTCTCTCTCTCTCTCTCTCTCTCCCTATATATGTATATATATATTATATCATTTATAAAATTCTGAGTTCTATATGTGTTTGGTTTTCCCTCATTGCAGGATATTTTAAAACGCATGATACTATTTTGCAAGGCAACTGTTGAGGTATAGTTTTGGTCCTTTCAGACAAACCCTTAAATGAATGATATATGGAATTTTTTAATTCCACATTAAGTTGCATGAATTCTAGCTTGTTGAACTCATTGCATAGCATATCTTAATTATGCACTGCCCCCCTCCCCCACTTGTAATTACAAAAAAAGAAAGAAAGAAAAAAAAGCTCATTATGCACATAATAGAGATACCTATAAGCACCAAATGTTATTTCAGAAAATTAAATTATTCTATGTTCACACTACCATCCACATCACATTGGAAGCAAAAAGAACAAAATTTTCAACTTATCATAACTATAATATTTGTCTTGCGATGGGTCTATTATCTGCTCGGTTTTGCCATGTCAAACTGATTTGATATGGCAGTTAGACTCAATATCTGCATGTGTTGGGGATAATTGCTAGAACCATGGTGCTACCCTGTTGCAGTCATTCACACTGTGGGTACTCTGTTGTAAGCCACATATATGCTCTTCATGACAGATTTCCTGCAATTTTCTATTTTACATCATAATTATGTAGAATGTTCTTTATGATGTTGGGTCAAAGATAAAAATATGGATAATTGACATAAACACAACCAAAAGTGAATGCTAATGCATTGCTCTTGCAAACAAGGGTGGCTTTATTTATATGTCAATAGCCAGCCTGTTAGAGTTGCATTCTGGTAGAAAGTCATCAGTTTGTATAAAGTAGAAATTTTGGTGATTATCAGGTCCCTTGGCTTGTTCCATGTGGTGGTGTCTGCTATGGAGATGGAAATTTGGTTTTCATTGCCAATGATTGGCATACAGCATTGTTGCCAGTGTATCTGAAGGCATACTATCGGGACAATGGTTTAATGCGCTATACAAGGTCCGTCCTTGTAATTCATAACATAGCTCACCAGGTTTGTTCTCTGTTCGATTCAATATAATTTGTTTGGTGTAATTACCCTATACAATTTTTGTACTTTGAAGAAAGCTGAAAACATTTTTATTTTATTTTTATTTTTATAGTATTTAGATTGAATGGTTTGACTTTATTGTCTCCCATACAACACATTTTAATTGTTAGTTGATGACTTGGAATGTCAAAAAGTTGCTTTCAGTGGTTTTCACAAATCCTTTTTTTTTTTTTTTGGGTAATTACTGAGGCCAGATTGCCTGAAATGGCACTTATTTATGCCAAAGTATTTGTAAGTTGTGGAAAAATGGCCAGCCCTAGAAAAATCTGCTTGGCTAAATTCAATTTAACATTGAGTAGTGAAATTAACAAATTAACAAAAGAACCAAAAAAAGAAAAGAAAAGAAAAAGTTTTAGACAGCTAGTTGCTATTGGGTGGATATGGCATATGGTATGGACATCAGTTTTTATCAACTTACCTTGGTTTGTGCCTGCATATACAACATTTTAGTCTAGGAACTTGCATTTATCTGTTTCAAAATAGTTTTTAATGCTTGTATGTTCTACTTCAATAGCGGTTATTGGAAATACTACCTTGATAAAAATGCATGATGTTTTTTGAGCAGACAGGCCAAATTATAAATTGTATTTCTTCAATATGGCTAATGATTAAGTTTCAAATGACTTCAATACCCTCCAAATTGTGTAAAAGCAGATCGTATCATTGTTGATTTATATATTAGACAATAGTTGTCTAGATTATTGTATACTTGAGCCATGGACCACTACATGTTTCTGAAACCCTTGAAACATAGGCTGCAGAACAGTTGAATGCTTGGCTAATCTTGTTAGAGCTATTCAGAATCCCATTGAAAAAGAAATATCTCATGACATTTAGTGAAAGGGTAAAAACTTAAGTACAGTTTCCTAAGTGCAGCACATTAGGTTCTGCAATAAAATTCAAACACAGCTACAATGAATTATGAATTTAATTGTCCTTGGAAAAGATAACATTGTTTTGTGCTTTATTGGTCAATGCAATCATGTGTTGGAATTTAATCAGGAAACCTAATGTATTGCTCATAGGGAATTGTACTTAAGGTTTACCCTCAGTGAAAAATTAAGGAAGTTTAGTCATATCATATAAGTTGAGCCATTATGTTCCATCTCCCACTAAATCAAGAGTCATAAGTTGATCCCATAGAGTGGGTAGATTGCAGACAATTTAGCTAAAATACTTATTGATTGATATAGAAAGGTGACTCAATATTTCTCGTCCTCAAGCTGCATCCTCGCGATATTACTCATGAATGTGTAGTATTCTTATACCCGTATTGTAAGCTTTGAACATATTTCTAATACCCATATTACGCTTTATAGATGGTAAATTGGAACTAATTACCAATTTGAATTGTATGTTTTATCTAGGGTCGGGGGCCTGTTGATGAATTCACCTATCTCGGTCTTCCAGAACACTACTTGGACCTTTTTAGATTGTATGATCCTGTAGGAGGTGATCACTTAAATATCTTTGCAGCTGGTTTAAAGACAGCAGACCGTGTGATTACCGTTAGTCATGGATATGCCTGGGAAATTAAAACTTCTGAAGGCGGTTGGGGTTTGCATGGGATCATAAATGAGAATGACTGGAAATTGAGGGGCATTGTGAATGGAATTGACATGAAAGATTGGAACCCACAATATGATGTTTTCTTGACATCAGATGGTTACGCAAACTACTCCCTTGAAACACTTAAGACTGGAAAGCCTCAGTGCAAGGCAGCCTTACAGAAGGAGCTTGGTCTGCCCATTCGTGAGGATGTCCCTGTGATCGGTTTCATTGGGAGACTGGATCATCAGAAAGGTGTTGATCTAATAGCCGAGGCAATTCCATGGATGATGGGTCAGGACGTGCAACTAATCATGTTGGGCACTGGCAGACCTGACCTGGAGCAGATGCTCAGGCAGTTTGAAAACCAACACCAGGACAAAATCAGGGGCTGGGTTGGTTTTTCTGTTAAGACAGCACACCGTATAACTGCTGGCGCAGACATTTTGCTCATGCCGTCAAGATTTGAGCCTTGTGGACTGAACCAATTATATGCTATGAGCTATGGGACAGTTCCAGTTGTGCATGCTGTTGGTGGACTGAGAGATACTGTGCAACCTTTCAATCCATTTGATGAGTCAGGGCTTGGGTGGACATTTGATAGTGCTGAAGCAAATAAGCTAATAGATGCATTAGGAAACTGCTTACTCACTTACCGAGAGTACAAGCAAAGTTGGGAAGGACTCCAGAGACGAGGGATGATGCAAGACTTAAGTTGGGACAATGCTGCTCAAAAGTATGAGGAGGTGCTTGTTGCTGCCAAGTACCAATGGTAAATCTTTGGTGTGTGATATGTACAAATTTTAACTTCTTGCAAGCTCAATAAAAGTAGGCTCATATATTTGGGGCTCATCAATGCTGGAGCAATTTCATTGCCAAAGTTTCTTAGGGAAAGAAACTGTAAAAGTTTCGAGGGTAAATATTATTGGAAGATAGTACCAATTTTTGGGCCAATTAACTTTTTATTTTGTACTTTTGAGTACAATTATTGGTAACTAATGAAGTCAGATTCAATGGTTATTTTTTCTTCTTGTTAATAGATTATATGAATAACAGTTGCAGAGGCTAACATTTTGGCTCTTGTTTTCTTTATGGTCTATTTGGATGGAGGGGAAGAAGGAGGGAGAGTGAAGGGGAGTAGAGTAGAGTTGGCTAAAAATAAGTTAATTTTGTACTAAATCAACTCTACTCTAGTCTACTCCCCTTCTCTCTTCTTCAACCCAAACAGACCATTAATTCAGGATTAGTAAACTTGTTCTTATGTTACTTTTACTATTGCTTTTGTCTAGCTTGTTGCAGTCAGATTTTATTCATTCATATTCTTACTTAAATGGGCTAGACCTGAGTCGTTCATATTCTTACTTAAATGGACTAGACCTGCTTCTCAATGCTTGCGGTAAAATGGATTGGAAATTAGGGGCATACACGGTTTGGTGCGGCTGGTTTTGGGAGAGGTTCTTGGGCTGCACCGTATGGATTGGTTTTCTTAAAAATGGAACCACCACTGCACCACATGGAATGGAATTTCGACTACGTCAACAACCATTTTTGTCGGTGCGACGATTGCATTCTGACATTTTTTTCTTTTTGTTGAGAGCTAATATGGGGACTTGAGGGCCCTGGCCAACACGGGGAAGGAATGTGATTGTGAGATACATCATACATCCCAAAGAGTGGAATTTCACAGCCCATTAGGGAAGTTCATGAGCAGAGCCATTAAAATCCCTCTTGACGCACCTAAATTTAAAATCACATATGTGAAAGGATTTCGCCAAAATTTTTATATCATCAAATCTCATGAAGATACTGCTTCTCCTTATT
Organism: Quercus alba; assembly: GCA_036321655.1. NCBI lineage: Eukaryota > Viridiplantae > Streptophyta > Magnoliopsida > Fagales > Fagaceae > Quercus > Quercus alba. The sequence goes on along the minus strand of CM070299.1, from coordinate 74,624,942 downwards.
TTATTTTATTTTGGAGTATGTTATTGGGGTTTCCTTGTACCCTCGTTAAGGAGACCTCAAAGAGTTCAATAAAAAAGAAAAAGAAAAAGGAGGTTTCAAACGTATCTACATATGCATTAGGAACTAGTGAAAGTTCATAAATAAATTCCCTTTAAACCAAAACCTGCTTGACTCCCTATAAGTAGCAAATTGATTGCAATATGCACTAGGAACTAGTAAAACTTAATAAACAATTTCCCTTTAAACCAAGGTGGCTTGACTTCCTATAATAACAAATTGACTACATTATAAAATCTAATTTTAAAAGACATTCGTTAACTGGACTAAAAAAACGAAAAAGAAACTATTTTATATTATTTACCAAGATTTGACTAAATTAATTCCAGGGATTCTAGGGAAAAAAAGTGATACGTTGTTTAGTTACGTGAGTAATGAGATATTTCAAGAGACATCTTTGAGTCCACAAGGCCACAACTCATCCTTTGTGTACTAAAGAAATTGCTGTTATCAAGGATTGTTGCATTGGTAATAGACTATTCGGTACTTACCATATGTAATATATGTTATTTGAGTGATTGATGAATGAGTGTAGTGTTGTTGGAAGGATTTGGACCAAGAAATTAAGGCTCGGACTCCATCAAGACTATGCTCAATTCTTAAAATTTTGGGGGGGATGAGTTAGTTCTTATAGAAGATCACGAGTCACGACGCATGGTTGGTATTGTATGACCCTCGAACACAAGAACTAAGAAATCATCGTAAATATGGACGGTACAACTACATTCAAGTTATCAGTTACACAAAGACACTAGTCTTTCTCAATGAAAGACATGTGCTTGAGGGACAAGACAATTTATAATGACAATGGATCTTTTCTTGGGGCATACCAAGTCCAACTCAACATTATGCTAACTAATTTCTGTGTTAAGTTTTTGTTATTGTACATAGCCTACAAATCAAATAAATGGCTTATTAGTATTGGGTTGGATGATTTTTTCTGAAATAACTGTGAAGGTGAGGGGATTTTTTGTTATATTTCAAGTTATTACTTAGTTTTTCTTCAATTTATTAGCATATAACTAATTGGTAACTCGTGCAATATACGAGGTGTTATTATATGTATCTGATACATGTATCTATCATCTCACATGAGAATGAATCCCACACTTGTGAAGTCAATCTTTATGTGAGAGAATGGATGCATGTATCAGATACATTATAAATTTTCTTGCAATGTAGAAGAAAATTTAGTATAATATGATTTTTTTTTTCTCTTTTGCCTTTTTTTGTCTAAATATTAAGTTTAATAATCATGGCAACTATCAATGGATATTTATTTCAATTGTGTTTGCACATAAAACTATAAGAGTAATTCTTACATTATAGTATTGCAGTCAACCCATTTTACAATCTTGGATATTATAAACTCAATTTAACTTCAATCCGACTATTTGATCAAAAGATATTATAAAATCATTTTTTGACAACTAATATGCATCCGGGTAATTAAGGTTGGATCAAGTAGGATCATAAGAAGTTAATTTTAATTAGATCATCAAAAGGTTAATTTAGAATTAATTGTGTGTCACAATCTCATTGGATAAGGCTAAAATAGTTATGTGGATACATACACAAAATCAAATTGCTGATTAAAGTATTAATATTTTTAAATAATTTTTAATCTAAATAAAAGTTTGGACTTAATTAATATTGAAAATAGGCATTTTCTAGCTGGAATTAACCAAAATCCTAATGATCTTAACGTTCAAAAAACTGGAATCCAATTAATTAGCCTTTATAAATTCAAAATGAGAAAAAAAATTAAAAAGAAATTGAAATTTTATTAAAGCAAATTCGGTTGCACAAGACTAGAGCTCAGCAATGGGCCCTTAAAAGAAAAATTATTTTTGGCTCATGCATCCCTTATTTTGGCTCATGCTAAGAAAAATTTAATTTCTTAGCCTAAAGAGTTTGTCTTAAATTGATCTTTCTAATGATGGTTGTATTGCCTAGTTTAGCTGGCCTTAATGAAGAAATCTTTTGGACAGTTTACGAAGTTCTGGGCCGAAAAATCAACGCAGATGCTCATTGCCAGAAGTGATTTCCCTTTGCACCAAAGGTGTGGTGCAGCTTTGATTTGCTTTTCAATGGCCCACTTGATTTTATTCGTATTATAGTGAGTAGGGTGGATTTGTGGTGGCGATGGGTATATTTAATAAATTCACTTTATTCTTCAGGTTCAACGCATGTTTGAAATACTGGAAGGAACGCATTGAACTGGTTCCTAGAACACCTTCCATGCATTGCTTCCACCATTCATCCTTCCAGAACAACGTATTTGACCCACGCAAATCGGGCAATTCCTTCGCCAAGATTGGGGTCAGCATGAAAATCTGCCAGACTTGGGGGAGGTTAGGGGGGCAATTGCCCCTCCCTCGACTTTGCTCATGTCTCTTTCAATGTACATAATCAAGCTATCATTCGATTGCAATTTTTTTATTTATTTTACAGTTCAACTCAAATTATTGATTCTTGTAATTGTATTAATTAAGAAGATTTTTTATTTTCTTTTTGTCTAAACTATATCAAGAATTCAATTAAACAATTCAATAAAAAAAACAAATACAATTAATTTATTTAACAATTCAACTCAACTTAGTGGTCTTTGTAATTGTATTAGAGCATCCACAGCAGATGTTGTAAAAAAAATGCTATTTTGCAACATCAAACACCTACTTTATTATTTTACCACATCATTTTACAACATCGCATTTATCAGATGTTTTATAATTCAATTCTATACATTAAAATAATATATACTACTTATTAAAATAATATATTATCTCAACCACCAACAACAAACAAATACCAATCACCAAGCAACAACATCCACCAACCATCACTGTCGCAACAACACCGACCAGCCACCACCGGCACAACCACCACTTTACCACCACACATTCCCAGCAAGGTAGCAACCACCACCACCACCACCCCACCATCACACACCCAGCAAGGCAGAAACCACCAACAAAACAGGAAAAAAAAAAAAAAAAAAAAAAAAAAAAAAAAAAAAAAAAACACCAGCAAATACCAGTCACCAAGCACAGCCACCACCCAAATGCCAAACCACCACCGATTCAACACCAATTCAGCACCGATTCAAACAAACAAATACCCATTGATTCAAACACCAATTCAAACAAACAAATACCCAAATTGCAGCAAAAAAAAAAAAAAAAAAAAAAAAAAAAAAAAAAAAAAAAAAAAAACCCACAACCAGAGAGAGGCAGAGTGGCTGAGCGTGAGATCGATGGCGGCCTCGGGGTGTGATTGGTGAGATCGAGCGTGGGTGAGATCGAGCGTAGCTGGAGCGTGGCTAAGCGTGAGATCGAGTGGCTGGAGCGTGAGATCGAGTGGCTGGAGCGAGATCGAGCTTGGCGGAGCGCGCAGTCGTCGTCGGAGCTACGCCGTCGTCGCTGACGGTAAACATTTCGGACTGGTCGAAGAGAGAGGGAACCGGAGAGTGAGAGAGGAGAAAAGAAAAAAATGAAGAAGAGAGAGGGAACCGGAGAATGAGAGAGGAGAAAAGAAAGAAAATGAAGAGAGAGAGGAGAGAGAAAACGTAATATAAAATAATAAAAATTTTACAACATCTGTCCGTACCGTTGCAAATTTGCAACGGTACTGTTCATATGTGTTATAATTTTTACCATTTGGAACATCTGATAAACCTCTGTTTTTGTGTTTGGTGTGCTAAATGTGCCAAAAATTTGGCATTTGGCACATTTAGCACATCTGCTGTGGGTGCTCTTAAGAAGAACTTTTTGTTATGTCCATAACGAGTGTGTTTGGGAAGCGCGTTTTGCTTCCCAGACGCACGTTTACGTTTCAGAATTTTTTTTTTGTCAAGCCGTAACTTTTTGACTTTTTTGTTGTGAACAGTGCTTTTATGCACTGTTCATGGGTCTCACAAAATACATTTTTTAGCAATTTTTTCATTAAAAATGGGTCCCACGATACTATTCACATATTTAAAAATTATTTTGCTACAGTGTTTTTCAATTTTCAGTTTCAGTTTTCAGTTTTCAGCTGTATCCAAACGGACCCAACATTGGCTTTTTTAATTTGAGCAAAGGAGTGAGGACTGAGCAAAAGAATTTTGCCAAATGGGTTTTTTTTTTTTTTTTTTTTTTCCTGAAATTGTTGTTGTGCTTCCTAGTTTTTTATTTTATTTTAAAAGACCAACGATATATTTGAGAGGACCAACTATAGTTTTGTTGGGATTAAAATAAAATTCAGGGTCTGTTCAAATTTTTTAAGGCAATAAAAATAATATATATAAAATAATTTCAGGTCATGGTGTTTATTTGAACACCCCTCCCAGGGGTGGCCTAACAAATTTGAAGGCCTAAGGTGATATAATTAAATGAGACCTTTTTGTTATCACTTAAATAATATTTAACTAGTATTTAATATCATAATTTTTTTTATAACAAAAATCTATTTCTTTCATTTTGTAATATGCTTTTTTTTTTTGGGGGGAAAATGCTAAAACTATAACAAATTTTACTATAAAAAACTTTCAAACAATTTAGAAATGAATGTGATTAATGACATCTCAAGAAGAAAATAAACAAGCATTTGAATGAATGATGTTAGAGATATTATAAATTTTATAACATGAGGCTTACAAAGATGTATCACTAATCACAAAAAAATAATTCAAAAATACATTTAATAGGTTATTGATGTCCACATATCATATTAATTTTTACATCAATTTGTAAAGTTTTCAAGTAAAATTAATAATATTTCTAACATTTTCCTATCTGAATTATTTCTTGTGATAAGTGAAACATATATTTGTAAGGGAAAATGTTAGAGATACAAATTCTTTTACAAAAACTTTGACAACTGATGATGTGGTAAATGATTATAGATAAATAAAAAAGTAATGTTATTGGTGAGTTTAGATGAGAACCAGTAAGAAGTTAGCTATAACAATAATTTGTAAAAATGTTGTAAAATAATTTGTAACTGTAGCATTACTCTATTTGTAAGACCCATGTATTTGAAGTTGTATTATCTCTAACATTACTCAATTATTTAGAACTTCTTAAAAGTAGAGGAAAAATATAAAACTATTTTTTTTAAAATATATCAATTCCCCAACCCCCCCAACAAAAAATTGGGACCTTCCTCTAGTAAGGGGGGGCCCTAGGCGGTGGCCCTAGGCAGTGGCCTAAGTGGCCTAGGCCTAGGGCTGGCCCCCTGCCTTTAATGTGGAGCCGCCCTAATCATAATAAGAAAATAGAGTACAACTAAATTATGGAAGAATAGTGTCGTAATGTGTCTAAGATTTACCGATTTAAGGTTGCGTTCTTGTCTGGTGCACTTTGGATTGTGTTTAATGTTAAAGTTACTCGGCCAACAACCTCCTGTGCAATAGGTTCCTTACAAGGCGCATCTCCAAAGTAAGTAGTACAATTGATTTTATTTTTTTGAGTTTGGATTTGCAAAAAAATTATTTTGATTATAAGGTCCAGTTCTGGGGATGGACAAACAACAATCTATACCAACTCCATCAATTCGACGAAACCCTTCTCACAAACATCAGAGCCAACAACCCATTTTACCCACCAAATTTGAAAATTTCACGAAAGCCCAAAACTTTGCCCAAAATACCTTCCTTGCACAGCCAATCACTAAGCATAGTACCACCTTCATCCTTTTAAGTCTAGAAAATACAAAACCCACACATACAACTAACCACATCCAAGATTGAACTTACGATGAAAAAACCATCACAAGCCTTCAAGGGGCCAAAAGCATCATTGTCAAAATCTTAGTTGTGGTTAACATTCACATCCAGAATCTTCGAACTATTCTATTTTACTATCTTAAAAATTATTTTATCAATTATACCATACTATTTTATAATACATCTAACATCCTAGTTCTTATTTATCTCATCTATTCATTAAAATATTAATTTCATCAATTCTTTCTCTCTCTTCCTCTTCATAATAAAATAATTAAAAATACCCACCCACCATCACTAGGGAAAAAAAAAGAATATAAAAATGTATACAAGTTGCTACAATGCCATCCTAGCACAATTTTTTTGCAAATTTTTTGCAGTTGCAAGACCGGTTAATTGGGGGGGGGGGGGGGGGGGTTGAGGTACTGATGCTAAATATTACTAACAATGGCATATACAATACCCAATGTGAATGCTACCATGGTTAAAGTTAAGTTTTTGTTTTTAAATGACGTGGCATACTCCGCACCCTTGATTTCAATATTTTAAATCACAACCTTTAAACGGACTCTCTCTATTTCAAAGTGAAATGCAGACAATCCAAATCCGTCGGACATGGCTACAGAAGTGTCAAGTATCGAGCAAACAAAAATTACATTTTTAATCGGGGTATGGTCTGGACATGGCCTTGACACGCCAAATCTCAGATCTGCCTCTCTGTCTCTCATCTGTTGCTTGCTCTTTTCTTATTTCATTTGTTTGCTCTTTTTTTTTTTCCTCAGCTTGTCGGCTCACCTATCTTCAACCTTCATCCATGACTCATATAAGAATTGATGAGGTAATATTTATATTATTTTAGACTTAGGACAGCAATGTACTATTATTTAGAGTCATGACAATAAAGGGGTCTTAATGGAGCAAGGGTTGGTAATACTGCGCAGCTCAAGGACAAAAGTGCAAAGATTCAAGAGCTCAATAAACAAATTGAAGCAACTAAGCATCTTATGGAAAATAAGAAGAAGAAAGCTCCAGGTCAGAAGCTTTCAACACATGGAGCCAAAAATATAACAGCATGAGTGGAACATAATGCACTGATGGCTGAGAAGTCAAGTAGAAAAGAGACGTAAACAATCCCATCTAGTCTCAAACTTGCAGCCATAGATGTGTCACAGAGCTAGATAAAACACTATGTATTAGTAATTGTCATGTACTTTTCTTCTGAAAATTGGAAGTTATGCTGATCTATTCTATTTTGATTATCTTACCAGCTCTTAACTCGTGCAATGTAGTGGATAATTTAATAAAAGCTATATGTATTCCATTTGTTGAAAGGTACAATCACTTGAAAATCATTGAAAAGAAGTAATTTAGTACCAAAAAATCGTTCAAACTATATAATAAGATTGCTTTAAATACTTCCAAGAGGTTTTCTATATATAGACGTAATTCAAACATTTATTTATTATTTAAATGTACCAATCACTTTGTAAATATCTTGTAATAAAATTGGTATCAGTTATATCAGCCTAAAATATCAAGTGGGCGATCTTCTCTTAAACCTTAACCTATGATTAGATTGTACCATGTTGAACGAGTTCTGTACTACTCTCAAGTAGGTCAGGTTGTCATTGTGGAAAGTCATTGAGGGTAGTCATGTACAAGTAATCTGTGAAATTGAAGGCCTTAGCCTAATATTTGATAGTGATCATGTTCCCATAATCCAAATACTACAGCAGTGAAAATTTCCTGGAGTGAACTACTCCATTTTCTTTTCCCTCTATCTCACCATACAAACATAGTTACAAATAGAAGATAACGTTTTCCTTGGAAAACTTCCCAATTTTTTCAGATAGGAAAAGAAAAGCCCTTCCCCTTTTGTCAGCATTTTTTTTTCCTTTGTCTAGGTATTAAACAAAGAGTAAGGAATCATTAAATCCTCATACTGACATCTCTTGCTCGGGGGGCACTCAATGATCTTAGTTGCATTGTAGTCTAAGCACAGGAAAATCTGTGTGAGCAGAGGTATTTCCTTGTATAAGTTGCACTGTATTTGTGGACTCTGCCCCGTAGCTGTTTTAATGGCATCGGTAATGCTACCTTTGCTGTAGACGTTTCCACTTGCATAAATATCTGTAATGCTAAATATAGTTATGTTATGCTGTCGACGTTTCCACTTGCATAAATATAGTTATGTTATGCTAAGGACAAAACATTTTAATTAATGCTGCATTTGGCTATATGTAAATTGAATTCTAAGTGTAAAATGAATACAGGAGCAAATGAATTCCTGTAAAGAAAATGAAATTCGGGTGTTATAACAGAAAATTTCAAAATATACACTTTAACACAACCAAAAATCAAAATAGAAACATTTATGGGTTGTTTTTGGGTTTGAGGGTGGATTCTGGTTAGATGGGTTTGAAGGGAGATGTGGATTGGCTTTTGTAGAGGGTGGGTCGGCTTTTGGAGGAGGGTATGGCTTCGTTGACGTGAGGGAGAGTGATAGCTGGGCGGAGGTGTGTGGATTGGAGGTGAGGGGAGGTTGTCGGACTCAAATACAATTCAAACAGTGGAGGAAACTCATTGGCGCAAAGGGTGGGTTTGGGGGTGGAGTGTAGTGGGTTGGTGGTTGGTGGCAACTAGATCGGCGATGTTGAGCAAGAGGGAGAAGAAGAGTTGAGGAAGAAGAGAGAAAAAAGAGGAAGCTTGGCCAGTGTGATCTGGGCAGTGGGGTGGCGTGATCTGGGCGGTGGGGGCAGCACGATCTGGGTTGTTGGAGTTTGGCTAGGCGGCCACCTGTGCTCTCTCTTTCTCTCTCTCTTTCTCTCTCTGCGAGTCCTGGAAATCATTTGAAGGTAAAATGAGGGCTGCATTGCTTTTACAACTGAAGTTGGTGTTTTTACAGTCAACATGTAATTGATTTTTCAGTTGACCATATTTTCTGTTGAAGCCAAATACACACAAGGGTGTAAAAGTAATTTCTGAATTAGGTTTTAGCTTAAACAAACGCAACCTAACAACCATTTTCACAACTTAATAAGGTGACAAGTTGTGACTAGAGCAACATCGCATTCACAATGTGCCTAGCACTGGGACAACTCTTGTTATCTACCAATGACAATAAGTCACGCTAACAATCGCAAAAAAGTTGTAAAAAACATAATAGTATCCTTTGACAAGAAAAAAGTTTTTTTGACTTTAAAAGCAAGCAATCACAGCTTGAATGCAAGTGAGTTATAAAGAATTTCAAACCTTTCTGTGCTAGGATATTCACGAGGCTATATTTTTGCTTAAGTTTTAGTGCTGCATCAAAATAAGCACGCTGAGGGAGTACAGCTTCGGAGCATATTCCATGGCTTTCCCACTCATTTTTCCAGTACAAGGTATTATCCTCGTGTATCATTGATGGCCATTCCACGTTCAACTTATCTACGAGGTCTGAAATCTGTCCTCACATGAAAAATTACAATGGGATTACTGAAATATAGAGCACATATTTCGAGCCCTTAAAGTAGTGAATTAGTGTGTATGTATGAAGTACCTTTTCTGGAACAAACTCACTACCACAATTGCATTGAGTTTTCCTGGAATAACTAGCTGGCCAGAGACCGTGAATGCTGAAAACTTGCCTTGCTGGTTTTAGGCAAGACCTTAAGTTACACACAGACAATTGCCACTAATTTGAAGAGAAAAAAAGTCAACCATGCAACCCCATCAAGCTATATGAAGCACAATAGAATTAATTCTTTGAATATATAAAAGAACAAATTGTTTTCTTATATTATAAAACCTGTTGAACAAAGTATATGAAATCATATTGTCTTGCTGGCGGCTGCGGCTGCGGCTGCATATATGTGTACAGAAACAGTGAGTAAAATATGTTACGCTAACAAAAGATATACGTACTAAAATGTAAAGGAGAAGAAGCTTTTGTTCAAGTTAGCCACCTTTGGAGCAGAGTTACAGACATTATTGAACTCAGTATCACATGATGCTGCCTGAAGATGAAGTTGGAATATGAGAATGAGAATAAGCCTCCAATGTGTTCCTTTCATCTCTGTCTCTCAAATACAAGCACACATTTTATTTAGAACTTATGTGCTGAATTTATAAGCAGATGTGATTATTTGGGAATGTAGCAATTCAAAATCCAAGCAATGAGGAACCTACTAGTCAAAAGAATCCAATCTGATAATTTTACGAGGTGAAATCTGACAACTGAATCAATTGAATGCGAGGAGACTCAGGCAATTGAATTATTGATGTTGCTCAGTACAGAATTGAATGGACATGACGGTTCTTCAAAAACAATTTTGAAATTTGAATATTCTCATTAAAACTTTTTATATCTTTTTTCTTAATAGCAATTACCCTTCACTGACTCCTCATTAAAATCTATTGAATAAAAAGCATCAGTTTGGCCAGCTATGGTTGTATACATATTTATAGTCTGGGCCCTTTTGTTGGAACAAATTACTGTCCATCTGTCAATTCATTTCACAAACTACTAAACAATGTTAAAAATTAAGAATAATGTTAGAGGTACAAACTATTTACAAATTGTTGATATAGTCTTTTGATTATTGGTAAATGAAAAAGTGATATTAATAGTGAACCTAGATGAAAACCAATAAAAGATTGGCCACATCGATATTTTGTAAAAATGTTGTAAAATAATTTGTGTCTGTAGTATTACTCATTAATTAAAGGAAAATGTTAAACTGATTTAGGAAATATTTTTAGAAACATTTTATTGAGAGAATGATAAAATAATAAATGTTGTCGATAGCTTTTTATGTTTCTCATGAAAGTGATGTCAAAACTTTCATATTATAGTTTATTAATAATTGCCCTAAGGGTATCTGTTAATATAACCCAAAATTAAAATCACACATATAATTAATTAAACACCAAAAGTACATTAACAATCGGACATGACAAATTTATGTGAATAATTAACTTTTTAGTGTAAAACCATGGGACGAATTTAATCCGTTCACTAGAGCTTACAACACTTTAACTTTATGCCAAAAACATGATTTACTAAAAAATTGGATAAATGCAAAAAAATTACTTGTGTATAAATAAATACAATTTCATTAGAAAAAGTCAGAAACCCCAATGAGAAAGTACACAACACAACTTTTACCATAACTACTATATGTGGTGAAAAAAAATTGATACATCCATGTGAAATAATTGTCAAACACTCATAATAAACCATTTCATCGTATTGTGGTTATATGAGAACTGAACCCCAAAACTTCTCTCTCTAAATAAAAGACAACTTTTTTATGTACTCTGACCATTTACTACTAAATTTACTATATCTGATTGTAGCTATATATCAACATTTACTATTAATTTTTTGTTTTATATTTTAAGGTTTATATAGTAAAACTTATGATAATTCTTGCATCACTCCTAAATTTTTTTTATATGCATTGGATTCCAAAACATAGAAATACTCTTGTTTCGTTATTATTGGTGGCAGGTTGGTGATATTATTATTGCATGACACTTAGGACACTGCTGGCAGGCTGATGATAATATTATTGGTGGTTGTTTTCAAAATATTAATAATGCCTTACTTATTACTATACCCATGGTTTTAAAAACCGGTACAGTGAAAGAACCGGAAAATGAGCTAATTACCGGTTTTATGGTTGGATCGGGGTCTGATCAATGGTCGAACCAGTGATGTCATAAATAATTTAATTAATATTTATTTAAATTATATAAATAATTAATAATTTTTTAATATACTAAAAACATGATTAGGCTCATGACTAGCACATCAGAGAGAGTTCACTGCCACACACATTTACTGATTTACAGCATTTATCAACAAGTCATTGAAAGCCCATCATAAAATCCCCCTCCAATTAGGCAATTACAGGGAAAAACAGTCAAGTAAAAGTGTAAAACAAATATCCAATGGGAAGTTAGCAACAGTGTTCCTTATTGTTAAATAACAAAACTCCCACCAGAACAATCAAGCCTTTGAAAAGCAAATACACATATTCATATTCTATTCAACAGACTCAACAATTTATACAAAAAGGTGACTTGGCTTATCATTCTCCTAGCTTTGCTTCAAATCCACCCAAGTTACCATCCAACCCCAACCACAAAAATGTAGGACATCCAAAGGGAAAAACCCAAAAAGAAAAAAAAAAACCCAGTACTTCAAACCTGTGAGGATGAGAAGGAAAAAAAAAATGTTTGAGAGTGAGGCGGAGAGGGCGAGGCAGAGAGGAAGAGACTGTGAGCTTGAGTGAGGCGGAGAGGGCGAGGCAAAGGGCAGAAAGTGTGAGCGGCGAGGTACAGAGGCAGAGAGAGTGAGGCAAAGAGGGCGAGGCAGAGAAGGCGAGGCAGAGAGTGTGAGGCGAGGTATAGAGGCAGAGAGAGTGAGGCGGAGAGGGCGAGCTGTGAGCGATGAGGCAGAGAGGATGTGAGCTTGAGTTGAGCTTGGGTGAGGCAGAGAGGGCAAGGCAGAGAGGCAGAGATAGTGAAAATGAGAGTATGAGATTGTTAGGTTAGTCTTTAGGGTTAGGTTTTTAGCCAAAAACGACATAATTTTGTTGTTTTAGGCTGGGAAAGGACAAAAAAGGAACAACAAGTCAGTAACCGGTTCAACCGCGTCAGTTTTCGATTTTTCGATTGAACCGGCTGGTTTTTACTGTTTCGTGGTTTTTATGTTATTTTCGATTTTTTATCATAATCGGACCGGATTGAAAGCTGATTCCCGATTGAACCAGTCGGACTGACCGGTCTGGTTTTTAAAACTATGATTATACCTTCTTCTTTGGGTTATTTATTTATTTTATTTTATTCTTTATTTTTATTTTTTAATACCAAATTTGACGATTGCTTATCTGTATCAACTTTCCCCTCATTTATTTCCTCCAAAAAAAAAAAAAAACTTTCCCCTCATTTAGATTCTGACATGTCCTCTACCTCTACCCTCTAGGGGATAAGACTAGTAGACTACTTTCCATTTCACTTTAAAATGGAGAGCCTCTATTTTAAGGCTTTGTTTGGTTGGAGGAGTGGAAAAGTGGGAGGATGGAAAATTGTGGGAGGATGGAAAAATGGGAGGATGAAAAATATTTAGTTTTCCCTCTTGTGTGTTTGGTTGGAGGAGTGGAAAATTGGGAGGATGGAAATTTTTTTTCTTTGGTTGGAGAGAAAAAGAGGAGGATGAAAAATGTAATTTATATAAATTGACTATTATGCCCTTGTTACATAATAGGTAAGAAATAGATTTATTTATATTTATTAAATAATATAAAATTTATCACATCATATATATAAATTTATATTATTATTTTTATTGTTATAATGTAAAAATTACAATAGAGTACATATAAATTTAATTGGGCAAAAAATTTTGTAACCAGCAAAAAGGTGGTTAGCAAATTTACACTACATTCAACTTACAAAAACGTGGTCAGCAAAGATGAAGGCTAGCAAACTTTAGTAAAGTCAATACAAAATCAAAAAATGAAAACAAAATAGAGAATGAAAATCAAGTGGGTAGGTGTGAATGTACTGAGCGTAGGTGGGGAGGCTAAAATGGTAAAAATGCTGGGAGAGAACTTTTCTCTCCCAGCTTTTCCTCCCAAATTGGGAAGACAAACATTTGTGGGCTCGGAGAGAAAGTTTTCTCCCGGTTTTCCACTCCCTCCCATTTTCCTCCATTCCCAAACAGCAGAAAATCCACATTTTCTCTCCTATATTTTCCATCCCTCCTAAATTCCATCCAACCAAACACAATGTAAAGGTTGGAGTTGATTTAAAGGTTTATTATTATTTTTTTTAACATAGATACGGTAGATTTTTAATATCTTATATTTGCTCTATAATGACTACTATTTATTATTAAACTAAAATATAAATTAATTTTTTATATAATCAAAGTTTCAACTCAGATTTTTTATTTGAACATACAATAAGAAGAACCCACAGTTTTAAGCTAAATTTATAGCTTAGAATGGGCCACATCATTCAAAAGAACACGAAGGCTGACATAAGACTTAACAGAGCATGACCTAAACTGACGTTACTTTAACAAGAAAAAACAATGGCCTTCGTCAAATGTACAACTGTCAGTATGTCTTTGTGCGCCTAAAATGACCAGCGTTTTAGTCTTGTACTCTTGTCCTTGATACAAGTCATTTTGCACCTCCTAAATCTGTTTAATGGTGTTCGCTCAATCATTTTATAACAATTACTTTTTATTATCGATTCAACACATAAATTAGTTTTTGATATAAATGAGGTTTGAAATCTAAATTTTCTGCTCAATGACAAAAAACTTTTTTTTTTGAGAATCAATGACAAAAAACTTTATCAATTAAACTAATTGAAACCAATTATTAGGCAAAATAGTTTATTGCTGATTTTGGAAAAAGTCTCGATGCACATTACCCTAGCTTACTGCAACCAACTGAATTTTGGCAACCCCAATATAAAGCAAGCTTAGAAGTGTTTATACGACCTATTGAGTATTGACTACCCCCTCGGAAATTTTCACAAAGGTATCAAATTTCGTACAACCTCAATAAGGGGCATGCATAATTCATAGAGTACCAATGTAAACATAGTATCTTTCCTTATCGCTGTTCTAATGACTTTTGGTAAAATAAACTAGAGTAAATAGTCTCCCACTTTTTAAAATGCGACCCATACTGAGACCTGATGCGAACTATCATCCTCAACATCAAATGTCTGTTACAATATGTCTCTGTTAGCATTTCTTCAATTCCCTAATTCAAGATTTTATGGTCTCAAACAAATTTACGATACATAAGGATGGCCCTCAAATAAAATAGTAAAGCCAGGGCAAAATGATTCTTAAAACTTTAGCCCACGAGTGATTTGATTTAAAATAATTGCTTCTAGTTCCTAGCAAACCAAAAGTGATGGCTTTTGGTCCTTCTATCAATACCCATTAAATCTCTAATAGAACGATGACATGACCTAACTAAAAAATGACATGTCATTTCACTCCATAATCTAGTAGATATGTTAAAGACAAGATTATTTTTAATTTGTTAAAGACTAAAGTAACTACATTAAACTTTAAGAATTATAATTGCTGATGGGTTAAAGTTAAGGACTAACTGCATATCTTGGTCGTCCAATTCATTTATGTATTTCTTATCGTGATTCCCCATGTAGGGTTGAGCATGGAACCCGCCCAACTAGAAAACCCGCCCAACCCAAAGGGCTTTGGGCGTGTCGGGTGGACGTTTGGATTGGGTTTAGGTCTTGCTCTCATAATATTTTTGGTTTTCGGGTTGAATTCAGGTTTAACCCAACTTGCTTGATCATGTTTTTTTTATTTTTTATTTATTTATTTTTTATTTTTTACACCTTTGGCAGGCTTGGTGTTATATTCTGTAATATAGTACCCTCAACCCCCCCCCCCCCCAAAAAAAAATCATCTTTTGAATTTATATATTTTTATTTCCAATTATAAATAAAAAAAATCAATTCTTATTATAAATTTCCCTCTTATTTTCTTTTTCAATTTAAAACCTGAACTAATTTGCCCATTTTAGACTCTATCATCTTTTATACTTTCCATATTTTATTTTCAATCAGAATTTTAAATAATCCTTAGAAGGAAATCTCTTTACATTAATTACCCAACTTATTTGAGAAAATATTAAATCAATTATTAAAAACTTTGCCAAATGCCAATAGAAATGTCAACTTAAATTTGAATTTAAAAGCTTAATTCTAGTGGACATATTTTATATATAGTCACCTCATTAAAGCCTCTGCAATTTCCAAATTTAATTTTAAGATTCAAATTCAAATTCAACATTGACTAACCCAATTATATTTGGAAATAAAATATGAATTTACCAATTTACTTCCCATGAATTTTCACCGCATTGAATTTAGATTAAACAGGACATTGAATTTACCAATTTCCTTCCCATAAATCTTCACCCCATGTCCCAGTACTAGCAAAGTTTTGAATTTGCTAGTCATCCTCACAACTTAGAGCTAAAGTTGAAACTGATAACTTCAAATTTGTTTAGGACCAAAAATGATTACATTAAATTTAGGGACTAAATTAAATCACTAATGGGCTATGTTTTATGTATTAATTATATGTTTTTGCCTCATGACAAGTATAACATGCTCCAATCTGTTTCCTATGCCTATCTTTTGAATTCCAACTACAGCAGGAGAGGAAGAAAAAATCAAATCATACTCAAAACTTGGACATAAAGCTGATGCTATAAAGGCTATAAACGTAGATGCATGATATACATATAACCCCCAACTATAGTTTATGTTCAGTCCAGTCTGGTCCTATTCGCTCCTATTCTGTCTATTCGGTCTTATTCTATCCTTTTTGGTCTATTCGCTCTTATTCAGTCTTGTTCGGTCCTATTTAGTCCTCCTTGCTCTTATTTGGTCCGTTAGGTCATGTTTGGTCCGCTATAGTCTTTTTCAGTCCATTTGGTCATCTTTAGTCTTTACTCGGTTCTGTTGGTCTACACGGGAATGTTTTGTCTTGGTTCATTCGGTCCTCTTCGGTCTTATTCTATTTTGTGAGTTCTTGTTCGGTCCTCTTTGGTCTTTCTTGGTCTTGTTTGGCCCTATTTGGTTTTTTATGATCCATTAGGTCCTGTCCTCTTCAGTCTTATTTGGTCCCGTTCGGTCATGTTAGGTCCTATTTAGTCTAATTCAGCCATTTTCAGTCTTATTTGGTACATTCGGTCATATCCGCTCTTGTTTAGTCAATTCGGTATTGTTCGTCTTATTTGGTCCTAGTCAGTCTAGTCCAGTCCATTTTGTCTTTCTAATAGCCCTACCCCCCACTGATTTATGCTCACATTGGATTTGTCTTAGCTCTCAATGGGTTTCTTTTAAGAACAAAGTTTAGATACAAAATTTGTTGTAGCCATTAGATTTGTCTTACTCAATATCTTTTTATTGAAAGTAAATTTTGAGAAATCCACCATTAGATTACATCTTCTTCTTATATACTCCATGCTTGCAAAATTTCTAGAAAATTGAAGATTGATAGCTATGTCATTAATAAATTGTTTAAATTGCAAGTTTTTATAATTTAAAAGCATGCATAAAATATAAGTTTATAGATCATATAGTGAATAATATTCAATTGACACAAAATTTGATGTGTATTAAAAACATAAAGAACATACAATTTAACGATTAGAGTTTCAAAATATGTAATAATATTTATTTAATTAAATAAGGTTGTAGCTTAAGGCTACAACAAATTTTATAGCTAAACTTTGTCATTCTTTTAAATGGTGAACTACAATTCTTAAGTCACGTTGGTTACTCAAATACTCTTTATAACCTTTGCAATTCATTTTAAGAAATTGTTTGGTTATACCATAGAAAGCATAAAATTACACACAAATTCTAGCATATTTCTATAATGGATTTGGGTAAAATTGCGGCTTACACTAAATGAAGTTACCTTACACCAGCTACCATATAAGCTTTTTGTATCTATCAAACTATCTACCTTTACTTCCCTCCTACACATACTGAGACTAAAGTGTCTCCATGGCTGTACAATTACACTGAGGTAACCTAAGCTTCTATCAAATTACGGATAGGGGTTCTATCCATCTTAATGGAAGAAATATCTGTGAATTCAGATAGGATTGCCCTGAATTCATCACCTGTGATGGTTTCCTTCTCCAAGAGAACATCCACTAGTTTATCAATAGCTTCACGGCTATTTCTTATGTGGTTCTTTGCAATCTCATATGCACTTTCTATTATATCTCGTACTGATGAATCAATGTCTTCTGCAAGCTTTTCTGACATAGAGTTTCTAGCTAGCATCCTTAGTACTACATCACTGCTTTGCACTACTGGATCAGTCAATGCCCATGGCCCAATCTCAGACATGCCAAACATTGTTACCATCTGTTAAAAAAAGAAAAGAAGTATGTTATAATTTGGGGCTAGTAGAAACAAATTCATATAAACAAAAATATAAAAAAAACAACTACCCATGCCACAAAGATCCCAAAATTTCTTTGAGACAACTTCCAATAACTAAAAAACAATAACAACAAAGTTCAGTGGATGTCAACAAACTAATCACACTTGTTTCACACGTATTATTCTTCTTCATTCTATCATATCCAAAGTTATACCTTCTGTTACTTCCTTAATTAATGTGGCGTAATTTCTAACAAATACATATGGCTGTTTAATTAGCTACGTGCCAAAGACAACTTCGTTTATGGTGAACACATACCTGTCTTGCTATCTGAGTGATTTGTTGCAAGTCTCCAGCTGCACCTGTAGTGATTTCTGATTCTCCAAAAATCACTTCCTCTGCTGCACGACCTCCAAGGCCTCCAATTATTCTAGCAAATAGTTGCTGCTTAGAGATGAGGGCAGGGTCTTCACCAGGTATGAACCAAGTTAGACCACGGGCTTGGCCCCTTGGGATTAGAGTGACTTTCTGTACTGGATCATGGCCTGGAGTCAAAGTCCTAGAGGTTGCAAAGAATTTAGATCAATTTAGTCCCATATGACTTCAAAGAAGCAGAATAATCATAAATAATAATATTATAATAGCACTCTGTCTTAGGCTTAGCTCCTTGTTGGGCAGCTAAATATGCTTTAATTGAAGACAGATTGCCAAGTAAATCACTTCAGTGAGAGTTGAAGACAGATTGGATTTTGTCATGTACTAATTTACTTTAAAGAAGGTTACTAATAAAGCTTTAGTACACTTGAAAGCTCATGAATTACCAAAATCAAGTACATTTTCCCTTGTGATTTCTTTTGCTTAGGTAGTATATACAAACCAATTAAATAAGAGGGAAATGTTTCAGTACTTTACAGGGTGAGGAAAGATTTGAGCTACTTACGCACACACTGCATGCCCAATTTCATGATAAGCCACAAGAATTTTGTTCTTCCCATCTGTCATTTTGGTTCCCTCCATTCCTGCCACAATCCGATCAATTGAATCATCTACCTCTTTCATTGTGATCTTCTCTTTACCTCTCCTACCAGCAAGAATGGCAGCCTCATTCATAAGATTTGCCAGGTCTGCACCACTGAAACCTGGGGTTCGCATGGCGAGAACACTAAGAGATACATCCTTATCAAGTTTCTTGTTGTTGCTATGCACCTTTAATATTTCTTCCCTCCCTCGCACATCAGGTAATCCAACAGTGACCTATGTAAGCAGCAAAGAAAACCATAAACTTCCATTCAAGGACTTAAAAGTTAAAAGAATGTTCATGTCAACCTCAAATACCATAATATTTCTTAACCAATTGTGTGCACAACAAGATAGTGTCACATTTTCTATAAATTAGCATTTCTAATTTGGGAAACTTTTAAAAGGAAATGAACATTTCTAATCTAACAGACTAACAGTGACCTATGTAAGCTGCAAAGAAAACCATGAAATTTCATTTAAGGCCTTTAAAAGAATGTTCACCTCAACCTCAACTATCTCTATGGTAATGTGTCTTAACAAATGGCGTGCACAACTTGATAGTGTCACATTTGCTTAAAATGAGCATTTCTAATTTAGGAAGGTTTATAAAGAAATCATAGCTTACCTGTCTGTCAAACCTCCCTGGCCTAAGCAAAGCAGAATCGAGAATTTCTGGTCGATTGGTAGCAGCAATAACAATCACTCCAGTGTTTCCATTAAAACCATCCATTTCAGTAAGCAGCTGGTTGAGTGTTTGTTCCCTCTCATCATTTCCTCCACCAATACCTGTTCCTCTCTGCCTCCCAACAGCATCTATCTCATCAATAAAAACCAAGCATGGGGAATTAGACTTTGCTTTGTTGAATAAGTCCCTCACTCTTGAAGCCCCTACACCAACAAACATCTCAATGAACTCTGACCCAGATAGAGAAAAGAAAGGAACCCCTGCTTCTCCAGCAATTGCCTTGGCCAACAATGTCTTTCCAGTCCCAGGTGGACCAAGAAGAAGAACTCCTTTAGGAATTTTAGCTCCAACTGCAGTAAACTTTTCTGGGGTTTTCAAGAACTCAACAATCTCTTGAAAATCTTGCTTTGCTTCATCAACACCAGCAACATCATCAAACGTAACTCCAGTATTGGGTTCCATTTGAAATTTAGCTTTGCTCCTGTTGATAAACATATGGTACAAGTATACAGATAAGATATGCAGTGAACATTTAGAGCACTGGAAGTAATTGGTCCAATGAATTGTCATAGATTATTCTATTTGGAATCATGTAAAGTTTAACTATTTTGAAAAGAAACTAGCTTTATAAAGTTGATGAGAAATTTTACAATCCAAATAACAGTGAAATGATTAAATTCACAAATTTTTAAGAACTTAAACTTTTAGAACAAGTGATAATTCATCATATAATGAGAGCATGTGATATTAAATTTTGTCAACACTTAACTCCCATAAATCTCACTTGTAGGGCCCTAGGCTTGTTTGTGAGAGAGAGTGTTACAATAATTATTAAATAATTAAATATATCTTTTTTTTTTTAATAAGATAGAAATTTTACTGTAGTCTAATTTATGTGTATATGTGTGTGAAACTCTTTCTTGAAAATTTAAACCCTACCCTTGCTTCCCACATCTTACAAATATTTATATTTATGGAGTGACCATCCAAGAGTGTGCGGTAGTAATTTTCCATTTTCTAACCGTTTAAAGTTTTGGTACAAGTTTTAATTTATCATACTTTACCTTCCAAGTCCAAATGGCAAGTTGGGGCCTCCTGGAGTGTTTGTAGATGATGTTCTAAGCAGCAAAAGGCCAAGCAATATCAATGGAAAAGCCAGATTCCCCAACAAATCTAGTATTGCAGGCCACCAGTTCACTTCCATTGGATGAGCAGCAAAGTCTACATTCTTCTCTTTCATTTTCCTCAGAAATTCTTGAGGCAATCCAGGTAGCTGAATTTTGACCCTCTGGATTTTGTTTAGTATTGGATTGAATATCTCAGCAATGGCAACAGTCCCATTCTCAAACAGGTCTACCTTTCTTACAGCGCCTTCATCTAAGTACTGCAAGAATCTTGTGTATGACATTCTACTTGAAGTGGCTTCAACTGGACTCTCTTGTACAGCTCTTGCAGGTTGAGCAACAGAGAGTCCTCCTCCAGTAAGGCCCAAAGCAGTTGACTTTATTAGCTTTCTCCTACTGATTTTGATGTCTAAAGGTGTTTTCTGACATGGGTTTTCTCTATAAGTACTTTTTGTGAGGTTGGTGTTATCCTTTGAGAAGTCCTGAGACTTGAAGATTGGAGGGTGGGAAAGAGACAATGATAGAGCAGGTGACATGTCCTTTGTTCAACAAAGGGTTATACCGAGCAGTACACAAAGGTTTGAACTTTGAAGTGGCAGTCTTTATTCTTCGGTTTAAGCTTAAGCAGTTGCTGATTGATTTTGTTTTATGGGAGAATTGTTTAGATATAGGGATCACTGGAGGTTTCCAGCACTTCCACTTGGCCTGTTTTGGAGTGGGAATTGTCCTCTGATTTTCCATTTGATGATTCTTGAAGTGTCTAGAATGGTGGTGTTCTTAGCCTATTTGTAGATGAAAGAGTGTGAAAGAAATGGGAGTCTTTGAGAAGCATGTTCCTGCTTGATGACCATACACTTGGAAAAACTGGGATGGTCATCAAGCATATATTAGCCAAAAAGGAGATCTTATCCTTCTGTCTCAACCGTACACTTGGAAAAATTGAGATGGTCTCATTTTTTTTTGTTTGTTTTTGTTTTTGTGTTTATATATGTGCGTGTATTCTTGAATTCTAAAGAATGTCCTGATTTCATGCCAGTATGCCACGATTTGTTTGTACTAATATGGTGGGTAAAATTTTCTTTTTGGATAAAATTAAAAGGCTAGAAATATGGTGGCCATTAGTCCTGGCCTATAGTTATGAATTTACCATGGCTGAAAATGCCGCTAAAAAAAAGTGGCTATAGGCTGAACTGTCTTATAGCCACATTTTTAAGTGCTATATAGTCATGTTTTAAAAATGTAGATATAAGACCTTTTTTTTGTAGTGTGGGTAAATTTGGAAAAGGATTTAATCTGTTTGAAAAGAATTTATTTTGTAGTTCAAATTAAAAGCTATATATTTAGAAATATATTTAATGCCATTGTTGGCTTTTTTTTTTTTTTTTAGAAACAAACACACATACAGGATAGAAGGAAATAAGTTCTAACACAAAGGCATATCACAACTCCACTAAAAAATTATGATAACTTTTAAGGGAGAGTGGGGCAAGTAATGCCATTGTTGGCTTGATTGCAAGCCCATACAATCACATCCAAAACAATCCATTCTTGCAACTTTGTTAGTCATAATAATAATAAAAATAATAATAAAACAAACAAACAATCCAAAGCCAAAAATATAGGTAACCTTTGTTGGCAACTCATGAGCACATTGCATTATGGTATGGACGGACCTAGGATTTCAAGATAGGTGGGGCTAGAGTTAAAAAAATAATAATAATAAATTAATTAATTAAAAAAAAAAAACTCCAAATTAGCATCCATATAGTTAGTGTCGGCTCTAAATTTTTTTTATTTTTTTAGAGTAATCATTAAGAAACTTGAGTTATGTGAATAAAATCATAGCAATGGCGTAACTTGAAACTTGTCTTTGGGGAGCCAAATGAAAACGAGATTTGTACATATATTATATTCACATTTTATATAATAGTCTAAAGTATAATGTAAATACTATTCAATATATAAATTAATTACTTTATAACTCAACATTAGAATCCAAAAAAGTATGGTATTATTTTTTGAAATATCATCATGAATAAATCAAATAGTTTTTAACTTGCTTATGGAATTAGATTCAAAACTAAATTATAATCCATTAAGTATAATGACAAACATAAAAAAAATACTAGTAATAAGTTAAAGTTGCGAAGTAGACAAACAATCCTTGAGATTGAATGCATTAAAAAATCTAATCAAATAACGATTTACACATTTTAGTGTTTTATTTTTTTTATACTATATATTTTTATCTATTTTAAAACTAGCTTATTTTATATATATATATATATATATTGTTTATATGTTATATAATATAATTAGTTAATTAATAAGAATCAAGAAAATTCATACTTATCCCAGTATACCATACACGGCGTGGTGGTAAAATAAAAGAAAAACGAAAGAAGAAAAAAGAGAGAACAATGGAGCTAAAATACGTGGACCATGGTTGTAAATCTAAACAATGCATGTGGATCATGGTTGTAGATCCTGAAGCAATCTAATCAGTAAGTAAAGAAGAAAACAAGCAAAAACAAATAGACCAAACTTAATTAGCAAGTCAGGAGAGTCAGGATGCTGGAGATTAAGAAATAAGGGAGATGGACAGATAGTGAAAAAAAAAATAAAAATAGAAGAGTCAAAGGCTTACAAATGCAGATCTTTAATCATGTTGATGGTTAGCGGTGCCATTTGTACTTCTACAATCAACTCCAAAGTAAGCTAATTTTTTTTTTTCCTAAGGGTATCCAAATTTTTTTTAGGTATTCAAGAAAAAATATTTATTATGTTTTGGGTTGAAGATTTACATGAGTTTAGGCTAGACTGGGTTGCCTCTACTCTCTTCAGTTTCTATCTCTCGGTCTCTCACTCTCTCTCTCTCTTGACTTCTCTATTTCATTTTCTTTTGAATTTGGTTTGTATGTAATGTGGGTTAATGGGTTTTTAATTTTTTTGAGTTGGGCTTGGGTTTGGGCTGTCTAGGTGAGGCTGGCTAACGGGGGAGCAAGGTTTTGAAAGAGAGGAGGCCCAGCTATTAAAACCCAAATATACCTAGTAAAAAAAATTTTGGGTACGGGGACCATTTCTAAATCTCTTCTTCTAAGTTCTAACAGAGCTCCATAACAATAGTACAGAATCACGGTAAAAATATTCAATTGAATGTGTGCACCATACATTACTAGCTTGTCAATTTTCTTAAGAAAGATAGGCGAAAAATCTATATCACTGGACATGTCTAGAGTATCATTGGTTTTTGCCAGTCTCATGCTGACACTTAAGCAAGTGGCCTATTTATGGTTTGTTATAATAGCATGACTACTTTTGCTCTTGAATCACATCAAAAAATTTACCCACAAGTTTGATAGGATATCCATCACCATTCTTCTGCGAGGTCATTGCTCAACATGTTTTGCTTCTTTATTCTTTTTTTTCCTATTCTCCAGTGTTCTTGGATTTATTTTTTTATAAATACGATATGATTTGAACCTATGGTATAATGATTAGGGTAATAATTTGCTGCAAACTAAGTTGTAGCAACTTCGACAAAAATACACGTGTCAATGCTTCAGATAAACACATATCTAAGCTTATATTTAAATGAAAACTTTCTTGTAAATATTGAATTTTTCACCAAATGACTACTTGACATGTGTGCATTTTGTAAAAGTTACTGCAACTTAGTTTGCAATAAATCCTTGTCCTGGTGATTATTACCACTTATTATTAGTCCCAAACATCAATTAGTTTCTTTTTTCCACACGTGGGATTCAAACAATACTTGTTTCTTTTTGTCCTTCCTAACTTTGCTTGTACCATTCAAAAAGAAGTTTTCTAATGCAAGTATTAGCCTATTTGCATCAACATTGTCAAATGGATAGAAAGGTTGCACACTGCACAATGTTTCTATTAGTCCAACAGCATTCACAACTAAAACCGTCCTATATATTGCTCATAGCCCGGGCTAGCGTTATGTTAGGCCATTATTTAGGGCCTCAATCTAAAAAAGGCCCTAAAAATTTTGAGTTAATAATTAGATATTGAAATTAATTATTTAATTAAACAAACAATGAAATGGTGAGCGAGACATTCTAAAAGCATCAGCATCAAAGAATGCCATCCTATTTTATTTTACCATCTCAAAAAGCCACTTTATTACTTATACTATCCCATTTTACAATACCTCCCACATCCTAAAACTCTATTTTTATTAAAATATTATTATTTAATCTTTCTTTATTATTTCTTTCTAACCGATACTTTTTTTCAGTTCCATTTTCCTGGGCTTTCCAACAGTTTTTTTTTTCCTCAGCCTCCCTCAACCTCTAGCACTGGTTCATCACACAGAACCACACACACAGACCCATCAACAGAGAACAGAGCCACACGCACCCAAACCATCAAACCAGAGCCAACAATGGCCACCACACCCACCACCCAAGCCACTGATCAGAAACCCACGCTGCCGATTTGAAACCCACCGGAGCAAACCCATTCAAAAAAAATCATCACCGGAGCCACCATCGAAGCTACCGATGATCAATCCAACCGATCCACCCACCGATCAACAGATCCACCGTTTCAAACCCACCATCAACCGATCCCAACCCACCGATCCAAACCCAGCTTGTCGATCCACGATGAGAGATGAGAGAGAGGCCGTGTGAAGCTTCACCGATCCACGACCAACAACCCACTTCAGCCACAACCCACTTTAGCCACAACCCAACCACGACCGCCAACCCCTTTAAGCACCGGTCACAGCTAAAAAAAAAAAAAAAAAAAAAAAGAAAAACCACCACAGTGACCCACGCCAAAAACCACAACCACCACTGACCCATGTCGTCACCCACGACCCAAACAACGGACCCACAACCCAACCACGACCCAAGCACCAGACCCAACCACGACCAACGACCCAAACACCAAACCCAACTATGACCCACAACCCTTTTAAGCATCGGTCACAGCCAAAAACCACAACCACCACTGATCCACGCCATCATCCACGACCCAAACACCGGACTCAATAGAGAAGGAAGAGAGAGAAGAGATGGTGTTTGGGTCTGTAGAGAGGAGAGAGCAGAGATGGAGAAACAGAGAAGGAAGAGAGAGAAAAGAACTGAAGTTGGAGAGAGAAATCGGGGGTGGAATAAAATATATATATATTTTAAAATACTGCAAAAAATTTAGCAATAGTGGGGTTTACAATTTTTTGATGCAAGTGTTTTTGAGCTATGAAATGCCAAAAAGACCTTAAATATGGCATTAGCATTCTTCAATGCTAATGCTCAGCTTCTAAAATTATGAGAAAAATAGAAATTTATCTCAATTAAAATCCTTAAATTGTTTTTAAAAAAAAACTAAAATAAAAGTCATATAAGTTTGATAAATTGTCGGTTGAATCCATTAAGTTAAAAGTTTGTCATTTTAATCTATTAAATTTAGAAACAAAATCATTTTAGTCCTTTCATCCATTACTGATGAAATGATATCATTTTAATAATATGTTTTTGTTAATTTTCCTCATTTGGTTGGTGAGAGGGACTCCAGAGAGCTTCAAGACCTAAAAAATCATAATATTTTTTTCTCAAACTTAAAATCAAGACTTAAACATGTTTTTTTATTTTTTCCAAATTTTCAATGATGAAATAATTATCTTTTATAAAAAATAAAAAAAAAGAATTTGAGTCATACTTATGTCCTCTATATGTATAGTGTGCGTTTGGCAACACTTATTTTTGTCAACTTATTTTACTATTCAACTTATTTTTGTTATTATTTATGGGCTTCACTGCATTTTTTGGTACTATTCATGGGTCTCATTGTACCATTTCAGCTAACTTTTACTTTTATTTATAGTACTTTTAGCAAAAAGTTTTCAGTTTCAGAAAGATAAGCGAATCCCAAACAGTCCCATAGTATGAAATAATTATCACTCAAAAAACCACTAGACTTTTGTCAAAAGCCCAAGGGCTGTTAAAGAGTATATAATACCCTTTTATAACCATTGGAGCTTCAAACAAAAGCAGGAAGGTGCTCTCTCATCAATCTCTAGTGAGTCGTATCTAGTGGCGGCTCTAGGAATTTTGTTTAGGGGGTTCATTAAAAAATTTTAATAAAAAAAGAACTTGAAAATATCGAGTTACCAACAAAAAAAAATAATAATAATAATACATGAAGTTTTAAAATTTCCTTCTACAAGTATTCAAATTTTGAATTGTTATATGATAGTTCATTATAAGTATCTATTGCCAATGTGGGTAATTATGAGCCTATAATCATTTTATTTTGTTAAGTTTATCTAATATTTTTATTTTTATGCAATTTTTATTATCTATTTGTTATTGTTTTTATAAAAATATTTTAAACTAAATGACTAAACTAAACTCATTGGCTTTGTATTAATTATTGACGCACACAACCACACTCATTCATACATAAAATTATACACTAGTGTCTACTTAGCCAATCAAATGCTTGGACAATCACTAACTCTACATTTTTTTTTTTCTTGGATTTTACTAACTTTATAACAAAAAGTTATTATAACATAATAATAATATACACACATGTAGCAAACCATATCTATTTCCTAATTAATAAATTATATATACTTATATTATATTGTACACACAAACATCTACACATATCATAATTCACACAAATAATATTATAACAAAAAGTAATGCACATAATCAATATTAGACACACTCATACACATAATATAAATTTATAAAAAATAGTGACATTTACAATTCACAAACACTTACGTTTTATTCTTAGAGTTGGAAATACTTGTAACAAGGGTGTGTAAAATTTAAGTTAGAGTGTGCAAATATATTTTTAAGAAAAAAATTATAGTATTAAACTAAAAAAAAATATTTTTTATATATAATTTATTTATTATTTTTTTTGGAAGTCAAAGCCGCCCATGGTCGTGTCTGCACTCTCCTACAGGTTTTCACCTCTCGAACATGGCTTTCTTATAAACATGCATCTCTATTTGTAGGAGCGATTGGTTAGTAATCTCACAACCAAGCACTCCTTTCTTTGGATGCTTATTTCACCAAGTGGCTCTTTACGTACAGAAATTGCCTTTACTTCCAGTTCCAGACCCACCAAAGATTAACCATTGCATAACTCTTCAATTGATTTGACCACTGGTCATGTTGTACAAATCTCAACTCTTTGGTATTAAACCATTCAATAACTTCCTCAATGAGAATTACATATGGCCATAATGATAATTTTTTAATTTATAAAATATTTGAAAATAAATTTATTGTGTATTAGCCATCAAATAAATGTTATTAATTACACAAGACATGTATTTTGGAATTTTTTTTGCAAATAATGGATTAAAAATGATAAGTCTATGTAGGCAATCAGTTACAATATATCACATAAATAGTTGTGGTAACTCAAAAAGATTTTGTTTGCTACTACACCTATTGAGACTTCAATCAATGAGTTTTGTTTGCCACCTTGCCCATTCAACACCATTTGCTCTGCTAGCTAGCACTAAAAACCTTACCTTTACTCACGTATAAAAGGACTTAATCAATAATGTTAAATTGATGTCCGTACTTTAATAATATAAAAAAAGTGAAAAACATGAAAATATTCAGTGCGCCTCTGCCTCACCTCTCTCCCGACTCTATTTGCCAACACCTATGATTACTTTCAGCTAGTTCTAACATGGCCACCAACTTTTTGTACTGCTCCTTCGCCATGTAAGGAACCTATTCCACAAGAGTTCATTCTAAATGGTTTATGGCAGAGTAACTCAAAATCTCCATGGTGCACTGGACCGGAACTCAACCTTGAATTGGTAAATTTTAGACACAGACAACACTATTCTTCCATATTTTAGTTGTACGTACACTAGCTATATTTTCTTTTTATAATTTAAGTTTAAAGTCTTGCAGATTTCAAAACTGACCCCAATCTTGGAGGAGGAATGGAGGAAGCATGGAAGGTGTTGTAGGAAGCAATTCAATGAGTTCGAGTACTTCCAACTTCCAACGTGCATTGAACCTAAAGAAGAAACTGACTATATTAAAATTTCTCGCGCAATCGGATATTCACCCAACACCATTAAACCGCCCTACTATCCATCATATTCATAATAAAATCACGTTCAACATTTGGAAGCAAATTGATTCTAAACCACACCTTTGGTGTAAAGGGCACAAGCTTCTGTGAATGAGTATCTGCGTTGATTATTCGGCCCAGAAATTCATAAATTGTCCAAGAGTGTTGGAAGAGGTTCGTGCACATGGTGAACAATGCGGACGTCGTGTGGCTTTTACATTTAGTCCAAAATAGATAGGCATGTCCGTCTCGGAATGTTTCTCTTTCAATAAGCCTTTAAAATAGTTTTCTTTTATTCTACGGATTTGTCTGTGTTTGTGTTCAGAGTGTTGCAAGGCAGGTCCCGTTGAATATTGTTCTGAATTAATGTTGTGTAGTTGTGTAACTGGCTTGTCCCTGTGTTGCTGTTGTTGTTTTTTTTTTTTTTTAACTTCATTTTTGAACTCAATGGATGGAACTATAAGACATTTAATTATCCTGATTGAGCATGTAATGTTATCCAGTTGCACTTATTGGTTGTCTATATATATTTTAATTCCATTAATTAACATATAGTAGGAACCGAAGAGTCTGTTACAATCAATGCAACAATCATTGACAACAACAATATCTATTGCACTTTCTGATGAACTTTAGTCTTTATTGCAGAAAAAACTAAACGGAACTCCAGTCTTTTAAGGCATGACTGGATTTACTTATGCACTTGAATCACATCAAACAGCACTTGTTTCCATTTGTCCTTCCTAGCTTATTTACATCAATACTGTCAAATGGATTGAAAGGTTGCACATTACACAATATTTCTTTTAGTCCTCCAACAGCATTCACAACTGAAACTCTCCCATATAGCTCATAGGCGTCATAGCCAGGGCAAGCATTAATTAGGTCAAGGCCATTTTCTAGGGCCTCAATCTAAAAAGGTCCTAAAAATTTTGAGTTCAATAATTAGATATTGAAATTAAAAAAATTATCTAATTAATTAAACAAAGAAAGAAGAAATGAGCATCTCTCACTTTAAGAAGGCTTCTAAAAATATGAAACAAAATAGATATTCAACACGTACAATTAAAATCCTAAATTGTTTATAGAAAAAAAATTCATATAAGTTTGATGAATTGCCGTTAGAATCCATTAAGCTCAAATTTTGTCATTTTAATGAATTAACATAGGCAAAGAAATCATTTTAGTTCTTTTGTCCATTACTGATGTAATAATATTGTTTTAGGATTGAACATTAAAATTTATTTAAATATTTTTTTGTTTATTTGATAGGTGAATAATTAAATTATTTTTTATTATTTACTCATTTTAAATAGTATTTTATTTAAACTTTGAAAAAAAAACATTTCTTTTTCTCATGCTCTCCAAAGTTGGTAGGTGAGAGTGACTCTGGAGAGCTTAAAGATCTTAAAAATCATAATATTTTTTTCTCAAACTTAACTCTGGGATTTTGGGGTGAATTGAATTGTAGGTGAGGGGGGTTATTTATACTGGGAGTGGGGGGTATAGGGTTAGGAGTTTTTCAATGTGCGATGGTGAAAAGTTTGGAGGGAGTGGAGAGCAAGCAAAAGTTCGGTTCTTCCTGTAGCTTCCTGTAACAACGAGCAAGGTCAAATTCAAAAACTCATATCTCACTCGTTTCTTAATGAAATAAGTCCATTCTTGTACTCAAATTGAAGCCCTCGATGTCTACATAAAGAGTGACTAGTAAAATTGTTAATATCATTTTGATAATTGTTTCGGTTTGTCTATTAGAATAAAATATTTCAGTATTAACTTATTTCTAGTCAAATGTACCATTTCGAAGTTATTGCTATGTAGTCTGTTTATCTATATAAATACCGACCAAAAACTTAGATGATAAAAGAAATTCTATCTCATTCATATAAGAGCACTAGCATCAACTATGCTATACTAAGTGCTATTTTGACACACTAAAACCTACTTTTTAAAAAAAATTTACCATATCATTTTACAGTACACTCTACATCACATGTTTTATTTTAAGATTTCAAACACATTAAAATAATTTTAAAAACACTCCTTTGAATAAAAAAAAATACAAATTAGCTTTTTTGAAAGTAAATAGCGGCATGAGAGAGAGAAGAAAGACATTTGCTGATAAAGGAAATGTGACATGAGGAGAGAGAAAGAATCATTAAAATATTTATAGCATTATGACCGTGCCATGCCATTTATAGAACATCATTGTAGCTTCATGTCATTTCTTTTTGCATTTGGCACATCTCATGAAGCAATAATTTTTGTGTTTGGTGTGGCAAATGCTAAAAGTTTAGCATTTGGCACACCTGATGCCAAGGCTCTAAGAATAGAAGTGTTGTTAATCTTACAATTTAATATCAAAATATTAAAGAATGAGTAACAAATGAGTAATGACCCAGTTAAAATTTGCTATAAATGTGTTAAAAGTGCAAACTCAAAACAAAGCCTACAAAAGCCCATTAGTCCAATACCTATACTGATCCAACTTACACAAATAAACAAACAAAAAGAGAGATAAACAATCAATAAGGTAAGACATAAAACTCAATGCATGGTTCGGTTTCCAATCCCAACTGCCAATCCCATCTTCCCTCCAAATTCCTCCAACTGTAATTCAAATTTCATTTCCAAAAAGCACCAATGCCTCACTCTTCTCAAGCTCTGCTCCTCAGCCCAGCAGCTCTTTCAAATCCATGCTCAAATCATAGTCTCTGGCCTCCACAGAGACAGCTTCCTCTTAAGCGAACTCATCCGGTTCTGCACTTTGTCTCCCTCGAAAAACTTGCGTTATGCACGGTCGATTCTCTATGGTTTCGATGATTCGACGCCTTTGCCGTGGAACATTGTCATCAGGGGATATGCCTCGAGTGATTCTCCGAAAGAGGCGATATGGGTATTTCTTGGAATGCGAAGGCGAGGAATTAGACCCAATAAACTCACGTTTCCGTTCCTTTTCAAGGCGTGCGCGGCGGTTACGGCGGTTAAGGAAGGGAGGCAGGTTCATGGGGAGGTTGTGAAGTGTGGTTTGGACTCTGATGTGTATGTTCAGAACAGTTTGATCAGTGCTTATGGGTGTTGTAAGAGGATTTCGGATGCGTGTAGGGTGTTTGATGAAATGTCTGTGAGAACGGTTGTTTCTTGGAATGCTGTAATAACTGCTTGTGTTGAGAACATGTGGTTTGATGATGGGATGTGTTATTTTTTGAAGATGAGGGATTTTGGTTTTGAGCCGGATGAGACCACTATGGTGGTTATGCTTTCTGCGTGTGCTGAGCTTGGAAACTTGAGCTTAGGGAGATGGGTTCATTCCCTAGTTATTGTGAGAGGGATGGTTTTGAATTTTCAATTGGGTACTGCCCTTGTCGACATGTATGCAAAATCTGGAGATGTAGATTATGCGTGGTTGGTGTTTGATAGAGTGCAAGAGAAAAATGTTTGGACATGGAGTGCAATGATTCTGGGGCTAGCTCAACATGGGTCTGCTAAGGAAGCTCTTGATCTTTTCTTAAAGATGATGTATAACTCATCAATAAGTCCAAATTATGTCACCTTTCTTGGGGTCCTCTGTGCTTGTAGCCATGCAGGACTAGTGGATGATGGGTATCGATACTTTCATGATATGGAGCATGTGCATAAAATTAAACCCATGATGATACATTATGGTGCAATGGTGGATATATTGGGCCGTGCCGGCCAACTCAAGGAGGCTTATGCTTTTATAATAAACATGCCTATGGAACCCGACCCAATTATATGGAGGACTTTGCTTAGTGCGTGCAGCATTCATTATGTTAATGACAAAGATGGGGTGGGAGATAAGGTGAAGAAGAAGTTGCTTGAATTGGAGCCAAGGAGAGGTGGGAATTTTGTGATGGTTGCAAACAGGTATTCTGAAGTTGGGATGTGGGAGAAAGCAGCAGATGTGAGGAGGATTATGAAAGCTGGGAGGTTGAAGAAAATGGCAGGAGAGAGTTGTGTGAATTTAGGTGGATCCATCCATAGGTTCTTTTCTGGATATGATGATCAAGCTGATTATGGGGTTATCTACCAGTTATTAGATGGGCTGAGCTTGCACATGAAGATGATTAACTTATTGTAATTGAAATTGCTTTTCATGATGCTGTTCTATTGCAGAATGTGGAAACTGGATTTGCACAACCTCTGATTTTCCATGAATTTTGCTTGTCAGTAAGTTTTGAGCCCTTTATTTTTCCTTTCAAGTGTTACTTGAAAACTTACCTTTACATATTAAAATATCTTTACTTTTATACAATCATCTGATGATCGACAGCGCATGGTTACCAAATAAATTGTGACGTGTATGTCAGAATTTTATTTTATATGGGTCTCTCCCTCTCTCTCTCTCTCTCTCTCTCTCTCTCTCTATATATATATATATTAATTTCATTAAAATTGGATCAATGGTTTTGAGATCATTTCCACATATACATGTGAGTCTATTCAACAGTCAATGATCATAAAAGTTGATGGAGATTAGTTTGCTTGAAAAAACCATAAAGGAGCATATAGATGGCTATTTTAAGGATGATTATACTCTCTTGGAGAGTGATAAATTGAATGCTAGTTTTTAATTATTTATTATTATGTATAAATGGCCTAGTGTGTAATGGATTTAATGAGATGTGCAGAAGTCCCTTTCACACCTATAAATTAGGTTGTTTCTACCCATCAAGAAAAAATTAATGAGATGTGTAGAGAATAAAAGACCTTAGTATCATTACTCATAGCTGAAGGTTACACTTTTTTGTTTGTTTTTCTATGCTTCACTGTGATGCACTAAACTGATTTGTGTGGAAAGGTGCTTCCAACACTGTCTTAACAGTATATTAATGGATTTTGTGACGAGTCTCTCTAGCAATGATGACCATTTCAATCATATACAACTAGTTGATCCATAATCGACCACCCTAATTCTTCCAAGGAGAGTATTCTCCGCCAAAGATGAGACTAAAATATTATTTCATAAGTTGTAGAAGACACACTACACTTCTTGTTCAGAAAATCATTGAGAAAAAGTTTGTTGAAAGAATTGAAAAAAAAAGAGAAGGATTTTGTTTGTTTGTTTTGTTTTACTTGAAACACATATGTTTAGATAAGGGGGCACTAGTCCCATCTACAACACAGTACTCCAAAACAGATAAATGAACAAAAGAGATGAAGATTGCTTTACAACTAGAAACTAGACCAAGAGGCAACAGAAAGAGCTACCAACTTTTCCATTTTGAGCCTTAGCCCAAATGGGGCCACCCTAATCCAAAATATCTGTTCAAATTACAATGATCTCAGTCCTATGATTTCTAAACACCGCTACAATACAAACATGATCATTTCTTACCACAGCAACAAAGTTACATTTGCCAAAATCTGGAGCTGGGGGACAAGGTGTTGAAACTTTAACAGAAGGTTTGATTGAATCCTTACTGATTTGTATGTTGCATTTTTTTCCCCTTTTTTTCCAATTCCTTATTAAATTTTTTCACACAAAAAAAGTACACACTAATTTTTAGTTCCTTTCCTTGCAAACACCTAAAGCTCAAGAGGTCTATTGTCATTTTTCCCTTACTTGTTTTTCTTTATAAAAAAGAGCTAGTGTTTGAATCTCTCTCTTATTGTTATAACTATCGAATTAAAAAAAAAAAAAAAAAAAAAAAAAAAACATACACACACTCCTACTCCTAGCTTATACAAGTACAAGCAGTTCAAGATGCGAAATCAATTAGTGCAGATTGAGTTTTTACTTTGTTTTGAATGGAATATCCTAAACCTATCCCTTGATACATGTAAACGTGTCAAAGAGTTCTTGGAAATACCAAAGTTAATTTAGCTTCAGCACGTTCTTAATAGTCTTTTGAGGTTGGGCGTGGGGGTTTTAAAATCCTCCAATGAAACACTTTCTTGGTAAGTACAATTCAATAGAACACGCTTGTCCCTCTTTTCTCTTCTTTTTTGGTAAACCTTGTCCCTCTTTTCTATATTTTAGTTTTTAATGTGTATGGTGAATTAAATTAGAGATAATTTTTTTTTTTAACAGTTGTTGGCGTGGTTTACTATGATTTTTTTTGTTTTTTGGGTAAACTTCGTCTACTATGATTAGCACAACAGAGATGTCATCAGTGAATCATTATCTATGTAAAGTAGTGTTGTTTCAAAGTACTTTTTTTTTTTTTTTTTGATAAGTTGTTGTTTCATAGTACTTGTAGCTCAATGAATCATTATCTATGTAAAAGTAAGCTTGTTTCAAAGTACTTTGTAGCTCAATGATATTGTCTAGTGTTTCCACTTAAAATGTATGAAAGAAAAAAAGTTATCACCTTGGTGAGGAGTGAAAAAAATTCGGAAAAAATTTTGTTCCTAACATTGTTGTTTTTTCTAATGGTTAATTGTAGCTATCCAGCATAAACTATAGGGATATTTGTAACATGTAGCTAAACTACAAAATTTTGCAATCAACGCCCTAATTCAGGAATAATTTGCAATTTCCACCCACTATCTAAATTAATGTCTAAATTAGTGGAGCACACTTCAAATGCTCTAATAGTTTTAGATGGATAATTTCTCAATAAATCATTAATTTTTATACAGAAAATTTTTCAACTTTAGATGCAAATTTCATATTTTAGGGTGGATCAGGATGATTGTAATTAAGCCTTTCTTAATTTTGTGGGTTATGTGCAGTACATCAATAAAAAAGGGAAAATATTAACAGATGTCCTTAGAGTAATTGTTAATAATTCATTTTAAGAAAATTTTTATGAGAAAAGAAAAAAATAAAATAAAATTTTGACAACTTTATCCACTTCTCATAAAAGTGGTGTCAAAATTTTTCTAAAATGGATCATTACCCTAAGAGCACCCGTCAGCATAACCTATAAAAGAAAATAAAGTAACAGATTGCTCAGCTGAGACCAAAGAATTCATTAATACCCTTATCACAATCTGCTTTTTATAATTCAATAAAGCACGTTGTTTTTTATTTAACCCTCCTTGAAAGATAATTTTTGAACCCAGAATCTTTGGAGCATTACTTGGGGTCCGTTATGCAAGCTTTTCTAGGCCTGAGAGTTCATTAAAATTTAACTATCCCTTATCACGTTTTGCTTATTTATAATCCAGTAAGGTACGTTTTGTTCTTTAATCTTCCAACCCTTTTATTTATTTATTAATTTTGTGGGCTTTTGTGATTTGTCATACATGTGCATATAAAGTCAAATCGACAAGTTTTATGAAATATTTTGAACCAAGAATGTACAGAGGATAAAATTGTGTCCATTAAACAATTAACAATAGCATCACAGAAGAGTCTAGAGAGTTCATTTAAATACTATCTTATCGCAATTACTTTAGGTCAAGAGAAAGTCTATGGAAAAACTTTTTCCATAAATTGCTTAAGTTAACAAGTATTATTAGATACCATCATACACCCTTGATGCGATGGTCACTCCACAAGTATAAGTGTTTGTAGGGTGTGGGGGGTAAGGGACGGGGTTCAAGTCTCCAGGAAGAAGTTTTACATACATATACATTTAGATTAGATTAGAGTAGAAATTCTTTCTTGTAAAAAAAAAAAAAAAAAAGTATTATTAGACCCATAAACTTTTTCCATCTAAAAGTATTGTTAAACCCAGACATCCTGTATTATTTAAATACATTGTTCTAAATGGTGGGGTCGTATATCCATGGTTTACTTTTCAAGATGGGTCTAAAGAGTCTTACCTTGGTGAGGTTCCACGTCATCAAAGAAAAGAAAAGTATTGTTAGACTTATTATTCACTAATCATATCGTACCATCTCAACAAGTTATGAAAAATAGTTGTATTATTAGTTGGATTGGTAAGTGAAAATATTCCTTGCAAATGAGTTGTTGCTTGATAGGAATCTGGGCATCATTTATATAATTTCTTCAAGACACAAAATTTCATGCACCTTTTAGCCCACTTTTCAACAATAAATGGATCTCTAAGAACTGGATAAAGCAAATCTTTTATAGTTGAAAACTCACAATTTGTTGCTTCATTCCAAATATTTCAAGCTGTCCCAGTACACTGTCGAAGTTCAGTAGTGCCTAGGATATGTGCTAATACAAACATAGTGCATCTCTATTAAACTTGCATTGGTTACAAACTGGGTTGAGCAATCAGTTCTCTTGTAAGTGTAGCACTCTAGAGTAAGTTGTTTCCATGAGAGCATCAAGAATCACCAATTCAGAATAATTTCATTCACCTAAGGCACTATTATTTCTATCTAAAATAGCTATTATTTCTATAAATTGTTGGAGACTTCTCCAATTCCTAACATCTGCCTTTTACAAATAATGCAGATCAACTTTATTGTAGAACATCAATCAGAAGCAAAATCTAATAAATCAAGTGTTCCTTGGTAGACAACTCATTAGTTGAATACAGTAACGCAATTCTAACATTATCATAGAGATATTATCTGCTTATAGATCCCCTACTATTTGTACCAGAGATGTGTAAGTACCAGATATTGCCAGAGAAACACCCATTAGTATTATAAAGCATATAACCACCATTTCCCATCCAATTTTCTGATAACTGCCCGAAATCTTCAAGTAGCATAAGCATGGCAGTATAATTGAAACTGTGGAACTTAGCAATGCTCCAACCAATGACATGAGAGTCGCATAACAGGGAACAGCCAACGCTACAATAACTGTGCTGATTACAAGCGAGGTACTGATTAAGAGGCCAAACATCCTTTTGTTGTACTGATGTGGGAACCAACTTTTGATAGCATTCACAATAGGTGTAACCATTAATGCATATTTGGCTATGGGATTGACCGAGGTAGTGCATATTACCACCCTTGAGCTAAGCTTATCAGTTGGAAGGTTTAAAGTTATCTGTGACTGAACATTTGACCCAAACATTAAGTAACCAAAAACAGCCATTGTTGCATAAGTAATAGTGCATGAGGTAAAGCACAGAAGCAAGGCCTGCAATTAAAATAGAAAAGCAGAAGTAACACAAACAGCTAAAAACCACTTGCTTCAAGTTTACAGCTAGGACTAAACTTTGGCATTGTCTAAATCACATCACATATGTCATAGTTAAAATCACTTTTAAACTAATTAAATTAGCACTATATAATGGACTATAGTATTAGAAAACTCAAAGAACTTGATTCTACTTACATTACTGAATTGACTTTTGTTTCTCATAGAAGCGTGTATTGTTGGGAAGACTGGATGGGCACCATAACAGAAGGCATATAAGCTAGCAGCAGTGGGGATTCCATTCCAATTAATGAGTGTCCCTTTTTGATGAAATCCAATGCCATCAAATACACCAGTCCACAAGACTGAACCAAGTATAATGACAGAAGCAAAAACACCACTGGCAGAGACATAAGAAAGAAGGCTCAGGTTATCTAAACAAACTGAAGGTAAAATTACAATGGCTACAATTATTACAAAAATTTGCTTTCCTTCAATTTTGATACCCGCTATTTCAAATCCTGTGTCAGGAAACAAATTATATAAGGTATCCCCTTCTAGAATTAGGAAATCTGTTGCAACCAAAAAGAGCTCCATATTCATGAAAACCGATACTAATATTCTTCCCTTATTCCCAAATGCATGGCTTCCTATGTCAGTATAAGTTCTGATATCAGAATCCATATCCATGCATCTTTGTATCAGCAGGCCTGAGTAAAAGGTTGCAATGGCGATAGCAAAAAGAAGTATCAAGCTTAACCATCCTCCTAATGATAGTGCATATGGAACTGCCAGTATGCCAACACCTGAAAACCAGTTAAGGAGAGAGAGAATGAATGGTCCAATTCCTCTGTAATTGAAAAATAAAGTTTAAAATTTGAAATAAAATCTTCAGAACAAGAATTAGCTGGAGGAAGAACAGAACCTGACAATGCATTGAGTCCATTGAAACAGGTCTTGAAAAATGATGTGGTGCCGGTGGTATTTTGATCACCATTACTTGCCTCTACTGTTGATGGCTCTTGGTGAGTCTCATCATGCATGAGAGGTACAGTTAGGGAAAGGGGAACCCCATTTTGCTGTTCAGCTTCCATTGTCTAGGGAAAGAGTTCAAATAAGTGACGCAGCTTTTGGAGACTGAGTTCATTGAATACTCCCATTTCCAGTTTGCCTTTTTATAGTCCATTAAGATACTTTTGAGATCTTCTTTCGTTCTTTTTAAAATAATTTTATAGGCTTTGTCATACATGTGCATATATATAAATTTTCCTCCATAGGTTTTAAGTAATATTTTGAACCCAGAATGCATAAAACTTTAGCTTATGTGCATTAGGCACTAATTCAAACTTCTGAAAAAGAAAAACTTTTGGGAACTAGACAATCCATTTAAGTACTCACTCATTAAAATTTCTTTAAGGCAAAACTGTTTCTTCACTTGTTTGTCTAAAGGTGTTAAATAGCTTCAATCACATTGTATGGAGTCGTCAAATGAGGTGTCATGTGTGGTCTTATTCCAATGGTCTTATTTATTGATAGATTTTAATAACCTTTAATATTATCTTAGTACAACTCAGATTTGTCACTTCAATCCAAGCATAGTACTTCATAAAGAAGAAAAAAAACAACCAAACAAATAATAATAGAAGGATGAATTACTCTTGCACAAAGGAAAGCAAGTCCCACTACACCAGCAGGTGTTTTTGCTATGTGGTTTTTGAAATAAAGGCCAATTAAGAACGATGTTACATGTAATTGCAGAACAAAATAAAAGAAAGCTCATGAAAGACCAATACTGTGTATACAAAAAGAAGGGAAAAATGTTAAGGAGAAGAAAAGTTTATTCCTTCCTTATAGAAAATAATCGAGGGGCGTTTGCATGGTGCAGACTTGCTTCTATATTGTTGAAGTGTAATTCTCCCCTGTACTGTATTTGCTTTGCTAGCTACTTCAGCTTTAAAAATAATATGGACTTCTTCTAAGGCATATAGGTTTGTTCTATCATAATAGGTTCAAGTTTAATTTGGTTTTCTATGGTGAGTACATTTCTAAATTGTTTGGAGCACGGCTGCTACAGAGCCAATGCAGACACTAGCATTGGCTACATTGATTATTTAGGATAGCTCAATAACTAACCTTTTTAAATTGTTTTTTGCATATGGTTTATTTAACGCTTCTCTGCTCTTTTCATTGCTTCAACAGGGGAGTTACTTTTAGAAGTTGATTATTGTAATTGGAACTCTTATATATTAAAAGGGAACAGATTATAAACACATGGGAG
The DNA here is from genome assembly GCA_036321655.1 of Quercus alba. NCBI lineage: Eukaryota > Viridiplantae > Streptophyta > Magnoliopsida > Fagales > Fagaceae > Quercus > Quercus alba. The sequence goes on along the minus strand of CM070299.1, from coordinate 74,585,044 downwards.
ATTGGTTAGGTGCTCAAATGGAGGTAGGTTAGAAACAAGAATCAAATTCAGGACTTCCTCCTTTGATATCATGATAAATTACTGATTATCCCAAAAAGATTAAGATGTCAGGAAATGGTGATTTTAATCGCTCAACCTTAATTCTAACAATAAAATGATTCCCACATTAGAACTCTTTGAAGTATGGATTCTCAAGAAATTCCAACTTGGTTTGCTAATTGAGCTGATCAAAAAATTATATGGTAGAGTAAATAATAGGAAAAAGAATATTATGATGGTACTTAACAATTAATAGCATCGAAGCATGAAATTGTCAATAGTTCTAAGGGATTGGAGGGTAAAGACGATTCTCATTCTTAGCTTACTCAGCTAACTACTATTTACAGTACATGACAATTCTAACTATGGCACCTGCCTAATTATACAATCTGTTAAACTCAATTAAGCAAGTAGTAACAGGCAACAACTTCCTGATCACAACAGCACATCAGGTCACAAAACTATCTTGAGATTCCTAACAGGAAAGGGGGAGAGGGGGGGGGGGGGGGGATAAAGGGGCAAGGTGTCAATATTTTGAGAATTTAGGGTATCAATGTAAAAAGGTCATACCTACTGCACAAAGCTCCCACTTTTGCGGGGTATAGGAGAGGTTATGGTAAGTAGCCTTACCCCCAATTTATTGGAAAGGCTAAATCTTGGACTCAAACTCACGACCTGTCACTTTTGGTGAAAGCAACTTGCCCTCGTACCAAGGCTCCACCTTTAATTTAGGGTAACAGTGTATTAAACAAAAACAAAAAAGTATACTAAGTGCCTATTTGGGATGCACTTATAAGCTAGCTTATTGTTTATTTTTCTTAATATATGCAGGTACTACATGAGTTACTTACTTATTTTATTTAACTTTAGCTTTTTATCTACAGTACTTTCAACAAAAAAGTTAGATAAATTGTTTTCAAACGGACACTAAATTTGATTTCATTATGCCTCAAGAATATAATGAAATCTACCTTTTTTTCCCTACAAGACAACTCAGTGTGAATAAATCAAGGATTCCCTACAAGACAACGCAGTAGTTGAATACAGTACCACAATTCTGACATCGACATAGAGAAAGTATCTGCCTATAGATCCCCTATTATTTGTACAAGAGATATGTAAGTACCACTTAAGACAACACAGTAGTTGAATACAGTACCACAATTCTGACATCGACATAGAGAAAGTATCTGCCTATAGATCCCCTATTATTTGTACAAGAGATATGTAAGTACCACTTATAGCCAATGCAACACCCATTAGTATTATGCACCAGATAATCACCATTTCACATCCAATTTTCCGATAACTGCCTGAAATCTTCAAGTAGCATAAGCATGGCAGTATAATTGAAACTGTGGCACTTAGAAATGCTCCAACCAATGACATGAGAGTTGCAAAAACGGGAACAGCCATCGCTACAATAACTGAGCTGATTACAAGCGAGGCACTGATTAACAGGCGAACCATCCTCTTGTTGTACTGACATGGAAACCAACTTTTGATAGCATTCACAATAGGTGAAACCATTAATGCATATTTGGCTATAGGATTGACCAAGGTAGTGCATATTGCCACCCTTGAGCTAAGCTTTTCAGCTGGAAGGTTTAAAGTTATTTGTGACTGAACATTAGACCCAAACATTAAGTAACCGAAAACTGCCATTGATGCATAACTAATGGTGCATAAGGTAAAGCACAGAAGCAGGGCCTGCAATAAAAATAGCAAAGCAGAAGTAAGCAACATAAGCAGCTAAATGCACCTTGCTTTCAAAATGACTACTAAAACTTGACATTGTCTAAATCTCATGATATATTTCATAATTAAAATCATTTTTAAAATAATAAAACTCAAAGAATTTGTTTCTACTTACATTGCTGAATTGAGTTTTGTTTCTCATAGAAGTGTACATTGTTGGGAAGATAGGATGGGCACAATAACAAAAGGCAAATAAGCTAGCAGCTATTGTGATCCCATTCCAATTGATGAGTGTCCCTTTTTGATGAAATCCAATTCCATCAAATGCACCAGTCCACAAGACTGAGCCGAGTATAATAACAGAAGCAAAAACCCCACTGGCAGAGATATATGAAAGAAGGCTCAGGCTATCTAAACAAACTGAAGGTAAAATTACAATGGCCACAATTATTACAAAGATTTGTTTTCCTTCAATTCTAACACCAGCTACTTCAAATCCTGTGTTGGGAAATAAATTATCTAATGTATCCCCTTCTAGAATTAGGAATTCTGTCGCAACCAAAAAGAGCTCCACATTCATGAAAACCGATACTAATATTCGTCCCTTATTCCCGAATGCACGGTTGCCTATATCAGTATAAGTTCTGATATCAGAATCCATATCCATACATCTTTGTATCAGCAGGCCTGAGTAAAAGGTTGCAATGGCGATAGCAAAAAGAAGTATCAAACTTAACCATCCTCCTAATGATAGTGCATATGGAACTGACAGTATGCCAACACCTGGAAATCGGGTAAGGAGAGAATGAAGGGCTGAAATCCTTTATAATTGAGCATATAATTATAGCAATGAAACCTACTTGTTTGATCTAGGCAATGTAGAAATATATAAGAAAAAATACTCTCCAATCTGCAAATTCACTTCGTTGTATGGGGGCTATACATTTTGTCCAACTTGAGGAAACATATAGATTGGAGAAACAAATTAACAAATACTAAAAAAACATACGACAAAACCCTATGAATCAATGACAACGAATAAATAAGTTTTCAAATATAAAATAAAATCCTCAGAACAAGAATTATCAAGAAAAAGAACAGAACCTGACAATGCATTGAGTCCATTGAAACAGGTCTTGAAAAATGATGTGGTGGTGATAGTTTTTTGAACACCACTACTTGCCTCTACTGCTGATGGCTCGTGGTGAGTCTCAGCTTGCATGAGAGGTACAGTGAGAGGAAGGGGAACCCCATTTTTCTGTTCAGCCTCCATTGCCAAAGGAAAGAGTTCAAATAAGCGACACAGCTTTTGGAGACCACACAAAGCTCATTGAGTACTCCCATATCCAGTTTGCTTTTTATCGTCCACTAAGATACTGTGTGATATTCTTTCATTCTTTTTTAAATAATTTTGTAGATTTTGTCATCATTGTACATATATATAGAGTCTCCTCCACAGGTTTTAATTAAAATTTTGAAACCAGAATGCGTATAACTTTAGTTTATGAGCATTAGGCAATAGTTCAAACTTCAAAAAAATAAAAATTTTCAGGAACTAGACAATTCATCTAAGTTTTCACTTATTAAAATTTCTTTGGGCAAGGCAAAACTTTTTCTTCACTTGTTTGTCTAAAGGTACCAGATAGCTTCAGTCACACTGTATGGAGTCATCAAATGAGGTGTCATTTGTGGTCTTATTTTAGTGGTCCTATTTAACCTTTAATATTTTCTAGTACAACACAGATTTGTCACTTGACTCACTTCATTCCAAGTAAAGTACTTCATCTTTTCAAAAAAAAAAAAAAGTAAAGTACTTCATAAAGAAGAAAAAAACAACCAAACAAATAATAACAAAAGGATGAAGTAATTACTTTTGGACAAATGAGAGCAAGACACACCACCAGCAGACTTTCTTTTATATTGTTTAAGTGTAATTGTACATTGATAATTAAGGATGGCTCAATAACCAACCTATTTAAATCGTTTTTTGCATACGGTTTATTAATTAGCTCTTTCCATGACTTTCACTAGGGGAGTTCTAGTAGAAGTTGATTATTGTCATTGGAACTCATATATATTAAAAAGGATAGGATTATATACACGGGAATAATTCCTATGTGGTACATGATATAAAGGCATTGTACAGAATAAATCAAGACAAAAACAAAGAAGAAATATCATGAAAGACCAAATAGCATGTATACAAAGATATGGGAAGAAACTAGAAAGTAATTTATCTATATCTAAAAGTAAAGCTGAAATGTTGCATTTATTATTGCTATACTCCAGTAGAGCCACATCAATGACCACATCATCTACCCATTTTCAACATTTTTATTTTTACTCCTTTTTTTTCTTATTCATTTCCCAACTAATTGTTATACTTTCTCTAACTTTTTCCCTCCCTTTTACCTTTTCATCTCCCCACTACTATCTATCTTAATATCACTTTTTATTTATCTCTTTATCTTCTTTTATTTTTTGTTTTTCTTGTTCCCCTCCTCTTACTATAAATTTACAATTCTCTTTCCCATTTTATACCTAGTTTTCTCACACACAAAAGGTTAATTCTCTCTCTCTCTCTCTCTCTCTCTCTCTCTCTCTCTCTCTCTCATTTTTTTCCCTATTTGGTGGATTTTTTTTTTAATTTTAATTTTTCTTGCATCTCTACTTTACATTCCCTGTCACAAGTACTCTCTCTCTCTCTCCCCAATAAAATTTAGATAATAAATTATACATATTCTGTATAAGTTTGATATGAGTAGTTTTGATTATTATGATAATCTTTTTTAAAAGAGTGAATAATTTATTTAAATAAAAATAACACACACACACACACACATATATATACTTTGCTTAAATGTATAATCAACCTCACGCAATTCATTTAAAAGTAACTATGTAAAACGCAGTGGTAATGCTGTAGCTGACAAGCTTGCCCATTTAGCTAAGTTCTCTTATGATCCTCAGATTTGGATTGAAGACATCCATTGTAATGCAAAAAATCTTGTAATAATTGACAGAAGTTTTCTGTCCATCTAATATAAAGCACCAACTGGTTTCTCAAAAAAAAAAAAAGTAACTATGTTAAAACAAATGAATTGTCCTAAAGATTACATTTGTATATTCATAACCTTTATGTTTAGAAAGACTTTCACTTAAATTTAGTTGTACGGAAGTAGACTAAAATGCTATGTTAATGTGGCTCAACAAAAGTGTAGCAACAATAAATATTATGCTTACAATTTTATATATTACGAGCTTAAGATTTATTTATATTTTCTTAACAAATTTGGATTTAGAATAGATGCTTTCAACCCAAACATGTTTTTTCCCATTATGTAAGTGCACAAAAATAGATCGAAGTAGACCAAAATGGACTGAAATGGTCCGAATAGACCAAATGGAATAAAGTGGACTGAGTTGGACCAAAGTGAACGGAATAAGAACAAATGGACAGATGAGGACTAAAATAGACAAAATAGACCAAACGGGACCAAATTGGACTGAAGTTGAGAGACTAGACCGAAGTGGACCGAATAGGGTGAATGTGGACTGAAGTTGACTGAATGGACCGAATTGTACCAAAGTTGACCGAATAGAACCAAAGTGGACAAAATTGACCGAGTAGGATTGAAAGTGGAGCAAAGTGAACAGAATGGACTGCATAGGACTAAAGTAGACAAAGTGGACCGAATAGGACAAATGTGGACTGAATAAGACCAAAGTGGACAAAATAGGACCAAAATGGACTGAACGGACTGAAGTGGATTGTATAAGACCGAATGGACTGAAGTGGACTGAATAGAACTTTAGTGGACAGAATGGATTGAATAGGACCAAATGGACTGATTAGGACCGTATGGACCAAATAGGACCAAAAAGGGAAAAATGGACTGAATAAGAATTTTGAATATTTATCATTTTTTTTTTTTGCATTTTTAGGGCTCATATTTCTAATTTCTAATTTCTTTATATTTTTTAACTTAACAAAATTAAAGAGTTTTGCCCAAATATATTAGAATTTCATACTTTTAAACCAAAAAATTAAGAAAAGTGAATTTTTGAGCTAAAATTGTAAAGGCAACTTACAAAAAAAAATCAATTTAAGGCTCAATTAGTCTATAATTGACTGAAAGGGACTGAAATTGACCGAGTGGACCGAATGGGACTGCAATAGACCTAATTGGACTGAATAAAAATTGTTTAATTTTTAAGGAAAACAAATCATCTTCAAAAACTCTTTAGAGAAAAAATTATACATTATATTACAATACAAAATAATCATTTATTCTCATACATTGTGTGAGTCTGTGACTAGTGGAAAAAAAAAGCTAGTGCCTTTTTGAAAATAATTTAGGGGGAACTTGCATGGTTAATTGGTGCAGGCTGTCTTTTTATATTGTTACGTGTACTTGTATTTCCAAGGAGTATAAGTTTCTTATACGTATTGACTTCAAGTTTGATTTGGCCTATCTAAGGTTTTTTTTTTTTTTTTTTTTTTTTTTTTTGGGATAAACTTCAATATTTATTCATTCAAGAAAAGGAAAAGAAACAGCAATCCGCCTTACATGAAAGAACAAGTCACTGGGCAGACAATGATTATTGAAACATAAAAGAGGCAGAAGAGGTTAAAGAGAGCTTGGCTGCTTAAGCCACTGAAAAGAGCAACTACCCAAGGATTCTACTAGGCATAAAATATTAGAAATTATACTACTAATGGACCAGTCAAACATGCTCTAGGCTATCAAAGCAAATTTTAGTGCCTCCTTCAAAAATGATCTTGTCCCATCCTTCAAATAGTGCAAGTTGTACAGCCTAGACGATGGCAACAGCCTCTACTTTGAGGATTTTTTTTATTATTTTATTTTCTTGTTGGGGGGCTGGGTGTGCAGGTAAGTGGATGTTTGGCTTCAAGTTTTATTCGGCCTTCTAAGGTGAATGGATACTTTAAAGGTGAAAATACTTTTTTGGTACTCACATTTTGGGCCATTTTTCACTTAGGTCTCCACTTTTCTTGAACTCCTATTCTGGTTCCTAAATGTTGAAAGTTGTTTTTAATTTAATCCCTACCATTATTTCACTAACAAAAATTGCTTACGTGGGACATGAAGTGCATAGATGGCACATTAGATGTTAACATGGCTAATAACAATTTCTAAAAGTAATTTCTATCTCTCTATTTTTACTAATAGATAATTTTATCATTTTTTTTTTTTTTTTGTTTTTGATTGATATTATTCTTTTTTGAAGTGGTTCATATTCTTCTAACTATTATTATTATGCATTCTAATTTCATAATTTCTTTTGATATAACTAAAATTTTTAAGTTTCAAATTTACAATTCAAAATTTTCATTTTCTTAAGGAAATTATCATGATAATCAAAACTTATTGTATACTTACAATTAGGGGTGTTTGCGATACGGTGCGGTTTTGGGCCATTTTTAACACCACACTTTGCGATGTGGTTTAGCCAAAATCATAACCGCACCGCACCTCATTTTTGCGGTCACATGTGCAATTTATAGTTTAGCTAAAACTATAACCGCACCAAACCTCATTTTTGTGGTCACATGTACGGTGTGGTGTATAAAATGCGGTTTGAATGGTTTGAAGTCAGTATATTTTTCAAATTTTGAGTTTTTCCTGCTCAGCCCAAAATTGAATTTTCCCTTTGTTTTGGGCCAAGTTTTAAACCATTGAACTAATTTTTCTTTATTTGGGCTAGCTATCCTAATCAACACTTAAGGTTGGTTTGGGCTAGCCCAAATTTTTGTTTTTAAGAACTATAATACACCTGGTATATAACAAAAATTGAACATATATTACTATCTCAGCCTATAATACACCTGCTATATAAAAATTCAACATATATCACCATACAATTCAACATATATCAGTAATATCACTATCTCAGATTCTCAAGTATACATCAAACATTTAAATGAAGTCAAGTAGTTCGAACAAGGTATAGTGGCAAGCAACCTAAATGTTTTAACTATCAAAATCTAATGCACTTCACTTTAAATCAAGAATATGAAGTAAAGAGTTTATGTGAAGCACCAGGTACAAAGCAAAAAAGAATTACCCAGACTCAAAGCAATGCTAGTCATGCATACTAATTTCAAGTTTCAATTATCAAAACCATAATGTAAACAAGTCTAAAGCAAAGCATGAAATGAATTACAAATCCAAAACTAGTATTAATTGTAAACCCAACAAGAAATTGTTTAAATCGTGTCAGCAAGGTCTGAACAAATGGCTCTGAGAGCTAAGACACTGAGACAAAGAGTGAGAGAGTGATATATTTTTTTTCCCTTTTTTTTAGAAGCTGACATAGTTAGTTAGACGGCTAGTTGCTAGGGTATTAAACTATTAATAATGTGTATTTGATATTATAATAGTTTAATACCCTAGTAGCTAGTCGCTAGGCTTATTAAACTTTTTTTTTTTTGAAAGTTAGGGTTATTTAACTATTAATAATATATTTAATATTAAAAAAATAAATATATTAATATATAGAGAGGGTTCGGTGCGGTGTAGTTTTCTTATTATAAAACCTCAAATTGCACTGCACCATGTGATGCGGTGTACTGTTACTTGTGATTAGGAATGGCAACGGTTAGGTTCGGGCTGGGTTTTTTGATACCCGAACCTGACCCGCGGGTCCTCCCCTATTACCCGGACCTGGCCCATTTAATACTCCATTTATCATTTATCATTTATAGCCTCATTCAGTGCTGTACTCTTCAACTTCTCAGTCATTTGCACAAGTTATAAGAAGTTTTGTCATGTTGAAATGCCCTAACCTCACTACAATATCTAGTGCAATGTCGCCTTTCCAATTTTTCATATACAAAAGTGATTGTTGTGAATCGATTGCGAGGGCCCTTTCGTGATTTGTGCATTTCTAGATTTTGCTGCCACGTGAAGAATAGAGTTCCCTTCCGCTGTCACCTGCATGAGATTTAGATTCACACCCCCAGAGATTTAGATTCACACCCCTAACTTCATCAAAAAAACCATCATTCCCATCAATTACAGCTTTGAACATTCCCTATGTGAAGGCCGAATGAGATGCAAGTGAGAGTGAGAGTCAGTGAGGGAGGTGGCTGAGTTGAGAGAAAGGAGAAAGGTGGCTGAGTTAAGAGAGAAGAGAGAAATGAGTTTTAGGTTAGGGTTGTGATGTATATATATATATATAGGTAGGTAGGTTTTTTTGAAATTTTATATTTAGCTAACCGGGTCGGGTTGGGTCCGGGTTCAGGCGAGGTTTTTGCCAAAATTTGGACTCGTTTCGGTTTTTTTTTTTTTTAACCCAAACCCGACCCTATTCTTTATTTGACCGGATAAAATCCGACCCATTAGGGTCGGGCCGAGCTAGGTACCCACGGGTCGGGCATAAATTGTCATCCCTACTTGTGATGCGGTGTGATTATGCCATATTGGGATTGGTTTTCGTGCAGTTTGTGCGATTTGGTGAACACCCCTAGTTACAATTGATATTACTCAAATAATTGATGGTATTCTTAACCCAAACCTGTCTTTTTCAATTTTTAAGTAAGTACACCAAACTTGATCAAGTATACCAAAATTTAAAAAAAAAGTGAAGCGAAATGTACCGAATTAGACACGAATGAACCAAAATGGACCAAAGTGGACCGCACCAGACTGAAAGATCAAAATGGACCGAATAGACCAAGGTAAACTAATATGGACCAAAGTGGACCGAATTGGACTGAATTGACCAAACGGGACCGTAATGGACCAAATAGACTAAACCGGACCAAAAGGACCAAAGTGGACCGAAATAAGTAATGTAACACATTCTATATACATTTCTTTAGTTATTGCGTAACTAATTCATTCATTCATTTTTTTTTTTTTTTTGGTTGAATAACTAATTCATTCATTCTATGCAAAGTTTTTCTTAGGTATCGAATTTATCCATTTTTTTTATAATAAAAAAATAGCTATTTCTAGTTTACTTTAGATTTAGAGTTTTAACTTTTAAATGCATGGCTGCAACTTATATTGCTAAAAGTGTAAAACACTTTAATTGTAACTTGTTAGGTGATTGTGTCATTTTGTTATAGTGCATTAGGCATGAAATTCAGTTTCTCCACCTCATTTTGTTAGGCCCAAAAAGCCCAAAACAATGAATTTGTAGAGAATGGATTAGAAAATTGGGCTTTAGTTAACCGAAGAACAAGTTAGATAGGTTTTGTTAGGACATATGTGATTCACTTGTTAGGAACATATGTCACTATTTTAAGTAATTGGGTAATCCTTTGACAAAACGCACTTTACTTGTAATTGGGTAGATCTAGGTGTTTTTAATACTTCAAGAAACAAGGTTTCAAGATCAAGTGTTGAAGTCATTCAAGTCTATCCAAGAAACAAGCTGAATAATGAAAATTCATTAAAGCTCGACAGCTGCATCTATCGAGCTTAAGAAAGCTGTTTCAGCCCGTGTGCTCGACAACTGCTTGACACTTCCTATCTGTCGAGGTTTAAGAAAGAAGCAGAAATTCTGATTTGTTTTTTTGGAATCCGTGAATATGTCTTTGTGCCTTCTTTTCTCCTAACCTTAGACATATAAAAGGATTATTTTAAGAGCCGTCAAAGAGTTCACAAGTTGCACAAGTGTTGAGCAAAATTTGTTCAAGTAAATTGTGACCAGAGACAGAATTTGCTCTAGTTCATCGTTCTTGAAGAAATTGTTGTGTATGTGCACTATAGGGTTTTGCGACCAAGCATCTTCTTGATCTTTATCGTTGGGGTGAACTGAAGAACTTTGCAACCAACAACCTTCTCTAGTTGGTGATTGAAGTTGCATACTGGGATCTGTGCATTGGTTAGTCACGTACTTGGGAGCTGTGCATCAAAAGGAGAAATTGTCACTTCAGAACAAGTCCAATTGGGTATTGGGGTAAGAGTTCAACTGTAGGTTGGTATAAAGTACTGGGATTCCTTTACTTGTAACCGTTTGTTATGATAATAGTGGAATTTCGGGAATGGTGACCTGAAAATCACCCGGTGGGGTTTTTGCCGTTAGGTTTTCCCCATTCGTAAGCAAATCACCGTGTCAAATTTATTTTCCACTGCATACTTAGTTTATTGGTGATTTGTTTGCGCTACCATGCGTTTGCATGTTAATTAACTTAATTAATTCACTTGGCTAAATTAATTGGTTAATTTATCACAAGAGGTCAATTCGTTTTTGGCCTATCAAGTTTGATGACAAAAGAATGAAAATTCATAAGTGTAAACTAAAGAAAAAACGTCCTCGGCGAAATCCGAGGACACTAGTTCTTATATAAAGTTCTTAGGTAACATTACAAGTTTGATTGTAGATGGCTACAGTGTTTCTTTCCTAGATTTTACGATCTCCTTATCTTACTGCCTCCTTCATCTTTTATATTGCCTTTCATTTTCATACCCACCCTCCACGTGCTTGCCAAACGGTTGGTATGGATACTTGTCCCATCAGCACTCTCTATAAGTCCTTATGTAGTAACTGTAAGGCTGAAATACACTGTTTAAGTATCACTTCTACATTAATGCGGCCAGGGAGTTAGCTACTTGCCAAACGGTTGGTGTGGATACTTGTCCCATCAGCACTCCCTATAAGTCCTTATGTAGTAACTATAAGGCTGAAATACACTGTTCAAGTATCACTTCTACATTAATGCGGCCAGGGAGTTAGTTGTAGTGCATTTAATGCCGAGGTAGCAGCTCTCTCTTTAGATATTTTAGGACATCTCCCTGTCCTGAGTTCTCGTAATGCTTATCCATATCAACTGGGTGTTTCTGTGACATTTTTCCGGATGATAGGCCACCTCTACTGACCTCGGCCTTGGTTAGCTGAGGAGGCTCTCATCCTCGGCACAACTCCTAGGGTAGTTATGATCTCCACTAACTTCTCCTTTTGCCAACATGAGCCCTTTCGAAAGCGATTACCCCTTCGTAGACGCCTTTAGTCCTTAGCTTGGGCTTTAGGCCCATCATATACCCAAATGAAGGGCCTTGGGGCCCAAGGCCCCTACAATAGCCCCTCGAGATCCTTCTTTCTGGATCCTCGGGAAGAAAGGAGGATTTTGATGTTACTGTAGTTGCCCTGTGTTCCTTGGCTCTCTCCTCTGCTAGCAAAGACGCCTTTTTAATTGCCCAAGGCACGTTTCTAATGTTATGGCACTCGAGATGCGCCTTCATTAAATTCTTATGGCATCTTGTTCCCCGCGTTCTATGGCATGATGCTCATCCAACGGTTGATACTCTTGTTGGGTACCGAGCGGGAATTTTCCCGCTTCTAGCTTTTCCGTTGATATAAATACCTCTCAAATCAACTTCTCCTCTCATTTTAGCATTCATTTTGTTCTAGCGCACATACCCTGAACCTGCACACCTTTTCAACTCACCTGAGCCCTTACAAATACTAAAGACCTGTCCAAGGACACCTTTATTCTTTCTGTAAGTCTTCTTGAACTTTTACTCTTTAATTTTCTACACACTCCTCTTCTCTTCGTATTCTTTCTTTTTCTCCTCGGTTCTAACTTCCTCTCTCAATCTCTTTAGTTTTCCCAGCCTTTCCTAGAAATGGGTAGATTTAAGAGCTTAGTAGATTTCGAGGAGGGGATGGCGAATCTTAAGGCGATGTATAGAACACCTCTAGGGGCGGGCACTAGGTACTGCAAAGAGGGACAATGGCACACAGATAGGAAAGAGGGAGAGGTAGTTATCCCCATGATTGCCTTCATTAAAGGTGGGATGAGAATCCCTATGGGTGTCACCAGAAACTACCTTAGGGCCCATAGGTTAGCTCCTACCCAATGTGCCCCCAATATGTTCAGAATACTAGGGTGTGTAGATGCCCTCAATGAAAAAATGGGACTAGGGTTGACTCACCACGATGTCAACTGGATCTACAACCTCCACCACCTCACTGGGCAGGAATATTACCTTAAGTCTAGATACCCCAAGGTTAGGCTTATTCAATGTCTCCCTGACTCCAATAAAGGCTTAAACAAAGACTTCTTGATTATATCAAGGGACTGGCACGATGGCCTCCCTTGTCCGATGAGGGAGGGTGAACCAGGTGGGACCTTAGGCTCAAATTCGCAATTTCAAAGTTGTTTCACTTTTCTTTTTCCTTGATTTATGTAGGTATTTAAGGTTTCTTTTGACTTGTACTTCGCTAATGTTATCTTCCTGGCTTTCTTGATGATCTCGCAAACCCACACTCTGTTGTCCCCAACTTCGGCTCGTAAATTGGGAGAGTTTAGATGAGATCTTAAAGGCTGAGGTCTTCATCCACTCTGTCAGTCAGCTTAGAGCCACTCACCTGATATTGGGCTACACCCCAATTTCTAAGGCTTTCCTAGCACCTAAATGCATTATTAAGGCGAACGACTCGTGCCTACAAAGGATCAGTGTAGCCATACCAGGTTTTCTTCTTCCTAGTCCAAAACCAGAGGGCGTACAAGCCACAGCTCCCATCTTTGAAGGTATACCAAAAGTAGAAGCCTCGTCACCACAACAAACAACCGGAGCAGTTACTTCGTCTCACCCCATCAACACATAAGAGGAAGAAGTGGTAAAAGTAGCTGATTCCGAGGACGAATTTGAAGTTTTCAACCAAGCCTTGTCCCCGGAAACTTCAATCCCTGATCTCAGCCCACCATTATCACTAATAATCGACGAGATGGGTATTCAACGTAAACCAAAGTCCAATCTACTGGATTTGATAGGGTCCCAACCTGGGAGGGATGCACTTGGGAAGGTAACTCATACCAAGCCTCCCACTCCTCCACCTGCTCTGCCCTTCTAAATGGCCGACCCAAAGAGGAAAAGAGAGCAAAAAGGGAAGGAGGTGATGGGAGTTGGACAAACCCTTCCTCCTCGCAAGGAAGAGGTTCAAAGGGCATCCAAACAAGTTGAAACGGGGTAGAGGGGCGCTGAGAAGAGACATAACCTCCAAGTAGGGCCTCCAGCCTGGTTCCCTACCCCAATGCTGAATGGAGAACCTCTCCTTGCCAACGCCTCCATCCGCGATTTCCAAGGAGGAACAGCCGGCTACATTGCAGATGTGGTGGAGCAAGCTTTGCTGCTCCTCGAGGATATGGCCGAGCTGCGAGGTATGAGGAGACATGAGGTCTTCCTTAGTCTTAAAAGATACCTAAATCGTATGTCCCTTTCCTTTTTCCCTAATTTGTTTTCTTTATCCTCTTTCTTCAATCCTTGTTTCTTTCCTTGGTAGGCTGTTCAGGCCTTCTTCCGGGCTAAGGAGATGACCAATTATTGATATAGGCAAATGAAGGAAGAGGAAGGAAGGCGTATCACCGCTGTGAAGGCCTTTCAAGTGGCCAATAAGAGCCTCCAAGAGCTCAGGAAGAGGCTGCAGGAGGAGGAAAAAGAAACAAAATACGCGGCAGCCGCTCTTGAAAATGTTGAAAAGCAAGCCGAGAGCCTAAGGCTGTTGCTGCGCAGTGCTGAGGACCAGCTGGCCTCCTCGAGGACCCAAATTAATGCATTGAAAAAGAAAATGTAGGAGGTTGAGAAGGCTAAGGCTTTAGCTGAGAAGGCCAAGGAAGAGGCAGAGAAAGCCAAAAAGGAAGCAAAGTAGCATGGATACGATGTTGGGGTGGCCCAGACTGAGGACACTATCAAGGCTGAGGTCCCTACCGTATGTAGGACTTACTGTGCCCTAACATGTAGTGAAGCACTCAATCAAGTCGGGGTTGAGGTTTCTTCTGTGCTCAGGAAAGCTGAAAGTATCTACTACCTTCCAACCATACGCCTTTCCAGTTCTGCAGACTCCAAGGTCGACCTAGTGTCCTCGGAGGCCGGTGAAATTCAAGACAACCCACCTAAGGCTCCTCCTACAGCCAACACTTCCTCGGAGGAGACAGAGCAGGCCGAGGGTGTTACCAAGGCAGGGGATGTGAATAAAGGAGTAGTCCAAGGCACTGAACTACCCTCAACGGCCCCAAAGGATCCCCGCAAGGAAAAAGAAGCCTCTCAAAACATGGAGTTAGTGTTGGCAACCCTTCCCATACACTCGAAAGAGGACCCTAAAGACAAAACTAAAGTGTCCTCCATAGCAGCAAACACCCAACCTCCCAAGGATTCAAAAGAAAAAGTTGTAATAAGAATGAAGCAATAGGTTGCCCTTATTTCTTTTCTCTCTTTTTTGTTTTTTTTTTGTTTTTTTTTTTTTTTTCACAATTTGTAATCAACTTGCCCCTTTGTATTTGATCTGCCTTGTTTTAAGGTTGTTATTAATGAAAGTTGTGGGCGTTTTCTTTCTCCCTACGATTTACATACTGAAGTTGATATGATTTCTATCTTAGCTAACCCTTAATAAAAATAATAATGAGGTAACACTTCTTTCACTAATCCACTTGAGTAATAGTGTAATTGTCCTGTTTCATATGATCAGCAGCAAAAGCAGGTGAAATTTACTAAGTTAATCATCTTAGAAAAGCATAATCTTAATTTTAAGAACATACATAGTATTGCAATGCGCATATAGGTTTAAAATTACTTTGTGCCTTACCCGTCAACAAGTTCATAGGGTCAAAGGTATAGTTAACTTTTACACAAACACAGATATGCCTGTAAATGCTTTAAGTGATACTCATGGGCATTTGTTTGGGACTCTTGTTGTAGTGAAAACCATTGTTGTTTGGAGTAATTACACCTGGCAACAAAGTCATTAATAAAGGATACCAATTTACCTTAAACATGTATTTCACCAAGTCCACAATAACCAAGACTTTGACCTGATACTTAGCAATTTGAGGATCCAAGCATAGCTTAGGTTTTGTTTGATACTTAGACAGATGTCAATGAGTATTAATTTTCCCAAAGCAGATGGTCCGAGAAACTAGGCATAGCTAAGATTCTGTTTAATACTTAAAATAATGACTAAAAGTTATCAATTTTCCTAAGGCATGTGGTCCAAGGAGCCAGGCATGGCCAAGATTTAGTTTGATACTTAGACAAATGTTAAGAAGTATTAATTTTACTAAAGCAGGTGGTCTAAGGAACTAGGCATAGCTAAGGTTCTGTTTAATACTTAAAATAATGACTAAAGGTTATCAATTTTCCCAAGGCATGCGGTTTGAGAAGTCAGCAATGGCCAAGTTTCAGTTTGATACTTAGATAGATGTCAAGGAGTATTAATTTCCCCAAAGCAGGTGGTCCGAGGAACCAGACATAGCTAAAGTTCTGTTTAATACTTAAAATAATGACTAAAGGTTATCAATTTTCCCAAGGCATGCGGTCCGAGAAGCCAGGCATGGCCAATGCTCAGTTTGATACTTAGATAGATGTTAAGGAGTATTAATTTCCTCAAAGCAGGTGGTCCGAGGAACTAGGCGGTCCGAGGAACCAGGCATAGCTAAGATTCCGTTTAATACTTAAAATAATGACTAAAAATTATCAATTTTCCCAAGGCATGTGGTCCGAGGAGCCAGGCATGGTCAATGTTCAGTTTGATACTTAGATAGATGTCAAGGAGTATTAATTTCCCCAAAGCAGGTGGTCCGAGGAACCAGGCATAGCTAAGGTTCTATTTAATACTTAAAATAATGACTAAAGGTTACCAATTTTCCCAAGGCATGTAGTCCGAGGAGTCAGGCATGGCCAATGTTCAGTTTAATACTTAGATTGATGTCAAGGAGTATTAATTTCCCCAAAGCAGGTGGTCTGAGGAACCAAGCATAGCTAAGGTTCTGTTTAATACTTAAAATAATGACTAAAAGTTATCAATTTTCCCAAGGCATGTGGTCCGAGGAGCTAGGCATGGCCAAGGTTCAGTTTGATACTTAGATTGATGTTAATAACGCATGACACATAATACAACAAACCCAAATAGGATGAAGGAAGCCTTTATTAATAATAATACCTCTTAAGGTTATTTACATTCCAAAGGTGTAGTACAGCTTTTTCTTCTAGATCATTCAGATAATAGGCACCTATCCCGGCCGCCAATGTGATACGATATGGCCCTTCCTAGTTGGGTTCCAATTTTCCCCATGTTGGGTTCTTTGCAGTTCCTAGGACTTTTCTTAAGACCAAGTCTCCAATTGTTAGTGGCCTTAACTTTACGTTGGCATCATAGTCCTGCTTGAGCTTGTTTTGATAGTAGGCCAATTGGACCATGGTGCTTTCTCTCTGTTCTTCAACTAAGTCTAAGCTCTTCTCCAATAGCTTATCATTTTTGCTTGGAGTGAAGGAACTTGTTCTCAACGTAGGGAATCTGGTTTCTAGAGGAATAACAGCCTCGGCCCCATAAGTCATAGAGAAGGGCGTCTCCCCTGTGGACCTTCGATGTGTAGTCCGGTAAATCCATAGGACATGTGATAGCTCTTCTACCCATTTCCCCTTTGCGTCATCCAGTCTCTTTTTAAGTCCACTGACTATGACTTTGTTGACAGCCTCAGCCTGCCCATTTCCCTATGGATACGTCAGGGTGGAATATCTATTCGTTATGCCCAGGTCACAGCAATATCTTCTAAAGGCTTTACTATCAAATTGAAGTTCATTGTTCAAGATGAGGGTACGGGGGACTCCAAACCTAGTGACAATGTTTTTCCAAAGGAATTTTTTGACATCCACATCCTTGATATTTGCCAAAGGTTCAGCTTCAACCCACTTAAAGAAATAATCTGTGCCCACTAACAAATACCTCTTATTCCCTATTGCCTTAGGGAAAGGGCCTACAATATCCAAACCCCACTAAGCAAAAGGTCAAGGGCTGGACAGAGGATTGAGAACTCCTCCTGGTTTGTGAATGTTTGGTGCAAACCTTTGGCATTGGTCGCACTTCTTCACATATTCCTATGCTTCTTTCTGCATATTCGGCCACCAATAACTTTGTGTGAGGGCCTTATGAGATAAAGATCTGCCCCCCGTGTGGCTTTCACAAATCCCCTCATTTAACACTTCTAGGAGCAGCTCAACTGCTTCAAGGTGTACGGATAGTAGGTATGGGCCAGAAAAGGATCTTTTATACAACTTTTGGTCCACGTATAGCCAGAACTGAGGAGCTTTTCTCCGCATCTTGTCGGCTTCAAACTTACTTTCAGGTAGGACATCTTCCTTAAGGAATAGCACAATAGGGTCCATCCAGCTAGGCCTTGCCCTTATTTGGTGAATGTGGACCACATTCCTTCCCACCTCGGGAGGGTTTGCACAAGTCTTCCATAAGGATTACCCTAGGCAAGCCCTATGCCGAGGAAGTTGCCAATGTGGCGAGAGAGTCCGCATGGGCATTCCTACTTCTAAGAACTTGTGATAAAACAATAGACTCAAATCTAGACTGTAAGTATCTAACCTGGCTCAAATATTATTGTATTCTAGGATCTTTTGCCTCCAACTCCCCTTGGACTTGGCCTACAACCAGCCTTGAGTCAGAGAAAATCTCCATTGTTTTTCCGTCCATCTTCTAAACCATGGTCATCCCTACCAATAAAGTTTCGTACTCAACCTCATTGTTTGTAGCTGAGAATCCCAATCTTAGGGACTTTTCAACTGTGATCTTCTCTGGAGATATCAGAATGAGTCCCACCCCAGATCCTCTGTGATTAGCTGCACCATCAACGTAGACCATCCATGGCAAAGGCTCTTGCAAGGAGATTATGCCAACCGATTTTCCATCCATGTTTCACTCTCCTAATTCATCTTTTAATGGGGTCTCGGCAAACTTGACCACCAGGTCGGCGAGGACCTAACCCTTGACGGAGGTGTAGGGTATATATTTGATATCAAAAGCCCCTAGGATCGTGCCCCATTTAGCAATTCTCCCTGTGTGGTCAGCGCTTCGAAGTAGAGATCTGAGCGGGAGCTGAGTCAAGACAACAACCGTGTGTGATTGGAAATTGGGGGAGCTTACGTGTGCCATGCACCACTGCTAAAATGGCCTTCTCCAGTGGTAAGTAACGGACTTCAGTCTCGTGTAATGACTTGCTCACGTAATAAACTAGCCTTTGTACACCACTATCTACTCGTATTAACACCAAACTCACCGCATGAGATGCCACTGCAATGTAGGCAAACAAAACTTCATCCACCTCGGGGCTGGACATGATAGGCGGCCGAGACAAATATTCCTTCAATTGCTGGAAAGCCAGGACACACTTCTCGGTCCATTCAAACCCCTTCCACTTGTTTAACAACTTAAAGAAAGGTTTACACCTATCAACTGACCGAGAGATGAATTGGTTTAGAGTAGCGGTCATCCCCGTAAGCTTGTGGACCTCTTTGGGATTCCGAGGTGGTTGCAAGTTGTTGATCGCCTTAATCTAGTCAGGATTGACTTCAATTCCGTGGTGTGTGACCATATAGCCTAAAAGCTTGCCTGACCCGACACCAAAAGAACACTTGGATGCATTAAGTCATAGTTTATGTTTCCTTAAGATAGCAAAAGTATTCCCGAGGTCATTAATATGCTCGGACTCTGCCTTACTTTTTACTACCATATCATCGATATAAATTTCAATGTTTTTTCCCAACTATGGTTTAAACATCCTGGTCATCATCCTTTGGTAGGTAGCTCTTGCATTCTTAAATTCAAAGGGCATCACTTTGTAATGGTAGTTTCCTATAGGAGTGAAAAAAGCTATCCTCTCTTGGTCGTCCAAAGCTAAAGATATCTGATGATATCTTTGAAAAGCATCCAGAAAGCTCATCCGAGGATGGCCCACAGTTGCGTTCACCAGCTGGTCAATTCGAGGCATAGGAAAATGGTCCTTTGGGCAGGCTTTGTTTAAGTCTGTAAAATCTACAAATACGCGCCACTTCCCCCTCTTCTTCTTTACCACTACGGTGTTAGCCAACCATTCAGGGTAAAAAAAACCTCTTTAATAGCCCCAGCCTGCTTAAGTTTCATCACCTCGTCCTTTACAGCATCCGAATGTTCCTTGGATGAACGCCGAAGTGGTTGCTTCCTGGGGGTGACAGATGGACTGACATTCAAATGATGGTAGATGAAGCTCGGATCCACTCCCGGAGCTTCATAAGCATTCCTAGCGAATACATCAACATTCTTCTTAAGAAACACTACCAACTCCTCTTTCTCCCGAGGTGGCAGCTGAGCTCCAACCTGAAAAAAATTTTCTGGATCGCCACCAATGGGAAATTTCTTTAAATTCTCACACTTGGCCTCCTCGGCTAGCCTTTACGCAGGTAATTCTGGAGACTTTGACTGCTATAAACCTTCCTTGACCGTGACCGAGGACTCAGCTATTAGCTGATGCAAAATTGCAGACACGAGGCATTGCCTAGCCATGGATTGGTTCCTTACCAGCTCCTCAATCTGGTCTCCGGACGGATACTTCATCTTCTGATGCAGAGTTGATGAAACAGCCCCCAAAGTATGAAGCCAGGGTCTGGCCACAATGGCCGTGTAAGGGGAGTACGCATCCACCACTATGAAGTCCACTTCCATTACCTTTGAGCCGGCCTGTACAAGCAACCTAATCTGGCCCCTCGGGGTAACAAGCTTCCCATCAAAACTTACCATAGGCGAATCATAAGTTGTCAGGTCTTCAGGTTTTAAGTTTAGTCCTCTGTACAAGTCAGGATACATGACTTCTACACAATTGCCCTAGTCCACCATTACCCTTTTCCCATCATACCCCCCTATTCTAAGGGTGATCATCAAAGCATCATCATGTGGTTGGATAGTTCTAATCTTGTCTTCGTCCGAGAAACTCAATGAAGGTCAGATTTCTAGTCTAGCTCTCTTCGGCTCGGAGTTAGGGTTCTCGGATGGTGGTCTGGCTACAGACATCACCCTGGCAGGATGAGAACTAGTTCTTCCAGATGCAGCAAAAATGACATTAATTATACCTAACGGGGGCCTTGAAAGAGCATTCCCATGAGCCCCTGACCTTGACTAGTCCCCCTGTCCGTTGGGTCGGTACAGAAATTGTTGCAACCTCCCCTCCTTAACCAGTTGTTTCAAATGGTTCCATAATGTTTGGCAATCCTCGGTGGTATGTCCCCGGTCTTGGTGGTACTGGCAATAGAGGCTTTGGTTGCACCTCAAAGGATCTCCACTCATTTTGTTCGGCCATTTAAAATACAGCTCGTTCCTAATCTTCTCTAAAACTTGATGCACCGATTCTCGGAATATGGTGTTTACCACTTGAGGGGCTGCAAGCCCAAATTGTCCGACAAAATCTCTCTAGGGTCTGTTATTATTGTAGCGGTCTAACCTGAAATCCCTCCTCTCCTGAGAGATAATCTCGCCCTTCCCCTTATCTTGCTGCTGGTCTTCCTCAACCCTCTTATACTTGTCAATCTGATCCATAAGTTGACGTATACTAGTAACAGGTTTTCCCGTCAAAGACTTCCTTAGGTCGTGCTCAGCAGGCAGGCTGAGCTTGAAAGTACTGATGGCTACGTCTTCAAAATCACTATCTATCTCGTTGAAGATCTCACAATTTTCTCCTTCTCTTATGGACAGAGATAGCAAGGAAGCCAAAGGACGAGGAGCTCTGCTGCACGTAATAAAACGGGACCCAAACGTTTGGGTGAGTTCCTTAAAGGAATCAATGGAACTTGCCTTCAAACCGTCAAACCACCTTATCGCCACAAGCCCCAGATTGAATGGGAAAACCTTGCACATCAAGATTTCATTCTTGGAATATATAGCCATCTTTTGATTAAAATGGCTAACATGCTCAATAAGGTCCGTTCTGCCATTATACAAGGTGAAAGTGGGTTGAGTGAACCGTTGAGGAAGTCTCCCTTCCTCAATCTAGTGTGTGAAAGGTGATTTGGAAATTTGGTTGAGTGCTTTACTTATGGCGTCATTTACCAGGCCTCTCAAAGATGAATTTCTGTTTTTGCGTTCATGGCGGTAGTCTTCATCATATGAGAAAGACTCGCTGGGGGGAGTTTTTGACCTCTGTCTATAGTCTTCGTCCTCCTTATCATCGGAAGAGTAGTTAGAGTTAGAAGGAGCTTGACTTATGCGCTCGTGGCGTAAGCTTCTCTTTAGGTAATCAATCTCCTTCTACATGTTTCTAGCATTCTCCTCATGAGAGACATGGTTTTTACCCCAAGATTGACTCTTACTGGTGTGGGTAGGGTGTACACTCATCTCCCGGTCTCTCTTTCGCTCAAGTTCACGGAAATGATCTTAACATTGAGACCCCATCGATTCTACTTGATTTGGACTTGAACCTACCATCGTTCAACTTCTAACTCATTATCGCACCAGTGATTCCCACAGATTGCGCCAATTGTAGGGACCAGATTTGAATTCCAAGCCCAACATGTGGATGGACTTAGGCACAAAAAGCCTAAAATAATGAATTTGTAGAGAATAGGTTAGAAAATTGGGCTTTAGTTAACCGAAGAACGAGTTAGATAGGTTTGATGATAAAAGAATGAAAATTCATAAATGTAAACTGAAGAAAAAACGTCCTCGGCGAAATCTGAGGACACTGGTTCTTATATAAAGTTCTTAGGTAACACTACAAGTTTGATTGTAGATGGCTACAATGTTTCTTTCCTTGATTTTCCGATCCGCCTATCGTACTGCCTCCTTCATCTTTTATATTGCCTTTCCTTTTCATATCCACCCTCCATGTGCTTGCTAGACGTTCGGTGTGGATACTTGTCCTATCAGCACTCTTCATAAGTCCTTATGTAGTAGCTGTAAGGCTGAAATACACTGTTCAGGTATCACTTCTACATTAATGCGGTCAAGGAGTTAGTTGCAGTGCATTTAATGTGGAGGTAGCAGCTTTCTCTTTAGATATTTTAGGACATCTCCTTGTCCTGAGTTCTCGTAATGCTTATCCATATCAACCGGGTGTTTCTATGACATTTTTCTGGACGACAGCCACCTCTACTGACCTCGTCCATGGTTAGCCGAGGAGGCTCTCATCCTTGACACAACTCCTAGGGTAGTTATGATCTCCACTGACTTCTCCTTTTGCCAACATGAGCCCTTTTGATAGCGATTATCCCTTCTCGGATGCCTTTAGTCATCGGCTTGGGCTTTAGGCCTATCATATACCCAAATGACGAGCCCTGGGGCCCAAGGCCCTTACAGCTACTATTTATGGGTCTCATTGCATTTTTTGGCACTATTCATAAGCCTCACTGTACTATTTCAACTAACTTTTACCTTTATTTATAATACTTTCAGTAATAATTTTTCAATTTCAGCAAAATAAATGGTATCTAAATACACCTTAATACTCCCTTTTCACGTTGTACTTTTTCATATATAATCCAATAAAACACCATTTTTTTCTTTCATTCTTTTTTGTTAGTTTTGTTTGTTGCTTTGGTTTTTGGCATTTGTCAATACATGTCTCATGTGCATCAATGCATGTAAAGTCTTGTCAAAAGATTTTAAAAATATTTTGAATACAGAATCCCTAAGCATAAGCTGGTGTCCATTAGCGATAGATCAAATGGGTTCATTTATATACTCTCATTTTCGCTGCTTTTTTTTTTTTTTAATTATTATTATTATTTTTTAAATTATTACTTCTCCCTTATCTAGTTAAAAGATATCCTTGTCACGTTGTACTTTTTCACATATAATCCAATAAAACACCGTGCTTTTCTTTCATTCTTTTTTGTTAGTTTTGTTTGTTGCTTTGGTTTTTGGCACTTGTCAATACATGTCTCATGTGCATCAATGCATGTACAGTCTTCTCAAAAGGTTTTAAAAATATTTTGAATGCAGAATCCCTAAGCATAAGCTGGTGTCCAGTAGCGATAGATCAAGTGGGTTCATTTATATACTCTCCTTTTCGTTTTTTTTTTTTTTTTTTTTTTAATTATCACTTCTCCCTTATCTAGTTAAAAGATATCCTTTGCTGACCTGCGTTTGATATAGCTTTGTGTTAATGAAATAGTTGTATGTGAAAAAGTAAGGCTTGTTTGATAATTTTATTTTAGTAACGTTGTTTGTATTTTTTAAAAATACGTGTGAGTGAAAAAGTGTGTAAAAATACATATAATGTTATTTAAACACGAAAAATTGTTGTTCAAAATACACTACCAAACACCACCTAAAACTTTAAAAAACTGTCATATTTCTTTCTTATACTCTTGCACCAAAATCTTTGGTAGATATTATTAATCAAGCTGAATTAAAATTTTGATAAAAAGAAAAAAAAAATTGTGTCTTCATTCCATGTATGATATGCTGACCCTGTACCACAATAGAAGTTTTGAAGTGCCTAGGATATTTGCTAATACAAACATAGTGATAGCATTTTTTTAATTTAAAAATTGTATTGGTTATACAAACAGGTTGAGCATGGTTCCACACTTTGTTTCCCATGGGAGAAATAAAGAAACACCATCAATTCAAAAATATTTCATTCACCAACGGAAATCATATTTCCATGCAAAATAGCTACAATTTCTATAAATTAGTGTACAAGTTGTCCAATTCCTTATATCTATGAACTTCAGTCCAGAACAGATACCGGCAACTTCTTCTAATAAATCACGTATTCCCTTCTCTGAGTACTCAGTAGTTTATTACAATGCCAAAACTCTACTAGCAACAAAGAGAAATCCTCTTCTTACAGATGATGTATTATTTCTAAGAGAGATATGTAAGTACCACTTATTGTTATGGCAACACCCATTAGTATTATGCCCCATATAATCACCATTTCACAACCAAATCTTTTATAAGTGCCTGAAATTTTCAAGTAGCATAAGCATGGCAGTATAATCGAAGCTGAGACACTTAAAAATGCTCCAACCAATGACATGAGATACGCGAAAAAGGGAACAGCCAAGGCTACAATAACAGTGCTGATTACAAGGCATGTGCTGAGTAAGAGGCCAAGCACCCTTTTGTTGTATTGATATGGAAACCAACTTCTGGTAGCATTCACAATAGGTGTAACCATCAATGCATATTTGGCTATAGGATTGACCAAAGTGGTGTATATTGCCACTCTTGAGCTAAGTTTTCCAATGGGAAGGTTTAAAGTTATCTGTGATTGAACATTTGACCCAAACATTAAGTAACCAAAAACTGCCATTGATGCATAACTAATGGTGCATAATGTAAAGCACACAAGGAGGACCTGCAACAAAAATAGCAAAGTAGAAGTGAGTAACATAAACAGCTAAAGGCATCTTGCTTCTCATATTTTCCATTGCGAAGTAAAAGTGAGCAATATAAACGGCTAAAGCATCTTCTATCATATTTACACCTATTTCTTAACTTTTTTCACAAATGTTGTGGTCGAAAATCATGGTTAGTGTACAGTAAAAGTGATATCAATGAAAGTCCATGTAAAAGTTATGTTCTACCGATCACAATCTACTACCGTAATAAGTTCTAAAACAAAACTATGAAATTTGTTCTGTTTGTAGTAGTGTTAATTTCAAAAGTTATGTTCCACAATAAATCATATGATGTATGTCAAAATGAAATCTAATTTGCTATGAAAACTCAAACAAGTTGTTTATACTTACATTGCTAAATTGACGTTTATTATTCATTGAAGTGTATAATGTAGGGAAGACTGGATGTGCACAATAACAGAAGGCAAATAAGCTAACAGCCGTAGGGATTCCATTCCAATTAAAAACTGTCCCCTTTTGATCAAAGCCAATTCCATCAAATGCACCAGTCCATAAGATAGAGCCAAGGATAATAACAGAAGCTAAAACCCCACTAGCCGAGATATAGGAAAGAAGGCTAAGATTATCCAACCAAACAGAAGGCAAAATTACAACAGCCACAACTATCACAAAGATTTGTTTTCCTTCGATTGCTATCCCGGCAATTTCAACTCCGGTGTTGGGAAACAAGTAGTATAAGTTATCCCCTTCAAGAATCAAGAATCCTGTTGCAACCATATAGAGCTCTACGTACATGAAAACGGATACCAATATTCTTCCAATGTTACCAAATGCACGGTAGCCTATATCAGGATAAGTTCTTATATCAGAATCTGTATCCATACATCTTTGCATCAACAAGCCTGAATAGAAGGCTGCACTCGCGATAACAAAGAGAAGTATCAAGCTTAACCATCCTCCTTCTGATAGTGCATATGGAACTGACAATATCCCAACTCCTGAAAAAACCAGATAAAGAAAGAATTAGACATAGAATTCCTTGCTTGAACTAGCAGTGTAAATCTATATAAAGAAAAATGGTTTCAGTGATTCACAAAGAAAAATGGTTTAAGTGATTCACAAAAAAATAAACAAAAAGCGCGCATTTCATAAACGAATAACACCAAGATTTTTGGTTCTTAATATAAAAATTCATGATACGGGAATTTTAATAAATTCACCATATCTAGCTCAGAACAAATTAAGAAATGTAACAAAAGGCTTAGAAAATAGGCCTATTCTATTTCTGGGGTCTTCACTCTTAACTAGTTGGATTCGAACATGTTATTGAAAAACAAAAAAAAAAAAAAAAAAAAAACAAAACAAAAAAAACAAAAAAAACAAAATTGTTTACCGAAAACAAACCATACAAACTTTCTAATTATGGAAACAACAATGAAATTTCGCTGGTATGAAAAAACAAAAGTAGAAATTAGAACCTGACAAAGCATTGAGTCCGTTAAAACACGTTTTGAAGAAAGGAACGCTGGTTATATTCAAATGATGACAGTTTGATTCCACTTCCTCTAGCTTGGGAGCTAGCCCATTTTGCGTCTCATCATGAATGAGAGGCTCACAGAGCTTGGCATCCATTGGTGGAGAGAGAGAGAGAGAGGGAAAGAGATCGGAGAGATGTACTTTATAGAATGTTGAATAGTTCAACACTTGGAAAAGCTAAGAGATTAAGAACCCAAGGTACCGATATTTATGGAAGTACAATGTTGCAATATGAGAGGATATTAATACGCAAGCCTAGGCTTTAAAGCAAGTGTCAACCCCAACTCTCAAGAACTCTAAAGCAAATTCTATATTGTCATCTATCACGTGTCGATTTCGTATACTTAATTTTTATTTTTAATTAAAATTTCATATACTCAATTGGAGAAATAGTGATACAATCCTTGTATTTCTTCCTCTACGAGTAGGACATGTGCACAGTTAGCATTGTTTTGTACAAACCATGAGAGGCCCTCGTCTTTTAGGCATGATATTCATATGTCTTTCATTAAAGAGCAAAAGAAAGAAAGTATGTTTTGTTTTTTATTATTTTAGAAGGGAAAAAAAAGTACTTACTGACAAGTTCCAATTAATTTTTTTTTTAATGTTTTTTTGTAAACGACGAATTTATATTAATTCATAATAGGAGAATTGGCAGAGTATATGCCAATATTTTTTTGATAATGCAGAGCATATGTCAATAGCATCAAAGTACGACAGCAATTATTATAATTCATCATGTGTGAAAAAATTTAATAGCACACACATTGGGTAGAAAATTATTATTTACCATGTGATCATGTGCCTCTGTGTTTAAAAACTCACCGTCTCAGTTTAGGCACATTTGAAAATTCCAGGTTTATCGGGGGAGGGGGGTTTGTACATGAATGGTCGAAGCTCACATAACTAGATTTAAGAAATAAATAAATAAACCTAAAGAATAGTATATAATTACTGTAACTAAGTTTTATCTAAATAAAAAATACTCTTTAAAATTGTTGTTTAAAAATTGACAAAATACTTTCTAAAATTTATATAATAACTATGTAATAGCAATACCCTGTAGCAACATGTGAGTGGGGATATATGTCCGTCAAACTCTATCAGGAAATTTTGATGATTAGCTTTTGGACTGTTCTATCTTCTACTGTCGGTGGAAAATGAATACAACCACGTGTTTTCACATATATAGATTCTACTAAGAAAATTCAAAATGCATGAGTATATATATATATATATATATATGTATATATATAGGTCGGTGAAAAATGAATACAACCACGTGTCTTCGCATATATAGATTATACTAAGAAAATTCAAAATGCAGGTGTATATATATATATATATATATATATATATATAATATAGTGATAGTTATGTAGACATTTCTGGAGAAGATATATAGTACAGCGAAATCAGCATCAAATAAATCGAGCATTTATGGTAAAATGTTAAAAGTTATAGTTTTTTTTAACTCCAATCACTACTTTATCTATTTTAACACCACATTTTATAATACAATACATAGTAAAATTGTTAAAACTTATAGACATTTTTTAACTCAAACCACTATTTTAATACTATACTTTATAATACACTCCAGTAAATGTTTTATTTTTTTTACCATCTCATTGAAATATTAATTTTTAATTATTTTTTATTCTTATGTGTTTCTTCCTCTCTCTTTCTTTGTTCTGTCTGGATCTCCCAAACAAAAACCACCTACTACAATACCATCAACCACTATCAAAAAATCCAAGCCACCACCCAAGCCGCCACCAACACCCCCATCAGAAAACCCAATCCATCACCACCACCATTAGACCCAAGCCACCAGCCACCATTGCAAACCCCAGCCCAAAATCAAACTGATAACCACCAAAAAATCCCATCTTTCAAACCCAAACCCAAACCCAAATCAACCAATAACCAAGCACACAATAAGAAAGAGAGATTTTCGGCCATAGCAAAAGAAATAAAATAAAATAAAATAAGAAGAAGAAGAAAGGGAAGAGAGAAACCGCTGCCGCCCATCGCCGATCTAGACCACCGAACCGCCACTGTTGCTGATTTCAACCACCACCATAACTGTTGCCGATTTCAACCCCACCACCATTGTTGCTAAGTTTTTGAGTTAGATGAGGTAGGGAGAGAGCTCAGAGAGGAGAAGAAGAGAGGAAAAAAAAAAAAAAAAAGAAAGAGAGAAACGGCTGCAGAATGAAGAAAAAGGGAGAAAAAAAAAGAGAGAAGAAAACTTTTTTTTTTTTTTTTTGGGTAAACGAGAAGAAAAGTTTTTTTAAAAGTAAAAGTAAATAGGAGAGAGAATTTTTATTTTTATTTTTTAAGTTTATAGCGGCAGTAGCAGTATGCTGCCAAAGATTACAACTGACTATAACTCAGTTGTTATTTTGTTTAAGTATAGCGGCTTTACTGTGGACCTTATTTTACAGTTTTAGATGCTAAAATGAAATTATAGCAATTATACCTCTTTTGTTGTGAATGCTTTAGTACTCTTTCAAATCGCTATCTTGCATATATATCTACTTCTGAATGTGGGAATTTTAGATGACATGGTGTGAAATGCATGGATGTCTTTTTCATTTGAAGTTTGAGAAACGATTATAATGTTTCAAAAATAAAACATGCATGATGAGCTCAAAAACTAGAAACCCATGATAAATGAGGTAAAGTAATTATTAGAAATTCATGCTTTTGGGAGAGGGCTTTTCTGCCACGAATTATAAGTGGTTCTCTCACCAGACGTGTTACATACCTCTCTCTCATCATTACATTTCACATTGGCATGATGACAAAACATCATCCTCACCTTGAGCCTTATGCCTTAATGGCATTTTTCCTTCTCTCTCCTAAATATGAGTTTGAATTAAACAATCAAATCCATTCCAATTGAAACAAATGAAATATTTCATATCAATTATGAAATCGGTACATTAAACCCCATTGCTCCAGAAAATATATTCTACACTGGATATATATCAGTGAGACCAACCAATGATGAGAGAAAGAAAACATATTACCGTACGGTACATGGTATAATTTCTCAATTGCTAAATTATAGTGTGCTTCAATCATTTTGTCATATCTGATTAGTATTTAGATTTTGGGTGGAATATATGATCTCTCTCTCTCTCTCTCTCTCTCTCTCTCTCTCTCTCACTTCAAGCTATCACATCACATTTTCTTAACTTTTTTCTCTTCTCTCTCTCTCATGCATTAATCACCATCTTAAATTTTTTTCCTCTCTCTCTCTCAAATGTTACAAACTTCTCTCATTTCTTCTATTTTACCCTTCCATCACTTTCTTCTTTTCGTTTCTTTTTCTTCTTTTCGTTTCTTCTTATTAATTCTCTATTAAAAACTGGCCGTGAAAATTAATCTTTTTTGTTAAAACAAAACCTTATAGTACCTTTTAAAGAACTGAAAAATTGAAAGGTTGATGATTTTGAAGTTAGATCGTGGTTCAACCAAAGGTTGGACTGTGATATGCAATAATTAATTAAATATCAACTAGATTGGGCTAACTACAATAACATGACCCAAAAAAAAAAAAAAAAAATACACAATGAACAATTTTAAGTATATTTAATTATTAATAATAAATTTAGAAAATTTTGCGCTTATTCTTTATCCCTTAATATATCTAATCCTTTAAAATAATAAATTAATTTATTAGTTTTTTAATTTAGTATATCAGGAACTGGATGTAGCCTGGAGGTTGATTCCTACGTCAAAGTTGGGACATTATCTAATAGTATTTTATAAGCTTCTTTTTAACGAGATGACAAAATTAATAATTTTTATTATTTGATTTTGAATAGATATATCTATTTTTTATTATATGTAATATATAAATAATGATAATTTCAAATGGTATTTTGAAATATGTAATATACTACTATATCTAGTATTGAAATATTCTTTTTCCAAATAGACAAATTAAGGGGGAGAGTTTATTAGTCTCAAATGCAACATAAGAGCATCTCCAATAGATGTTCTATTTGTATTTTTTGGACAAAAAAGCAATCTGTTCACTCTCCAACAGGTTCTCTAAACACAAAACTTTTCCAATTTTTTTTTGAAGTTGCTACAATAGGTCTCTTAATTTAGAGACCACTGTAACAACTCTATATCCTTATTTTATCTTAAAAAATTGCCAAGTGGTATTAATTTACTATTCTTTCTCTCTCATCCAAAAGTTTTTCCTCCTCTCTATTGTGCTCTTTGGTTTCTCTTCAGAATACATCAACACCACGCCATGCCATGGCCATACCATTAGCTTCATCATCAAAATCTTCATAAAACCACTTCCGGCAAGATCTATCGGCCTCTTCAAACTTGAAACCCATCAGCACTTCCTTCCTCTCTCTCTTTCTCAAATCAGCATGTAGACAACCCCATCAGATCAGCGTGGTTGTTGCGGCGTGGTTTTTGTGGAGAAGTGGTTGCTGTGGTGGTGAGATCGGCATGGTCGTGGGTGGTGATGGGTTTCTAATCGATTTTTGATGATGGGTTTTGCCTGTGGGTCGTTTTGGTCATTTTTTTGGTTGAATTAATTTGGGTGTGTTGTTGATGGTGGAGATTGCGTGGTAGTGGCTGATGGGTTGTGGCGGTGGCTTTTTTTTTTTTTTTTTTTGGGGGGTGGTGGTGGGTTAGGTGGGTGTGGGAGTGGTTGGGTTTTGTGACTAATGTGGTGGTAGTGGTGAGGGGTTGCCGTGTTGGTTGTGGGGGTTAGGGTGATTGATGGTGGTGGTGGTTGATGTTGGTTTGCAGTGCAATGGTAGTGGCGTGGTGGTGACAGTGGCAATAGCATTACTGTGATTGTGTGAGAATGAATAAAGAAATATTAAAAAAGAATAAAAAAAAGAATCAATAAATAATATTTAAATGAGATGGAGAAAACGATAAAGAATCAATTGGAAGATGTATTTGAAAAAGTAGTAGGTAAAAAATTAAATATTACTGTTTATTATCCAAATAGTACAAAAATATAAAGAAGCTGTTGGTAATGCCCTATACCTAAAGGCCCCATCAATTCAACACACCATCATTCTCAAAACAAAAACAAAAAAAAAAAAAACAAAACAAGAAAAAAAAAATTCAACACGCCATCAATCTATGAGTTTTTAAAAATATCTCCTTAATATGTAAAATAGTACTAAACTACTAATATGGTAAGTCTGACCAAAGGCTACAACATGATCAGTATATATCACTCCATTAAGAGTCAGTACTCATGACTTCTTTGTCGATCTGTAACTTTTTGATGGCTCTTGTATCAGGAAGGAAAAGTAAAACACCATCTCAATAATTATTGAGAATCAATGACTTTACATTTTTTTTTTTTTGTTCACGTTTTTCTCTTACGAAGTTATGATCAATAACTCACGTTATGTTTTGAACTCTCCCTCTCTCTTCATAATTAATTTCGTATCATTTTAGGAACCAATCTTTTAGAAAAAACCGCAGTCAATTTTATTTTTAGGTAGACAGTTCGGCCCAAAAAAGCAAACTTTTTGACCAGAGGGCAGTATTATATGAATGTGGTTAGCGGTAATCATGGCATTGTATTTTAGCGGTAATCATGGCATTGTATTTTAGTTTTGCTGTCATATGTGCAGTGCAGTATGATTTGGTGCAATATTTAAGATATAGTTTGATTGGTTTTTCTAAGATGTATTTTTCAAGATATCATAACTAATTATTAGTTTACTATTAATAACCAAGATAATATGACAATAAGTTTCAAAAATATATAACATACGTAGCAATAAAAGTAACACAAATATATACAAGACAAAAAAAAAAATCATATCAGATTGACAATGAACTAAACTTACCACAAATATATATATATATATATATATAAAATAATAATCAAATATAACAATATAAACCATACACAATTATACATGTTAAACAAATATAACATGTAACACAAAAATGCTTAACAAGTTACATCCATAAGGTCCATAACAGTGTACCATATACACTGCTAGTTATGTTTATTAGTTTCACGTTTCAATTATCACAACTAGTGGAAACAATTCTAAAGCAAGCATGAAATAAATTTCAAACCCAAAACAAGTATTAAATTACAAACCCAATAACAAATTGTTTAAATAAATATGAATGCAATGAAAAAGTTCATCCATCCAAGACGTGGGTGAGACTTGAGAGAGATTGAGAATGAATGAGGGTATGAGAAGAGTGAAAGTGTGAGATGGAGAAGTGAATAAGGTTTTAAACTTTTGATCATGTATTTAATAAAATAAAATAAAAAATTGTTTTTAACGTGAAATTGGAACGTATTAACTTTGGGCTGGTCACTTACTTCATATAATATTAAACTATTAATATATATTTAATATGAAATAAATATATATAGGTATTGTGTGAATCAATTTTGTGCAGTTTTTTTTTATTATAAAATCGCACACAACAACACATCGTGCAGTGCAGTTCACTGCTACTTGTGATGTGGTTACTCTATTATGTGAGTGGTTTTAGTTGGTTTGGATGCGTTTTGAGCAGTTTAGTGAACATCCCTAAATATGCCTATCCTAATCAAACAATTATATATATGTGTGTGTGTGAATGTGACTATCCTAATCAACGATTCTAAATAATAATAATAATAATAATAATAATAATAATAATAATACACTAGAAGTCAAGAAACTCCTCCTTCCGAATTCCCCAAATTTGAGAATTGAAAATAAGGAAATTGGAGGGGGTAAAGTAGCTTGTCAAACCCCATCAAATCCTTTCACCCTCCTTTTTGAAGAAAATTAGAAAAAGTTCCAAACAACCGTTACCCCATCTAAAGATTCTAAACACACTGTTAGTGAATCAATCATTAACATACTTCAGCATAAATTGCTTTCAATTATACTCTCTCTTCTTCTAATTACCTCGTTGATCTCCAGGTTTAATAAGAATAATAATAATAATAATAATAATAATATATCCATACATATTCACATTTGAAAAGAAAAATAATTCTTCTAAAAAATATTTTAAAAATATAAAAATAAATTTTTGGCCATCCCATAAATTACGCTAATCTGAAACTCAAAAGGTATAAACATGATTCTCAAATTAATCATCGCAGTTAGGGCCGTAAATGAATCAAGCTATTTATAAATAGGTTGAGTTTGGTTAAAAAAACAATGCTTGTTTATGTTCTTTTGTTTAGCGAATAAGCTAAGCTCAAACCTAAGTTTAGGCACACAACCATTAAACAAGCAAAACTCAAACATTATAATATGTTTGTGAACAAGTTCGTGAACATTAGCCTCTATTTAATTATATATAATATATACTATTTTATTTTTATACATATTTAAAATTGTACTCATGTAGAATTAAAATTAGATTTTATAAGTTTGTAAATAAGTTCATATATTACCGGTTTATTGATAATATAAAAAGTCAACTTGTAATTAAAATTCATAAATTTGTAAGGGTAAAAATTTCTAGTCATAGTTTTACTATATATGAAAAAATTATAAGTTAATCAAGTGATTCATGAACAATTAAACTTGAGATTGTTTGACAAGAAAATAAATCAGGCTTGACTCGTGTTCAAAATAATATGAACAAACCTAAATTTTTAACACTCGACTCAACTTATTTACAACCCTAAGATTTGCAACAAATTCTATAATATCACCCAATAACCCTTTAGCATGTGTAATAATATGATGGTTCTGGGGAAAAAATGCATAGGTAAAGAAAAGGTCATATGATCGATGATAGTATTGGTCTAGATAAGGATGATGGTATCATGGTAGTCCCTTGAATATGATGATCACATACTGATGATTGATCAAAAGAGGAATAAAATTAGTGGCAAAGCCACATGGTGACCAGCCCCTAAATTTCTTGATTTAAAAAAAAAAAAAAAAAAATCCCTGTACTAATAAAGTAAGTATTCTTTAGGAAAAATAACCCTAGGCTCTATCAAAGAATTTAAATGTTTATATTTTTATTAGTGTAAGCATATCTATAGGCAATATTGGACCAAATTATTCATGATTCTATTTTATATTATATATATTAGAAAATATATAATAGATTCTAAATTTAGTATAAGTGCCTTTGTATAAAATATAGATCACATATCTACGCTTTAAAATTGATTTAGTCACAATATTGGACCAATATGTTGTCAATACATTGTTAAAGAACTTGAATCACCCCATTAATGAAGAGTCACAACTTAGGAAGAGCTGTGTCTCTCTTAAGGATTACAATACATGACAAAACACCACAATTGTGTTATGATATAAAAAATACCTTTCATGGGTGGAATAAAATACATAAGGGCACACTATGTAGTGATTTTATCACCCATACAACATTCAGCAAAATAAAAATAAAAACCACTCATGCACTTACGTCTTAAACATATATATGTTCCATAATATAAGTTATTTGTCTTAGCTAGCTAGCATAATACTTTGGTCCCAATATTTTATCTTATGCTTACTTTCATTTGTTATAAAAAGAAAAGGAAGAACAAAAAAAAAAAAAAAAAAAGTGATTCTCACTCTCACAGAATTCTTAATATAATATTATTTTACGTCTCGTAATCCGCTCAAAGATGGTGGGTATAATAATATTGACGATCCAGAAAATATATATATATATATATATATATTTATATAAACAAAAGGATATAATATATTAATATTGACGAATTATTATCTTCTTTAGCTTTCCAAAAAAAAGAAAAAAAAGAAAAGTCGTTCAGAGACAAAATATGTCCCACATTTGTCTGCTATATAATAGTATAAAAAACAATGCCAATTGTATTTCAATCTCTATCGCTTCAGTGTTTTAATACAGTTTCATCACGAAAGTTGATGGATATATATTAAAATCGGAGTTAGGTACTAGAAGCCAAACAAATTTATGTCACATTAATGAAGCTAACCAATAAGGTGACAAAGCTAGTATTTTAAAACTTTAACCAAACTATATATATATATATATATATATATATATTTATATTGCTTTTTCAAAAGTTCGACACCATCAAACTAGTGACCACTAACCACTAGTCCAAAACGATGAGGACCATTTTCTTTCTTAAAATTATAGAGACGTGTTGGAACCATCTTTGTGACCCTTTCACTTTCTTTCTTTCTTTCTATTTTTTTTTTCTTTTAGAAAAAAGTTTAGATGAGGGGAGACTACTCTATATTAGGGTTAGGACAAGCCACAGATCTCAAAAAGGACTTACATTAAACTTATAGATCATCTACTAAGGAAGATTGCTGGCAGTGGGACTCGAGCCTAGATCTTTTGGGCAAAGCCTTTGAGTCTTACCAACTAAACCAACTATCGTTGGCACCCTTTCACTTTCATTCGCTGAAAAGAAAGAGACCACAAACCATTGCTACTTCGATCAAATCACTTAAGGAATAGTTAATTAAAAGCTTGGGAAGCTATTTTTCTTGACAACGTGTCAAGATGAAATGATCTAATTGGAATAACATTATTTTTACATGAATATATCACTATATAAGAGTAGGTGTGACACATGTATCCCTTAAGAGTAGGTGTGACACATGTATCCCTTGCACGACTCTTACAATATATCATCTAAACTGATAGCCATATATACCAAATTTCATGTATGTTAGTATGTAGCCACCATGAAACGCCTGCATCTCGTTTTAAAATCACAATTTGTTTTTTTATTCCTCACCTTTTTTTTAGGGATAGCCTTTTCAAACAATTCATTTTCAAAATATAGAAAAAATCAATTATATTAAACGAATACCAAGTCATGAGTCTTCCATCTAAGTAGCCGCCATGAAGTGCTCGCTATTTGGCATTTCATTGCATTTTAGATACAACTTTTTCGAACAATCCATTTTCAAAATATAGAAAAAACAAATTATATCAAACAAACACGAAGTCATGGGCCTTAAGCTAGTTCAATAGGGATAACAGATGGTTATAATTATTTTAGTATGGCCTTTTCTAGAATTTTGAGTGCCGAACATATCTGTAGGAAATTAAACAATTAGGATTGGGCTGTGACTGGGTGATCAGATTAGTAAAATCTACACAATACACAGGCTGGGAAAATATTGATACCTTGTCAATTTACAAAATGGAAATCATAGCTAGACTAATTACAACACTATATAGTGAAGCAACAATATCTTGTATTGTAAATTTAAAGTTCAAGTCTTACCAAACAAAAGGAACTAAAAATAAAAGAGAGAGAATTCATTATGTCAAAGTTAATTAGACAAAACAGCACACTAAAAATTCCTAAAAATGATGATAATTTTTGTAAGGATTTAATTTACTGAGAATATATATAATAGAAGTAGAGAAACCAACCTGTCAAAGCATTGAGCCCATTGAAACAGGTCTTTAAGAAGCCCGTGGTTCTGGTACTAGCTTGATCACCATCTGCCTTTGCTTCTGCTATCTCGTTTTGCTTCTGATTAAGCACCAGAGGTATGGATAGGGAAGACCCATCATGAGATTCACTATCCATCACTCCCTGCATGTGTGTGCAAGTGCTTGAGAGAGTTCCAGAAAGTTCCCAATTCGTGGGCTTCCCAGTTCACACTCGGAAGATAAAAAGCATCAGTAGAGGATTCATTAGTCGAGTTAAATCAACTTATCTTTTTGTTAACTAGGATATTTAGGACATATGCTAAACTATGGGTTCCAGTTAGTTCAACTAATAAAACTTCTGATGGTTGAATAAAAGATATAGGGTTCAATCTCTACCTACACAAAAAATTTATTGGTGTTTTAGTTTGATAATAAAGAACTATCATCAAGAGAGAATACTATAAATTGAAACTTTAAAAAAAAAAAAAAATTATACCAAAAATAGCTATAGATTGAGCCACTCGTGGAAAACCAAATCCAAAAGAAAGAGCCCACCCTGTCGTGAAAAAGTAGATGCTTATTAGGTATGAGGAGGAACCCATCCGAAGCTAGCTAGAATTCAAGCCTTAAGATCCAAATATTTTGATACAAAACAATATATTATTCACAAGTCTTTTTTTTTTTTTAATTTAATGTGCATTATAACTCATAATTACATATTTATTAATCTTAACTTATACATTTAAAGCTCTCTTTAACAAACCCACTAATTTAATCATGTTTCCCTATCCAATTAAGAGTCTGTTTGGATACAACTTATTTTGCTGAAAACTAAAAACGCTGTAGCAAAATAATTTTTAAATGTGTAAATAGTGCTGTGAAACCCATTTTTAATGAAAAAATTGCTGAAAAGTGAAGTTTATGGGTCTTATAAATAGTACACGAGTGCAATGTACACGAGAAAAGGTCAACATATGCGGCTAAAAAAAAAAAAAAAAAAAGCGCTGAAAGCTACAAACGCAGACGCACAAACGCGCTATCCAAAACTAGGCTTAAGGTTATGTTTGGATTGGGTTGAAAAACCAAGCGCGTCTGCGTCTGGCTTTTTTTTTTTTTTTTTTTTTTTTTTTTTTTTTTTGCACGCGTTTGTGAGACTTACGGCTACTATTCATGCACTGTTTATGAACAGTAGCCGCAAAGTTTGACTTTTCTCACCCTTTTCAGCAATTTAGTGGGTCTCGTGCATTGTTCACGGGATCTATAAACCTCACTTTTCAATAATTTTTTTATTAAAAATGGATCCTACGGTACTATTTACACATTTAAAAATTATTTTACTATTTTACTTTTCAGTTTTCCATTTTCAATTTTTAATTATATCCAAACGGACTCTAATTTTGTATCGTGCTTCGCGTGGGCTGAAAATCTGTCACAGCAAGCTTAGTATTTTAACAAAAATAAAATTATGTGTGTAAATAACAGCCACAAAATCGTGCCCTACTCTACTTTTTTTTTTTTTTTTTTGGTTGAAAAACATCGTTCCCTACACTACTACATACATGCATCAACGACTCTCATTCATTTGGAGCTAAGGCAAAAAACATGAATCCGTACCGTGGTCAGTGACAGACTGACATGAGTTGCCCTTTTCCTCGGTCCTACGTTCATTATTAC
Organism: Quercus alba; assembly: GCA_036321655.1. Taxonomy (NCBI): domain Eukaryota; kingdom Viridiplantae; phylum Streptophyta; class Magnoliopsida; order Fagales; family Fagaceae; genus Quercus; species Quercus alba. Next base: position 74,546,618 of record CM070299.1, on the reverse strand, counting down.
GTACGTTAATTTCCACCAAGGAGATATTATACAAAACGATCGAGCATTATGATATCCAAGCCCTGCTGGCAGATTTAACATGGTTTTCTATTGGTAGTGTGAAACGAGAAGCTAATACTGCGCTTCATTCTTTAGCCGCCATTCTAGACACACTTATGATGATATTTGTTGATGACTATTTTTGACAAAAGAATTCAATGGCAGAAAAACCCCAATAATATAAAAGAGGTGGAAAAAAAAAACAGCAAAGTAAAGATCATTAGACCAGAATGACAGAAATAATGATCTACAGGCCTACAAAATAGTAAAGTGACCCTAAAGAAAGCAAACGAGTTCAAAAAATCTCCAAAGAATGAAGTAGTAAGTCCATGAGAATCATAAGAAATAGAAAGAAAGCAGAAATGGGCCAGAGGAGCCCAAAGAGAGGAATTAGTAAATGGGATTAGTTCGAAGGCCAATAAACTCAAAAGTAAAGGATGTGGCAATTGGACTTGGGAAGCTCAAAAGATTTAACAAAAGCTCATGAGAATGTAAGAAGTAGGAAAGAATGTAATGGACCAAGGATGCCCAAAGAATGAAATGGGTTGAAGATGCCCAAGAAATAAAATGGGCTAAGGAAGCCTAAGAGGTTATTTGAACTACCCCAACAGGAATGCTGGACAGTAGAAACTAAAGGAAGGAATAACATGTGAAATTGGCATGGCAGACACTTCAGACCGTATACCCAGAAGTAGTAAAGTAAACAAAGGTAGATGATATCATAGCATGAACAATGTAGTAGTGTGGCAAGAGCACCAGTTAGCATACAAGAGGTGAAAGGAAACATGAGCCAAGTTAAAGAAGAGAAATCCCACACCCAAGCAATGCTCAGCCCAAAGAAGAAATGAGATGCAAAGAATGAAGACTTAATAACTCATCAAAGCCACAAGAGTTAAACAAGCACCAGAGCGTGCAGCAAAGTCAAACAAACCTATAGGCAATGGCAAACGCATAAATACCAAAAAAGCAATGGACTCATATGGAAGTGAAGCACGCACACAAGACTTAGGCACCACCTACTTGTACCTAGCCAATATAAGGGAGGTGAGTCATGGGTCAAAAGTAAGAGAGGGTGTGGTCTGGTGGTGGGGAGAAGGGGGATCCTATTTTGGGGTTCTCACTCAAACTCTTTTGGGGAAATGTTTTGCTAGGATAACATCTCATCCAAAAGAGGCAAATATGAGCTAGAATCACTAAGTGCATGTTATAGGGGTTGGTAAGAGAGAATCTCAGCCCTTATCCAGATGGAAGTGCCAAGGGAAGTAGAAAACAAAACAAAAACTACTTTTGTCTGAGAATGGGGCATAGCACGGCCAAGACAGTGTAGTGGTGGTGGCTGGGCAACTAGCAAACCAATGGGCAATTTAGGGAGGACACCCACAGCAGGCCAAAAGTAGTTGAGAGGTAAAAATGGTAAATCATATCATGGCAGGCAATATAAAAGGCCATAGAGGTGCACAGTAAACAACAACTAGTGAACATGGGGAAACAGAGAGGAAAAAGAAAGAAAATAAGGAAAAGTAAGAAAACAAAGAAAACAAGGAAATCGAGAGTGAGAAAGAAAAATAGGAGTGATAGGAGTAAAAAAAAGCATGCACCAATAGGCTACCCACCTCTCCCTCTTAATAGCCCACTCTCTAGCAAGTTAAGAATCTGAGATCAAGCCATTTAAGTTCATTTTCCAAAATGGGTAACTTCTACAATATGATTCCCTTCTAAGGTTACCCACATTGGAGATTGGTTCCCTTCTTAGACTTGAATCTACCAAGGAGTCAATCCTATTCCTTTAGTAGACTAATCTTCCTTTCTTTTGTCCTGGTTGATTAAGGACTAACATAACTTTCTTGCTGTTAGTCTATTCCTGTTGTAATCACATTATCATATTTCTCCTTTAAGGAAATGCCCAAGCATTATCGTTGCTAGTAGAAAATATTTTAGCTAAAGTATTTTAGTTGTCTTGCTGTATTATGTTTTTCCTGCTATAATGTTTTATAACAGTATTTCTTGTCGTGGGCACATGACACACTCAAGATTCCTGCCAGGACTCTAACTTGTGCACAAGCTGATTTAAGGTGAGTTTCAATTAGGCTAGCCCCAACTCTCTTACCCCAAAATCACTGGGCCGTAGTACGGTAGGAGCAACCTAGTCCAAGACGCAAAAAAGGCCCACCACAATGTTTTTTGGATTGAGGACTCTCCTTTCCCTACTTTGGAGGCTTTGTATTTTGAGTTTGCTCATATTCATTAATGAAATTCTGGTTTCCTTTTCAAAAAGAAAAAAGAAAAAAAGAAGACATGTGAGAAGTGAGATACTACAAATTCCTTAATTTCTAGTAATAATAGAGACATAATATTCCTTCTTCTTCTTTTATTATTATTATTTTACTAATATAACTTATTATGATTAGAGTAATATCGCTCTTATCTGAATGATCAGTGGCGAAGCCAAGATTTTAGTTTTGGGGGGGGGGGGGGGAGAGGAGATTGAAAAATAATACTAAAAACAAAATTAATCTGACAATATAAATCGATAATAATAACACAATAAATAGACAATTGTAACTACAAGTATATGTTTCATATTATTAAAACAAAGAAACAAAAACAATCAATCATAGTTACTAACAATCAAAGTGAGAAATTAATTTAAATACATAAAATTTAGACATAATTTGATTGCTTAAAATAAATTAAAAGAATTTATTAATCTACAAAAGTTAACTATGGAACCTACTAATTGAATTGTCATACAAACACAATTTTTTCACAATAAATTTTACAACTATTAAAATAGTGGTCTGTAAGTTGGGAAGGAAATAAAGTGATTAGTTCATCAATGTAAGTTGTTCACCCTTCACAGTTAACTATTTTCACAATTGTAAAATTTATTGTGAAAAAAGTTATGTTTATGGCATTATAATTATAATAAGAAAAGAAAAGAAAAATCAAAATAGGGAAGAAAAGTACTGTAAATAGTACAATGGCTGGGATAAGATCAAAACTACTTGAAATAAATACTATTTAAGAATATTAAAATAGGTGAAAGTGCGATTGTGTGAGGGAATTGAAAAGCATTTTTTCCATTCTTTCGTCCCGGTGTTAGGGCTGTTTCATAACAGTGGGAGTGCCTTTTCTATTTTTTCCATGGGGCAAACTATTTAAATATATATCACATAGCAGGTGATGATGCACAAGATCGTCAGTAACAGTGAGCGGATGGAATCCTTCGTGGTGCGAGAGAATATGCTCAACGATGGTCACCGGTGTGGTGCCTGCCACAACGTCTCCGATGCCAAAGTTAGAATAAAAATAGTCTCCAATCAAGATGTATATCTGTGTGTGTGCGTATATCGTACCTTTTTATTGACTGTGTGGGAGCTTTATACTTGCAACCTTGGGGGCTAGCCGTTGGGGTGATTAATGCTTTCTCAAGTAACGCCCCTGGTCCAATAATGAGGCTTTTAAGAGGTTCCCAACGGTCTGCTGGGCTGATTTCGTAACCGCTCAGGTCATTGATTGACTGCATTGAGTGACTCCCTGTCTTCGTCAGTGATGATGGTTTTCCTCGTTGTTCCTGATGACTTCGTCAAGGATGCTTCCTCCGTCACTAAATGTTATCTTCGTCTAGGGATGCAGCATCGTCATTCCCATCAGCAGGTATCAAGGCATTTTTTGGAGGAGATAGAGGGCAATTGCCCCCTCTCGTCCCCCCTGCTCTGCCCTTATCTGAGTCTATTATTGACACTGTTTTTATTCTATTTAATCACAACAAATCATGTCAGTAATAATTTTTTTAAAAAAAAAAAAAACACAAAAACAAAAATTAAGCAAAATATTGTCTCTAAACTTATTATTTTTTAATATAAACTCACATTTTTATATATAAAAAAATAGTCAAGTCACAACATATAAAAACAAAAACGAGTAATCATTACGCCCTAACCCTTCAAACAAGCTCAATTGAAAATGAAGACTAGCATAAAGTTTAGAAGTGTTAAAAAGGATAATGGTTTCCACTAAATTAGTACAATCCAAATTACACGTGTTAAACAAATTGAAATTGAAATTGATTGTCACTTTGTATGTCATTATCTGTTAAATGGTACCTTGTAGTTACACTTCATTTCTTCTCTTTGTATGTCATTATTTATAAGGTCTGGTTTGGGAACAACTTATTTAACTAAAATTGAAAATTTTTTTGTTAAAAGTATAATTAAAAAAAAATTAAAAACTCATGAATAAAATAAAAAAGTACAATAGAACTCATAAATAGTACAAAAAAAATAAGCTAAAAACTCAAATAAACTGAAGCAAATAAACACATCCCAATCGGGCTCTAAAGTCTCATTCCTCGAAACACTGTTTCGTGATCTTGCAGTCCATCTCAAGCTAATCTCTCAAAACCGAATATGAGTTTGAGGCCTTAAAGGGCTGTTACAATACAGACCTAAGGGCCCAACGCTCAGACCATT